>JARHVA010000477.1:1311250-1966875 GCA_037957365.1 Torreya grandis
CAAACAAAAGATTGAACCATTGAATCTTGCCTTCAAAGGTTCAACGGGTTCAAAGGTTCAACGACATCGGCAGACTTAAAAAAGTTAAGTGCTTCGGCAAGTTCAAAGTTCAATGTCTTCAAAAGACTTAAAGAAAAGAAGATTTCGAAGAAGAAAGATTTAACCCGTTGAACCTTTGAACCTTGAACCAAAATGGTTCAAAGGTTCAAGGTTCAACGAGTTCAATAAAAGTTCAAAGCGGTTGGTTCAAGTGGTCAATTGAATGAGCAGAACACAGTATTGAACCATTGAATCGTTGAATTGTTGAACCATTGTTGGTTCAATCGGTTGGTTCAATCAAACGGTTCAATTAGTCGGTTCAATCACAAGGAACAAAAGAATATCTTTCGAAAAGATTTTTCGCAGCAAAATTTCACATGAGAAATCTTTCAGACAAAATGTCCGAAGGATTTGAAGAACAACGCTGCTCGAAGGACCCCGAAGGGCAGGTACCCTTGCGGGGGACTCCCGACAACCATGAAATGGACCATTATCAAGGCTCGAAGGGACACCTTCTCTTTGGGGAGTTCGAAAGACTTAAAAAAACAAAGGATTTGAAGAACAAAGAATGACCCAATGAACCGTTGAACCTTGAACCAAAAGAGTTCAAAGTTCAAAGGTTCAACGAGTTCAACAGAAAAGAAAAGGATCCAGAAACTTGGAAGGACCAAAGGATTCAGAGAAAGAGAATGAATCGTTGAATTTTGAACCAAAATGGTTCAAAGTTCAAAGGTCCAAAGGTTCAAAGAAGCTTCAAGCGAAGAAAGGAGGTGAAAGATTCCAAAGACAAGTTCGAAGAGATGGTTCAATCGAAGAGGAAAGGAAGCGATTCAACCAAAGAAGCGATTGAACCAAGGAGCCGATAGGGCCATTCGAACCGTTGAACCATTGAACAACAAACTCAACGACCAACTGAAGGAGCCGAAAGAGCCAACAGAGAGGGAAAAGATAACCCGAGAGCTCAGATCACGAGGAAGAGACAAAATGTGTTAAGAAAAGAGGGAAAGCCCAGAAATATCTGCGCGGGAGTTATTTCTAGTTGGTGAAACAGTCCACTAGGGGGACATCAGAGAGTGCGAACAAATCAAGGATGCCTCTGTTTTTCTCCATGGAGTAAAGGCGGAGTGGATAGCTGTGCAAATATCAGGAAGAGGATCAGGTGGCCTATACTTTGGAAGAGACATTTGAGATGAATTGACACGCCACAGTTAAGATCGATGCCCTGTTCCAACATGGCTCCTTGACATAACTGAAAATGTATTCAAGGCATTGAATGCAGCATGGGCCATTCCATGAAACAAAGCGCCAAGTCTTTTTTGGCTGCTATATATTATAATCTCTTATTTTATGCATGGGAGATCTCTTTGTTATAGAAGCGAAATTCTGTCCAAATTGAAAGGCATTTTCGGAGACTTTGAGCTCAAATTGTTAATCATATTTCTCTATTTGAATGAGAAAACAAGTAACCTTTCAGACTGTGTCGAATAGCTTGTGTTATTTAAGAAATTGTTTTTATGTCTGTTTTTTAGAAGCATTTTTGTCCATTTAATTTAACAAGCAAAACTAGTGAAAGTAATCAGGAAGGTGTCCTGAAGCCGACTGTGGAGAGACTTTGTGCTGCCACAATTGTCTTTAGCGTGTTTGTTTTTCTATTTGTTTATGTAAAGGATTTTGAGACGACTTTGTGCCCCCATTGTCTTTCGTATTTCACTCTTTGGCAATTGAGGTGGAGACTTTGTGCTACACTTCATTTTGCTGTGTTACTGCATCTTGTTACTTTTGCTTATCTGTTACTTTTCAGAAAGAATATCTGCGGTTTGCTGCAGAACACTTCTGAAAGAAGAGAAGTGCCTCTTATCATTTCACTAAAATTTTCTCCTTTGTTTGTGAACATCATCTCTGAAAAAAGAGAGATGGATGGTGTTATCTTATCTAGAGTGTTATTTTCAGCTTATATATATATAGTATATAACACTTCATAGTTATAGGGAATCTCTCTTTGATGATGAGAGATTTGTCTCTTTTTGATGTGGTAAACTTGCACATTTGGCCGATCAATCTCTTTATGTTGTGGTTGAAACAACCTATTTTGCTTATCAGTTAGTTGGTGACAAAATATTCACCCAAGACTACAAACTGTCGGGGAAAAGGGAAGAGGGAAAATGTAAGAAATGAAATTCTATATAATGATGGTGATACATCTGTGTTTTGGTTCATCCACTCAATTTGAATGTTTAAAACACTGATTAGACAAGAAAAGATTGAATCTTCAACTCCAATTGGCTTTTATGCATCAGTATTTCATGAAAAAGTTCTATCTGGTGATCAAAGTTTGAGGAAAATGATGGAATAGACTTGATTCAAGGCACTAATCAGTTACTTACATTCCCATTGTAATTTTAGTCAAAAGTTATTAAACACAGAACATGACTTGCATAATCTGATCAACTAATAACTATGTAAGAATCAGGGCTTGACAAGGAAGAAAATTCTATCACATGCAAATCACTGACATAAATACACTATACCAACACCTTGGAATTTGAAAACAGTGTTATTTATTTGAAAATGTTACAAAACTCAATTTTGACAGTCTGGGCTTATCAAGAGGGATCCTTCCAAATGGCTGAAAAATCAACTTATATAGTAAAAAACATACAAAAGTCAAGAGATTGGCGTTGAAAATAGGAGAGGAGATCAACTCTCACATCACACAAGTCCAACTTGAGCTATCAAAAAATAACACAGCCTTCAAATAATATCTTTTTGTTTTGTCTTGCATGAAAAAGCTCTTTGGCGTTGGAAAAGGATGGTAGGTCCATCTTGGACTAGTCTGCTCCTTGCATGGAAAGCTATGCCAAATCTTCAAAGAGAAACTCCACTTGATATGTTTGGAAGTTGGGTTGAAACAAAAGAAAGTCCTTTGCATGGAAATCAGGGAAAAGATGCATGATAAGCATTGTCTAGTCAACTCCAAGTAACTCCATTTTGCATGAGAAGATGCTATGCCAATCCTTAGGTGAAGAACTTCAGTTTGAACAAGTTGGAAGTGTTGAAAGCCTTCAATTAACAAGATAAATCAGAATAGATATGACACTTTGACAAAAAGTCAATTCAAACTCAAGACCAATCAACTCCAAATGGCCTCCACTTGCATGAAAAGGGGTTTTGAAAACTGAAGCATGCATGAAATTCCATGTTAAGATCAGACTCCATGTTAGCTCCTTGAAGTTGCTCGGCCTTTTGCTCTCAGGCTCTTCGTTTTTGCATGTATTTTCGCAGACTTATTTTTTTCAGACTTCTATCTTCGGGCTTTTCTATTTGGATTTTTCCTTCGGGATATTTCTTTGAGGCCTATTCCTTCGGAGGAATTTTTTTGGGCTTTTTTTTTCGGAACTCATTTTCGCAGAGTTATTTCTCCGAAAGAAATCATTCTTTTTCTTCGGCCTTATTCCTCGAAGGAATTCTTTTGGACTTTTTTCCCGAAGGAATTCTTTTGGGCTTTTTGCTTTCCTCTTTTCCGCAGACTTATTTCTTCGAAATAATTCTTTTGGCATTTTGAAAATGGTCTTTCCTTTCGAACAATTTGTCCGCCCTTAGAAAACCTTGAATTGGACTTTCCTAAAAGGAAATTACCTTTCGGAGGTTTTGCAAATGTCCTTCGAAAATACTGAAATACCCCTTCGAACTTTTGAAAATGACCTTTCAGAAAAGTTGAAATGGCCCTCAAAACTTTGAATGAACTCTTTGGAACTTTTGAAATGGTGCTCTTTTTGGAAGAGAAAGTGACCCTTCGACTTTTTGAAAAGGACTATTTTTAAAGAGAAAGTGACCCTTCGACTTTTTGAAAAGGACCAATTCTTTCGGAATTTTCTAGCTGGACCATTCCGAAAAAATGAAGTGCATTTTGGAAAAGTTGTTTCAGACAATGTCTGAAACAATCCCTTCCGAAAGATATCCTTCAGAAAAATTGCAAATAACTTTTTTCGAAAGAAAAAGAACCCTTTGGAACTTTGAAAAGGAATTCTTTCCACCGAAAGAATTCATTGATGTTTCTTCTTCGGACACTTTCTTGAAAGGAAAGAATCCTTTGGATTTTTGAAATGGATTGTTGTATTTTTTGAAGATGGACCTTTTTGGAAAGGAAAAAACCTTGTGAACTTCTTGAAATTGACTTCTCTTTGGACCCAAAGAAGCCTCCATAATGCTTTTCTCACAAAAATATTCTAAAAACCAAAGTGAATGCCTCAAAAAGGTCTGTTAATCATGGATTATTTTAAGAATTTTTCAGGACCAATAATTGATTCACAAGACAAACCGGCATGACATGCAAAGTTTAGAATTGTAGGGGTGACAATTTGACCAATGGGGCAAAATTGTCAACAATTACCAATAATGGCCAAATCCTTGGGTTGGATCTTTAAAGGTCACCATCACTTTGGCCTGGAAAAAGAGCAGTTTGGGCCTTTCTCTTTTTATTTACTTCAAGCATTCGAAAGGAGAAGGTGCCTGAGGTGAGGATTACTATTGGTGAAGATCTAGGTCATCCTAGAAAGGGAAAGTAGTCTAGTGAGGGGAGCACCTCCACTAAGTCTAAAGGCTTCTTCCACTTCCTCTCACTGGCTACAGGGTAGGAATGAGGGCATCATGTTGTCTGTTTAGATAATTAGTAGTTTCTTTATGTTTTTTATTTTGTTGTTTAGGCTATATGATAGTTTTAATATCTATATTGATCAGTGAAATAAAGCAGGTTGTAATCGTGGTATTGAGACTCGAATCCTTCTTGAGTTCAGCAGGCTTATTTTGGGCTTGGACTTGGACTTGTCAAAAAATAGCCATAGGCAAAGACTTGTCAAATTGAATCTGTCAAACTTAATCAAAATCACCCAAGAGATGAAAACAATTACCGAAATGAGTCAATACTAGGGCTTTGATTGGCGAGTCGTACAAGTTGAATAGCTGAAAGCACTAGGGCCCACTCTGCTAGGTACTTGGTGAGTTTTCCTAAGAATCATATAGTCCGAAATTGAAAACTATGATCAGGGCTTGGCGAATTTTCCCAGAGTCATATAGTCTCAAAATTATGATTGGGGCGAGTTGTAGTGTCTTCCTCTACAGGCAATTGTACAGACCCTGATCAATAAACCTTGCCAGTCCAGGTTTTCAGAACTCTGCTGATTGTCTATTTTTACTATAATGTTTTTTCCTGTTGTATTTATTGTTCCTTATTCATCTTTTCTTTGTAAAAGCAGCCGTTGTTTTTCTGTGCTTTAGATGTAGCTTCTTGGTAATTTGGTTTTTTGGATAGAATCTAAGGAATTGATGAAGGGCGTTTCTAGATGACCAAGAGAGTTGAATACTGATCTGTGTTTGTATTTCATGTTTGTTTTCTATTTTATAATGTGATTGGGGGCCATCGAAAGTGTGTGCTTTGAGGAAAAAATATCAGAAGAGTCCTAATTATCTTCACAAAACATAAAAATAGCCAGCCAAAGATTAGAAAACATGAAGCTTAATCTTTCAAAACTTTAGAATATTTTGTGTTTCTGGACATATATATATTTTAAATTGCTTAAAATAACTAGGATAAGGGACCCTAGACTCACAAAATTTAGAGAGGAAAAACTTGTCATCGATAGCGTACAATCATAGGGACATCAGATTATGTGGGAATTTTATTTGGCGAGTTCTCAAAACTATGATTGGGGTTTGGCGAATTTTCCCAGCATCATATAATTTCAAAATTATGATCGGAGCTTGGTGAATTTTCCCAGAATCATATAATCTCAAAATTATGATCGGAGCTAGTTGTCATGCCTTCCTTTATAGGCAACTGTGCAGATTCTGATCAATAAACTTGCCGGTCTTTCCTCATGAGCTTTACCCATTTTCATCAGTTAGGGACAACAAATACACAATCATATAACCAAATGGTTTCCTTTACCTGCAATTACATTCTACCATCTCACTTATTATTGGCTGCACATCCATGAGATCTGGCAAGGTTCAATAGAGATCAGGAATGATTATTTATTTACAGCCCAACCCAAGATGCCTTTCATAATCTCTCAAAGCACTATTGCAGAAATGCAAAGAGCAGTCAATCAAGAGCTAAGAACAGGGCCATCTCAACTTATTGAAGCATAAACATGGGAAAAGGAGCAGAACGTGGTAAGAAAATATGTGTAGTATCCATCTAATAGGTTCATACTATCTAAAGATAGTCTTTTACCATTTAGCACTCACAATAGAGACACAAATATTATTTTTTGGTTATCCCCAAGATCCATTTCCACTTCCGAGCAGAGCGAAGTGTTTATTAGTATTACCATAGATAGAAGTCTTAACCTTGGCTGCCATATTAAAACTTCTTTTTACATAGTACGGGATATATTCAACTTAATAGGTTTTGCAGTCTTTGGGAGGTGGACAAATTATGCAGGCCCACCTTACCATCAAAACATCATTACATAGATCTTTCTGTTCGGTCCTTGAAACCCGGTGCTACTGTCATTCTATAATTACTAAATTCTCTTGCACATTCCAAACTTCATTCTCAGTCTGAGCCTTGGCCTCAGCCTCAACCTCATTATCAGTCTCAGTGGTTTGATGGGAGAGAGAAATTGGTTTAAGGGGTTCCAGGGGGAGCTCAATCCCCAACGTCTTTGTGCTAATGTTATTTCCCCATGAGATCTTGCAAGATTCAATAGAGATCAGGAATGATTATTTATTTATTTATTTACAGCCCAACCCAAGATGCCTTTCATAATCTCTCAAAGCACTATTGCAGAAATGCAAAGAGCAGTCAATACATATATCTTTCAGTTCGGTCCTTGAAACTAGGTGCTACTGTCATTCTATAATCACTAAATTCTATTGCGCATTCCAAACTTCATTCTCAGTCTGAGCCTCAGCCTCATTATCAGTCTCAGTAGTTTGACAGGTGAGAGAAATTGGTTTAAGGGGTTCCAGGGGGAGCCCAATACCCAACCTCTTTGGGCTAATGTCATTTCCCTTCAGAACTGATCTGAGGCCAACAATGATTAAATGTTGGTGGCATTTCCAACACATTGCACCGTTGTCTCAATATTTACATGGTCCTCATGTAGAGTAACTGTAGCTACATTCGACATCATGTTGGGACAATTGAGGGATTGAGCAACAGAAAAAACTTTTTTCCTTCTAATTGATTGGCCTCTGTTGAGCATCATTTCTTTCACGAGTTTGTTGATGTTGATTTCTATGTCTTCCATTTCCTTAGCTGCCTGCCACATCTGGTGCACCTACCATCTTATAAGGGATTTCTGAATTCCTAACTGATATAATCTGCAAACCAGGCATGAAGAACTATTACAGTTGTCCTTCCACTCTGTTGGTTGTTGCTTTCTGCTTTGAAGGTTGATGCTAGAGCTGGCTTGATGTAGAAGCATCCTAGGTGTACTGACAATCTTGTATCACAAAAAATATATATGTAGTTTTGATATCCATATTTTAAGTTTCTAGGAGATGGCACGGGAGTTTTGGCTGGGTTTTAATTTATCTAAGAGTCCAAATCCCTAAGTTTTCTCAACTTTCTCAAATCTTTATGTTGTTCTTTGAATCTCAATGTTATACTCTCATGGTCTTAGGGATGAAGCGAAATGGTTGAAAAACCATTTAAAACTTGGGTTCTTTATTTTCTCTATGCATCTTAGACGTTTCTATTTTTCTTTGATTTTCATAAAGAAAATGATAGCTTAACATCGGAGGCATCTTGAGAAATCTCTGTTCGAGTTTCATCTCCAGTGTCTCCATTTTCACTTTGCACCACAATCGAAGATTTCATTTATCAATCACTCTTGAAGTTTACATTAAATGTCGTTGTGCTAGGTCTCAAATTCTTAGGGACTAACGGTTGTGGAATTTGCTTTAATGTCATGAGGCCTGAACAAGCTCTGTGCAACAAGATTCAAACATGTATATTAATCTTGTCAGGATCACAGAGGTTGGCACTTGATATTCTAGGCTCTTCTTTGGCACTGTGCTACATGATAAGAGATTGTGACAGGGGTCACTCGTGAAATCTGCTCGGGCTTTGGTATTGCAAAGTCTGGATTCAACAGGTTCCGTGTTACACACTTTCTTGTTAGACACACTTTCTGTTATTCTAGATTTTATTTAAGCTTTGTGTGATGACAGCTCGACAGGTGTGAAGCATTCATGAAAATCACTTAGGCTTTGCTTTTTCTTTCATGCTTGGTTTCTATTATGCTCCGTGACATGAGATCTTGCCACACCTTAGTTTTATCTTCTAACTAGAATTTTCATCGAACTCCCCACAACGAGATTGAAACATTTGTTACAATCTCGTGCAATCAAATCACAGAGGTTGACGTCTCGAGTGTTATTGGCATTACTTTTTGCTAAGTTCTCTGTGTGGAGCGATTCATGTCATTGTGACGAGCACCATGTTTGTGGAGACTCTCTGAATGAGTTTATCTTTGATTTAGAACTTTGATGTGCTTCATGTAACGAGATATTTACATGTTTCAAGATCTTGTGAGCTCATCTCTTGGAAGGCTTTTCCCACTTGGTTTCACTTGCTGTTTGGCTCCATGCAGTGAGATGCTGCCATGTGGCCTCATCTCGTGTTTCTTCTTTGTTGCTTGACTTCTGTGTGGTTTGAAGTCAAAATCAATATGAATTTTAGGAAAACAAATCAAAAGGGATCATATTCTAAAATAAGAGAAAATCAGGGATTTAAAACAAAAGTTGGGTGTTCCAATAAAGAACAGAGATAAACAGTGATTGATCTATGACATCACAAAGATTATGAGAGGGAAAGATGCTACTCAGAAGGAGAAAATAGACAAACAAAACCAATGTTTAGTTTTTTTAACCCAATAATGAGGTCAACTCTTGGGGTTTTTTCTCAGCTTGATCCCAAATTGGGGATCAGAGATCGCAAAGATCATTGACAATCAAGGAGGGTTTCAGATAATATCCTTACATGTAGAGCTCTGTAGAAAGGAAAAACATGATGTTTGGGAAGATGTGAAGGTTACAGCGTCTGAGAAGGCGCTATAACCAAAAACAGATTTGAGATGGGTTTTTGACTTTGAAGATGAAACAGAAAAGCAGAGGATGTAATTCAAAGCCTGGAATGAGAATTTAGAGCTTAGAGGTTTTGCTAATTTCTTGATAAAAAGTGTTCATTCAAATTTCTGCTGTTGTAATCAGGAAAATGCTGGTAAATGTTGTTTGTGAGTAGTTTTGGGGTCTCATGTTGGGAGAATGTAATGTGATGGGATGATGTCAGCCAATGTTCAAATGCATTTTCTTCAGTTTTAATAATAAAATTGTCTAAGATGTCCTTAAGATCAGAATTTACAGGTTTTTTGGAGTGACTTAGTTTCTTGCTGCCAGGAAATGGTGGTTGTTCATTTGACATCCTATCATTGGCAGCATCACGGCCTCTCCATTTTTTCAATGCTGCATTTTCCTGCACATGAGGGCACAATATATTTCCATAACACCTCAATGGTTAGATTCCCCCCTTTGCGCGCTCATCTCTTTTGCAGAATTCAAAAACTCTTGTGGATATATGCAATTTTATTTATGCAAAGAGTAAGAAGCAAATTCAAAGACCTCTCCTTTGAAACCACTCAATTGTGTCTGAAATTGAATTTTTTGCAAACCACGAATCTTTATACCTCTAGATGCATAATGCATACACAAGCTTGAAGAAAATCTATCACACACCATAGGGGTACAAAAAGCATAGAAAAGGGGGAAGCATGAAGAGATGCCAAGCAGGGAGCATTATTTTCTAAAACCAGTCACTGTAACACAGAGAGATGCAATAAGAAAAAGGGTTTTGGGAAAGAAGAGATGAAAATAATATGAAAGATCATATTCGAGAGTCAAAACAGAATTCTCTTAGCTGAAACGACCTCTATGAACCCCCGCACTCAAACTATGAGACGAGGATGTGTCCTTCCACGGAGAGGGAGGTTTCCCATATTGTTTTTAATACCACTTCTGTCTCATATTTTTGAAGCTAATTAGGTCTTTTCAAACCTTTTATTGCTAAATTATAAATATGCTTTTCAATGGAGTTATTACAATGTTAAGAGCATATTACAAAAAAGTTGGAACAAAATGTTCCATGTCCACACCCTAGTAATGGTCAAATAGACTTTGTTGTTATATTGTTGTTATATTGCTCTTTTATATCTACTTGGAAGGGACAATACCCTCAACTATCTTGTACTGTCAACGCATTTTAATTTTTACAATTATAACCTTAGCTTTGAACTAGTGACTTTTAGGGTAGTTTTTCTTACGATGTATCTCTGTTTTTGGATTTAAGAAAACTCCGTAAATATCATTATGTAAAAACATTTACCTGGAAAACTTTCAAAATATACAACAATTAGGAAGTGAGGCCTTTATCCCAGAAAGCTGTCATCTTCTCTCATTTAACCCAAAAGCAACAAAATTTTACGAGGGTTAAGAAAAGCAGTACTTGAATGGACACAGATATGATAAGCTCTCCTAAACACATTACTATATTTTTTTGCATGTAGTGCTTTTCATACGTCTTTTAAACTTTTTGAAGTTTAGCCTTCATGTTTGAAATATGTCACTGCCTATAATCATTTTGTGGGACACCGAATTGATTTGGATATTTTGGTTTTTTATATCTACTATTTATTATATATAACTTCCTTTGGGAAGTTAATTGCCCGTGAAAACACTTCTGGGGTATGTTCAATTGTGCAGCTTCTTTCGACATCTGATTTATTTCCCTTATGACCAACTTGAGAGGGGTTGGAACATATCGCTAACACAAGCTATCATTGGCATGCTATATAGCATATCTCTTAATGAGCCCATATAAAAAATGAGTTTAGCACATTTGTGGTATGTACAATTGTGCTTCTTCTCTTGCATCTGATTTATGCCTTTACGACTACCTGAGAGAGTTTGGAACCATATAATATATAATACCTAAGAGAGCTTGGAGTTGGAACCATATAACATATAATACCTGAGAGAGCTTGGAATCATGACATAAAGACAAGCTATCTTTTGGCATACTATATGGCAAATTTCTTAATGAGCCCATATGAAAATTGAGTTTAGCACATTGTTAATTTTGGCACTATTTTTTATGATTGATAGTGATTTTGCAGTTAAATATATCATAATTAAACTTTATTTTCAGTCAAGGCTGTAAATTTTAAAATTTCGTACCATCATGTCACAGATTGAATTTCGTTTCCTTTTCCAAAATATTGTTAAATGTTGTTCTTGGAAAAGTGATCTTTTTACCTAAGCTTTTTACAGGTGTTTTTAGTGTAATTTTTCTGCTATGGTATATTATGCTTTTAGAAAGTGAGATTTTAATTTTATAATTATCCAAGAAACCCTATAAATTTGGTTCTATCATCTTTCATGGAGAAATCCATCATAATCTTTTAAGGAGGACTGAAAACGGAGTAATGGTTATAAGGGAAATACCTACTGATAAGTATAGGTGAAGATTACTTAAATATTTGGCTAGAAATAGTATTTCAATAACAAATTTTTGTCAGGTCTCATGACGCTTTGTTGCTCATGCAAGATACTTTAAAACAATTCAAGTTCTTAGGAATCTAATTTAGATATAAATACCTATAAGACGATAGTAATAACTATACTTGGGTAGTAGTTATCTGCATGCCTATTGAATTGTACCTCGGAAACACTTTAGTCTTATCATTGAGGTGGAAATTGAAGCCATTTAGAAGATGTATATTTTTAAAATATCGCTCAATTTTCTTCTTAAGAGCTACTATGGCAGGACAACTGTTTACCACCCAGCTTGCAAGCATGATCAATAACAAGATGGCGTAGGTCTTAAATTTTGATCAGGTTTCTAGCAAGGTTATCTATTGAATCTAGATATCAAATGCCTTTGTGCCTCCATGTTGCCCCTCCATTAGGTGCATGTCTCATTCCAGCCCCTCATCTTGATCATAGTTTGTACTGATTTGTGTCTCATCACTTCATCTGTTGCATTTCGAGTACTTTGCCTTTGAAACTTGTGCTTCTGCAAAATTATGGTAATTTTTATGCAATCAACAATCAATTCCAATTGAGATTTTATAAGAGTAATGGAGGGGGATGCTAGGCACATTCCTATCCCCAATCTTGCAAGGGTCTTGTCAAGCCCTTTCCATCTATATAGTTTTGGTGACTATCTTTTCCCCACACTAATCGTAACTTTCTCATCTTGGAATGCTTAATAAACGGTTCAGCCACAACACAACTCGTTATACAGATTTTAGAAATTCATCTCATCTTTGCAACTCATTTTATAGGTGGTTACAACTTTTTTGTTTATATTTTTTAGATGTGAATTTGAAATAGAACTTAATTGTTTTTAATGAATGCTTAAAATATTGATGATAGTTTACATAGTCATGTCTTCTTAGAATGTACTTATAATATTATTAATTTTCATCTATTCTTGCAAATAAAAACCATTGTTGAATACACTTTTAATCATTTTTAGGAGTTTAATCCGAATTTGTAACTTTACAACTCATTCTATAGGAGGTTGCAAATTTGTTATTTTATTTTTTAAACGTGAGAAGCATTTGCACTAATTCTATATGTACCCTTCTATATCCCTTTTAACAACCATCAGAATTTGAAATAGAACTTAATTTTTTATAGCGTACTTTTAACATTGATGATAATTTTTTGTTTACGTCTTCATAGAATATACTTGTAATATTAATAATTGTTAAATATTCTTGCAAAATACAGACTATTATTGAATACCCTTAAGTCCAAGGGGATGGTGTTGTTTGTAAGAGTTTAATTCAAGTTCGTAACTTTACATAATGTTGGCAAGGAGCATTTGTAATCTGGGATGAAGCCAAGCATTTAAGGAAGTTACACTAAAGTTACACTTTCATTTATAATTATGACAGTAAAAGATAATTTTGGATATTATTTCATTGTAAATAGCATAATTGTTGTTCCTTGTTCTTATGACTGAAGGTTAAACATATATGTTTTCAAAACTAATTAACTATTTGTTATTAAAACTGAGACTAATTCTCTCTTTCTTATCTTAATAGAAGAAAGAAACTCCCAACACATGTATGGTATAACATGGCATGGGAATGGTATTGGTATCGAGGCAATTGATGCATTTACATCTCTCCTTGAGCGGAGTCTTTGGGTATTAAGGAAAATTATTAAATAGAGGTAATATTTATTGTAGGTATCTTTTAAAAAGTTCACATAACATTAACAGTTCTATCTATATGACCAACTTGCTAAGAAGCTTCTAACATGTTAAGATATGGCAGCACTTTATTAAAATCAAAGTGAAGACCTTCATAAAGGATGGTTAGAGCTAACATTTTAAACACCTATTTTATGCTTTGTTATGATAAATTAGAATTGTGTTTTTGAAGAATTACTTGTTAATATACAATTTTATTCCTTTCTAGTCTTGAAAGGGGGGTTATATGCACTTGTTTCTTTTTTAGTGATGTATGTTGAATTTCATTAATTGATAGTGTTAAAGCTTGAACTCTCTAATGTATAAAAACTATAACATTTACCCTTAAACAACTACTCATGATTCTACTATAGTAATCATAATTTATGTTGGGAGGCAAAGAAGGAAGAGCAATTGTTATGGAACTATTTGTCATAATTATTGGCCATAATCTTTAGGTTAACATGATTGAATTTATTCTAGGCAACAAACAATGATTGAAATTATAAATGTACATGCATTGAGTGTATCTTATTTTATAGGGTTACGATATATATATTAAATTTATAATAAATAGTAACTTCAAATTGTGTTAGTGTAATAGGTTGTATTTCATTAATAAAAAACTATATTCAAATTATACACAAAATAATTTTATAATAGAAGTTAACTTCAAATTGTATTGAATAAAGTTGATGATATATATAATTTTATAATAAAAACTAATTGCAAATTGTATTAAGTTGAGATATATATATATAATACAACATAGTTTATATATATATATATATATATATATATAAAATTTAATATATATAAAATAAAGTTGATGGTTTATATATATATATATATATATATATATATATAAACAATTTGAAATTAATTTTTATTATAAAATAAATAAAATATATTAGTGTTTTTACACAATTTGAAATAAATTTTTATTATAAAATTTATATAAATTTGGAATTAGTTTTTATTACAAAATCAAAACTCATCTTTGGGTTTTTGATTATGGTAATGTATTTCTTTTCTAAAAATAATTTGATTTAATGAGCATTTTTTGTTTATACACGAGCTATGAATTCTTTGAAAATGTAGAAGGTTAGGCTCTATCTTTAAATGGTAAATCTACAGTTTGAGTGGGAAGTTAACAAAGAATTAAAAATGTTGAAACCCATTGTGACAAGGTCTCATGGTTTTGCATAGATCATTATGCATAAGATCTGATTTTTTTTGAAGTTAATTGGGGTAGATATCTGTGTTCCTATTCAATAGAGGAAGTCCTTGCACCATATTATGATGTTTTAGTGAACCAAGTATTTTAAACTCTCATACACATCTTCAATGCTACAAAATAGTCGAGTGCTAGTCAAAGTCAAGTTGGAACATTCTCAAAACTCTAAATGTTTGTGCAACAACTTTTGATGTTTTTGACAGATTTTTGATGCACATCTTTTTGTTACCAAAATCAATTGTTAGGTTCTGCTTAAGCATTTTGTTGAAAGAGAAGTTTTTAATTAAGTTTTGGGATGTTTACTACATTGGAGATGTTGCAGTCATGTCATCTAAGTGGTAAGGAGGTGTTACTAATGCCTTGGATGCAATAGATTGTTACATCACCCAAAGATATGTGATTTTTATGAGGTTTCATACAAATTGGAAAACCAATCTTTTTTCTTGGTCATGTTTCAGGTTGTGCCAAAGTTGACATACCAACTGGAAATTTTATTGTGCGACATATAAAAAGTCCTTTTCAAAGTGTTTTTTACTTATTTGGCAATCTTCTCTTCTTGTCGTGTCTTTCTGTAGTTTCCCTTCGTTTTGGTGTGATGATTGTTGGTTATTGGGTTTATTGTTACTAGATGAGTGTTGTGTGTATGCATCATACCAACAATCTTTCAAGGCATGGCCTTGTTTAAAAGGCTCTACGGGCCTCTTACCTTTTTGTTGATGAGAAGCAAGAGCATATTCGTCTTCTTTTGCATGCATGGAGTCTTCTTCTCGTAAAATTTTGACCAACTTTTCAAATGTTGGTTTTTGCGCTGTGACATTCAATGTAGTGACATAGATTATGTAGGAGGGTGGTGGTGTTGTTAGGTAATCGGTACAAGAGATGCATTTGTCACTTGGTCGCACAATGCTTGAAGTAAGGCTCTTAGGGTTGTAATGTGGCTTAAAAAAACTTTTGCTTTTTCACCTATTTTTAATATGAGAGAGTGATGTTGACTCTATAGGTAGGGAATAACAATGTTTTTATTTTTAGCCTCATACATTGTTTTGAGTTTATTCCAAGTTTCATTCATTGTCGCCTCATGGATATGTGGTTGTACTTCATCCCATACCATGAACATAATAATCAACTTTGGTTGATGGTTTACCTTATCAAATTTATGCTATTGATTAATGATAGAGGCATGTTGGGGGTACTTGTCATCAACAATCGACTAAATTTTTGTGTTTTGGGTTGTTTGCTACCAGTTGACAAAAGTTTGGGAGATGGATTGGTCCTTTATTTCGGCTCGTTTACTCTTTTTTCTTTTTATAATCATGCTTTTTTGATACATCCATCAGCACGTGGAATAAATTCGTCTTTTGTATATGCTTGATGGTACATGAAAAGCATTAATGTATAAGAGAGTTTGTATTTAATGATTGTGCAAATGTGTAAGAGTGGGACGATTTAATAAAAAAGTTGTGTACCTTATTTCTTATTAACAATTTATAGGGATGAAGCTTAGGTGGTGGTGTTGTAGTTATTTTAGGTGATGGATGCAATGGGTCAAACACGATGACTTGTAAACGCAATTCAAAAACATTGTTATTACTAACTATAGGGAGTAATAACTTTTTACTCAGAATTATTTTAACTATGTAGAATTAATCACCTCTAGGCTAAACCTAACATAAAACGGGCCATGTCTTTGAAGAGAAAATTAGTGGTACATGATCATTTGATTCTCTTACTACTTGAGTTTTCAATGTTTATCTTTGTTGTTTGCTTCTTGCTTTGTTTAAGCTTGAGCGGGGAAAGATTTGTTTTATAATATAAAAAATTTGTAGAAGTTTGAAGAAGAAATTTATATTTTCTTGAAATATGTGAGATCATTGCCTTTGACTTATATGAACATATGGTGTTCAAGAGAATGTAGGTTTTAATGTTCGTTGTTTCTTGCAATTTTGTTTTCTTGGGTGGTGGATATCTTTGTTTTTTTGGTGTATAAATGGTAGAAGATATGAGTTGTACTTTGATCTTTGTGGAAGATGGAAGATAATGTGAGTTTTACGTAGATCTTCGTGGAAATGCTCGTTTTGTATGTAAGTGTGCATTTCCTATCATCTTTTTATGTTGGGTGCGAAGTGTTTGTGTATTGTGTCATTGTTTTCTCTTTAATTACAAGCATTGAAGTGTCTAGAAGAAGGTTTTGAATACAAGTTGAAGACAATATTTTTTGGTGCTCCTTGTCATTTCGAGGGTGACATTCAAATGGTAGTTTCGTTGTTTCTTGGTTTTTGAGCCTATATTATTGTTGTTTTGCATGAGTTGTAATTATATAATTTAGTAGAAAATTTGTGCTTTTGACATTTTTGTTCTCTTATTGAGTGATTATTTTCTAGGTTTTGATAAGATATTATCAAATGTATTGAACACTTAAATTTGCTTAGAGAAATGTCTTGGTAAAACTCACTATCTGCATTGAATGCTTCCTTAGGAGGATGAAGAAATTTATTTTTTGTTTGAATACAATGGTATTCATCTTTGTTGAGCATGACATTTGAATGCATGACGATGGTTGAAGTGCTTGTAGAGGTATGTCACTTATTGAATAAAACATTTTGTTGTATTTGGTGAATGATTTGGGTGAGGATGCAGCGTAGACAAGTAAAGTGGGTATTATGTGCTTGTTTTGTTGGAAGTTATTATTGTTGTATTTTTTCCTTTGTTGAGCATAGATCATAGCAATTTCATAGACTATAGTCTTTCCTTTCATTTTGGTTTTTCAAAATCTCAAATAGTCTCAGTTTTTGCTCATTTCAAAGTATTGGCATTGACAATCTTTTTTACATGACACTTTATTTTGTATTTCAAAGGTAACGCCCCAAAATTATTTTGCATTCCTCTTTGAGATTACAAACTTGTTTGTTTAAAGTTGTTAACTTTGTATATTAGGTAAGCCATTTGATGTTTGTGATAGCAAGAAATTATTCTATATTTGATTGCTCAGATATGTAGAGTATGTAGCCTTAAAGTTGTTTCTCTAAATTTCATGGAAGTGTACACAGTGATGTTAACCATCAAAGAATGAAGGTTACCTATTGACTTGGACAAGGAAATAAATCTAGTATTTTTGACTTCTTTAGGACAATGGGCAATGGAGGTTGTAGGTTGTGATTCTGGTTGATTTATCACATTTGACTTTATTAAATTTTATATGTCTATGTTACTTTGATATTGGTTAGAAGACTTGAGTACTTGTTTTGAGTGGAAATGTACTTATATGTTGTCACATAAATGGAGGTGCTAAGTTGCATGATCTTTTTTGGAGTGGTCATATTAGTACCCACTAGATTAGTTTAAGTTCTGTTTAGGGGTTTAATTATTTGCATGTGTTTAGTTCTTAATCTTGTGATTATTCTTTATTAGGTGTATGTACATGGCTTGGACATTTTCTTATGATGTTATAATTTATTATGAGTTGTCCAAGCCCTTTTTCTCTCCTATATATGTGGCATTCTTGTAGTGCATATGAAAGGTTGAGATGTGGAAGGAATTCAATGTTGTAATAAACCATTTGAAAGAATAGATACTTTGGTTCAATTATTAGCTTGAGTGTGTTCTTCTTGGCATGGAAGCTAGCTTGTAGTGGTATTGGTGTTCTAGATAGATCTTGCAAATTTGTTTCGCTTCTTGCTCATAACCATGATATGGTATACAGTGTTTTGGAACTTTCTTGGAAGCCATTACCCATAGCTTCGTGCTTACACTTTGTTGGATTTTCTCCTTGATTTAGTTGTATAGACAAGACTTGAAAAATAAACAAAGCTATTCTTTTTCCTTCCTAACAAAATCACGATTTGAAGTTGACCTTGTGACCTTGATTTTTGTTGATTTTTTAATGTGTGCCCTGAGGGAAAAAATCATATCTTTGATTTCGAATGAGAAAATCAGTTGTAAACTTTTAGATCTATTTTTTTGCAGAGCCATATCCTTCATTATTTGTAATTTTATTGTATTTGACGTTGTAATATTTTGGAGGCAACTTTGTGAGTTTGTTGTCTTTGCTCTTTTGGAGGGAAAGTGAGATATTTTGTCGAAAGACAAACTTTTGTGTTGGTAGTATTTCTTCTTGTTGACTTTGGTGGTAGAGGGAGTTGTTTTGTGTGTATGGGGTATAGATAATCCTCTTTGATTTCTTCTTCCTACAATGGAGACCCTATTCTTTGAATCCCTCAACACCTCCAAATACAACACATTGGAGATGATAAATTTGCACTTGTAGATGAAAGGCTTGTGGAGAGTTATTCTTGGCGACTTTCTAAAATTTAAAGATGAAGATATCGTGCGGATTACATCCTTACAAGACGAGACACTTAGTTTCATTCGTCTCCATGTTTCATATAGTTTGCAGTCACATATTGTACATGCCATGTCAGCGACGAAGGCCTAGAATGCTACTGCCACTTTGTTTGGGGAGGTCACTTCACCTTCACTTGTTCATCTTCCTTCTCCTCCCTCTCTTAACGAGGATTTTTTTGCTAGTGACATTGTTGTTGTTCCTTTTGTGTCTTTGCATATTTGTGAGGATGTCATTCTTGATTGTGATTAGGATGTGGTGTTTTTTACTTCTCATACTTATTCTGTTAGTGAGCATCTATTTGTTGGTGACACATGATGTTCCTCCATCACCTACTCCTAATGAGGATTTGATTCTTGACAATGATTTTGATGAAGAAATTTTGTCTTTTACTACACTTCTTAATCAAGATTTGTCTTTTGATGGTGACACGAGCAAGGAACTTTTCACACTTCCTTCTCCCCCTGCTAGTGCAGATTTATCTTTTGCTAGTGACAAGGATAATGATTTCTTTTCATTTAGTGAAGACCTACAAGCTGATGGTGATACATACGAGGCACTTTCACCTGTGACACCTCTCCCATTCTTCCATCTTCAGTTATTAGTGAGGACTTGATTGTTTTGGATGAGACATTTTCAAAATCTATTTTTGATGATATAGAAGTACCTCCACCTCTTGATCTTGTTGCGTTTTTTGATTTGGAGCTTGCTATTGCCCCTGTTATTGCATTTTTTGCTTGTGCCATATCGGATCCACCTGCTTACATGTCTGATTCTTTTGAGAAACATGCTTTTGTATTTGGGTCTCACATACTCCGCTTTATGGGCTACATTGGCAACGAACTTTGGCATTTACTTCCAGGGTATAATCTCTCTTATGCAATGTATTCTTTGGCATGTTCGCCACGGTATGGGTTTTTCTTTAGGTGATGTATCTTTAGGGCATTTTGATCACATAACTTCCATCTTTACTTGCTTCACTCTTCAAGAGGACTTAGAGCAACACACGAGCTCTACTCATTCTTTTCTTGTTGGTGATTCTTCAATTCCTTGTAGCACATGCTCACAGACTTATGGTTCATGTCTTTTATGCCACGATGTATCAAATACTCTAGGTTTTTTTTTGCAACATCGAGAAGTCCATGATCAGATGAAGCTTTGACAGAGGAATATTCTTCAATGTTGAAGGATATGGGAGGAACATTTGATTGTTCAGATTATCTCACTACATATGCAAATGGTTCCTTACATCCATGTCCCCTGTGCGAGATATACAATATTGATCTTTGTGCGAGGTGAAGGAAGTTGTCGTTATAGGGGAATTCCACATTAATTCCTTCCTTTTTTTTCATATTGTTTTTACAAGGGTACCTTAACAGGACTAATAGTCGGGACCAATATTTGTTGTGTTTTCTGTCCCTAACCATCACTTAGAGGAGGGTGTTGTAGTGTTCACATCAATATCCACTAGATTAGTTTAAGCTTTGTTTAGGGGTTTAATTGTGTGCACATGTTTTTCTCTCTTAATCTTGAGATTATTCTTTATTAAGTGTATCCACATGGCTTGGACATTTTCCTAAAAGGTTGTTATAACCAAGTATGAGTTGTCCAAGCCCTCTTTCTCTCCTATATTTTTCACTCTTGTAGTGCATATGAAAAGGTGAGATGTGGCGAGAATTTAGTATTGTAATAAACTCTTTGGAGCAATAAATAGTTTTTTGTTTCTATTAGCTCTAGTGTGTTCTTCTTGGATTGGAGTCTAGCTTGTTGTGGTTCTGGAGTTTCACATAGATTTTGCAAATATGTGTTTCCTCATTGCTCATAACCATGATATTCTTGACATGTGTTGAATATTGAAAATGCTATTTGCTTGGTATGGGAGTTGAGATTACTTTGCATGTTTTTTTTGAACTTGGAAATTATGATTCAGAATGGATTAAATGAAGTTCAATGACTTTTTTGCTTGCTGTTGTGAAAAAGCTAAATGATTGATTTTTATTTGATATCAATTTGAAGTTAATTTCTTGAGAATGAGGCTAATGTTGTACTTATAAATTTGAAGGGAGTTGTGGTTTCAATGCTTATACATGTGGAATTGATTCATGTTTGATGTGTATAAGTTCAGATGCATTGGGCATTTTGATTAACTTTAATTTAGGGTGGTGTTCCAAAATTTCAACATTGAGATGGAGTTGTGATCATAGTTTCAACAACGTAATTTGATGAAGTTTGAGTAAATTTGGATGGAAAATGTTTAAAAAAAATAAAAAATTGAAATGGTAAATGAGTCCGCAGTTCATGTGTGTCAATTGCTTGCTTTGCATTTGAAAATGATTTCTTGTGAGCTCTTCATGAATTGCACTTACAGTGTGTTACCTTTTGAGATGCCCTTATTCAATTTTTCGTGAATTGTCCTTAAGCAAGAGTCAACTTATCTATTTCCCTTTTTTTGGTCATATCTTAGGTTATTAAGTCAACTCTTTATTTTTAAAGTTCACCCGCCTATCGTCTTTTGTGTCTGAAATTTCTAAAGAATTGAACCTTTGAACTTGAATCATTCTCAAAGTTTAAAAGTTCAATGGTTCAGTAGGTTCAATGATTCAATGTTTTTCAAAGTGAATTGTTTGTCCCTTTGTATATTTCAATTATGTCTTTGAACCTTCCGATTGAACTTGAACCTCATAGCGGAGTTCAAGAGTTGAACGGTTCAATAGTTCAATACTCTATGTTTTGTAAGGAGTCATGTTCACTCAATTCCTTTGTATAAATTAATGTATTGTTGAACCTACCGCTTGAACCTCATAGCAGAGTTCAACGGTTCAACAGTTCACTTTTTTGAAATTCAAAGTTTCTTGAAAGTCGTGTGACTATTGGTCAACTTGTGTAGTTCATCTCGTATCTTTGAACCTCAAAATTGAACCACATTCCAAAAGTTCAATGGTTCAATGACTATACTCTCATCTCACCCCGAGGCTTTCTCTAAGTTAAAATTAGCGAGAAATTTGAAGGAAAATATATTCGAAACTCATTGTAAAGTGAAAAGTTTTGAATTTTCATGAGGTTATAGATAATCATAACTCATCAAAATCCTGCGTAAAAAATGCTCGCCATTAATGCATGTCAAAGTTCACGTCTTATCAAGCATTTTTAGCACATATTGTTTTCGTTTAATTATTCGAACTGGTTAATATCTCTATCAAGAGAAAACAAGTCAAATTTAGCAAACAAACATACTGGGTGATACAAAGGAGAACAATGCAGGTGATATAAGATTTTTGTTGCTCATTCGCAGTGATTTTGGATACATTTAAGGTGAGTTCTACTGTTACTATAAGTTGTTTTCATTACTTGGTTCAAAAGAAGAATCCTTTTGAGTTTACGACATTGTTTAAGAAGTTCAAAACATTTTTTCTTCGTTATATCCTCCAATCTGTAGCCATGAAATCTTCATGTCTTGGTTACGAGCATGGTCTTGGTCTCATCTGTTCTCTTCTTGAAATTGGGGACACCTCTCTGGTTCAATATGACTTAGAAAATTTTAGGGAAAGGGCTAGAAATCCTGTGCCAAATCCTATGTTGCGTAAGATAGTAGAAATTGGTTTGGTCGAAGCTGCGGCCTTAATCATTGCTGTACAGTGCCTCGAATTAGTTCTAAAATGCATGAATAAATATGAACTTGAAAACAGGGGCATTAGAATTGCAGATGGTAATATTTTACTTCATATCAATAGACAAACCCTACTATCTATGATGAGAATTCCACCCAAGGAACCATATTCTGACCTCAATATTACCTCTTCTTATGGTTATTTTTTACTAAAGAGAGCAATTTACAAGAGCGTGATCGCAAGGAATTGGTTATTGAAGTTTCAAAAAGGCGGTTCAAGACTGCCCAGACCATTGACAAGAAATCACATGATTCTAGAAGTACAAGATATTGTGGTGTTGCTACACAGGTTAAAGGGCAATGCTCAGGGATATTATTGGAAAGACTGGATGTAATTTTTCATACAAGTGATCCTCTAAGGAGAGCAACATGTGGACTGGGCGAAAATTGCAGTTGAATGTTTGCATTTGGGTCTAAGTAATTGTTTGGGGAATAAAGATTTTTACATGCCCTCGTACCTCTTCTATTGCCTGGCATTTACAAGACAATGGGTAGGGCTGTCTCATGCGCCTTTGGTTGAGGACATCAAAATTTATGATTATTATTCACAATTACAAATGCATAATTGTTATGAAAATTACAGGGGGAATTATTGATGTTTTTACTGGAAAAATGTCTTATGAATTAGCAAACAACATCAATAAGAGGATGTCTGATGAGGCTATGCAGCTGATCAAGATTTATGGTAGTTTCTTTATTCAGTTTTCCAAGTTCACTTATATCAGAGTTGGGGGTTTTGACGGTGAACCTTTGAGGTTATCCAGGAATGTTTTTGACTGTTTTGTGTTGATAGAAGTCTGCAGATAATTAGCACATGTGGATAAAAAATTTTCAATGAAAAAAAAATCTGGTATATCTTTTCCCATTGAACTTGGATGTTATTCATGTCAGTCAGTCTTTGATGCTTTGAATTTGGAAGTGGATTTTAAAAAATCAATTTTTAGTGCTTCACGGCCAGATTCCAATTTGACAGCAAAGGCTTTGTCAGGGATAACTTGGATCTTAGAACATGGTTTTCACATATTCATCAATTAGAGAATTATTGAGAGTATTGTTCAGATGAATTCGAGGTCAGAAGAAGATTGTGGTCCAGGGTCTCCCTAGGACAAATAATTACTTTTAATTTAAATATGGACATTTTTGAAATTTTTGATAATGAAGAACAGGTACTGATCCGTAATTTGAATAGATAAAACAATCACCTATTCCAGAAATTGACTGGGATAAAAATGAAGATAAGATTACGGTTAAGACCCTCCCGGTGATAAGGAGAATTGAGAAATGGTTGAGGGAACAAAAAATGGAGGGAGCTCAAAATAAAGTTCTCCAGCAATGTACATCAATAGTTGAATTTTAGTCTCAATAAACTCCTCTAAACTCCTCTAACCAACTTATTGCTATTTGTGATGTAGGTACTTCCAAGTCAAAAATTGGAAGGGATCCTATCATCAAAGAATCCAAGAAGGCCCTTACAACTGTTTTGCCTTGTCGTGCCACCAGATTTAAATACACTGTAAATTGTGCAAGAGAAAGAGTCAAATCCTTGAAAAAGTAGTTGTGGATTTAAATTTTGAAGAGGATTCAGAAGAAGCAATAGGTGATAAAGAATCTAATTCACCAATGGCGGAGGAGGTTAGTGCAAAACAACAAACATAGATTGCTTCTGATTCTACTAACCTAACGATTGTTTCAAATGTGCCTTCTAATCAATCAAAACCTGATAAAGAAGTCTTTGTCTCTGCACCCAAATGACTGGAAAGCTCAATTAGCAATAAGAGAAAAATAGTCTCATTTTCTTTGCCGTTGGAAGACATGGTAAGTGTTTAGGAAAAACTCCTAAATTCAAGAAATTAAAAATAACATTCAGGGTAGATGTCGACCGTAATATAGGGAATTGGAGTGCAGAAATAGCCCAGTCAAGAACTAATGAGGAAGTTTATGATCCTACAGTTTAGGATTTTACAATTGCAAAGATAGATCTTGGGATTGCATCATGTGTTGTAGATGTATGTCACCTTGAAGCATCCACCAAAAGGATAGTTAGTCGAACCTGGAAGTATGAAAAAGATAAAAGAGAGTTAAAGCAGACTTTACGGTCAATGGAAAAGTACATTGACGCCATTCATAATCTAGATCGACAACCTATTGCCCAACTGCCCCTGTCTTTCGATTCAAAATCGTCTGTCAATCAAAAGATGTTGGATCAGATACACAGAAACAAAATGGTCGCCAGGGTATTTGATGATTGGTTGGATGGCATCATCAAGAAAGGTATGGAATACATTCATAAACTAAATAATGTATATGATCTAACCATCATTACTGTTGAAGATTTGAAGACACAAAATGCTCTATGGATAAAAGATGAAGGCAAATGGATGAGTGTTATGAACCAAATTGATGAGGTACAAAAGTATGGAATAGCAAAGTTTTTGTCAGAAAAGAATTTGACATGTCTGGATGAAGATATATTGTAAGTATGAAAAATATTGAATGTAGGAATTTAGTATCCCGACAAGGGCGAATTGAAATCACAAAAATGATCAAAGAAATTACTGAATTCACTTAATCATTACATCATGATCTACAGTGTATTGATGTAAAATACATAAAAGATGATGGAAAATCAGAAAAAGACATCAATATTGTGATTCAATCTTTCAGAGAAAAGATCAACATCGTTAAAGAAAGTAACAACAAATTAACCAAAAATTTCTCTCAGATTTCAAAGGTAGAGTCACTTCTTTGTCACTACATAGACACACTACCAGAGCATGCGGAGAAGATGGAGAAAATTTGGAGGGAAAAAAATATCTGGAAGGCTAGGATAAAACACATCAGTATTCCCAATCCCCTGAAAATCCAAGAGTTTGTTACAACATTTCAAGAGTGGAAAGCTCAATGTGCCTATCCAATCGAACACAACAAATCTGGAGATTATAATCCGTCACTTCAACCTTGATCTTACTTACACAAATTTTTCAATTCAGTTATTCAGTTGGTTTTCTGTTTAAAACTTGATCTTTATTTAAATTTGTAAAAACTAAATCCCGTATGGGTCAGAGTTACTTTAACTCTGGTTTAGTTTGAAAGATTGGTTAATTAGGGCCGCTATGTATATAATTTCAGTTGTTAAAATAGGTAGAGATAAAAGTGAAGAAAAGAGAGTTAAGAAATTTTAGAACTGAACCACTGTTATTTACAATATATATGATATTTATTTGGAATATTTTTCATCTGTAAATGAAAAGGAGAATTAATTATTGCATACTTGGATCTGTGCGTTTGAGTATTTGAAATTGGGTTTTCTGTGTGAAATCTTCTTTCATATGGTAATTACTCTTTCACTAGACAATTCATTGTATATGTTTTATCATTTATTGGTTCAGTAATATATATATATTAGATTGTTATTGAAGATATAATCTGTGTATTCTATTACCCACTGCTGTTATAAAAAAGGATATCGCATTCATAGCATAATTATGTATGGATGTTAGTTAACCTTTAAGCACTTTTTGGTTAAAAGTGCATCATGATGATTAGAATAATTTGAATTCATTGAAAATCTTAAAGGGAGTTGTACCTTAATTCAGAGGGGAACTATTTTTTATAGTTCACCCATTTGTTGTTTAACTTATTTGTTCTTAAAAAAAGAAGGGTATAGAGTCAAAATAAAACATTTTTAGCTAAGGACAAATCTGTTAGCCAACACAGTGCAACTGTTGTAGATTTTGATTTTTGGATGTCATCATGTGTTTTGTATTGCTCATGGAAAATAAGGGTTTTGTGGAAATTAGAAACAATTGGTGTCATTTGTAGCGATTGTAAGAATGTGAAGGTTTGTTCTTTGTTCGTTTGTTGAATTTCCAAATGAAGTATGGCAATCTACATTGGTGCTTGCTTTGAGTTTCAAATGGAAAACGTTGTTTTTTTAATGTTTGCAATACAAGATAAAACACATCTACTTTTTCCTTAAATATCTTGACCAAAGCTTATAATAGCAAATAGGCTCCTATGCATGGAAAATACTTAAGCCTAATGTCATTAATATTATACATTTCATTTACTCGAACTTAAAGTCACTTAAGTCATGAAGTGATTTAAAAACATTTAAACTCTTATAAAGTTAAAATGACTTAATATATTATTTACTAATAAGGTCACTTAAGTTATTGTCAAGTTATAACAATCAATTATAACTTACTTGAAGGACGTTTGAAAACTTAAAAGGGCTTTTAGATAGATGATTCAATGAAGAGATAGAAATCCATCAAGTGTACAAAGGTATGATTATTTTCAAGTTGAATTATTTTATGAAAGATCTATTCAGAGTTGGACATTTGCTTGCAGGAGGTTAATCACACATTCTCTAACTATAAAGTATTTTGCTTGAAGCATACATGTTTGTCTAATTAATAATCTACATGTTCATGTTGATTATATGTTAATTGTTTAAAGATTAATCATTTGGTTGCTGCAGAACACACTTGCAATCACATGTTTGCTTACCTTCATTGTACTTTTACTTTAATTGATGAATATTTCATTTGATTGCAATCATAACAAGTTATTGTCATCATAATGTATTTAATAATTGAAAGTTATGTTTAAATCATTTGTTATATTGTAAACAATTATTTACTCTAAAAAAGGTTTTAGCTTCTCAATAAAGTCATTCATTTTCTATATTTGTTTAATGACTTCACTTATACTTTTGTACTCTATCTTTGTGCTTTATTTAAGTGTTTGTACAAGTTATTTCTTTAGTCTTTTAATTTTGCTTGTTTCTTGTGGGCTCTCCTTTAAAGGGGTTTAGTGCTAGTTCTTTTATAGTTAGTTTTCGTAACTTTAAAATATTACGTTATCAAGGTTTCATCGTGAAAACACTCAAACAATAGTACTTTTCATGGAAGCTTAAGTATATAGTAAATAGTAAAAGGCAAGAATTTTGCATGGTTAAGTGATTCATTTTTTCAATAACATTAACAATTGGAAACACAATTACAATTTATATCAGAAGGATGGCCCACTTTTGACTTGTAGAAATAACTTAATTTTAGATTAATTACTCAATCACCTAGGATTTGCTAGGCCTTAGGTTTCTTGAACATCCATGGATACTTAAGTCATCTTTTCACATGTTTGAATTATTTTCGAGTATTTTCACAATTAGACTAAAACGATTCCATCTTTAACCTTTACAATAATTTAATGGGTTGATTTGTTGATCAAAATAATTTTTGACGTCAGCGATTTATTTGATACTTGCAGAAAGCATTTATAATGGAAGCATGCACAACCAACTCAACACTAACATTTGGAACAAAAGTCAGGATAAAAATTGATTTTCTTGTCAACAAAAGGGGTCAGGCCAAAAGAATGAAATTTCTTTAGGTATCACCATAAATATTACTTTTGACCCTTTGATAAAAAGGAGCAATGTACTTTTTTGGGGGGTTGTTTTTAAGTATTTAGAATGCCTAAAGATGTTAAATTAACCAAGGAGTAACATGAAAATTTTCTTAAGGACGACTTAGTGCATGCAAGTAAAATAAAGTTATGTCTTAAACAATTAATTAGGTACAAGTGAGATATTTATAGAGTAAACTGTACCTTAATGAGCATCTAAGCATCTAGTACATTCTAACCCCGAACTAAATAAATGAATTAAGTTTAAGTATTTAACTAAGGGAAAATTAACTAATTAAATAAAAAGGAGTAATGCACTTTTTTTTGGGGGTTGTTTTTAAGTATTTATAATGCCTAAAAATGTTAAATTAACCAAGGAGTAACTTGAAATTTTTTCTTAAGGACAACTTAGTGCATGCAAGTAAAATAAAGGTATGTCCTAAACAATTAATTAAGTACAAGTGGGGTATTTATAGAGTAAAATGTACCTTAATGAGCACATAAGCATCTAGCACATTCTAGTGCTGAACTAAATAAATGAATCAAGTCTAAGTATTTAACTAAGGAAAAATTAATTAATTAATGTCTCACCTTACACATTAAAAGACAATTGAGTTTTACGAGTTTTTTAAATATGAAAATACAACCTAATTGTGACATCAACATGACAGTCAATTTAATTAAATGAGATATGCTATTGCCTAAGAGGTTGTCGCATGCACAAAATAATATTGAAAACTATAGAAAACAATGGATGTACCACTAACTACATCTATTATTTCAACATGTAATGTGTTTTATCCTTAAATGTGAATAGTGTGGGGCACAAATCAATAATAAAGTGAGAAATGA
This sequence comes from Torreya grandis, assembly GCA_037957365.1. Taxonomy (NCBI): domain Eukaryota; kingdom Viridiplantae; phylum Streptophyta; class Pinopsida; order Cupressales; family Taxaceae; genus Torreya; species Torreya grandis. The sequence goes on from JARHVA010000477.1 coordinate 1,340,061, forward strand.
AGAAGAAACATGTATTCCTTATAAGTGCAATAAAGAGCATATCAATGATGGACATTTGCATAAACCATCATATGTGGAACTAGATATCAAAAAACCATTAAAGTTGTATCAATAAAAATTTAAACACCTATTATGGATACAAAGAATAACCAAAAACGAACAAATGGATGTACTTGGTATTTTATAATCCAGTGTCACATAGGGAAATGAAAGCCAAATTATTAGAATTAATTGAATAATGATAATGTAAAAAAAGACTTAATTCAAATTAAAGTCGTGTATTTTTCAAATAAGACACTACAAAATGATGGAAACTTCACTTCTTAATCTAAACCTTAGCGTGAAACAAAAATTAGAATGGAACCAAATTTATGAGAATAAATGTGAATTCTCCTCCAAAATTTTGGTGGTGCCTTAAAAGCGAATGTCCTCATTATGTGGGTCAACAAGGAAATCAAGGATCCATACATTTGCAAATCCATTTTAACAATTGCATGTACATAAACAAGCATGCAAGGAACAAAAACAAGACACCAAATGTGTAACTTAGAATGTAAGGACTCTAACAGTGGCTAGAGGATGAAAATGGAAGCAAAGGGTATATATAAGTTGAAGAAACTCATACAGAATGGGAAACACATACAATGACCCCTTAAAATGATACCAAAAAATTGACTATCAAAACGTGAATGATCATTTAAACAATCAAATTGTTGAATCATAACTACCAAAGAAACCCAAGAACACTTAGAAGGTTGAACATAGGCTACGAAAAAACTTAAATGGCTTGAAAAGGGGGAAAATGATTAAAATAGGCCCTTGAAACTGTTATGAAATGTGACTACCAAACTTGATCCGGTGTCCAAGAGGAACCATCAAAGTAGTTTTGATGGTTAGATGCAATTGTAAAAGGTCCTACATGTGTGGAAAATGAGTTTTAGGGCCTATAAGAGGGGTTTATAGGTCATTGGAAGGGTAAAAAGCGTCAATTAAAAGGATATAAATCAATGAGGGTGAGGGAATGTGTTATGATAAAAGATTAATTTTATATGCCTCAGTAGCTTTTAAGGATACGTTGACAAGTGTCACCAAACAAGCACAAAAAATATTTATTATAAAAAAAATGTAATATCACATTCAAAAGAGTTTTTGGCGACCCAAAATAAATAAATAAAAATATAATGTGAAAATATACCATGTAGCAAGTTTTTGGGAAAAATTGATTGGTTTTAGTGTTAAAAAGTACAAAATCGTAAAAACATGACAAAAATTGAGAAGTGCCAAAAGTGACCCAAATATATAGGGAATGCACATAAAGACACTTGTAAAGTGTGTCTTTTGGAAAGTTTTCATGGAAAAATTATGTATTTTTATAAGCTTTAATGGATATGTTGTGAAAAGCTTTGCTCTATGGTTGCTTTAAATAAGTAAATAAGCTTGCAACCCATAACAAACCATAACCATGTAACAAATATATGCTTGTAATAGACAAAATAAAATACCTAATTTAAAAAACCATGATAAATATTAATTTTCTAAATTAAATGCTAATTTATCTAATACCTCATTTTATTGACTAAATTAGATACAATTCCAAGTTTATCTCTAAATTTGAAAAATTTATCTCTACTAAGGGGTTTAATCATTATATCAACTGTCTGCCCCTTTATAGGATAATAATAAATATAGATTTATTCATTTTCAACCAACATTCATATGTAATGAGGATGAACTTCAATATGTTTAATTTTGGCATGATAAATCGTGTTCTTCACCATCTTGAGAACTCTTTGATTGCAACACAAAAGTGCAGTCGATGTTGTTTAATCAAGTGGAAGATCAATTCATATCCTCCACAAACATACAACCTCACAACATGTACTGACGAATGCATTACATTTTTCCTTAGTGGAGGATAAGGGAATTGTATGTTATAGCTTGCTCTACCAAGAAATTACTCTTAGACCAAGAGTGAAAACCCTATTGTAGACTTAATTAATATCAATAAATCCAACCCAATCAAGAATCAACATATCCAAAAAACACAGTTTTAAAAACTTTGATATAGAATGTCAATGTCAAGCATTCATTTGACATATTAAAGGACTCATTTTTTAACTTTCCAATGTTCTTGTTGTAGCTTAGACATGGATCTAGAAAGACAAATCACTACATAACATAAGTTCAATCGATTGGTAGTAAGATAAATCTAACTACCCACCAATTGATGATACAATGATTCATTGATTAGTGGTGAATTAGGGTAAGTTAAGAGTTTTATCACAACTTCCATAAGTTTAGATGTTGTGTTATACTTAGTCGTCCTAAATTTTTCCTAAAGGGCTTTGGCATGTTTAGTTTGTGATACAAAATTAACATGATCACCTTGCAAAAATTCTATACCTAAATAATAATGTAAGAAACATAGATATGTAATTTCAAAAATAAAACATATATTGGATTTCACTAGTTAAAATATATTAGCTTTGCTTTAGGTGATGGCAAGATCATCGACATAGATAATTGGGACCATAATGTCATCACTCTTGGTTTTGAGTGAGGAGCTTGCTTAAGACCATAAAGGACTTAACCGGATTTCAAACCATATGTTATTTCTCAAGATCTTAAAATCCTTGTAGTTGAACCATGTAGACCTAATTTGCCAACTCTCTATTCAAGAAGGCACATTTAACATCCATTCGATAAATCGTCTATCCAAACTAAGCAGTAATGGAGCTAATTAGCCAAAAGGTTACCACATTTTTAGTGGGGGAAAGCTCTCTTCATAGTCTACCCTTTCACATCGAGCTTTATACTTGTCCAAAGAGCCATATGATTTACTTTTGAATTTTTAAACCCATTTACAACCAGTGGACTTATTCCCTTAATGGTAATGTAGACAATACCCAACTCTCATTTTGAATCAAGGCCTCAAATTCCATATTCATGGCAACATGCCATTTAGGTTTTCCTTTGGCCTCTTGAAAAGTGCTAGGTCCAAATACCCATAAAATAAGATAAGTAAGAGAAAACTTTACCTCTCCCCACCTTGCACCACCTTTTTTTACGTTTGTGTATATTACCCTTCCATTTCTCGTGGTAATTCATCGTCCATAATCTCCTTCACTATGATGTAATAATATTACAGTTTTCGTTGTTGGCTCCCATTATTTGGCTATGATAACTGATGTTCCTAGCTTTGAGTCTTGTTTTATTTCAACACTAGAAATTTTAATAGTCTTATCAACAATAGTTACCTATATAATATATTTTTACATATTTACCATCTTATAAGAATAAATATATTTTCTCATCTACAACCGCATCTCTACTATTAAAAATATTTTCAATAGAGACACATTGTAACCTGTATACTTTGATTTCTCACTAAAAAAAACACATGTTTTTCTCTTTGTATATAGATTACTTTTTTTTATCAAAAAGAATTAATGTAAAAAAAATAAAAATAAAAAAACATGAAAGTCACTTACAAATGGTTTCCAACTTGATCATGCTTCTTTGGGAGTGACATCTTATAAAGACTTACAAGGACATTGTTAAGAGTTTAGACTATTATATTTATTGCTTTTGCCTAGTACACATGTGCCACATTTTGGTTGTGCACCATGCACCTTGCTATCTCCTTAACCACCCTATTCCTCCTTTCCACGACCCTACTTTGCTATGGAGTGTACAAAGTAGTATACTGTATATATACCTTCCTTCTTGAAGAATTATTAAAAATATATTTTTATCAATTTACCTTCATTATTAGACTTGAGAGTGTTGATATGTTTACTCGTTTGTTTCTCCATCAAGGATTTGAATGCTATAAACTGAGGAAAGCATTCTGACTTATTTTTCAAGTAATAGGCCCAATATTTTCTAGAAAAGTTATCATCCAATAGGAAGAAATACTTTACTCCATGCATAATGGGCGTCTTTATTAGATCATGTAGATCAATGTACACTATATTGAAGCCTCCTTTGGCACACCAAGTTTATTAGAATCAAATGGGTTTTGATTCATTTCCATTTGACATCATGTACATACACCTCAATTTTCTTGAATGGATGGGAGTCCATCGAGCATATTAATATTAGAAAGTGAAAAAAATATTGATAATTTAGGTATCTATACCTCTTGTCCCAAAGAACATTGAATTATAGTCCATTGTTGCTAATGCATGACCATTTTTTGTTTTTTGATCAACAAGTTTATACAATCCCTTCTCACCTATACCAATTGTAATCACATAACATTTATCATTTATTAGTTTCTACAAAACAAAAAAGGAAACAAGTTAATTGTAATCAAGTTTATACAATCTCTTCTCACATTGTAAAATGTATAATCATAAGAGTTGTGACCATACATTTGTTGCCTTGAAATTTTAATGAAAGATTAGAATTGTTTGTTATTTCACTAACAAACAACATATTTTTAAAATATCAATAACATATCAAACATTAGTAAAACTCAAAATATAGTTCAATGTGACTTGAACACATCCACATCCTTTAACATAGCGAGTCCAACCATCTAATAAATAAATAGACTTGTTACTACTCTTGTCTTTAGTAAAATTTACATACAAGTCTCTATGACATGTATAATGTCGAAATGCACCCGAGTCAAAATAGTAGATTGTGAACTTAGTTGACTAGTCATGTGATGCGACAAATAAAAATTCATATTTCACCTCTTGTTCATCACTCTCACCAACTTGTGATTTATTTTGTCCCCTCTACCATGCTATGTTATTGTCATTTTTGACAATTTTTCTTAAAATATCCAAGCTCATTACATTTTTTTTTTTTTTTGATCTCTTAGATGTATTACCACCTTTGAAGGAGTTTTTTGATGAGCTATTAGTGGTGTGATTATATTTTACTTTGAACCAAGCATTGAATTCACTATTCGTAGTGTTTGAGGTTGATGCTTCTGCATGATCCGACATCCACACCTTTCAAAAAATAATCATAGATAACTTATCAAAGATAAGCCCTTGGGTCTTCACAATAATATCCATGGACTCAACAAATGAATCATATGATGACACATGTTGTAATACTACAAGTACCATATCTTGATCTGTTGGAAATATTGTCATTGATGTCAAAGGTCTAGCATTATTGGTGATGAAGGCCCCATTGCATTTAATAATATTTGTAATAGATATATCTTGGCTAATGTATGTTAATATTTAAGAATATATTTTTGGTTGCATATAAGACAAAAGAAGGGCCCATGGAGAAGTCAAAGAGTCACGGGGTAAAGACAAAAGAAGAATGGGACGCATTTTCCCATGAAGAGTCATCTTGGGGAATTCCAAGAGTCACCAAGTGAAGATAAAAGAGGAAGGGTGCAATTTCTCATGAAGAGACACTTTGAGGAATATGAAAAGTCACCAAGGTAAAGACAAAAGAGGAAGGGCACAATTTCTCATGAAGGGACACTTTGAGGAATATGAAAAGTCACCAAGGTAAAGACAAAAGAGGGAAGGACGTTTTTTCTCATGAAGGGTCACCACATGACTTTTCAAAGGCAAGGATATGAAGGGTCATACAAGTTTGGCACCATTTTACATGAGGATTGAAGGGTCACAAAGGGGGAAGGCCAAAGGTCATTTGGAAAGCTATAAATAAAGGCTTGAGAAGCCATTTGTAAAGTGAGAGAGAGAGTTTGATTTGAGATAGAAAAATATAGCTTAGAAGAGCATTTGTGAGAGATGAATATGATTTGTATATATTATATATAGCTTATAATAACAAAGGTGAGAGAGAGTTTGATTTGAGATAGTAATATCTAGCTTAGAAGAGCATTTGTGAAAGATGAATATGATTTGTATTTGTTATATCTAGCTTAGAAGAGCAAAGGTGAGAGAGATGAAAGAGATGTTGTAATGAACTATCATTTGTTGAGATAACAACATTGAGAGATAGTTGTGTGGTATACACAAATGGTTTGGCGCTCTTATGGGTTGGTGCTCACGAATTATTGCTGTGTTGGTGCTCAGCAAAGGGGTTGGTGCTCTTGTGGGTTAGTGCTCATGAATAGTTGCTATGTTGGTGCTCAATAAAGGGGTTGGTGCTCCTGCAAGTTGGTGCTTACAAATATTGTTTGAGTTGGTGCTCATTCATATACTTGAGATTGTTCTCCATGGTTTTTTCCACATTGAGTTTTCACGTTATATCTAGTGTCTCTCTCTATCTTGTGGCGTGTTTGTTGTTTTAGTTTTATTGCATATCTTGAATGTTTGGTTAAGTGGAATTTGATTAAGGGAAAGTTTTATAAGATATATGATATACTGATTCACCCCTTCTCTCAATATATCTTGTGCTTAACAATTGGTATCAGAGCAGGTTCCTTTTGAAAAAGTTTTACAGCTTGAAGGTAGATTGGGAAAGCATGATGGTTGGATCTCATGAAAGATTTTCTACAAATAAGGCACCTTTGTTTGATGGGATGAATTATGCTTTCTAGAACATAAGAATGATGACTTATTTGATGGCCCTTGGATTTGACATATGGCAAGCAGTGGTAGAGGAATATGAAGAGCCACAGACACTTGTAATTACTCTAGCAAAAAAGAAGACAAGTGAATGTAATGCTAAAGCTTTAAATGCTATTTTATGTGGTTTATGTGAATCTAAATTTGTTAAAGTTATTCAATGTAAATTTGCTCATGAAATTTGGGTAAAACTTGAGAATATTTACAAAGGTGATGGGAAAGTTCAGCAAGATAAGCTTTAGACTTTTAGAAGACAATTTGAAAGTTTGAAGATGGAAGAAGAAGAAGATATAACAAGTTATCTCTTACAAGTTGATCAAATAGTAAATCAGATTCAAGGTCTTGGAGAAACATTGGAAGAGTCAACGGTGGTACAAAAAGTTTTGAGATCTCTACCAATGAGATATGATGCAAAGGTTTCGACAATCGAGGAGATGAAGAATTTAGCTAAGCTAAAGATGGATGAGCTTCATGGTATTTTCACAACATATGAGATGTAGACTGAACAAGATAAACCATCAAAGAGAGAAGCAACTTTCAAGACATCAAAGAAAGAGAAAGCTAATATTCAAGAATCAAGTGATAGTTCCAGTGATGATGAAGATGACAACGGATCACTTTTCATTGAAAAGTCGAAAAGGGGAACAGGTAAATATCAAAGAAAATTACCTTTTAAATGTTTTAATTGTGGAAAGATTGGACATTTTTCAACTAAATGCCCAAATAAGGGTAATGATGATGAAGAAGAAAAGTCTACATACAAGAAGAATTTCAAAAGCAAATCCAAGAAGGGATTCGAGAAGAAGAGCCTATATTCTAAGGATCCTAGCTCAGTCGAAGATAGTGGAGTCAGCGATTCAGAAGAGGAAGAGGTTCTATTCATGGCCATACATGAAGATGATCAAGAAGAAGAAAAGGAGGAAGCTGAAGTGAATATGGAAGAACTCATTTGTGCCTTAGAAGAGTTAGAAGCTGTTGAGAATAAGAATCAAAGATTGATGTGCCAAATTGAGAAAGATAAAAAGGAGTCAAAAAAAATATTTGATGATCTAACAACACACTTGGAAGAAGCCAAGAAGAATGAAGAAGATCTAACATCATAGTTGGAAATAACAAGAAAAGAATGTGAAAGGTATGTTATTGAAATTGCCTCTTTAAAAGAAGATATTGAGAAAACAGTCAATAATAAAGTAGTTAGTGATTAAAAATTTGAGGATAGCACTAACATGCTGAATTAGATATTAGAGAGTCAAAAAGCAAATTCAGATAAGATAAGGATTAGATTTGAAAAGAAAAAGAGCTATGCTGAAGCTCTTACCAAAAAGGAAACAAAAAGGGGAGAAGTGAAGAATATAGAGGACATTTCAAACAGAGAAGGCTGGAGGGAACAAAGCTAAAAAGGCAATCACATCAGAGATATACAGACAAGTCTTATTTTTATGACTATTATTTTTATTGTAATGGATATGGTCATAAAAAATTAGAATGTAGAAAAAGACTTAATAGTTTCAAAAATAAGAAGGAAAATCAAGTAGAGTCAAGCTGAAGCTACAACTCTTTTGCTCCTCTATCAAGCTTTGATGAAGAGACCATAGTATGCTACAAGTGCAACAAATTTGGACACAGCTCGATACTGTAGAAGCATGTTCGAGTCAGTCAAAAAGGATCAGAGTTTCAAAGCTCTATTCGTCAAGAAGAAGGATCAGAGTTTCAAAGCTCTATTCATCAAGAAGGAAGTTCAGACTTATTCATGGCAGAAGAAATAACCTAAAGATTCTATGATGGTTTAGACAGCTCTGCATATAAGAAATAAAGATCAGCCTTGGTTAGTTGATAGCGGATGTTCGAGGCATATGACAAGAGATAAAAGTAAGTTCATAACTCTAAAGAAGATCAATGGTAGCACAATGAGATTCAAAGATAAAACCACTGCCAGGATATCCAGAAAAAGTACTTTGAGTTTGGATTATGGTAGAACTAAGACTAAGAATGTTTTGTATGTAAAAGGTCTTAAGCATAATTTATTAAGTGTTAGTCAAATATGTGATCAAAGATACACATTAAAGTTTCATGCAAAAGGTTGTGAGATTAGAAGAAAATATTCAATTATTGCAGATGTTCAAAGGATAGGGAACAATTTGTATGTATTATCAGATATCTTCTCAAAGGCACAATCAAAGGACACATTCAAAGATTTGGAAGAGGAGTTGGGAGTAATTTCTATTACTTCCTGCCATTGATGTTCAGCATCAGTTGAGGGGGAGCTAAGTGTTAGCTCCAGGTAGGCCCTTTGCCATATATGTCAAAGGGGGAGAAAAAAAGGTACAAGTACAGGTGCAAAAATAGGTACAGAGAATAGGTACAGGTTGCTACAGTAAGGGGGAGTTACTGTATGTTTTTAGATGACAATATGTGCAAGATTCAGGATGTGGCAGTTTCAGGATTGAGGTTGCCATCAATGACAAAGGGGGAGATTGTTGAAAATATTGTCATTGATGTCAAAGGTCTAGCATTATTGGTGATAAAAACTCCATTGCATTTAATAATGTTTATAATAGATATATCTTGGCTAATGTGTGTTAATATTTATTTAATATTAACGAATATATTTTTGGTTGCATATAAGACAAAAGAAGGGCCCATGGAGAAGTCAAAGAGTCACGGGGTAAAGACAAAAGAAGAATGGGATGCATTTTCCCATGAAGAGTCATCTTGGGGAATTCCAAGAGTCACCAAGTGAAGACAAAATAGGAAGGGTGCAATTTCTCATGAAGGGACACTTTGAGGAATACGAAAAGTCACCAAGGTAAAGACAAAAGAGGAAGGGTACAATTTATCATGAAGGGACATTTTGAGGAATACGAAAAGTCACCAAGGTAAAGACAAAAGAGGAAAATATGTTTTTGCTCATGAAAGGTCACCACATGACTTTTCAAAGGCAAGGATATGAAGGGTCATACAAGTTTGACACCATTTTCCATGAGGATTGAAGGGTCACAAAGGGGGAAGGCCAAAGGTCATTTGGAAAGCTATAAATAAAGGCTTGAGAAGCCATTTGTAAAGTGTGAGAGAGAGTTTGATTTGAGATAGTAATATCTAGCTTAGAAGAGCATTTGTGAGAGATGAATATGATTTGTTTTTTTTATATATAGCTTAGAAGAGCAAAGGTGAGAGAGAGTTTGATTTGAGATAGTAATATCTAGCTTAAAAGAGCATTTGTGAGAGATGAATATGATTTGTATTTGTTATATCTAGCTTAGAAGAGCAAAGGTGAGAGAGACGAAAGAAATGTTGTAATGAACTATCATTTGTTGAGATAACAACATTGAGAGATAGTTGTGTGGTATACACAAAGGGGTTCGTGCTCCTATGGGTTGGTGCTCACGAATTATTGTTGTGTTGGTGCTCAACAAAGGGGTTGGTGCTCCTGTGAGTTGGTGCTCACGAATTGTTGCTATGTTGGTGTTCAACAAAGGGGTTGGTGCTCCTGTGGGTTGGTGCTCACGAATAGTTGCTGTTGGTGCTCAACAAAGGGGTTGGTGCTCCTACAAGTTGGTGCTTGCGAATATTGTTTGAGTTGGTGCTCATTCATATACTTGAGATTTTTCTCTGTGGTTTTTCCCACTTTGGGTTTCCACATTATATCTGGTGTCTCTCTATCTTGTGGTGTGTTTATTGTTTCATTTTTATTGCATATCTTGAATGTTTGGTTAAGTGGAATTTGATTAAGAGAAAGTTTTATAAGATATATGATATATTGATCCATCCCCCGGCTCCCCCACCCCCCCCCCCCCCCCCCCCCCTTTCAGTAAATCTTGTGCTTAACATGATCATTTATTAGCTTGTTGATAGTAGTTAACTAATCACTAAGATATTTTAGTTGTAACAAGTGCAATATACAATGAAGGAAACATGTTTAATGAAGGAACGTGGATGTCAAAACATGCATCCATAAAAAATACCAATCTTCTTGTGGAATACTACTCACCATGGACACCTTTTCACCTTGTACTAATGACCTTTTCATACCACTTCTTCTTCCTCCATGGAATAACCCTTGGGTTCATGAGCATGCAATAAGATTTTGAACAACTTGCTAAACCAACCAGTGTCATACCAAAACATGTTTTGGAGAACTTGTTGCAACCTTATTCCATGCACATACAATAAATCAAAAGCATGCTAAAAACTTGCTATATGCATTTATGTGTATCATGTGTATACCAAAACCAACATGAACATGAGAATGATAAAATGATGATACAAATTATTTGATGCCATAGGCTACTCCTACATGTGCTTCTAAAACTGATTATATGGTTGCTATATAATTCACCCTTAGTGAGTGGCATTCCTCTATGTTTGATTACACCAAAGAGGTTAACTTGCTTCTTTCAACAATGGAAAATAACAAGCAATCTGGGGGTGCTTACATATACATGCTAAACAACAAATCAACTATGCAAATACTTTATCCATGAAACCAATAATAAATTATTACCATTATCCAATTGCAATGGTAATGAGGAATAGTATAAGGGCTACTCCTTCTTGATGGTTTCCATCTTGGATATCAAAAATTGACTTTTGCAAATAGCCTTTAAAGGACTAATTTCTTACCATGTTTACCTTTTGGCAGTGGTGATGAGTGCTTCTCTAAGGGATGCGCCCTCTTCATGGCTTCTTCCTTAGATAGGTGGGAATCTTCTTTTATTGCCTCTTGCTTTGGTGTGCTTGAGAAAATTCCCATAACGTTTTCATACTAACTCAAAATCACATGTTTTTTTTGAAATTCCATGAATGGATTGCAAAAATTAGAAAATGAGTTTGGTGTAAACAAAAATTGTATTCATCCAAGTAAAAGAGATGCAAGAGTATATATAAATAATGAACTATATGACTGTTTAGTTCATCTTCAAGATGACTGTTCAGATTCCACATGAATATAAATATTACTACACCTAGGATTATGTAGAATAATATTACACCCCCCTAAATACATAGGGGTTATAGTGAGACCAAACATGCCTATGAATTTTTCAAATTTATATATTCCATGTGCTTTTGTCAGGATATCTTTTAGTTGCTCTATAGTTGGATAATGCACCAATTTTACACTAATTTCTTTGACATAGTGCCAAATCAAATAGAATTCGGTGTTGATGTGCTTGGTTTGGTCATGAAATACTGGATTTATTAACATTTGGATTTCATATGTGTTGTCAACCATTAGTGGTGTTGATGAAACATAGTTTTCTTGAAAAGCTGCAAAAATCCTTTTGAGCCATATTATTTCCCTGGTTACCTCTGAAGCTGCCATATATTTTGAATCTACTGAAGAAATTTATAGCATTCATTGCTTCATTGACTTCCAAGTGATGACTATTGTTCTTAAATTCATTAGGAAACATGAAGTAAATTTCCAATTTTTAAAATCATCTAAAGTCTAAATTTGAATATACAACTAGTTTAAAGTTTGTTGCTATGGAGTATTTTAGCCCAAATTTATGTGTTACCTTTAGATATTGAAGAACTATTTTTTTCTTCTACCCAATGACTTTCTCTAGGTTTTTGCATGAATCTAGAAAGAACATCAATAACAAACGAAATGTATGGTCTAGTTGTGGTTTTATAGATCAGACTTCTAATGAGCCGTACGAAGTGGTTTACAGTTTGTCATTCCAAATTTGCTCAGAACTTCATCAACGTACTTCAATTGTGTGATGAAATTTTAATTGGATTTTTAAATCACTTTAATACCCAAATAACATTGAAGGTGACCTAAATATATCATTTCAAATCTTTTTTATCAATTTTGCTTTGAATTTTTCAGTGTACGTTTCATTGTTTCATGTGACGGGCAAATCATCCACATTTACAAATAGATATACAACTATCTTGTCAATTATTTTGACCAAGAGTTGCATCTTCAAATTCAAAATGGTTGAAGTTCATGCTCAAGAGGTTCTCAATGATTTTTTCATACCTCACTCAAGGGGCATGTTTCAATGCATACACCAATTTCACCAACTTGCACACTTTGTGTCTTTGGTTGTCAACTGTAAAACCTTCTAGCTGAGTCATGCAAACTATTTATTTGAGATCACCATTTATAAAAATAGTTTTCACATCCATCTAACAATATTTCCATCTGTTTTGTGCTACTAAAGCCAACAAAATTTGAATAGTTGTCCATTTCATTGTTAGTGAAAAGGTATCCTTATAGTCCATCCCTTATTTTGGAGCATATCCCTTTGTGACATGTTGTGATTTGTGTTTGTTAAGTGAGCCATTTGCTTTGTATTTTTTTCAAAAGACACACTTTCAACCAATGGGTTTATAATTGAGTGGTGGATCAACTAACTTCCAAGTTCCATTCTTGACCAAGATATCATTGATTTTCTCCATGCATCTTGATTTTCAGCTTGTTTGAAGGAAGTTGGTTCTGAATCAAAAGCAATATTTATTTATCCTTCTACATGGTCTTCCAAGGTAAAGTTTTCTAGCTGATATAAATCTCTTATAAGAGTTAATTTGTTTGATGATTGGAAATATGTGTACTTCAAGTGCCTATTTTTTCTACTTCATTAGGTCTAACATCTTTCAATGTCTACATGGCCCATTTTGACATCTTTTTCCGTGTTTCTTTAGAAATAACTGGTGCCTTATTTTTGTGATTTGAAGCTCCTTCATATTATGGATTTTGTTCTAGAAACATGTGTTTATATAATGATAAAATTTTGATTTATTCTTTAGGGGGGTTTTTTTCAACTAATTACCAATTACATTTCACCCCTCACTATTGGGAATTTGCATATCATTCTCCTTGAAACCATCAAGTTTTTAAAATTTCTCAATCTGACTCAATTGTTGATCAATGTTAGCTGTGTCCTTTATGGTTTCACAAAAAACATGTCTTGCAATGAGAAACTTTTTTAATCCATGAAATACTCTGTAGCCTTTGAAGATTATGAATATCCCAAAAGGATGCATTTTTGACTCCTTTGATCCAACTTGTTCATTTATCCTCAAGAATCAATGCATAACATGTGGATCTAAAAACTTGAAGATGTTGCACTAAACTTCATATGGAGTCTTAATTTGAAGAGCTATTGATGGTGACTTGTTGTGGAGATACACTAATGTTTGAGATACTTCAACCTAAAAATGCATATTTACTCCTTTGAAATACAACATTCCCTGAACCATGTTCATCATAGTTTTGTATTTCCTCTCAACTATTCCATTTTTTGAGGAGTGTAAGGGATTGTGAGATGATGCTTGATCCTATTTTTATTGAGATAGGATTCAAATACATTTGATGTGAATTCACCACCATTATTATTCCATAGTGTCTAAATATGGGATTGTACTTCATTTTCAACCATTGTGCAAAATTTTTGAAGAGTTTCAAAAGATTCTCTTATTTTATGAACCTACTTCCAAACAAGTTAATATAACAACATAATAAAACCAATGTGCACTAAATGGAAAAAGAATAAAAATATTGTATTGAAAATGATATTATTTAACTACAAAATATTGTAGGCCTCTTCGAGGGGGCAACCTCATTTGAGCACAACTCATTAAAAAATATTTAATGGATGTCATTTCCTCTTACACTAGCCTTCTATTTGAGCTATTATACTCAAGACAAATACTACTTCCCATACATGTGGGATGATTAAAAATAACAAATCGGATGACTTACAAAACATATGCACCTGAGATTTTATTAAAATACTTCATACAAACTAGAATAGTTAGGATGCAAGGGTCCTAACATGCCCTACCACTTAAAAAAATTTGTCCTTAAAGCTTGAGATGAGGAATTAATGCTGTAATTAGAGTAAAGGTTCCCATGTTCTATCTTCTGGTTGCATGTCATGCCACGAGACCAAAATATTAGTGATATTATGATTGCAAAGCTAATAAGAGTGCTTGTCGAGGATGGATTCAGGTTCCAATAGTTTATATCATTCATTATCAAACTTCAAAAATGCTATTTGGGTTTGAACATGATGACTGATGACTTTCTTCAAACATGGTACGTGGAAAACTTGATGGATCTTGGAGGAGGAGGGAAGTTACAACTTGTATGCTACAAGACCAATCTTGGAAAGCACTTTATAAGGACCATATAACTTTGGTGCAAGTTTCTTATGACCTTTCAACTTCAAAGAGGTCTGCTTGTAAGTTTGTAGTTGGAGAAAAACCATGTCACCAACAACAAAATCCCATTTTGAGTAGTGTTGATCGACATGTTGCTTCATGTGGTCTTGTGCCATATTTAGGTTATCTTTGAGAGTCTAAAGGATAATGCCATGTGTATAGAGTGTAACATCAAATACCTATACCTTGGAGTTGCTTGGAAGGTATGTCTAAAGAGAAGGTGGTGGTTGACAATAAATGGCCTCATATGGGGTCATCTTGGTGGCAGTATGATATGTAGAGTTGTACCACCATTTTGTAAGTGGTAACCATTTGACACAGTGAGTTTTTTTTAGAGGAAAATAATGCAAATAGGTCTTCAAGCATTTTTTGAAAATTTATATTTGACCATCAATTTGCATGTGGTAGGCAAAGCTCATTTTAAGTTGGGTACCATAGTGGTGGATAGGTTCCTTCCAGAAGTGACAAGTAAAAGTGGAATCATGGTCAAACATAATTGAAGTAGGTAGCCAATATAGGTGGATGATATGATCGAGAAAGGTTTGAGCAACAATGGAGGTAGTAAAAGGATAGTTGATGGCATAAAAATAGGCATACTTAGAGAGCCAATCCACTACTGAAAGAATCACCAATTTACCACTTGACTTGTGTAGTCCCTCAACAAAGTCCATGGAAGTATCTAACCATAATTGGATAGGGATATGTAAGTATTGGAGCATGTTGTGGGTGGGGACAATTTTTCCTTTGTTGTACTAACACATTTCACATTCTGCTACAAACTGTTTGATGTTCTATTTAATGCCTTCCCAAAAAATTCTTGTAAATCTTTTCATAGGTTTAAAAAAACTAGAGTGGTTAGCAAATGCATATGAATACAACTCGTATATAATTTTTCATCACAATGTTGATTATGGTACCATTACCAAACATCATTTATTTCTTAAATAATTGCCATCCCAAGAATAATTTAGCTGAGAGGCAGGTTTAGTGTTCACTTCTGAGTTGTTGAAGTTGGTTGTCACAAGGCCATTCCTATTGTGTCTAATTCACCCAATTTGGTATGAGAAAGGATAGTACACATAAAGTTGTTTGATTCTCATACTTGTGAGATAATGTGTCTATGACAATATTGTCTTTACCCTTCTTATAGGTAATATCAGTCATAGCCCATTAATTTCATTACCCACATTTGTTGTTTAGGTGAAGAGACTCTTTGATCCAAGGACTCGAGGATATGGTGATCAATTTTGATACAAAAACATCTCCCTACTAGGTATGGACACCACTTATTGATGGAATGAAGTATAACTAACATCTCTTTCTCACATTTGGAATGAAAAAATTTCTTCCCTGTAAGTTCCTTACATGTGAATGTGAGGGGCCAACCCTCCTACATTAAAGAAATTCCAGTGCCATTTTTGGAGGCATCACTTTCTATGAAAAATGGTTTGGAGAAGTTGGGCATAACTAGAATAGGATTAGTGCTCATTACATGATTGAGTAGGTTGAAGGATTTTTCTGCTACCCCAAACCATTGAAAGCCATCTTTTTTTAACATGGTCGTTAATAGAGAACCAATTTTTCCATAGTCCTATACAAACTTTCTATAGTACCCAGTAAGGCCCAAAAACCTATAAAGACTCTTGAGTGATTTGGGTTTAAGAAAATTTTTCATAGCCTAAATATTTTTAGGATCCACTTTGATGCCTTTCTCAGAGATGATGTGTCCAAGATACTCAATTTACTTTTGGTCAAAAACACAGAGGACCTCTTGGCACATAAGTGGTTATCAATAAGGAGTTAGAAGGTATGGTCGAAATGTATTAGACGCTCTTTCCATGTATGAATATAGATAAGAATGTCATCAAAGAACATTAGTATGATTTTGCATAAAATTGGTCAGAAGATCTTGTTAATTAAGCCTTGGAAGGTCGATGGAGCATTGGTGAAGCCAAAGGGCATGATGAGAAACTCATATTGGCTATCATGAGCTTGAAATGTTGTCTTAGGAATATCATCTTCCTTGATGCATTTTTGGCGATATCTTGTTTGCAAATCAATATTTAGAAAGAAGTGAGCTCCATGAAACTCATCAAGCACTTGAATGGGAAATATGTCCTTGATAGTGAGTTTATTGTGTAAAAGTCAATACAGAAGTGCCAAGACCCATTTTTTTCCAGAACAACAATATAAGAAAAGAGTAAGGACTGATGTTGGGCCATATGACTCCATCCTGTAATAATTCCTTCATTTTTTCTATTTCATTCTTTTGGAGAAATGGTTACCTATAAGGAGGGATGTTTGGAGATACACTTCATGGAATCAACTGAATAACATGATCTTCATGATACTATGGGGGTAACCCTTTAGGCTCCTTAACATGCTTTGAAAATAGGTCTTGTAATTCTAGTGGGTGGTTGGAATTGGTGGATTCATTGAATTGGGTTGTGCAAATCTGGGCAAAAATCCATTGAGATCTTTTTTTCACCATTTTTTATAGGCGATGAGAGTTAATTATACTTGTAGAGATTGGTGCGAGGCTTTGCAAAGTGTGTTTCTTATCCTTATTAGTGAACTGCATCCATAGATTTGTAATGTCTCATAGGATAGGGCTTAGCGTCTAAAACCATTTTGCTCTTAAAACTATGTTGTAACCGCCTAGAGGCAAAACAAACATGCCTGATTTCAAATTATAATCTCCCATATATAAATGTGTAAATTGTGGAATTTTCCATTACAAGGTAAGGTTCCTCCATTGGTGATTATGAATTCAAAAACTTGAACAAGGATAAAATAACAATCAACTAGTTTTAATAGTCTAGGATCAATGAAATTATGAGTACTTCCATAATAAATGAGAATAGTGAGGGGATGTTTCATAAAATACCGGGCCCTTACCCTCATAGTTTGAGGAGTGGATACTCTATAAAAATCATGCACCAAAATTGTAGGGTGTGACTCTATGTTCTAGGTTCTTCGTCATAAGCATCTTGAGCATCTTCCCATTCTTCAACATTTAGGGGTGACTCAACATTCATAAATTATGAATTCCATTCAATGTACTTGTGTCCTCTACCCCAACTATCATCACACTTGTAACCCAACCATTTTTCAATACAATCATACATTTTTGTCTCTGTAAGGTATTTAATAGGGGTGACTTGTAGAGGAGGGTTTTTGACTGGCTGTGGTGCTTGAGATGTATTGATAGAACAAAAGTTGGAAGATTTATGTTGGGAGGTAATCTTATCTTCTGCAAGCTTGGCCAATCCTAATGATTCCATCTTGTTATTTGGTTTAAACATCTTGGCCTCTACACAAATTATATCTGTGAGGCCACTGATGAAACAAATCTTTAAAAAGTCATCATTTAACCCTTTAGTTTGGTTAGAAAACTTTTTGAATTTATCTTGATACTCACGAACCATTTATGTTTGCCATAGTTTGGTCATTGTTCCCGTGAAATCAAGATAAGCACTAAGACCAAAGTGAACCAACAAGAGTTTAAAAAAATATCCCAAGTGGGTTTTTGTATAAGATTTTTGATACCATTGGTACCACTGGATACTTCATTTTCTAAGTGAAATGAGATAATGGGTACCTTGTCTACCCCCAATGTATTGTGAAATATGAAATAATGTTCAATTTAGTAAATCCAGTTGGTTGGTTCTGTACCATAAATTTTTTGAAAGTGCGTGGTGTTCTAAGCTAGAAACCCTCCATCATAATTTTGTTTATTAAATATGTTGGAGAGCATAGTATTTTGTTCATTGATGTTTTATAGGGGCTCATTCATCTCTACGAGTTAGGATTTGAGCTCATCCTAGAGTTATTTAATGTTTTGTGTGATGGCTTGGCTTCCCACACTAGTGAAAACCATTGACCAAAAGGGACCGAGGGTGCCAAAAAATGCTAACTAAATTAAATGTTAAAATGATTGGCTTGAAGAGATGATTACAATGGTATAATTTTCATAATGGTGAAAAATATTATTTTTGGGGCTACAGGGAAAAAATAAGTTTATATGGGATTTTTTTTTGAAAAATTAAAATACCTGTTAAAATGATCATCTTGAGGAGAAAATCACAATGGTGTTTTCCTCCTATGAGTAGAAAAATAAATGCATTTTTGTGATTTTTTTACTTCAATGACTAGCAACTGCAACAAGTTTAGGTGATTTTTCTAAAAAATTATGGCCCTTCTGGCTACTGCAATGAGTTTTGGTAACTATTCTAAAGCATGTTAACTCTTCTGATGGTTATAATCATTATGGCACTGCCAACATGAAGAATGTGATATTATCTATTAATGCAAGTTTTAAGAAACCTTAATCATATATGTGACTGTAGGATCATAGGGAATGATTCTATAAGATGTGTTTGGGATTGTGAGCTTGAAAATATATTAATATCATCTTTAAAATAGTGTCAAACCAATATTTTAGAGCACTAGCTACAATGAATAACCATTTCATAGCCAACTATCCCATCTTTGAGGTATAATGCAAGTAACTTATTGGGGACTAACCGTTTACCAGTGCATCACAAAAATAAATGGTCGAAGGTGTCTTATGGCTAGGCTATGAAAAATAACTAGGGGGTCTTCCTATATACCTAAAGGTATGTGGAAGCACAAATACATATACATCACTATTTAAAGGCTTATGTATTGGGGCATAATCCCTCACTCCATGGATCTAGGAAAAAGTAAAATCTGTTTAGCCCAAAACAATAACTCTCTATTAATTTTAAAACTATTGGAACATAATTTATAAGATAAATAAATTAGAAAAAAATAAGAAAGAAGCTTAGTACATCCACCATGTTAACACTTTTTGGTCACCAAGATCTTGATTAGAGGAGGTGAAAGCACACAATAGACTGAAGTAGAGAACCCTAAACCACTAGAAATCATTGTAAAAAATAGTCTTGGAAAAAGGTCTGATACCAGATGTTATGAACCTACTTATAAACAAGTTAATATAACAACATAATATAACTAATATACACTGAATTGAAATAGAATAACAACAATGTATTGAAAATGACATAATCTCACTAAATTATGACGAGCCTCTTTGAGGGGGCAACCTCCTTTGAAAAAGACTCAATACAAAATATTCGATAGATATCTTTTCCTCTTACACAAGTTTTTATATTCAATAAAATTCATACCTCCCATAAATGTGGGATAATTACAAATAGAAAATGGGATAACTTATAAATAAAATACGTATGAATTTTTATTAATAATACCTAATACGAACTAGAACAGTTAAGACAAATGAGTCCTAACATTTTCGCTTCAAAAACTAGATCCAAGTCATTATGCTATAGTATCAATGAATAACATAAAGTAATTATTTTTTTTAATAAAAAGGGGTAAAAATAATATTAATAAGAAAAGAGCATTACAAGAAGAATGGGGGGCAAAAACCCCTAGAAAAAAGCAACATAAACTGAAAAACTAGGCACACGCCCAACTAGACAATATTATGAACCTCCCTATCAGCCTCCAAAATTCTTTCCAAATTAGAATGCAACATCGGGGAGAGAGACCCCCAATCCTCAATGTTTCCACCATCCAAATGGTTAGAAACCCATTTAGCAAAAAAATCCGCTGCCCTGTTCCATTCTCACAGAATATGAGCAAAGGTAACACTATCCATAAGCGAGCAAATCCGCAAAATCTGTTGCACAATCAGAGATAGTTGCCAATTGACGTCCACCACTTTTCTCTTAATGAACAGGTTAATCAAGACTTGAGAGTCTGATTCGCAGATAAT
Organism: Torreya grandis; assembly: GCA_037957365.1. Classification (NCBI taxonomy): domain Eukaryota; kingdom Viridiplantae; phylum Streptophyta; class Pinopsida; order Cupressales; family Taxaceae; genus Torreya; species Torreya grandis. The sequence continues at coordinate 1,360,533 of JARHVA010000477.1, forward strand.
CCTATGCCAACCTAATGCCTGGGCCTTCTCAAGGGCATAAAGAATGGCTTGACCTTCCATCATGTTAATGGTTTGCAGCCCCTCAAAAACTGCAAAAATAAAAATCACCATACCTTCAGAATCCCTTCCCATCCCTCTAGTACCCGTGGGTCTCGGATTACCTCTGAAGGAACCATCTGTATTGATCTTGAGAATCCCACTAGGAGGCGTTGCCACTGACTAGTCCTGAGAATCTGCTCCTTGACCTGCTTGCTCCTTCTGACACACACAGACTTGCAAGTTAACTGCTGGAATCCATGTCGCGCCACCACCTGAGCATCCTATTTGGTTAAAGGAAGGTAGATCACGCTCTTTACTTGGACGGTTTCTTGGATCATCCCCACCACTTTCTGCCATACTTGCTGCACCATGACCCTCACCCCCCAAAAAATTTGCCTATTTCTCTCAAGCCAGATCTGCTAGAATAAAAAAATGGGGCCGCCCAGCCATATGTCCTGCAAGAAGGGCGTCCTTGAGGAGGGTTCTCCCAATCCATTCCATAAATCGATCACAGATTGAGCATGAAGACATGGGTGCTGCCAAACATCCCACCAATAATGCCAGAGTTGCAAGGCAAAGGGGCATCACAAAAAAAGGTGTGCTGAATCCTCCTTGGCCGCTCCGCACATAACACATACTAAAGGGCCTTAGAAACCTCTCTTCTGGAGATTGTCCCAGGTCAAGCACCTATTCCAAGCCCGCATCCAAGAAAAATAGTTGCATTTTGACCATGTGAAATTATTCCAGACTTGTCTCCACCAATGCACTTCCCCCCTGCCCAATCTCTGAAGAAGTAAATCCTGATATCCAGATGAAACTGTGTAAGCTCCCTTGGGATTTGGAGACCAAACTAGCTCATCCTCTTCCTGAAGAGGACTACAACGACGCCTGGAAAGGATACTCAACAACTCCTCATTCTCTTTCTGCATCCCATTAACAGGCCAAGTTTTGGTAGCTTTCCAACGAGCTACCTCCACCTGTCCTTGTGTAATGTAAGCTTTGAAGTCACTCACCCGAGACCAGCCAGCATCAAGGAATCTCTGACAAAGGTTCAAGAAGTTTGGAAATTGAGAAATGATGGGAGGATAACCATCCCAAGAGTCAGACCAAAAGAGAGCCTTGGATCCCTGTTTACAAATCCAGAATAAGCTGTTCTTGATGAGAGCAGCCCCTTTTTTGAGAGTACCCCATATTGACGAACCTTTCCCAATAAGCGGATAGCAAGGAATGTCACTCTGAATGGTGTCAGAGTAGTACTTTTATGAGAGAATTCTGGCCCAAGCTTTGTCTTGTTTGGTGCACCATCGCCAATAAAGTTTGGCTGCCAAAGCAATACCATTTAAGTCCGTCTGCTTCAGACCGAGCCCGCCATATTATTTGGGGCTGCAGATAATCTCCCATCTAATAAGGCTCCATTTAGTGGAGGTCAGACTACCAGTCCATAAAAATTGTCTGGTAACCGAATCATACTCCTTAACGAATCCCATTGGGGCAACCTGGAGCATACACCTGTCAATGGGTAAAGCCTGCACCACAAATTGGATAAGTTGAACCCAGCCCACAAAGGATAACCACCTGTGTGTCCAATGATTCACTTTCACCTAAAATTTCTCCAAAATAGTCTGCCAAGATTCTTTGGATGTACGGCCAGTCGAGATAGGGATACCCAAGTAAATCAAGGGGGGAGTGCCAATCTGAAAATGCAGAGTCCTTACGATCCACTGCTGAATAGGGCTCAGAGTATTGAAGAAGAAGATGGATGACTTATCTTCATTGACCTTTTGTCCCGAGGCCATTAGATAAACATCTAACACCCTACATAAATTAGCAGCTTCAGTCATTGTGGCCATGCCCATAAGGGCAGAGTCATCAGCAAATTATAGGTGTGATTGCACCGGCAATTCCCCTCCCCATCGCCATCCTTGGATATGTCCTTCCTCTCTGTTCCTGCTGATCAACCTCCCCAAACCTTTAGCAAGGAGAAGAAAAAGGTATGGAGACAGAGGATCACCTTGTCGTAGCCCTCTTGTAGCACCAAAAAGCTACGTGTGTTCTCCATTAATAAGCACTGAGAAGGAAGCCGAGGAAATGCAGCTCATGACCCATTGAGTCCATTCATCCGCAAAGCCAAAATCACAAAGAAACTTTCACAGGAATGACCATCTGACCCTATCAAAGGCTTTGGCCATGTCCAATTTAATGAACATTGCCTTATCTTTTGAGCTGGCCATGGAGTGAATGGACTCAACAACAATAACAATACCGTCCAAGATTTGCCTGCCTTCCATAAAACCACTCTGCTCTTTTGAGATCACAGCACTCAGCCCTCTTTTTAACCTATCTGCAATGATTTTAGATATAATTTTGTAAACAACATTGCAAAGGGATATAGGGCGGAATTGACTTAGCCTATCAGCACCTTCGCATTTGGGTATGAAAGCAAGATAGGTTGCATTTGTAGCCTTAAGCATTTGTTTATTCCGCTGAGATTCTTGGACAATAGCTAAAAGGTCAAGTTTGATGATATCTCAAAATTCTTGGTAGAATTCAGCTGGGAAGCCATCAGGTCCAACCGCTTTCCCTTTTTTCATCTGAACAATGGTTTCCTCAAGCTCTTCAAGTGTGATTGGTTTCATTAAATTTTCATTTATTTCACGCATCACCAACGATGAAATGCAGAAGAGAAACATCAAGTAATTATGATCACTAATATAAATAATTGATAGAAAACACAAATTAGAGTGAATGAATTACAATTTCCTTTTAGCGTGCCAACTTGATTTTTGAAATGGTTCTCTTTCGTCTTTAGCCAATATTCATGCTTCACATTTTTCAATCTTTTTGGGTAAAGTTGGAAAATATAAAATACCATTATTTTGCATTGTTTAAATATTGTCATAGTTGGTATTTCCAGATCTAGCATGCCACAAAAGAGTTGCAAACACTCCTCCTTCAACAAGATGAGCAAAGTTTCTTTAGATTGAAGGCTTACCTCTGATTTTCAACAATTTTCCTTTCTCAAACCCAATCAATAAAACTTCATTATCACATTTTATTTTGATTTTAACCTCTCTATTATATAAAAAATGGAGTGGCCTTGTTGTTGAATGAACTCCAAGGCTAACAAATTTTAGTTGAGGAAGGTATAGGACATTATGGAGAGTGAAATATAGAAGCCCTAGTGACTTGAGTTGAATTGTCCCTTTTCTTTCAAGTTGAAAACTTATTTAGTCTATAAAATATACCAAACCATATATTTATTCATGAAAATCCTCAAAGAAATTCATTTGGAAAGTCATGTATTACGTGGCACCAATATCTAGGATCCAAACATCTTCACAGGTTGAATTCATTGAGGCTTTATTAATTTCATTTGAAATGAAAATCACATATTCACTTGTAAATTTAATCAAGTCTGCTTTTGAGAATTTCATCTTTTTATTTATTTGATTCCTTTTGTCTTTTATAGGCCTGAATATTATCCCATCATGTTTTGCATTCATGAGCCTCATGACTCCCCTTTATACCACAATGCTTGCAAATCAATTTTTGTCAATCATTATGATTTTTTTGATGTTGACTATTGTTTCTACCAATTCTACCTCCTCATCCTCTATTTTTCCTTTGCCTTTATTATTTACTTCATTCTTGGAAGAGGAAGCCTTATTGGAAGAGTTTCCCTTTTGATGAACATAGCAAATAAAATTCTTTTCTCTTTTAACCATATTTTCAATCAATTGATAAAAAATGGGCATCTTTAACTGATTGCTTGCTTGTAAAGACTCAAAATAGGTTGTATATGCAGGAAGAAGGGTTTTTATGAAGGCAGTCGTATAGATATCAAGTTTTGCACTAGTAGCTTCAACATCATGCTTGATTATGCAGATTTCCGAACCCAAACTAATTATATCACCATTTTTCAAGTCAAAGTTGAGGAATTTCAATTGTAATTATATGAATTCCAATTCTGAATGAGAATCATATAAATACTTTAATGTTTTTAGTGATTTTCATGGTGCATTGCATCATTTTATGTGACAAATGTTTTCCCATCAATTGAAGCCTTTATCTAGGCCAATGCCTTATAATTTTTATTCTTTTAGGTTTGTGATATTGTTTTTACTATTGTTTCAGCTGGTTGCCTGTCTCCAAAAATTTTGAACCATAATTTTTTGAAGATGAGAGTATTCTCAACTTTTCTAAACCATTTTAATCAGGTGTCATTTTTGGTTAGTATTGTGTTAACCATTGTTTTGATTGAATGCATTTTTCTATGAAGGGGAGATGGATTGGAACATTGTTGATCACTCTAATAGGTTTTCATTTCTATATACCACTAGACTAATATACCAAACCTCTTGATATGCTCACCCTTCCTATATACATGTTGGCATGTGAAATAAACTTGTCCTTTTGATATACATGGCAGTCATGAAAGACACATTAAAACATATGAGAGCAGAGTGGTAGTGGCATTTAGGTAGTACATTAAAAATATTTGTCTTGTCAATGACACCTACTTAGAATTTATTACTATTAATATTTACATCTACGATATAGATGAATGGGTGATCGATGGAAATGGTAAATGAAAAATTATCCTTATTTATTCCCATAGATTTATAGGTTCAAATCTTTAATTTATGTTGTTGCAACTATGTTGGGCATTAGATGCAGTAGTTCAAAACATGAAAAATTTACTTGTAAATGTGAACAAAAGGCACCACATATACCAAACACTAATTTTTTTTGGTTTTAAAGCTTACCAATATGACTCATTTTTAAATATTATAAATAGATCAATCCTCCAAAATGGTATATAACCTTTTTCAAATAAAAAACTAATTAAAAATATAAATTTCCAAAATTAAAAAAAAAAGAACATAGCTCATCAACCAATGCTGACGTGCCATCTCACCATGCGTGTGTATTGATATTGTTGATGGTGTTGGTTTGAAACTTGCTTTAATGAGGCAGTGGTAAGCAATGGTCCCATTGACATTCCATTGTAGTGATTAAGATTGTAGTAGTTTAAATAACTGTGCACCATAAATAATGAACCATGTCAAACATTGATAGACTTTCAATCATTTGATTACCAAAGATAACCATGTTATAGCTCAAGCCAAGTGCTGATCCATTGAGCATATTAATTACATATTCCAAAGCAGCTAGTGAAGACTCTTGAGCATTCTAACATATGTAACCATCATGTTTGAAGATGAAAATCATGTGCGGAGGTATTTTTTCAATGTCAATATTATAATGTTATCCCAAAATTTTGATTATTGGAAAAATTTGGGCACCCCATTAATTTTTTCCCAGAAAGTTGAATCGAGAAGAAAAAAACCATAAAACTGATGGAATTGAAGTACTTAGATTTTTTTTGAATTGATCAAATTTAGACACCTATTTGGTAGGCATCAGACTCTGATGCATGCCAAGCAAGCATTAGTTTTTAAGGGTTGATTTACAGTCATTAGACTCTGGTGCTTATCGAATAGGCATCAATTTCTAAGGGTTGGTTTACTGTCTCAGACTCTAAGGGTTGATTTATAGTTGTCAGACTCTGAGGGCTATTTTACAATCATTGGAACTTGAAATTATGAAGCAGCCATTGGACTCCAACGGCCACCTTCCAGTCGTCAGACTTCAAGGGCTACAAGATAGCTCTCACAGTTTGATTGACCCTCATTAATGAGGGTCACTACCTGTACATGTAGGTGTATTTTGACCACACTATTTATTCAGACCTCCATCCTCATTCAATTCATTCAAGTTTTCAAGCTTCGAGTCTATATTTTTTGACCTTGGTTGTAATTGTTCAATTCTTCTTATAAACATCCAATTCCTATCACTATTGTGCTAAAATTATCAATCTAAGCAACATTCCATGACAATGCACAATTTGGGCCAAAATCATAAAAACACACTAAAAGGTTCAAATTTATCACAAACAAGTGCTAATTTTGGCTAATGTATCCTTGAATGGGGCAATGCATTATATTTTCTCAAATCACTTCGAGTCAAATGTAACCACATAAAATGACACTTTGGATCGCTGAATTCTTCTAATTCAACAACACATATCACATACATGTGTTATTTCACATCCATAATGCCCTAATTGGGGTATTGTTATGTACATAACTGGCACCTTCTTCTGATTCTACTTCAATCAAATTATGACTTAGTAAAATGACATTTTCAACTAGATTGATTAAGTGTGCTATACATTTCCAAAGAATTGTAGAAATTTTATCAAAGTCACTTAAGCAAATTAAATTTAATCAAGAGCCTACGTGAAAATTCCATGAAAATTATTGAAAATTTATATATTATAAATTCATTCCTTAATTCTGCATCATCTCATGACATCATCAATCAGGTGGCATCCATAAGCCATTAATGGATCAAATATCAAGATTAAGCCCTCGCATGCCTCATCGATGCCCCATTATTATAAATATTAATGGAAATATTTATGGCTTGTCCCTTCAAAATTGAATTGATCTATGGCCACACACCTTGATTTCAAGATGGATAGTCATGATTGATTCTAAACATTTTTGAAAAACTATAAACATAAGGCCTCACCATTGATTGAAAGGATCTTGAACTGTGTAATGTTATTATGCATAATTATTGCCACAAAGCTTCACTTATTTTCACAAATTTATGAGCCTAAGCCATTAGTGCACTAGGAAGTGATGGAGGAGCATGCTACTCATTATTGATGTAGATTTGAAGCACTAAATTTGGAGGTAAATATGCTTTTGTCCACTCCTAAAAGGAGGGATATTATTTGGAAGGTTTGGTAGTATTCTTTCTTTAAATAGCTCTTAGAATTCATTAGAAACACCCCACAAGGGAGTGGAATTAATGTTTTATTTTCTATATGTTTTTTTAAAGATATTTTCTTGACTAACGCATAGACTAACACATCTTGTAATCCTAATCTACATTTTGGCACGCTGGGTGGGACTCATACCTCACACAAGTCTTTATACCTTCTAATTTTGCATTCAGACCCTCTTTTGAGTTTTTTTTGCATTTCTTTTTCTCTCATTTTACATTTTTGCACCTTCTAAGACAAACAATAGGATCAACCTATAAAATGATGGGATCACTCTGGAAGTCAATGAGATCAACCTGAACATTGATGAGATCACCCTATGAAATGATGAGAACACGTTCGTGAATGACATGATCGATTTTATTCACTTTTTTATACCTGTGTGTATTATAGGATCAACAAGATCATGCTACAAATTAATATGATTGCTCTATAGAAGGGTAGGAATGCACTATAGATCGATGAGATCAGTATGTGGATTGGTGAGATCGACCTATAAAATAATGATATCATCCTAGAACAAAAACTGATAGGTAACTATTATTTTATTTTTATCATTTCGATGAGAACACCTTGTACTTTGGTGGGAATGCCCTACTAATCAGTGATATCGCCCTGTCAATCGGTGATATCACACAATAGTGTCCTATTTATTCTATCTTTTAGCGATATCAATTTGTAGAATGATAGGAATGCACTATGGAATGATGAGATCGCTTTGTGGAATGATGAGATTGATCTGCATAAGAAAACAAAGACTTAAAACAATAAGCTAGAAGTTTTTTTAATAATTGTACACCCTGATTTCAAACTTCTAACATCTTCTTTGTAGGATTTAAGTCAGTCTCCATTTCTTAACAAGTCAAAAGCAAAATTCATTCACACTTCATTTTAGTGATTAAAATGAACTCTCACATTAGCTAAACACTCTTAAGAGTTTCATTTTTTGTGTTTGTTTATTGAAGTGTTTGATTTTAGCAAAATGAGTATTGCATCTATGCTCTCCCCCCATCCCCTTTAAGAAACTTGGGTGACCAAAAATGTTCATTATTTGCATTTGGTGTCTTGTCTAAAGGTGTGAAAAGAAAGTCACTAGTTCCTTCCTTAAATCTGTATCGTTTGGGTAATCCTAAAATGACCACAATTTTTTTTCACTTGTCTTTATTTTTATGCACTTTGGCTTGTGAGTGGGAGTTCATTGCCTCCTCAAGGGTTTTCTAGGGAAGCATTGACATAAGAATTCATCTCCAAATTTTTTTTCAACCCCACTCTATAGTGGGGTATATAAAATTAGGGTGACCCACTAGGATGCTTGTTTTGAGCGGTTGAAATACGCTCCATTAGTGGTTATTGGCCTCAGACCATAGGGGCAACTCAGACATTACACTACATTGAGTAATTGATGGATGTAGTGGTTGTGAAAAAGACAAGACCTTTTCACAACTAGCTGGTTGATGCAGATCTATTGACGTGAGTATTTCTAGTGTTAGCCACACTTGGAACCATCTAGATGTGCAAAAATTTAGTTTTAGATAAACCCCACTTGCCACAGACATATAGTTGATGCAGGATGAGTACCTGAAGTTCCATGTCACCATATAAACTATTGTGAGAATAAAGGGCTTAAAAACCCTACTTTTCATGTGCTTTTACTTTTGTATTAATAATTAAAATCCTCTCACGAGTACAGATATAGACAAAATTTGATAGTACCAAGCAATATTATTAGTTTTAGGATTTAGGATGTTACACTTTGGTGTATTTATTATTTTATAATTTAATTTCTTGGTCTTTTTGAGTCTAATTTTTTCTGGTGTAAAATCCAAAACACGTCAAGAAACCAAACACTTTGTCATACACCATTTTATTTGAACAAAGAAGCATTACGCTGACCAAATTATAATCACTTTCTTGCCTTGTTCAAATCATTATTAAAAACATTGTGTTTATATTTTTTGACAGCGTTGTTATGCTATCCATTTGAATCTAGACCATTTACCTACCTTGTAAAATCTCAAAGTACTTCATTTTTGTCTAAATTCAAAATCTCACCTTTCTAAGTTCTAATCCAAGGTGCTATTAGTTTAATTTTTTCAATTGGTTTGAGTAACTTGGGTAAGATTTCCAATTTGGATTGAAGGCCATTACCTAGCTCATCATCATTTTATTTTCATTGTGGACTTAGATTATCTTGCTTTTGCTCATGCTTTAAGTTATTGGACCATTTTACATCTTGTTACCATATGGCACCGTTGTGATTCCCATTTAGTTTTGGATTTATATTAGTTCTTGTGTTAATTCACATTTTGAGCTTCTTAGTTCACATTGTTATTTTCCTAATCAAAAAGACCTTATAATTTTCTAGTCGTAACTCGTCGTAGTTGAATATAGATTTTATGGTATTGATGTATCTTTGACCTAAGTTTGTTGTGCTAGCCTACACTTTAGGTTCCAATGTTATCTTACCCTCTTCCAATTTGATGATTTTAACCCACCAAGGTTGAATAAATTTGTAACCACTTTCTTCTAATTAGGTGGTACTATGCCACTTCTTTTATTATAGTCTCGTTTTAACTTGTTATTTGTTCGAATAAATCTGAGCACCCTATTTAAAATGTTTAAAAAACATTTCACATCTTAGAAAATGTAAAAAAAGAAATATTTCAAGCATGACACAAAGTTTTACTTATAGTGGGGCCTCTTACGGCCCTAGTTATGAGGAAGAGTATTTTTATGACAAATAAGAGTAATCCATCATTTTCAAAGATATCCCAACAACCATAGGATCTGAAGAAGATTATTATGAACATCAACCCTTAGAAGACAAATATGAATCCCTCTTGAAGTTGATAGAATTAGGCAACAAGTTACCACCAAATTTACCTATGGAACAATTGCACATACTTGTTAGGGTAGAAGAGCAACAACAAGAATAACCTCTCGCTGGCATTGTAAAATCCAATATGGATTCTTTTAGAAAAGGAAAATAAACACTCATAGAGTCTACACCCAATGATCAAGATCTTGCTACCAATATCAAGAAAATTAGTCAATGATACGTAGAAAAAATCCTGGACTTAACAGACTCTTTGGCCATAAATTCGATCAACAACATGGCTTCTGAAGAATAAGAAAATGTAATAGATGAAATGCATCCAACCTTAGTTGAGCTTACATATACGATAGATCCTAAAATTTCATCTGAACAAAACAAACCTAGGGATGATTCACAACATGTTTCACCAGACACAAAGCATACATTCTTCAATCACCAAGAGGATCTTCTCCATTCACAAAACCAAGGGATGAAAAACTCAACACATATTAGGGGAATTATTCAAAACACTTTGGCAAGTTCCTTCTAACCATCACATCCTTTGGTGAATCGATCATAGACTCCTCAAAACCAAGAGTATACTTATAATTCACAATGGTTGACCTACTCAACTCAAGGAGTAAACCAAAACAAATTTGTAGATCATAGGGTTTATATCCATAACAAAATAAGACAATAAGGGCACATACCACCCCAAAAATATTATATTCCACCTACAAATGCAATAAACATGCAGGAGTGGAATTCGATGAAGGAAATTGTGTCAAAACTAGAGATGGAAAACCGAGTTAAGAAATATAAGTTTGACAAGATATGTCCATATCTGTTTGACTTAAGTATTCCCCAAGTCTTCTTTACACCTCATTTTGAGGCACCCAAATTTGATAAATACAAAGGTAAGGGTGACCCTCAAGAACATATCCAAGCCATTTTTTTACTATGCCAAGAGGTGTCCTATAATAATGTTTATCTACTTCATTTGTTTCCATGTAGTTTGGCTGGGCGAGATTTGGAATTGGCTCCTCAAATTACCTAAAGAATCAGTGATAGATTGGAATGATTTATTTGAAAAATTTGTCAACCATTTATCTTACAACATTGAACATGAGTGGATTGTGGTCAACTTATGCAAAGCAAAACAATGAGATGGGGAAAGCTTCATAACATATCTACAATGATTGTAAGTATTAGCTAGACACTTTCAACACAATTTATCAGATAAATAGTTGGCATATATATTTGAATAAAATTTACACCCTGAGGTGGCTCATAATCTATGACTTGCTTATGCAAACACATTCAAGTAAATCATAGACAAGGGTGTACATATTGATAATGTGCTTCTTACTAAAGGCTTTGTTGATATTAATTCACTGGGTCAAATGTCTAATCAGACCCAACCACCTGTCCAAGTTGTTGTTACAAAAAAGCCTAAAGGGTTTGACAAAAACAAGAATATGGTTGGAAACAGAGTAACATAATTTAAACATGTGCAAATGGTGCAGGCTCTACCAACTCCAAATGTGTAACTAGCTCTACTTAATCCATCAACTGCTTTGCAAAGGGCTCCTCCATGATGAGCATTTAATAAATATAGAGTATTCAACAAACTAGGGGAACCAGTTGAGTCCGTATTCCAAAAGCTCATAGCATCTAACCTGATTGTGTGGCCTATACCAAGGCCAATCCATGAAGATCAAACCAAACCCAATTGATATTTGGAAAATGAGTTTTATAACTTCCATCATGTTATTGGCCATGGGATTTACCCATGTGTTCAATTGAGGCATCTTATTGAGGATTTGATTGAAAGTGGTGACATTGAAGTAGAACACATGACATGAAACACTAATCAAGACATGAGCATTTGCAAATACCCATTTCCTAAACATAATAAACAACTAACAAGAAATAATCATGATCAAGGGCATAATTAGTGTCAACAAACACAAGGCCAAAATCATACTTAGCATGATCATAATACCCATGCTAATAACTTGGGTTATAACAACATGTTGTATGATTATAATAACACCATGGGACATGTTTTTGCAAATCACATTACTATTGAAGATTGTCATTAATTATGAATTTTTGGTATTAATGTTGTCATTGATGTCAAGTGAAGGTGCATGGTCGTGTAAGCTTTGAAGTGTATGTATGATGAGTTATTTTGTCAGCTTAGTAAGTGTTGTTGCTATATGAAAATAGTGATGTGAGAGCACTATTTTTAGAATGTTCTTATGTCAGCTTGAGAAATATAATTGGGATCAACATGAGTATCATGATGAAATGAGTGAGCTATGAAGAAGAATCTATGTGCTCTAAAGATCTGTGTAAGTAGATCTGGAGATACTCTGAATGAGCTACGTAGATGTGAATACCCTAAAGAATGCTTAACCGTGTTTGAGTATGAGAAAGCTTCTTTGAGTTTGTATATGGGGTGTTGAGGGCTTTGAAAACAATTAAAAGGCCAACTTTGAAGATTTGTGTATGCAGCTGTAAAGATGCTCTGAGTGAGTTACGAAGATCCTTAGTCTAGCTTTGAAGATTTGTGTAAGCAGCTATGAAGATGATTTGTTGAAGCTACGAAGATATGATGTTGAATATGTGAATAAGAGTAATTATATAAGGTTTTTTGAGCATACATAAGAGGCATTGGAACACTTAAAAAAGTTTTAATATGAAGTCTACAACGGTTGACACTTCAGTCCTAGTTTGCAACTAGACTAGTTCTAGATCCTGCTTGGACCAACGAGGCATCATGAGCTATTGAAAAGATATATGAAGAATGTTTGATAGTAGTTAAGCATGATAGGAGATTACATGGCATATATATTAGGTGTTGAGATCTTGAAAATGGATAAAAGGTTAGATTCAAGACCTATTGTGACTTGTAGGTCAAAGGCTTAGTAAACAAAGAGAGGGATGATGGCTAGATAGGGTATCAAGATCAGTTTCCAAGGCATGGGTGAGAAAATGTTCATTGAAAAAGATGAGTCAAGTTGTTTCAAGTATGTGCATAAATTTTCATGTCATGGTTTGCAAGAAAAGGCTTGAAAAAGTATTTCAAGGTCTCTCAAATGCATATAATGAAGAGTTATCTACTTGAGAAGGATTTTCAAGTGCTCGTTGGCATGTGTAACATCTGTATGAGAATGTAAGTTGTTCATGGTAGATAATGAAAGGATCTAGTTGGAAATTTCAAGCATTGGTTTCTAGAAAGAGGAGCTAAGCTTTATGAATGATTGTTAAGACTAGAAGTTGGTCTAAACCCTCAAAGAAACCTAACATTAACCCAATGTTAAAGATCTTATTCTAAAGAGATCAGAATAGTTTGATATGTCTAGTTAAGTTATTGGAGGTTGAAGTCAACTCTCTTAGGCATCTCTAGGTGTGATTGGTTTCTCAGGTGAGTGAGTAAACCTTATAAAAAAGTGCTTAATTTTTAAAGATTTTTTGTAGCAAGTAAAGTTGACCAAGTCAAAGTTTCTAAGAGGATGAAAGTCAAAGCATGTGAATTGTATTTTTTGTCCATGAAGGTTTATGGATAGGTTTCAGATCTCAGGAATATAAAGTTGGTGATCCAAATTGGCCAGTCGCTAATAAAACTAATGGTGCAAACAGTAAAAAAATTAGGTAGAAGTGAGAAGATGATTTCTAGTGTGTTTTCATATAAAAATTATGGATTTAAGTGTATGATAATATTTTTTGGGACTTGAATGATATACCCATGCTTTTTAGAATCTTGGAAGTCAATGTAAGAGGTTGGAACAATGAAGCCAAAATGGCTTATCTAGTTGAGTGGAGTTTATGAGAAAAAAATGTCAACAGATTGGTCTGTAAGACCAATAAAATTAATTAGAGCTTATGTTATATTTTTTGAGGTTGTTCTAAGGATATTATAAGATATTTTTCATGCATTAAAATTCCTTGAATCCATTCTATTAGGTGTCATAAGTCCATGTTTCCTTGACTGTGTTTTGAAGTTAATTTGCAGTCATGAGTGAGCATCTAGCAGAGAAGAGTTTGAGCCTGTATACCCTGAATTGAAGCATCTGATGAATTTTGTGATAACCTTAAAGTCATGAGGTTTTTTAATATGTGATTTTTTTTCATGTTTATTTGGAAAATATGTGTTTTTGCTTTAGTTGTTTAAGATAGATTTTCCATGTATGTATAGACCTATTGTGGACAGTGATTTGAGAAGGGGTTCAAATGGTAATTGGACCTAAAAGGTGTTGTGAACCTAAAATGATGTTATATAAGGTATATTAAAGTGGAATATGATGTTTTAATACCATGTGAGGTGTTTGAATATGCTTCAAGAAAGATCAAAGGGTAACGTGTTGCTAAGAAGGCCTATTATGTCTCCGTAAAGCCTAAAAGAGGAGTAAGAGTTAATTGAGATATGGACGACCTAATGTATTGGTTGATTCATGATTGAAGAGTGTTATCTTAATATGCTAATATATATTACATGGATGATCTAAGAGGTTTGAAGTTTGTGGCTAACTAAAAAGGATATGATCAAGTGACTTGTATAAAAACAAGGCTAATTAGGCCTATTTGGGTATGCTTAGAGAGAGAAGAGAGTAAGCAAATGTAATAGAATATTGGTAAGAGTAAGGCCATCCTGTATACCATCAAAGATATGTCATGAATATCATACAATAGGTTTACATACGAGGATCTAGTTTAGAATACCTAATCAAGTCATGAAGAGGGCTAGTTGAACAAAGAAGGCTAAAAGCCAGTTTGAGAGGAATAAAAGTGTGAAAAGAGATGAAGAAGAAGATCATCATATGTTGTATGACAAATAAGTGTTTATGAAGGTGATAAAGTGTATTAGGTGGCTGAGTTGGTGCCGAGTCATCTAGGGGTTTGATGACTCCTTGCAAGTGGGTGCTTGCTAAAGCCTAGCTGAGTTGGTGCTTAACTAGTTTGGGTTAGTGTTCCATGTGGAGTTTGTGCTTCACTAAGTATTGGTTTTTATCTTATAAGATTGTATTATATTTTCATCATTAGTGGGTTTTCTTACCTTTAAGGTTTTCCCATGTATATACTGTGTTCATGTGTTTCATGCTCTTATGATTTGGTGCTTATGCTTGCTAAGATGTACATGATTATTAGAATGGTTAACGTATGTTTAAGTGGAATTGAATGAAAATTTTTAAATACTAATTCACCTCCCCTCTTAGTCATTTTGATTCCAATAATTGGTATTAGAACCTGGTCTTTTGTGACAAAGTCTAACAGCTTCAAGATGATCCTAAGAAGCACAAGATGTCTTATGATCAATAAAGAGAAGACAACATGTATTATGAAGAATTATTATATGATATTGAAGAAGGAAAAGATGAATTTAACCTTAAAACTGATCTCATAAGATCCTTTGATGATTTAAAGAATCAAAAAAAGACTATCAATGATCTTAATAGTCAGTTAGAAGATATCAACATAAGGTTCAAATCAAAGGAATTTGAGTATAACCAATTGAAAGTTGAACATGTGCAACTAATATATAAAATGAGTAAGTTCAATAGAGATCATGAAAATTTAGAACAAGTCAAGAATATCAACATAAAAAACCAATCAGGCAACTCAACGCAATAAAGGATAAGTCATCTTGGAACCATGGTAAGTGCATGAATGTTGTTTGTTACATCTGTCACAATACATGATACATTGTAAGATTCTACTCTAATAAATTTGAAAGGCCTAAAATATTTAACAAGACACATGAAACTCCTATAATGCACAAAAAACATCAAACATTGGAATGGAAGCCAAAGCAAGTTAGGAAGAATCATATTAAGCCTAAGAGGCAAGATGAACCATTTACCAAGGAGGAACAAAAAACCAAAGAGGATTCTATGCTAGCTCAGACTGCCTTTCACATTCAAGATGAAGGCATGAAATGGTATATAAATAGTAGTTTCTCAAGCCACATGACAAGAGACATAAATAAGTTTATCTCATTAAAGAAGAATGTTTTAGGAACAATGAGGTTGGAGATAACACAATTGCCAATATAGTTGGTAAGGGTGTCTTAAGTTTGGATAATGGATAGACCAAGAGCCAAAATGTGTTTTATGTGGAAGGTTTGAATCATAACCTAGTCAATGTAAGTCAAATGTGCAATCAAAGACCACAAACTAACCTTTCATGATAGAGGATGTGAGATAAGAAGAGCCAAATTAGGAAGGCTAATTGCCAATGCCAAGAAGACTGAGAACAACCTATCTGTATTGAATGAGATCAAGAATGAGAGATGTTTCATGACCAAGATAGATGAAATTTGGCTATGTCACAAATAACTAGGTCACCTAAACTTCGAAAATCTAGTCAGAATTAACACTAAGAAGTCTGTGAAGAACATGCCTAAGATTATCAAACTTACAAACATACTTTTCAAGGCATGCCAACATGGTAAGAAGACTAGAAGAAGGTTCAAGTCCAAGGAGTAATATACCATAAAACCCTTGGATTTAATCCATACTAATCTCTGTGAGCCTATAATAATTCAAATCATTCAAGGATATATCTACGTAATGTTATTCATTAATGATTACATAAGAATGACTTGGGTTACATTCCTGAAAGAGAAATAAAAAGCTCTTGAAAAGTTCAAGACATTAAAGGCCCTTGTTGAGAATGAGAAAAATGAGAAGATCAAGTTCCTAAGATCTGATAGAGGAGGAGAGTTTTGGTCCAATGAGTTTTATGACTTCTGTGAGATTCATGAAATAAGGAGATAATTATCGACGACTAGGACACTTCAGCATAATGGGGTAGTGAAAAGAAATAATAGAATAGTTCAAGAGATCGCTAAAACTATGTTAAATGAGTCTCTAATATATTATGGATATTAGAGAGAGGTATTAAACACTATTGTCTACATTTTGAATAGAGGATAAATAAGTATTAATGGTAACAAGACTCCTTATGAACTATGGAAGGGCATACCTACAAATATAAAACACTTTAGAGTGTTTGGGAGAAAATGTTTCATCAAAAGAGATGATAAAAACTTAGGTAAGTTAGATTCTAGATATAATGAAGGCATATTCTTAGGATACTCATCAATGAGCTCAACCTATAGATGTTACAACAAGGGACTACAAAAGATAGTGAAAAGTACCAATGTAAAGATTGATGAGACAAGGAAAGCTCACTCATAGTCAAAAAATGCTTTTGAGAATTTAGACTTTAAGAATGATGAGGAGACTATAGAGGTTGATGAGGAAAAAGAAGAATTTGAAGAGAGACAGGACTCAAAAGGACCCTCAAGACAAATTCAAAGAGATCATCTTGAATCTCAAATCATTGGCAATAAAAATGAACATATACAAACAAGGAGAAGATTGGTAAGTAATCTAAATCAAGATAATGTTGCTCTATTATCCAATATTGAACCTAAGAATATTATACAATCAAGAATTTTTTTTTTTGGATAAGTGCTATGAATGAGGAGTTAGGTCAAATAGAGAAGAATGAGACTTGGAAATTAGTTTCTAGGCTTAAAACAAAAAATGTCATTGATACAAAATGGGTGTTTATAAATAAGTTGAATGAATATGGAGAAGTCACTAGGAACAAGGATATATTGGTATGCAAGGGATATTCAAAGGTTGAATGGGTAGACTTTGAAGAGACCTATGCACTGGTAGCAAGATTGGAGGCAATCTTATTATTTTTAATTTATGTAGGATTTAAAGGATTCAAGGTATACCTGATGGATGTCAAATATGCCTTTATGAATGGGAATTTTGAAGAAGAAGTGTAATTGAATAACCTAAAGGGTTCTCACTAACAGATAACAAAGACTATGTTTGTATATTGAAAAAGGCTCTCTATGGTCTAAAACAAGATCTAGAGCTTGGTATACTAGGTTAGACAAGTATCTATTGGATCAAGGATTCAAAAGAGAAATTGTAGACAATAATCTATACATCAAGACAAAAGATGACCATCAACTGATAGTAGTTGTTTATGTGGATGACATCATCTTTGATGGAAATAATGAGATCATGACAAAGGCCTTTATAGAGGTGATGAATAAGGAGTTTGAGATGTCCATTCTAGGTTGATGAATAAGGAGTTTGAGATGTCCATTCTAGGAGGACTATCATTCTTTCTTGGGTTGTAAATCACTCAATCTAAAAAAGGTATATTCATCTCACAAGCCAAGTACATGAGAGAGATGTTGAAAAAGTTTGAGATGGAGGATTGCAAGGCAGTTAGTACACCCATGATCACATGATGCAAGAAGATAAAGGAAGATGAGTCTTCAAAGGTCAATCATATGTCATATAGGTTAATAATTAGAAGTTTATTATACACCATTGCCTCTAGACCTAGTATCATGAAAGCAATAGGTCTTATGGGAAGATTTCAAGTAGATCCAAAGAAGAATCATCTGCAAGTGGTCAAAACGATACTCAGGTATCTCAAAGGGGATATGGAGTATGGATTGTGGTATCCAAAAAGTAGGAGTTTAATTTGACAACCTACATAGATGCAAATTGGGAATGAAGTATAGATTATAGGGAGATTACTAGTGGAGGAGCTTTTTTCCTAGGAGGGTTCCTAGTGTCATGGATAAGCAAGAAGTAACCATCAA
This sequence comes from Torreya grandis, assembly GCA_037957365.1. NCBI lineage: Eukaryota > Viridiplantae > Streptophyta > Pinopsida > Cupressales > Taxaceae > Torreya > Torreya grandis. Next base: position 1,378,890 of record JARHVA010000477.1, read on the forward strand.
TAGCTTTGGACACTTGTGAGTCTAAATACATTGAAGCAACTTCATGTTGCACACAGGTCTTATGTATGAGACAAACCCTAAAAGACTATAATGTGGAGTATGATGGTCCTAGCTGTATCTATTATAACAATACAAGTGTTATAAGTGTCTCAAAGAACCCTGTCATGAACTCTAGAACGAAACACATTCCCATCATGTATCATTTTCTAAGAGAGTAAGTAACTGAACAAAGTTTCAAACTTGGATATATTTCTACACAAGATCAAATTGCAAACATCCCAACTAAACCATTTCCAAAGGTAACTTTTGAGCACCTAAGATAGGAATTGGGTGTAATTCTTACCCCTAACAATAATTGAAATAGTCAAGTACTGAGTGGGAGCTACTCATGCTCATTACCTCTAAGAACATGTGAGTTATTCCAAGAAGGTATGCATGGAGATAGGGGAGCATGTGTTTATTTTATGTCTCATAAATTCATAGTTTCTATTGGATAAAGTGGGATCTCAATAGTTGTAGGTGACCCCTTGTTATTAATGTTAAAGGGGGAGAAAGATCATAAAGATCACAGAGGGTAAGAAAAGACAAGAACCACGTCTAAGAGATGATTTCCTTCAAGAGTGGTTGACATTAGTAAAATGGGAAGATCAAGTGCCTAAGATCTGATAGAGGAGGAGAGTTTTGGTCCAATGAATTTGATGACTTCTATGAGATTCATGGAATAAGGAGACAATTCTCAGTAGTTATGACACCTCAGTAGAATGAAGTAGTGGAAAGAAAGAATAGAATAGTTTAAGAGATGGATAAAACTATGTTGAATGAGTCTATATTATCTAATAGATATTAGAGAGAGGTAGTAGGCACTGTTCTCTACATTTTCAACAAAGGACATATAAAGATCAATGAAAACAAGACTCCTTATGAAATATGGAAGGGTAGACCTATAAATGTAGAACACGTTAGAGTGTTTGGGAGCAAATGTTCCATCAAAAGAGATCATAAAAACCTGGGTAGGTTTGATTCCAGATTTGATAAAGGCATATTCTTAGGATACTTATTAATGAACTCAGCCTATAGATATTACAACAAGAGACTACAAAAGATAGTGGAAAGTACCAATGTAAAGATTGATGAGACAAGGAAATCTCACTCATAGTTAAAGAATACTTTAGATAATTTGGACTTCAAGAATGATAAGGAGATTATAGAGGTTGATGAGGAAGAAGAATAATTTTAAGAGAGACAGGACTCAAAAGGACCCTTAAGACAAATTTAAAGAGATCATCCTAAATCTCAAATCATTGGCAACAAGAATGAAGGTATGCAAACAAGGAGAAGACTGGTAAGTAATATAAATCAAGAGAATGTTGCTCTATTATCCAAGATTGAACCTAATAATCTTATAGAAGCAAGCAAAGACAAATTTTTGATAAGTGTTATGAATGAGGAGTCACATCAAATAGAGAAGAATGAGACTTGGAAACTAGTTCATAGGCTTAAAGATAAAAATGTCATTGGCACAAAATAGGTGTTTAGAAATAATTTGAATGAAGATGTATAAGTCACTAGGAACAAGGCTAGATAGGTATACAAGGGATATGCATAGGTTGAAGGGGTAGACTTTGAGGAGACATTTGCACTAATAGCAAGATTGGAGGCAATTAGATTATTTTTAGCTTATGCAGGATTCAAAGGATTCAAGGTATACCTGATGGATGTCAAATCTACCTTTTTGAATGAAAATTTGGAAAAAGTGTACATTGAGAAACCTGAAGGGATCTCACTAACAGATAATAAAGACTATATTTTCAAATTGAAAAAGGCTCTCTATGGTCTAAAGTAAGCTCCTAGAGCTTAGTATGCTAGGTTAGACAAGTATCTATTGGATCAAGGATTCAAAAGAGGAGTTGTAGACAATAATATATACATCAAGATAAAATATGACCATCAATTGATAGTAGTTGTTTATGTGGATGAAATCATCTTTGGTGGAAACAATGAGAACATAAAAAAGGCCTTTGTAGAGGTGATGAATAAGGAGTTTGAGATGTCCATGCTAAGAGAACTATCATTCTTTATTGGGTTGTAAATCACTCAATATGAAAAAGGTATATTCATCTCACAAACCAAGTACATAAGAGAGATGGAGGATTAAAATGTAGTTAGTATAGCCATGATCATAGGATGCAAGTTGAGCAAGGAAGATGAGTTTTCAAAGGTCAATCAAACATCATATAGGTCAATAATTGAAAGTTTGTTGTATGCCACTACCTCTACACTTGATATCATGAAAATAGTAGGTCTTGTGGGAATATTTCAAGTAGATCTAAAGGAAATTCATCTACAAGTGGTCAAAAGGTTACTCAGGTATCTCAAGGGGAACTATGGAATATAGATTGTGGTATCCAATAAGTAAGGAGTTCAATTTGATAGCCTACACAGATGCAAATTGGGTAGGAAGTATAGATGATAGGAAGAGTACCAATGAAGGAACTTTCTTTCTATGAGGGTGCCTAGTGTCATGGATAAACAAGAAGCAACCATTGATAACTTTGTCCACTTGTGAGGCTGAATACATTGCAACAACTTCATCTTGCACAAGGGTCTTATGGATGATACAAACCCTAAAAGACTAAAAGGTGGAGTATGATGGTTCTAACCCTATCTATTGTGACAATACAAGTGATATAAGTGTCTCAAAGAACCCTATCATGCACTCAAGAACCAAACACATTTCCATCATGCATCATTTTATAAGAGAGTAGGTAAGTGAATAAAGTGTCAAACTTGAATATGTTTCTACTTGTAGACATCTTGACCAAACCACTTCCAAAGGTAACTTTTGAACACCTAAAATAGGAATTAGGTGTAATTATAGCCCCTAAAAATCATTAAAATAGTCAATTACTAAGGGGGAGCTACTCATGCTCATTACCTCTAAGAACAAGTGAGTTGTTCCAAGAAGGTATGCATGAAGATAGGGGGAGCATGTTTTTATTTTATGTCTCATAATCTCATAGTTTATATTGGATAAAGTGTGATATCAGTAGTTGTAGGTGACCCCTTATCATTAATGTCAAAGGGGGAGAACTATTAGAAAGATTAAAAAGGGTAAGAAAAGGCAAGAACTAGTTCTAAGAGATGATTGCCATCAAGAGTGGTTGACATAGTTTTATGAGTGAGTTTACCATCAATGACAATGGGGGATATTATTGAGAATTGTCATTAATTATGAAATTTTGGTATTGATGTTGTCATTGATGTCAAAGGTTCTTGTGAAGGTGTATGGTCATGTAATATTTGAAGTGTATGTATGATTAGTTCTTTTGCCAACATAGTAAGTGTTATTGTTATATGAAAACAGTGATGTGAGAGCACTATTTGAAGAATATTATTATATCATCTTGAGAAATATCATTGGGATCAGCATGAGTATCATGATGAAATGAGTGAGCTATAAATAAGAAGCTGTGTGCTCTAAAGATATGTGTAAGCAGTTCCAAAGATACTCTGCATGAGCTATGTAGATGTGAATGCTCTAAAGAATGCTCGACATTGTTTGAGCATGAGAGAGGTTTTTTAATTTTTTACATGGGGTGTTGAAGGCTTTGAAAAATATTAGGTCAACTATGAATATCTATGTATACAACTCTAAAGATGCTCTGAGTGAGCTACGAAGATCCTTAGTCGAGCTCTAAAGATTTGTGTAAGCAACTACGAAGATGCTCCATTGAAGTTATGAATATGTGGTGTTAAAGATACAAATAAGAGTAATTATATAAGGTTGTTTGAGCATACATAAGAGGCATTGGATCACTCAAGAAATTTTCAATATGAAGTTTATAGGGGTTAGTACTTCAGTTCTAGTCTGCAGCTAGACTAGTTCTAGATCTTGCTTGGCCTAATGAGGCATCATGAGCTATTTAGAAAATATATGAAGAATATTTGATAGTAGTTAAGCATGATAGGAGATTTCATGGCATATATATGAGATGTTGAGAGCTTGGACAGTGGTTAGAAGGTCAACTTCAAGACCTATTGTGACTTACATGTCAAAGGATTAAAAAGCAAAGGAGAGATAATGGCCAAATAGGGTATCAGGATCAGTTTCCAAGGCATGGGTGAGTAGGTGTTCATTGACAAAGGTGAGTCAAGTTGATGCAAGTATGTGCATAAAATTTCATGTCATGGTTTGCAAAAAAAGGCTTGAAAATGTATTTCAAGGTCTTTCGAATGCATAAAATGAAGAGTTGTCTACCCAAGAAGGTTTTTCAAGTGCTCATTGGCATGTGCAACATATTTATGACAATATAATATGTTCATGGTAGATAAGGAAGGGATATAGCTCAAAGTTTTAAGCATTGGTTTCTGAAAAGAGGAGCTAAGATTTATGAATGATTATTAAGACTAGAAGTTGGTCTAAACCCTCAAAGAACCCTAACATTGAACTGATGTTAAAGATCTTATTATAAATATCTCATAATAGTTTAATATGGCTATTTAAGTGATTAGAGGTTGAATTCAACTCTCTCAGGCATCTCTAGGTGTGATTGGTTTCTCAGGTGAGTGAGCAGACCTTATAAGAAAGTGCTTGTTTTTTAGAGATTTACTGTAGGAATTAGAGTTGATAAGAGTATGAAGGTTAGAGTGTATGATTTGTAGTTATTATCCATGAATTTTTATGGATAGGTTAAAAATATTAGGAATACAAAGTTGGTGATCCAAGTTGGCCAATCGCTAATAGACCTAATGGTACAGACAATTACAAAATTAGGCAAAAGTGAGAAGATGATTTTTGATATGTTGTACTATAAGAATGATGGATTGAAGTGTATGATGATATTTTTTTGGACTTGAATGATCTACCCATTCTTTTAAAAATCTTGAAAGTTAGTGTAAGAGATTGGAACATTGAAGCCAAAATGGCTTATCTAGTTGAATGCAGTCTATGAGAAAGAAGGCCAATAGATTGTTTTATAAGACCAATAGTTTCCATTATAGATTATGATTTGTTTGGTTGAGGTTGTTTTTAGGATGTTATAAATTCTTTTAAATTCATTAAAATTCTTTGAATCCATTCTATTGGGTGTCATAAGTCCATGTTTCCTTTATTGTGTTTTGAAGTTAGTTGACAATCTTGAGTAAGCATCTAACATAGAAGAGTTTGAGTCTATATACCATGAATTGAAATATCTGATGAAGTTTGTGATGACCCTAAGGTCATGAGGTTTATGAATATGTGATTTTTTACCATGGTTGTTTGGAAAAAATATATTTTTGCTTCAGTTGTTCAAGATAGGTTCTCTGTGTAGGTACATACCTGTTATGAATAGTGATTTAAAAAGGGGTTTAAATGGTGGTTGGACTTAAAAGGTGTTGTGAACCTAAATTGAAGTTGGATAAGATATATTGAAGTGGAACATGATGTATTCTTACTATTTTAGGTGTTTGAATATGCTTCAAGAAAGATCAAAGGGTAACGTCTTGCTAAGAAGGCCTATTAGGTCTCCATAAAGCCTAAAAGAGGAGTACGAGTTAATTGAGCTATGAATGACCTAATGTATTGGTTTATTCATGATTAAATAATGTTATTTTAATATTCTAATATCTATGAAATGTATGATCTAATAGGTTTGAAGTGTTTAGTCAACTAAACATGATATGATAGAGTGATTTGTATAAATGCAATGATAACTAAGCCTATTCGGGTGTGCTTAAAGAGAGAAGAAATCAAGTGAATGTAATAAAATATTGATAAGTATAATAAGGTATTGTATACCATCAAATTTATGTCATGAATATCATACAGGAGTTTTGCATATGGGGATCAAGTTTAGAAGACCTAATCAAGCCATGAAGAGGGCTAGTTGAACAAAGAAGGCTACAAGCCAGTTTGAGAGGGATGGAAGTCTGTGAAGAGCTGAGGAAGAAGATCATATATTTTATGAGAAACAAGGGTTTTTGAAGGTGATAAAGTGTATTAGTTGGATGATTTGGTGCTGAGTTATTTACGGGGTTGGTGCCTCCTTGCAAGTGGATGATTGCTAAAGCCTAGTTGAGTTGGTGCTTAGCTAGTTGGGGTTAGTTCTCCATGTGATGTTAGATATTCACTAAATATTGGTGTTTGTCTTATAAAAATTTAGTCCATTTGCATCATTATTTAATTTTATTCCCTTTAAGGGTTTCCCATATATATAGTGTCTTCATGTGTTTCATGCTCTTATGATTTGGTTTTTATGCTTACTAAGATGTACATGCTTGTTAGAATGGTTCATGTATGTTTAAGTGGAATTGAATGTAAGTTTTTTAAGACTGATTCACCCTCCCTCTCATTCATTTTTATTTCAATAGTTACCATCATCACCACCAAAGCTTGTGAACCATACAACACTCTTTGAAGTACTGGACACCCCATTATAGGGTCAACACCCTCCCCTTTAAGTAATTTTGTGTCAAGTTCAAGCAATTCTATTGCACCTTGATTTTCATGGGTTACTATCATTGTACCCCCTTATTCTAATTATAATGGCTCTGTGTCAACTCAAAATTATGCAACCATAATTAGACGCTCACGAGTTACCATTCAAGGCCCTCTGCCTTCTTTTAATTATAATGGCTCCTTACCAACTCTAGATTGCACAATCATAACTAGACACTCATGAATCACCCTTTGGGGCCCTTTTCACTCTTCCAACCCTAGACCAATTTTGAACACTATGCCTTCAGATCCCAAGAGTAACACTATACCAGTCAAGGCTAAACCCTGAACAATTTTGCTAATTGTTCCATTATTCAGCCTCTTTTACTGAAATTAACAAGATTATAATTTATTTTGATCAAGGTCCCACTTGTCAAATATTTCAAATTTTTTTGTCATCCCCTGAGGTGGCATTATAGGTTTCCCAAATGATGTTTGGGGCATTTTGTAAACCTGTTTCTCCATAATTCATGCAAAATTAAATAAAAATAAAAAATAGAAATGAAATTTATTTCTTTTGATTATAGTGACCTTGTCATTATTTGAAAATATGTCACTTCAACCGAATGTCTTGCCACACCTTCTCAAATAGGGGAAAAATGTAGACATCTAATTCCTATCACTATTGTGCTAAAATTTCCAATCTAAACAACATTCTATGATAATGCATAATCTGGGCCAAAATTACAAAAATGCATTAAATAGTTTGAATTTATCACATACAAGTGTTGATTTAGGCTAATATATCCTTGAACAAGGTAATGCATTTTGTGTGATTGTTATCTTTTCTCAAATCACTTTGAGTCAAATTGCAACCACATAAAATGATACTCTGGATCACTAAATTCTTCTAATTTGGCAGCACACATCACGTGCATGTATTATTTTACATCCATGATACCCAAATTTAGGTATTGTTTCGTATGCAATTGATGCCTTCTTCTAATCATACACCAATCAAATTATGACGTAGTAAAATGACATTTCTAATTGGGTCGATTAAGTGTGCAATAAATTTCTAAAGAATTGTAGAAATTTAATCAAAGTCACTTAAGCAAATTAAATCAAATCAAGAGCCTAAGTGAAAATTCCATAGAAGTTATTGAAAAATATTTATTGTAGATTCATTCCTCAAATCTGTATCATCTCATGACATCATCAATTGGGTGGCATCCATAAACCATTAATGGAACAAATATCAGGATTAAGCCCTCCCATGCCTCATCAATGCCCCATTCTTCCAAGTATTAATAGAAATATTTATGACATGTCCTTCCAAAATTGAATTGATCCATGGCCACACATATTTATTTCAATATGGATGGTCATGGTTGAATCTGAACATTTTCAGAAAGCTATAATTATAGGGCCTCACCACTAACTAAAATGAGCTCGAATTGTGTAATGTTATTATACAAAATTATTGCCACAAAGCTTCACCTATTTACACAAATTGATAAAACTTATGAGCCTAAGCCATTGGTGCACTAGGAAGTGATGGAGGAGCATGCTACTCATCATTGATGCATACTTGGAACACCAAATTTAGGGGAAAACATGCTTTTTGGCTGCTCTGGGAAGGAGGGATGTTATTTGGAAGGTTTGGTAGTATTCCTTATTTAAATATCTCTTAAAATTCATTAGAAACACCCCATGAGGGAGTGGAATTGATTTTTTTATTATATATATACTTTTTTTTATAGATTTTCTTGACTAACGCATGAACTAACACATCTTGTAATCCTACTCTACATTTTGGAATTTATCAAAGTACGACCACACATCTTGAATTATGCATGGACTAATGCATGGAATTACAAATGGATAAATTTGGAGAATTAATCTTGAATAATTTCAAACACTAGTGGGGCATTTATCTCCTTTCTGACAAGTCATATTTGATCATAATAATATGTTTACTCTTGGTCCTAGCCATAACAACCCCTTGTATATTGAGGTCATTATTGAAAATCATAAGATCAAGTGGGTTATTATTGATAATGGTTTAGGGATGAACATTATATCACTCAAGTTAGTACAATGATTAGGTTATACTGCCAAGGACATCCAACGAGAGACAATCATGATCAAGGCATACGATAATATTGAGAGGGAATCTTCTAGAATTATCTATTTACCAATCATTGTTGGGTCTATATCCCATCATAATTAGTGCCATATGGATATTGAGTTGCCATATAATATAATTCTTGGTCATCCTTGGATCCATGAAGTACATGTTGTCTCATCCACCTTACACCAATGCCTCAAGTTCCCTCATGATGGGATTGAAGTCACCATTCTTGTCGATCTGCAGCATAGAACGAGTAGATTTCCAAGGTTTTTATTACCATATCATCCGTTGATATGATATATTAGCGTGTATTATATCTAATAATAGCAGATCATTTATAAACTGAGATGTTAAGGCTGTTTATGCCAAATTCAAAATCAAGCACAAGAAATCCACATGATATAATCCTAAAAATGATTGTCAATGATGTTGACCATAATCGACACTTGCAATTTTTTCCTACCCTTTGGGCTTATTGCACTAGTCATCAAACCCCCATATGTGCCAGTCCATACTCCCTTATTTATGGCATGGAGGTGATTATCTCAATTAAGATCGAGCTACCTTCACTGTAGATATCTTTGAAGAACATTGAAGATGATGAAGATTATAGAATATCTAGATTGCAAGAGCTAGAACTCCTTGATGAAAAGAATTTGGCTACCCTATACACTTTGAAATCATATCATAATAGATTGCATAGAAGTTATAACAAGCACATTCTCCCTCAAGTGTTTGAAATTGGTGACTTGGTCTTGAAAGAGAATCAAAAGAACACTAATGCTAAATGCAAAAAGAAGGGTAGTTTTAACGTAGTTGGCTAAACCCATACATTGTCATAGAAAATTATGGATCATGGGCATACCGATTAGATATTTCAGATGGAGAAGAGCTCCCAAAACCCATGAATATTATACATCTTAAGTGGTTCTACACTTGACAACCTTTTGAACCCTTGTCTATAAGATCCCTTACTTGGAGGTAACTTATGCCGAAATCATTTATCCCACTATTCTACTATAGACCATCTTATCCTAGACCATTATAACTTTGGACCATTATACCTCTATACCATTAACACTTTGGATCATTTATATTCTACTGGACTCATTTTCATCCCATTATAGACCATTGTAACATAGACCATTCTACCTAGAACAATATTATTTTCATATCCTAGACCGTTGTAACCTAGACAATTATATTCCATCACCAATTATGATTCATAGGCATTCTGGACACACTCAGTGCCTGTTCTACAAATCAGTTCAACTAGAAAAATATTCCTCAGCTTTCTTTTGTAGACAAGTGTACGTAGATATGTCAACACATAGTTTTTGCTTGTTGCATAGTCCCTTGGAGTTATCCAACACTGCATATTACTCTATTATTATTTTAATATTGTTTGGTAGGCATTATTGCCTTGACAGGGTCACAAGGCTATTGTAGCCATTTTTAGATGTTATTGGAAATCCTACTCTTGGACGTGCATCTCCTTTATTATTTAGTTCCCTATGTCATTGCTTATACTCATGATCCCCGTTATATCCGATTTAGCTATTATTTGAACTCTTACCTTTGGAAGTTAATCTCCTTAGTTAGGTAGTTCCCTGGACCTTTTGTTAAAATTTTGTTTATGTTGCTTATCCTAAAAAAACAAAAACATTAGAAACTGATAGAAAAAAAAAACAAAAAACATTGCTTTGAACCTTTGTTTATTTTGATATCATGTTCTCATTGTTTTGCAAGTTATTATCTCTTACACTCTCACTATTTTATGAGCCCATTTCCTTAGTCCTCTACAATGAAATCATTTTTTTATTATCATCACTTCTCTTTTATCCCATTTATTAGGAGAAATACATTTGTCTTGAAGTTTATGTTGGATCTCGCATCCATGAAACTATGTAGGCAACATCCACTTGCCTCATGCATCTGGAGTCAACTCATCCACCCCTTCCTTTTATTTTTTCCCCCCATTTTGTTTTGTGTTGTTGTTTTCCTATCACTTGGGGGTAACTTTGTCTTCATTATTATTGTCTCATTGTGTTGATATCGTTATTTAGTAGATTAGGGGTCACCCTGTCATAAAGTATAATGCCTCCATTACATGCGCATGAATAATTTATTTTTTATTTGCACTAACATTGTGACTAACCATTCTTTGTGTATGCTTTTTTTAATTGTTGTTTTATTATGCTTTGTTATCTCTTTAGTTATTTTTATTGGTGTTTTGTTGTTCATTAATTAATTTATATTTGCATTGTGTTGTGTCCTTATTTTGTTTATTGGTGTTTTATTGTGTTTTCATTTTTGTTTTGTCGAGTTTTTATTTTCTCTATTGTTATTTTGTTATTTGTTCATTTTTATTAATATTTTATATTTTGTTTCTTAGTGTTTTGTTGTGACTCTCTTTTTATCTTTTATTTTACTATTTGGTCTTGTTATTGTTTTTGTTTTGGTATTTTGTGTTTAAATGCATTCCACTTAGGCTTACTTTGTTTGCACTTGTATTTCACTTCCTCTATTGTTTGTTTGTTTTCCAAGTACATCTTACTCACTAACATGAATCTTGATTCTTTATATCTTGATTTCATATTGTTTGGATAATTTATTATTACTTTGATTTTATACATTCTTGTTCTTACTTAAATCCTGATTGTTTCTATCTTGATTTTAAGTTAGGTCACATTTGTATTGTTATTTTTCTCTCTCTTTTTGTTTAAATGTAAATAGTTGTAACTTTGGTTTTGATAATTTTTATCATTATCCTTAGTTATAAATATTCATATTTAAACTGACAAATCAAAAAATAAATACAAGTGTTATTATAAGTTACTCATACTTATGATACATAATTTCAAATTTTCTATAGTAAACACCAAGTGGTCCAAATTCAAAAGTCAATGAAGCTTCAAAGATCATTTTTGAATACATCATACTTAACATGAGACTCTATACAAGACGTGCATCTCTTGACATACACTAAGTCTAATTGACTATTTCTATTATTAGTTTGGGATGTGTATCTCCTAAATTATATTATAACATTTAGTCATACATAATGCAGAATAAAAACATCAAAATCCATGTGCTAACTAAGGATGTGCATCCCCTAAAACTAGCATATCAAAACATCTCACAACAAGAGCAATATAAATGAAACGAGCATGTGACAATCAAAGGATATTAACAGTTCATGTACAAGTAGTAATATGCCAAAAATGAATGTCATATATATGTGTGTGTGTGTGTGTGTGTGTATAAATATGTATATATATACATACACACATATGTGTGTGTGTGTGTGTGTGTGTGTGTGTGTGTGTGTGTTTGTGTGTGTGTGTGTATCTCAAAATTATGTTTCTATACATCGTAAGAGTATCTATACATATCATAAATACAAAAAGAAAAGAGCTAACACAATCAACTCTCATCATGCTCATATTTAGGAGGACTTTGATGGAAACTCTAACCTATCCCAGACGTAGATGCTGCTAGTGGACATGGTGGTGGAGGCCCCATGATAACCCATTGTGTAACTAGCTGCATCACTGATTGCTCAAACTCTATCCCATATCTAGACCTAGAGGTTTGACTAATCCATTATGACCTCATATACTCCCTATAGGAAGCCACTCTTCACTTTGTAGGAACTGTCACCTTGTATGCTCATCTCTAATAGGCTATCTCATCCTTGGAATGTAGGACATCATCCTTCATGCATAAGGCATTATCCTTAGTCATAATCATGTCAGCCAAATCTCTCACTGATCCAATCCTTGTATCTATCCCAACTCTCTGATCCTCATCTTTATCCTATGTGATCCCTCCACCTCCATCTGAGCAAAGTCCCACTTGCCAACTAATGTAAAAAACTCCACATATCGTGTGGCTAGATGGGCCTAAACCCTTACTAATTGTGCCTTCTATCCTTTGATACCTATAATTTATGCATCCTTGGCTTTGATGAGACCCTATAGCCTAGTGTTGTCTTCTTGTGAAGTATCCAATTATGTGTGTAACCAAACCATAATGCTCTGTAACCTTGCTATCTTTGATAGGCATGCATAAATCTCCCTTTAGATCATGTTAATCAATGCCTAGTCCTATGTGGACCTCCCTATGCTTGAGGGCCTTGTCCCTCCTAATCTTGATCTTGATCTTGTACATGTTTTGGAGCGCCCTACCTCTTATAATCCTATCCCATAGCATCCATAACCACCTAAGGAATCTTGTGTATCCACATCTTGTCTATCCAACTCAGCCATCTCTACATCTTATGTATGATCTTGTTGTCCCTATGACTAAACTACCTGTAATGGAATGGTGTATGGAATGACTAGTTGCACTAACACCTGATCTTATCTCTATGTTGGGGCCTGTCCCTGGTCCCTCCTCATCCTAACCCATATCTATCTCAAAAATAGTTTCTAAAGAAATGGCCTAATAAGATGGATGGGTCTCACTCTAATCCACCATACAACATATGCATCAGTGACCCCTACATCTGGACCCCCTCCCACATAGTCCCATAGAACATACACAACCCTATCATAATTTGTCACTACCTTTGCCTTGGGCACTAGTGTCCCCCACTCCTTGATCTCCCTGGTCACATGTGCAAAGTAATGTGGACCTTTTGGGATGTCCTACTACATGTCAAACTACTGCTAGACTAGATTTGGCCTATACCTCTCTACCACATAATCATTGCACCTTGTGATGTAGCAAGGTGTGATTATGTATCCAATCACAAATATGTCTTCCACCCATAAAACTATGTTCTTAAGTAGGGATGCCAAATGAAGTCTCCATCCTCCATCTCATCAATGGCTCACTTATAGTAAGACATGTCCCTCAAGTGTCCCTGCATGCCTGGTGTTGGCCATTTTGGCCCACATACCAAGCTTCTACCTGGTTCAAATAGATAAGCAAAGTTCTGGAATTGATGAGTGGATCAAATGGACTAGAAGCAGGCTCAACAATGCAAATGGAGGGTTTTGAAGAGGTTTTCATGGTGTTTGAGCCATCTAGGGTCATGATCAAGCTTGAACATGCCTCAACAGTTCATCTGAGCCTTCAAAATCCAATAGTTTAATGAACAAGTTTGGAAGAGCCTACATGTTTAAAAGCTTAGTTTACACTTGGCATATTATTTTGGTCTTTTATTTGGTTAAGTTCAATTCTTGTGGACTTTTTTATTTTGACTAAGTGTTGATAATTATTTTAAACATTTTATCTGAAACAAAATTTGGCTAAGTGTTAGATTTATTTCAGTGAAAATGTTTCACGATAATTTTACCGAAGACCAAATTCTTTCAGGAAAATTGTCTTGAAGACAAAAGGCTAAGTACACATTATTTTTAATATTTTGTTTGAAACAAAAGGCCTCAAACTTAATTCTTTTAGTGAAAGTCGCTAAGCAGAAATTTTGAAGAGTAATTATTTTGAACATTTTATCTACAAAAAAAGGAGCTAAGTGCATTTATGTTAAGAAAATTATTCGAGAAAATTTTATCGAATACTTAATTCTTTTAGACATTTTATCTGTAGCAAGTGTCTCAAGCAAAAGCATGAAGGAAATGTCTTTGCAAACATCCTAAAGATAAAGTGCTTGAAACAAAAATTACAAGGCAAAATTATTTCAGGGAAATCATCTTGAAAACAAAATGCCCGAAGTCATTTCCATCAAACAAATTGTCTGATTAAAAAGGCCAAAGGAAAATGTCCATAGCATATGCCTGATGCAAAAGTTCTAAATAAGTGAATTCTTTTGGGAAAATTATTCTACAATAATTTCTAAGAAGACATAATTACATCAGCCAAATTATTTCATCAAAATTGACCTAGTAGGGTGGTGACAAGTGGCACAAGCACGTGAGTCCTGAAAAAGGATCTATAGATTACATTCATTTGTACTAGGAAAATCAACAAAGAAAAATGAGTCAAAAGGTCAATATTTGAGTAAGTTTTTTATGGCCGATCAAATGAAGGTGAGCCCAGGTGGCTTAGATGAAGGTTAACAAAACAATTTTTGACAGGGGCAAGGTAAATAAAAAGCATGGATCCAAGTTTAAGAATGGTCCAGTTAAAACTAAAACCAAAATTTTGAAGTATGCCACCAAGGTAGACACAAAGACTTTAATAACTTCATTGACAAACCCAGTTGCATGAAAGTGACCCTTCTCTCCACTCTTGCATGCCTTGACAAACTAGTAAAGAGTAGTTAGCACCATGATAAAACCCTAACAAATTGATCTAATTTTTGTAACTATATTGATGCCAAAACTTAGTTTGAAACAACTTTATCCCACTATTACAACCATAAGGAAGCATCAGTGAAGGAATAATGTAATGGTGCAACTGATCAAAATGACCTATATCGATCAAGAAGTTTGAATGAGCAAAAATACAAAGGTAGTTGTAACTACAATTTAAATAGAGTTGTGATCATTTTATTTCCCTTTTTAGGGCCAAAACCCCTTTCTCTTTCTCCCATTTCTTCTATAAATATGGCCTTTGAGCTATAATTGAACATCCCTCTGGCTGGTATGACTAGACTCTACTAGAAATTATATTTTGCACCTCTTGGAGTAATAAATAGAGCATTTTACAGTTGTTTATTAATTTTTTATTAGTGTTTTATAGTTGTTTGATATGCAAAAGTGGTGTTCATCTTCCCTTTGTAGGTCCAAGTTCAACCTAAGTACTAATAAACTCTCCTTATAGGTCATCTAGTGTGTCTCAATATTGATGTCTCAGATATAGAGTGGATTGTTGACTATAAGCGCTTTCTTTTAGGCCTTACTCTCATTGCCCTCTAGCTTAAGTCCATCAAATTGACCCTTAGGTGAATTATTATTTCTTGGAAACCATATTAAAAATTTTATTAGTCACTTTTATAGTTTATTAGTGTGCTAATGAGTCCAATCTTGAGAGTGGAACTTTGAACATTTGGTGCATCACCATATGTTATAATAGGTTTTATTTTATGCAATCTCTTAACTCTTTTCACCCTAACTTGTTTAGATCTTAGAAAGAGAGGTCCAAACTATCATATCTAAGGAACTTGACTCATTAAAAACCCTAGAGGTTTAATCTAGATATAGGCATCCCACAACCTTAGATCCGTTAATCCAGGTATGAGTCAGACTTGACAAATCTGACCTCTATTGGGTGCTATCTAGATCGCTAATACTTTTGGCACGCCCGATGGGACACCCTATTTAAGAAAATTCTAGAGTTTCATTTCCATATTTGCATATTTTTGATGCCTCCAAGAGTTGTCACAAGATCCTCTGTAAAAGGGAAAGAGACAGATTTCTCTAAGCAATATTTCCAATTAACAAACAAGAAGAAACCCTCTCAGCCAAATCCTACACCTACACCTCTTGTTCCCCCTATTATTTCAAAAAATCCTCATGTTCAAGCCAATATTATTCAGCCAAACATTGTTATACATCCCATACCTTAGATGGTTGTTCTTAGAAGACAAGCCTTTGTGCCAATTAGTGGTGGTAGCCCTCTAAATCTTACCCAATGGGATGATGTTCTAGTCTTAACTTTTAAGGATCTTCCCTATTTTATAAGATAAAATTTATTTACTCCTATAAAACATATTTTAGATATTGCTAACCTTTGTTCAATACATCATGTGACTCAGAAAAATGTATCAATGAGGTTGTTAACAACTTCTTTTAAAGGGAAAACACTTAAATGGTACAGAGGATTGGTTCCTACATCAATCAACAATTGGGATGAATTTGGAGAGGTCTTATGCAAACACTTTGAAGACAAAAGTGACCACGTCTCATTGGTGGAGCAACTTACAATGATCAAGCGATTCAATCATGAATTCATGGTGGATTTCAATTATAGGTTCGAGAAGACTTTGGATATAATTCATGCAATGATCAAGCCTACACCCAACTATGATTTTCTATATTATTTTAAGGCTCTCAATTCAAACATAGTTATGATGATTCAATCCATGGGAGGGAACACTCTACCTGAGGGTTTTGAAATAGCAATCAAGGTTGAGAATTGCCTTATACAAGTAGGCAAGTTATCTCCAAGGCCACTAATGCCTCTCTTTCTAAAAATATGCCCTCTTTCCCCAACTATTGCTCTACTTCTACATTCAACAAAGTTTTATCAAATAAAAGGTGATCAATCTAACAAATTGGGGAAGATAGAGAGTCTTCTTAAGACTCATAAATACAAGTTTGTTGCAAAGGAAAGACAACAAGCTCCACTATACAAGCCATATCAAAATACTAATCAAAATTATTAGTATAATAGGCTATCCTATCAGTCCAATCAGCAAGGACAACGGTAAAATTATTAGTCAAGGCAATACAATCCTAATGCTTCAAGTAATTCTAGATCTGTTGTGCCAACTTAGAACAACTATGCTCAAGAAGGGCAATGGAATAATCAATGGGATCAAACAAATAACATGGTAATGGCACCAAAAGGTGAGAGCTCATATCAGTCTTATATGCAACAGAGTTTAGCTCCTCTTTCACATGAAAACCAACCAAATAAGGAAGCCTCTCTACCACATGGAGACATTCCTTCATTCACCCAAACAAAAGTGCCAAATCAATAAGGAAGAGAGAATGGTAAATCACCTATTGAAACAACATTTATGAACTTTCAGGAAGGTGAGGATTCTTTTGAACACAGAGCTGTAAATCAAAGTCAAAATATGCCTAATGTTGATAAATTAGTTGCAGCTGATACTAGATCCAACAAAAGGGCAATTGGTGAGGGTTTAGGTCCTGATAAGGCAACCCCTTCTCCTTCTTAGCTTCCACAAAGGACCACCACTCATGAGCTTCCTCAAAATATATCAACTCAGTAGGTTCAAGATCTAAAGGAGAAGAATGTGAAAGAACCTTACATCCCTTAGTTCACACAACATC
The DNA here is from genome assembly GCA_037957365.1 of Torreya grandis. Classification (NCBI taxonomy): domain Eukaryota; kingdom Viridiplantae; phylum Streptophyta; class Pinopsida; order Cupressales; family Taxaceae; genus Torreya; species Torreya grandis. Next base: position 1,396,372 of record JARHVA010000477.1, read on the forward strand.
TAGGATCTCCTCTTGCTCCTAACTTGTAGTCAAGGATAGTTACTTCTCCACTCAGTATTGTGGATCATATGAAAAAAAATTTTGTATCGATTTCAATGTGGGATACACTACTAATCCAAGGACAAAAAGAGTATCTACAAGAGGAGCTTTCAAAGCTAAACATATGTAATGGACCACTTGAAAAGGAAAGAGTAAGTGCTATTATAACCAACTTTAATTCATTTTTTGAGCCTCAAGCTCCTAAGGTGACTAAGCCTCCTCCTTTCTATCTTTCAGTTGTCATAAGAGATTGTCTTGTCCACAATTGTATGATTGATAGTGGAGCTAGTACTTATGTCATGCCTAAATCAATAACTAACAAACTAGGGCTCAAGTATGAGCCTCATGAAAAGGAGTTTTATAGTTAGATGATTCTCCTACTAAGACTATGGACATCCTCAAAGATCTTAATATTCTACTTGTTGCTTTTTTGAATTTCACCATTTCACAGGATATAATTGTTGATTCACCTCCATACTTTGTAGTATGCCTATCTAGAGATTTTAATGCTAAAATAAGAGGTTATCTTTCTTCATATTGGTTATACATGGTTTTTAAAACCAGATATGGAACCAAAGTCATTATAATATTTGAGCCCATTTCTAGATTCCACCTTGAACCATATATGCCAAATATGTCTAATATGAATTGTAGTATTTTAGAAGAAGATGAGCATACTATTGATCAAGAACCTTCTAAGCCACTTGACGTCATTATGGATCTACTCTTGGATGAGTGGGATGATGATAACCATGGGTATGACTCATACAAAGGTATTTAAGAAGCTAGTTTTGGTGTCTACTCAATGCACGAAGAAGGTGACTCATTACCTAGTCTCACCAACTCAAAGCAAGATCAAGAGGGAGTATGGAATTTATACTTTGATGGATCCAGATCAAAGAATAGGAGTGGGAATCATGAAATTTTAGTTTAATTTAGTTTAGTTGTACCTCAAATACTATAGAATATGAAGCTCTTATTCATGGCTTTCAATGGGCTGAAAAGAGAGGTATTAAGATTTTGCAGGTGAAAGGTGATAGTGAGTTGGTAGTGAAACAAGTTAGAAGTTTAAGTTCTGTGAAAAATCCCCTCCTAAAGGCCTACAAACATAGATTTTGGGACCTCATGGAAGATTTACTAGCATTTGATATCCGCTCCATTCCTAAAGGAGCCAATCAACATACAGATAGACTTGTTACCATAGGAACACAATATGATATAGGGGAAGAACTCAAGGACAATAAAGATCAGACCCAAATTAAATTTGTATGTAGGTCTTTAGTTACAAACAATGAGGTAAGTTAGCAAGTCTTTGATAGTGATAAATAGATAGCCTATTTTATACAAAATGAGGCAGAGTTTTGCTCAAAGAATCAAAATAAATTGCAACACCAATATGAAGATTAGATTGTGCAATTGAGATCAAAAAATATGCCTAAAGGTTTTGTAACTTTGGATAACATTTTCAATGAAGATTATCAACTTAGAAAGGATAAGGTAAGTATCTCTTCCAAGGAAGAACACTATGAGCAAGTTCACATAGTTGAAGGTAAGCAACTCAAGTGGGGTAAAGTGAACACTGATTTTGAGAAAATAGATTTCATTTTATTATGTGATGAGTACATATATTTATTTGTGTGGGAATACCATGATTTGAAAGGGTTTGGCCCTAGATTAGCATATCATACTATTGATCTTGAATGAGATGCAAAACCAATAAGACAGAAACAAAGGCCCATCAACCCCAAGGTTGAAATTCTCATGAGAATAGAGCTTACCAAGATGATTGAGTCAAGTATAATATTTCCTATCAAGAACTCAACATGGGTAACAAACTTTGTACCAGTGAGAAATAAAAATGGAGAGATAATACTATGTGTGGATTTTAGAGATTTGAACAAAGTGTCATTGAAAGACCACTACCCTCTTCCCTCCATGGATCAAACCTTGCAAAGGGTATCATGTTCACAAAGGTTTTTCTTATTAGATGCGTACTCTAGTTACAACCAAATATTGGTGAAAGAGAAATTTTGATATAAAATAGCTTTCACAACTAAATGGGGTACTTATGCCTATCAAAAGATTCTTTTTGGGCTCTCTAATGCTAGAGCCACTTTCCAAAGGGCAATGGATGTTGCCTTTCAATGTATTTTGAGTGAAATGGTCTTAGTTTATTTTGATGATATTAATGTATTTTCAAAGGATCCTAATGATCATCTAACACACTTGAGAATTGTTTTTGATAGATGTAAAAAATTTGGAGTTTCATTGAATCCAAAGAATTATATCTTTTTCGTGCATGAGGGGAGACTACTTGGGCATGTAGTGTCCAAATATGGTTTTTCTATTGATCAAGAGAGAGTAGAAACAATCCTCTCTCTATCATTGACAAAACATAAGAATGGATTGCAAAGCTTCTTAGGAAAGATCAATTTCATCAGAAGATTTATTCTTGGATTTACAGAACTAGTAAGGCCACTCACTCAAATCCTGAAGAAACATCAAGAATTCACTTGGAGTAAGGAGGGTAAGACCATTTTTGAATCCATAAATAATTAAATCATCCAAGCTCCTACTTTGATTGATCCTAATTTTAGTAAGTATTTCTTTATGTATGCTTTTTCTACATTTAGTACAATTTAAGCCATGCTTATGTAACATAATAGTGAAGGATTAGAGCAACCCATTACTTTTTTCAGTCAAGCTTTGAAATACTATAAGAAGAGGAATTATTTTGTTGAAAATAATGTGCTTGATGTTATTAGAGGTTTGAAAAAATTCAGATGTTTGGTTTCAAACAACAAGAATATACTAATGGGTGCTCATCCTAGTGTGAAGGATTTCATCCTCAACAAACATTTAAGTGAAAAGAGAGCTGGATGGGTCACTAAGTGCATGGAATATGATATCGAAGTGAAGTAAAAAAATCTGGTCCAAGGTAAAGGATTGTGTGAACATATTTTAAAATATGTGAAAGAAGAAAAGGAGATGGTTTTGACACTTCAAGATACCCAATAGGAAGCTGAAACTACTCCTCCATCCAACTGGACAAAAGACATTGTTAGATTCCTTAAAACATGAAGATGTCTAATGGGATTAAATGCATCAAGGAGAAGACATTTCATGTTTAAATTAGTACCATACATTTTGATTGATGGAGTGCTTTTCAAAAAAGACAATGAAGGTATGCTTTTAAGGTGCGTTGAAGCTAGTCAATTTAACAAACTTTTTGAACAATTTCATGATAGTCCTTCTAGAGGCCATTTTACAGCTAGGACCACAGCTGAAAAAATCATTAGATATGGTTAATTTTAGGTTAATTTATTTAAGGATGCACATGCATGGGTTAAGAAGTGTGCAAAGTGTACAATGTTTACAGGTAAATAAAGACTAGATGCTATGCCATTGAGCCTATTCAGGTTGAGTAACCTTTCATGTAATGGGGTTTAGACTTCACTGAAATGATATCCTCCATATATTTCTAGTCATAAATGGGTCTTGACATCTATAGACTATTTCACTAGGTGGGTGAAAGTAGTACCTTTGAAGGAGGCAAATGAGAACTCTGTTCTTGAGTTCTATGAGAGTCTAGTCACTTGTTTTGGAGTACCTTCCACTATAATATCAAAAAATGCTTTAGCATTCAATAGTGCAAAGGTATGTGAATGGGATATTGAATAAGGTATTTATTTGAAATCATCATCAAATTACTATCTATAGGGTAATGGACTAGTTGAGTCCACTAACAAGAACTTGATTCAGATCATCAAAAGAACACTAGAAGATAATAAGAGATCTTGGCATACAAAGATGAAGATTGCTTTATGGGCTGATAAGATCACCCATAATAAATTCATTGGTCATTCACCTTATCTCTTAGTTTATGGGAGAGAAGCAAGGCTGCTTATCTCATTAGAGCTCTCAACTTTGAAACTTGCACACCAAATAGAGATTCTAGAAAGTGAGGCAATAAATGTTAAGATCAATGAACTGAGAGAATTAAAAGAGATAAAAGATGATGCCATGCATACCATGTGGTCTAACCAACAAGTAAAGAAAGCTTTTGACAAAATATATTCATCAAGGACATTCCATCAAGGTGACATATTCCTAAAATGAGATGAGGACCATGCTAAGCCATGAAAACACTCCAAGTTTGACAACCTTTAGAGTGGACCTTTTGTCATCACAAGTTGCAAGGAAAGCAATGCCTTTGAGATTACTAGTTTGAATGGAGAGATCCTTCCCATCCCTATCAATGGGAAGTATAATAAGTTCTACTATTAGTTTGATCTCATGCTCTTTGTATGTAAGTAGCTAGATCTATCTTTTCTTCTAAGTGCTTTGGCACATTGCAGTTTCTTGTTGTTTAGTTAGTTTTGGTCTATTTTGTTACTTTATTGTTGTTTGTGGGTTACCCATTTCTCCAAAGGTGCTTTAGGAATAAATCATAGTCCCTTTTATAATTAGTACCTTATTCATTCAAGTCATCATGAGTAAGTTTGGTCAATAACTGGGTTCCATGATCAGTAGGTTGGTCAAGCTAGTAGAGTCACCAAAAATGTTAGCCATTTTGGCCTACATACCAAGCTTCTACCTAGTTCAAAGAGATGAGCAAAGTTATATAATTTATGAGTGGATTAAATGTCTTAGAATCAGGCTCAACAATGCAAGCGGAGGGGTTCAAACATGTTTTCATGGTGTCCGAGCAGTCTAGGGTCATGAGCAAGCTTGCACATGCCTCAACAGTTCATTTGAGCCTTAAAAATCTAATAGTAGTTTCATGAACAACTCTAGGAGAGCCTATATGCTTAAAATCTTAGTTTACACTTGGCATATTATTTTGGGCTTTTATTTGGCGAATTTTATATCTTGCAAACTTTTTTATTTCGACCAAGTATTGGGAATTCTTTTGGACATTTTGTCTGAAACAAAATTCTTGTAGGCATGTTTCTTCTAGACATTTTGTTCGAGGAAAAAGCTAAGTCTATTTTCTTTAATTATTTCCAAAATTTGGCTAAGTGTTGGATTTCTTTTGGGAAAAATGTTCTGTGATAATTTCCTCGAAGATCAAATTCTTTCGGGAAAATTATCTCGAAGGCAAAAGGTTGAGTACAAATTGTTTCAAATATTTTGTTTGAAACAAAAGGGCCATAGACTTAATTCTTTCAAGGAAAATGGCTGATTAAAAATATCAAAGAGTAATTCTTTTGAACATTTTATTTGTAAAAAAAGGAGCTAAGTGCATTTATGTCAAGAAAATTGTCTAGGATAATTTTATTGAAGACCTAATTCTTTCTAACATTTTGTTCGCAACAAGTATACCAAGCAAAATCTCGAAGGAAATGTCTCTGCAAAAATCTTGAAGACAAAGTGCCCAAAATAAAAAGTATGAGGCAAAATTATTTTAGGGAAATTGTCCTGAAAACAAAAATTCGAAAGTCATTTTTGTCGAATAAATTATTTGATATAAAAGGCCTGAGGAAAACGTTTGTAGCATATGTTCGATGTGTTGGGTGAATATTTTTTCACCAGCTGACTGAAAAAAAAATAGGTGCATCAAACACAGCATAAGGAGATTTATATAGCAAAACAGATGTGGTGACCATAGCCAAATTGAGTCAAATCTCTCCTCTCAGCAAGGGGAGGTTCTGTATAATATATATATATATATAAGCTAAAAACACACATAGGGGTGAAATTATACCATCCATCTCTCTTTTTTCAGAGATGATGTTCACAAAAGAGAGGAGAATTTTGGTGTAATTACCGAGAGCACTTTTCTTCTTTTAGAAGTGATATTCAGCCAACAACAGGATTTTTTTGGGTAGTATCAGAAACCACAAAAAACCCACAAAAGCACAAAGTCTTTCATTGTTCCTCCCACTGATTAGGGCAAAGGAACATAGTAGTTTGAAGCATAGCCCAAAGTCTCCACTTCGACCACAACAGAGTAAAGGATTATGAAGGATAAAGAGAGCTCAAAGTCTCTCTAGTATCCTTTACACAAAACACAGACTGAAGACACTTATGGTAGCATGAAGTCTCCCACAGTTACTTTAGGACATCTTCCAACTTATTTTCACTTGTTTTACTTGTTTGATTAAATGGACAAGACTATATTTAGTAAACATACATAAGAACAATTTCCTATATGACACAAGCTTATTCCAACACAAAGTCTAAAAGGTCACTTGCTTTCTCATTCACTTGATAAAATATGATTAAAAAATATGAGCTCAAAGTCTTAGGAATGCCTTTCAATTTGGGCAGAGCTTCGCTTCTGATAATAGAGAGATCTCCCTTATACAAAATGAGAGATTACAATAAATAACATCACAAGAAAGACTTGGGCACTTGTTTTCATGAAAATGGCCCATGCTGAATTAAATGCATTGAATGTCTGTGAAAGGGCCATGCTAGAATAGGTCATCAGCCTTGACTTTGGCATTCTAAATAATCTCAAATGTCTCCTCCTAAGCATGGGTTGTCTGGTTTTCTTTATGACGCTTACACAACTGTCTATTCACCTTCACTTAATGTATAAAAATAGGCCACATCCTTGAATGTTTGTGTTCTCTGATGTCCACTTGGTGGACTATTCCACCTACTAGAAATAACTCTCCTACAAATATTTCTAGATTTTAGTAGTTGTTCTCTCTTTCCTTGCCATGTTTTGTCTTTCCTTGGCGATCTGAGCTCTCGAGGCTATCTTCTCGCTTTTTGCTGGCTCTTTTGGCTCCTTTCTGGGCTTGTCACTGAGCTTATTCTTGGGCCTTTTAAAACTCAATGGTTATTCCATCACCCTAAAATTGACTTTCGTGGGGACGTCATTGGTCACCTTGAACCTCTTTGAACCTTGAACCTTGAACTCTTTTGGTTCAAAGGTTCAATGGTTCAAAGGTTCAATGGTTCGGTGATTGAATGTTTTGCAAAAGGTCACATTCACTCTTTTTTTCTTCTTCGGTTGAACCATTTGGTTGAACTTCTTTCTGGAAACTTCTGCTTCCTTCATTTGCTCGAAGCTTCCTTTCAAACTTTGAACTCTTTGAACCCTTTGAACCTTTGAACCATTTTGGTTCAAGGTTCAACGGTTCATTCTCTTTCTTTGAATCCTTTGAAGCTTCAAACTCTCTGGATCCTTTCCTTTTCTAAGTCCGTCAAACTCTTTGAACTTGTTGAACCTTTGAACTCTTTTTGGTTCAAGGTTCAATGGTTCAATGGTTCATTCTTCACTCTTTGAAGTCTTTTATTTTCTAAGTATTTTCAACTTTGTTGAACCTTTGAACTTTTGAACCTTTAAAAATTCAAGGTTCAATGGTTCAACGATTCAATGTTAACTCTTCGAAGCCTTCTTTTCTTTAAGTCCATCGAAGTCGTTGAACCTTTGAACCTGTTGAACCTTTAAACCTTGCAGAGGCGGGGTTCAATGGTTCAATGGTTCAAAGTGGTTCATTCTAATTGTTTGAAGCCCACCATTAAGTCTTTTGATCAAACCTTTGCATTGAATCATCCTCAAAACACTAAGGAAATGCCTTGAGTGTTTTGAACTTCCTTAGCTAAAAAGGCTTGAATATTTGAAAAACTTAACTGCTTAGAACATTTTGAAAGAAAGAAAGAGACCATTTTGGCCTGCAGGACCAAAATGATCGGCCTGTTATCCACAAAAACAAGTGATGGATTTTGGGAAAAACATGATGTAAAATTTCTAAACAAGTAAAGTCTTTTAGGAAATTATTCTGCAACAATTTCCCCAAAGACATAATTACATCGGTCAATTTTTTTGGCAAAAGTGACCTATCAGAGTGGTGACAAGTGGCACAAGTGCATGAGTCCTTGTAGAGGATTTATGGATTGTGTTTATTCACACCAGGAAGATCAACACAGTGAAATGAGTGAAAATGTCAATGATCTAAGTCAGTTTTTGATGGACAATTAGATAAAGATGAGCCTAGGTGACTTAGATGAAAGTTGACAAAGTAATTTTTGATGGGGAAAGGTAAATAAAAAGTATGGAGCTGAGTTTGAGCATGGTCCAATTTAAACGAAAGTAAATGTTTCAAAGGACACCACCAAGGTAGACATGTAGACTTCAACAACTTCATTGCCAAAGCCAGTTGCATGAATGTGACCCTTCTCTCCACTCTTGTATGCCTCAACAAACTAGTAAAGAGCAATTAGTGCCATGACAAAACCCTAACATATTGATTTGATTGTTGTAACTATATTGATGCTAGATTTTATCTTAGAACAACTTGATCCCACTGTTGCAACCATAAAGAAGCATCAGTGAAAGAAAATTATAATGGTACAACTAGTTGAAATGACCTGGATCAATCAGGAAGCTTGAATGAGCATAAATGCAGAGGTAGTAGTAACTATAGTTCAAATAGAGTTGTGCTCATTTTGATTCCCTTTTTTAATGCCAAAACCCGTCTTTCTTGCTCCTCTTTCTTCTATAAATATGGCCTTTGAGCTATTATTGAACATCCCTTAGGCTGGTACGATTAGACTCTACTAGAAATTGTATTTTGCACCTCTTGTATTAATGAATAGAGCATTTTGCAATTGTTTACTAATCTATGCTTAGTGTTTCATATTTATTTGATATGCAAAAGTGGTTTTCATCTTCCCTTTATAGGTTTAATTTTAACCTAAGTACTGATACACTCTCCTTGTAGGTCATCTAGCATGTCTTAATGTTTATGTCTTAGGTATAGAGTGGATTGTTTATTATAGCACTTTATTTTAGGTCTTACTCTCATTTCACTCCAACCTAAGTCCATCAAATTGACCACTAGGTGAAGCACTGTTGCTTGGAAACCATACTAAACATTGTATTGTTGGCTGAATATTTTGTCATCAACTAACTGATGGTAAAATGGGGATATCAGCCACAACATAAGGGAGATTTACACCACGAGGAGTGTGGCTTTACCAGATCAGGACGAGGTAAATCTCTCCTCTCATCAAGGGGAGGTTCCCTATCAATATTTACGTGCTATAAGTATGTATATAATTAAGCAGAAAATAACACATGGGGGTGGTAAAACAGCATCTACTTCTCTTCTTTCAGAAGTAATGTATGTAGGATGAAAGAGGAAAATCCCTGGTCTAAAGCTAACAACACTCCTCTTCTTTCAGGAATGGTATCAAACGAAGAGCAAGAGATTACCTGAAGTAACAAAGTCACAAGAACGCTCACGCAAGCGCAAAGTCTTCCGTAGCTTCTCCACAGATTCAGAACAAGTATAACCGTAGAATGAAGTGAAGCACAAAGTCTTCACCTAAAACTACAAAAGATAAAAGAATCTCAAAAGTAAAAGTAGCACAAAGTCTATCTTCTACCCTCAAAAAGTGCCCTTGGATAATATCAACACATTCACTTTGCTTATTAAGTCAGATAAATAAGAGGTTATCAGGAAAGAGTACATAAGAAACTATTTCCTAGATGACACAGATAACTTCAATACAAAGTCTGAAATCACTTGCTTCTCATTCATTTGACAAAATCTGATTTACAAATCTGAGCACAAAGTCTCAAAAGTTGCTTCAATTTTAGCAGAGTGTTTGCTCTCTATTTTTTCCAAGATGCTTTACAAATGAGGTCTCCACTATATATAGGGAGAAAATCCTCAAAAACAGAAAAATAATAAAATATAAAATATCTTGGTCAAAGATGACTCATCTTTGACTTTTAGATATTTTCCAAAATATTTTATTCGTAATTACATTTTACAAAATTGCATGCATTCTGTAGAAAACAGAAATGCATAAGGATAGAAGAAGAAAGAGAGAAAGTGTCAGTTCTTGCCACTGGACTTCTTCAGATGAGCATCGTACATGGTGATTGATGTCTGGATCCCGATGCTATCCGGTGCAACTGCGTGGTTGGAGACGACCCTTGCTCTGATCAATGCGTCTTTTAATGCTGTGATGGCTTTATAGTGGCCAGTTAACCTGGATCTTAAATTTTCCAGAGTCAACTGAGCATCCAGAATGCTATCAACCGAAGATATTGAGAAGGATGTTTCAACAAAAGCTTTTCGGATCATCTCTTTTGGATTTTGAAGATCAATGACTTCTTGATCTTGACATAGGAGTCCTTACTGGATATGGCACCAACAAACATCAGAGTGCTCTTCATGAGATTTTTCATTCCTTTTCTTCTGTCGAGATCTTTCTCCAAGCTGCCAGTATTTATTCTCAGCCTTCTCCTTGGTCTTGGACTGCTTCAGGGAAACTTTAGTGGCTTGGAAGAACATCTGCTGAGAAGACGTCTACGAAGAGGGACCTTTCGCAGAAAACGCAGCAGGAACCATGATTGTGCGATCAGAGGAAGAAGGGAGCGGGCGCGGAAAGAATGGAGGTTAACACAACCGACGCCGGCAGACATAAATGCCGACGTCGGCAAAGATGCCGACGATGGCAGTCTAAAACCACCGACGTCGGCAAATATGCCGACCACGGCAGAAATCGGCCGACGACGGCAGCAGCGGTAGTCGGCGGGGAAATTACCGCCCACTGCAAGGGCGGCGAAAAGGGGATGAAGAACACGGGAAAGGGCGGCAAAATTTGCCGCCTTTGTATAAAAAGTGCAGAGGTGGCGATTTTTGCCGCCTTTGCATAAAAAGTGCAGAGGCGGCGATTTTTGCCGCCCTTGCATAAAAAGGAAGAAAAGTGCAGAGGCGGCGATTTTTGCCGCCCATGCACAGGGGAAAAGGGAGGAAAGACTAATTCCTGAAGGAGTTCAGGAGGGAAAAAAATTGGGTAGGGATGAGGTGGTAACCACTTCTCGTTCCGAAGCCAAGATGGGAGCGAATTCAAAATTCATTTCGAAGAACGAACTGAGGGGGACGAAAAGACGAAACAAACAAGTTTCGCAGGGGAGTTCCAAAAAATAAGCACAGCTGATTTTGGGAACAACATGTATTAGTTATTTTTGTAGTCTATTAGTGTGCTAATGAGTCCAATCTTGAGAGTGGATCTTTAAACATTTGGTGAATCACCATATGTTAGAATAGGTTTTATTTTATGCAATATCTTAACTCTTTTCACCCTAACTTCTTTAGGTCTTAGAAAGAGAGGTCTAAACTATCATATCTGAGGAACTAGCCTCATTAAAAACCCTAGAGGTCTAATCTAGATATAGGCATCCCACAACCTTAGATCATTCCCATTTTAGTCCAAGTCTGAGTCAGACTTGACAAATCTGACCTCTATTGTGTGTTATCTAGATCACTAACACCTGGCCTTATTAGGTGCCATCCCCAAGCTAAAAGATCCTATAGTCACCTATGATATCTTGGCCCCATTGGTTATGCAATCGCTATATGCTCCCATGCCCACACCTATAGTAGTGTGTTGTGGCCTATGCCATGCCCTCCCATGTATGCTATCATGTGAAGATCCTTGTACAACTATTCAAGAATCATAGGTCCCCATGCAAACCATGCTAGTTGATAAAACATCTGTTGCACCATGCTGATCAACCCTAAGGGGAAGAACTACCCACTCTTGTCAAGAAGTAGAAAGCCACTGACAATAGCTACCAAAACCACCACCTTTGGGATAACTGTCCCCTATCCTACTCTACCTTCTGGAGGCCATGTCAACTCTTCTAATGTATCCATGTCTATGCACTAGTCCATAATCTCCTGCTCCACTACCCACAACAGATCATCAAGCACAGCCTATTGTCTTGCTCCCATCCAAATAATATTGGGTCCTTGTATAAGTACCCAAAAAATTTGGTAAACATCCTCTAGTGTCATCATCACCTCCTCAATTGGTAGATGAAAAGTATAGGTCTCAGAATGCCACCTCTCTACTAGTGTTGATAAGTATGTTATCTGTATGGATCACTGGTAGGTGTGCTAGGTGATAAAGGTCCACTACTACTAGGATGCCCATGATCTCATCCATCATCAACCCCTATCACTGCAATACTTGAGTGCACCTCTCCTGTGATGTGTAACCAATGCTCACTCCTACAAATCAAACACAGGGCATCATGCCAATTATCTTTCTATCATATTATTCTAATTTTGAGGCCTAGACTAAAACTCTGTGTCTCTATCCCTCTTCTTCTAATTTTGGGCCTGGACTAATTTCCTATGGGCCCCATTATATTTTTTTCTAGAATTCTCACTATTGTTTTGGTGATCTCATAATTTAGCAGGGCATTTCCACTATTTTGCATGGTGATCTTACTGATTCTCATGACCCCATCATTTAGCAGGGCATTTTCATCAATTGGTAGGGCGATCCCATCGATATTTACAAAATTGCCATTAGATAGGGAAAAAATCACCCAAAAATGTGAGTTCCCTATTGTCTTAGATATCTCACCATTTTGACCCATGATTCCATCGAAAGGTCAGTAAAGTCACTGATCTCATGGTGTTCTCATCATTTTTGTGGGTGAACTTGCTATTTTCCAAATTGGGATTGCCCAATTTACCACTTCCTACGTGTAATAAATGCAACAAATGCCAAATTTAAAAAACTAAAAATGGTACCTATTGATGCTCTATTCCTTAGTGGTCATTGGTACTCTCTCACATGCTCCCCAAAATGATGCTGGTGCGGGATATTGGCCATTCTATTCAGTTCTGTCACATGAAAATATCAGGGCTTAGAAATTACTAAAGCTAAGGTGGAAATGAACTATTTTTACCCTTAGGGGTTAAAATATAGTATTATTTTCAAAAAAATTCACTCCTAGGCCTATAGTTTCAATATTTTCTTTCTTGGGCTACTATTTTAGCCCATTGATTTATTTTTTATCATGCTTTCTTCTAATTGCTTCATTTTTCAACCTCTTTTGCTAAATCTAATGAGATTATAAATTCTTCCATCGAGGTCCCACCCATCAAATATTTCCAAATTTTTCATTGTCCCCTTGAGGAGGCATCATGGGCTGCCTAAATAATGTTTGGGGCATTTTGTCAACGTGTTTCTCCATAATTCGTGCAAAATTAAAAAAAATAAAAAATATGAATGAAATTTATTTCTTTTAATTATAGTGACCTTTTCATTCTTTGAAAATATGTTGCTTCGACTGAATGTCTTACAATGCCTTCTCAAATCGGGGCAAAATGTAGACATCTAATTCCTATCACTATTGTGCTAAAATTATCAATCTAAGCAACATTCTAAGATAACACACAATCTGGGCTAAAATCATAAAAATGTGCTAAATGGATCGAACTTGTCATGTATAAGTGTGAATTTAGGCTAATGTATCCCTAAATGGAGCAATGCACTTTGTGTGATTATTATCTTTTCTCAAATCACTTCGAGTCAAATTGAGACCATGCAAAATGACACTCTAGATCACTGAATTTTTCTAATTCGATAGCACACATCATGTGCATGTGTTATTTTACATCCATAATGCCCTAATTGGGGTATTATTCCATACACAATTGGCACCTTCTTTTGATTATACTCCAATAAACTTATGACTCAGTAAAATGACATTTCCAACTAGATTGATTAAACATGGAACATATTTCCAAAGAATTGTAGAAATTTAATCAAAGTCACTTAAGTAAATTAAATCAAATAAAGAGCCTAAGTGAAAATTCCATGAAAGTTATTGAAAAACTATTTATTAGAAATTCATTCCTTAAATTTGCATCATCCCATGACATCATCAATTGGGTGGCATCCATAAGCCATTAATGGAACAAATATAGGATTAAGCCCTCCCATGCCTCATCAATGCCCCATTCTTCTAAATATTAATAGAAATATTTATGGCTTATCCCTCCAAAATTGAATTGATCTATGGCCACACATCTTGATTTCAATATGGATGGCCATGATTGATTTTGAATTTTTTTAGAAAGCTATAAATATAGGGTTTCACCATTGATTAAAAAGAGCTTGAATTATGTAATGTTATTATGAAGAATTATTACCGTAAAGCTTTACCTATTTGCATAAATTGATCAAAATTATGAGCTTAAGCCATTGGTCCAGTAGGAAGTGATGTAGGAACATGCTACTCATCATTGATGTAGACTTGGAGTACCAAATGTAGGGGAAAACATGCTTTTTGGCCACTCTTGGAAAGAGGGATGTTATTTGGAAGGTTTGGTAGTATTCTTTCTTTAAATAGCTCTTATAATTCCTTAGAAACACCCCATGAGGGAGTTGGATTGATATTTTATTGTCTATATGATTTTTGATAGAGATTTTCTTGACCAACTCATGGACTAATGCATCTTGTAATCCTACCCTACACTTCTCACCTGGAGGTCAATTTTATTGATATTTTTTGAGATCATCCTGTGTTTACTCATCTAGGGTTTTGGAATTATTCTTGGATGGTTTTATTTTAGGGTCATTTATCTCTTTGTCAATTTGTTCTACACTATATTGGGTAGCCCATTGACCATGTGAATTTGTCTTCCATTTAGTTGTTTTTCATCACCTCACTCAACCCTCCTCTAGAACTGCCACTAGGATTTTCAACCTACTTGTGAGTGCCTTTTGTCTGTCGTCAAAGTTTACAAAGCACCCACTTGATATTGATCCATCAAATTCTGACATGTGCCCTTCACCTCCCTACTCCCAACACCCCAAAACTAAAAACTTACTCGTCAATCCCATTATCCTAACACACTGGAACCCGATACCTGGTTGTCAGTCTTCTGATCTTGATATGTTAAAACTTGACACCTCCATAATAGATACCTGAATATGATATGTTAGACTCTGACACCTACATATCACTCACCTATTTATGCCTCCCCTACTTCTACCATGCCTATTTTTAATTCTTTTAATTTTTCCCTTGATCAACTCCTAACCTCCTCAACTTCTCATCTTCGACCTGCTCGATAGATGTCTAGAACACTAAATAAGAAAAGGGGAAAAGAGAAATTTAGAGAGATGAAATACCAGTATCTAGGGGTTTTTCCTCCATCAAATATAGACTCTAATGTGGACGGGGTCATAGAAATGGATATGGGCCATATTGATATGCCCAACTTTTAGAACAAAGTTAATGTTGTGTACAAGTTCAATTAGATACAAAACATTTATGACAACTATTTTTTTAGAGTAGGTTATTTACCTTAGCTCATTTTTCCTAAGTGCTTTATTTTTTTTAATTATTTTTAAGGTTTTCCCACCCACTTAGGTATGGATATTAAATATTTGAGTATAGTGATTTTCTATCCCTATGTTATCTCTTATGATCCTACGATTATCATTGATCTTCCTTGCCTATATATGCAAAGCACTCTCATTGTACTTGATAATTTTTTGGAGATATTATATGTATTGCTACTCTTTGTTCTGCATATCAATTTGTTGCATTCAACTCCTTCATGTGATGTTTTTTGTTGTTAACACTTGAAATTTATACAACTTAGAACAATTTATTTTCCATTCTTTTCATGGTATCGGAGCTTTAAAATGTTATAGACACCCATTTACAAGTTGCTGCAAGGGATTGTTTTTCATATATCCAATTTTTTATTTGTTATGACGATTGACATGAAGATATCTGCATTTTTTTACTTTGTTAAATGGAAGGGTTTCTATGGGGTAAACCGCAATTGGACTATGGTACTACATTTTTTTTTACAGGTTTTAGCTTATGAAATTTACAATAATGACTTGGGAAGAAGGAAGAAGATTATGATTTCTATGTTGTTCTATATTTTTTGCATGTTCTTTGTGTCATCTTATGTTTTCTACATCTTGGATGTGTTTATATTACAAATCTATGCACTGTCCTACATTTTATACATCGTGGGTATGTTTATATTGTAGATCTGCACACAACACAATGACGACCAATAGAGTGTCAAATTATAAACATTAGAGAGCAACACTATTCATGGTATGGTGTCATGGGGCCTTAACTTTATGATTTATACTAGTGAAGGATTAAGTCCAAAGCTTGATTTTTTTAATCCTCAAAACATTCAGTTTTTTGCCTCTAAGCATTTAATATTTTTTGGTGTAATTTTTATTTTTGACCCATTAATGACGAGAAAAATTGTAAAACTATATCTTTTGTTCGGTAACTCGAAATCAAGTGACATTTTTTTAAAGTGTATGTTTTTTGATACCTGGTCTATTGGTGTCATACATTTTGTAAAACACACTAAAATATTAAGTGCCAAATTTGGAGGGCTCAGTACAAAGCCTTTTGGGGGGGTTGTCTTAGTGTTGATTTATGCACCCTTTTTGTAATCTCTTGCTCTTTAGTGTTTTTTTAGAATTATTTATTATTTTACATTAGATTAGTGTGAGCCATTAAAAACACAAAATTACCACACATGGATACCAAGAATGGAAACAATCATTAAACCCAAAGGATTATGGATCTTAACAATTGAAACATAACCAAGGTTCACTATAGAATATGAAAAATTTCAACACCAATGCAAATTTGATGAGTGTATGGATTTGATAGGAATTTATGTAAGTAATATTATTTTATTTCATTTGGAAGGATGTGATTCTCCTTTCAAAATATTGACAAAATTAAAGGGTTTATTTGGTAAGGTGAATCACATGAGATCTATGCAGCTTTAAGTTGAGATCACTTCTCTCAATCCTAAAGATTTTATATCCATTATAGACTATCATATTAAGTTCAAAAACTTGTTGACATAATTTAAGGGGAGTGGAAGAGATAAGAAAGATGAATTTTGTGTCTACCTAATTCTATCCAATTTGAAATGTCCATTCCAAATATTTTCTTCTACCTTTTTCTATAGCATGGATGCCTTAGGTGCCACATTCAAAATGCCTAATTTAGATTCGTTTTGTGAAATATTTTCTATGAAAGAATCTAAATTGTCTAACCTTGAGTATTCCACCTATCAAAAGGCAATAGTAGCATCTAATCCTAAGGGCAAGGGAAAATAAAAAAGTAAATCCAAAACCACTCCTCTATCTCAAAGTGTCATTAAACCCAAAGATAATAACTCTAAACCCAAGGAACCTTCTAAACCCAAGAATATGTCTTAGATTTCATACTCCTTTTGTGGGGGGACTGGTCATGTAGAAACTAGGTGTTGGAAGAGAGTGCAATCCTTAGAAGATGCAGTCAGAAAACACAAGATATTTATCTTCACCTCATTTCAATGAGCATGACAAAACATTTAATGTTTTTGGGAGATCTCAATCATTTTAAACAAACAGTTGGGTTATAGATTATGGTGCTTCTCACCACATGACTTATTCTAAAGAGTCTTTTTATAACTTTTGGTTTGAATTCTACTTTTAATATTGAGGTCGGAGATTCTTCCTTTATTTTTGTTAAAGGAAAAGGCAACATACAACTTGATGGTGGCCGCATCAATGATGCGTTATATGTTCCTAACATCACTACCAATTTGCTTTCTATTTATCAAATTTGTCATTCTGGTTAGGAAAAAATAATGAATTTCACACCACAAGGGGTTAAAATTCAAATCTTGTTAGAGATTCATTCACTTGTTACACAAGTTGTTGTTGATCATAGTTCCTAAATATATCACTTTGAGAGTTTTTATGACACATATTATATGGGGACAAGCTTGGTTTCTCATGCCAATTCTGAGAGTAAGCTTTGGCATGAGATATTTGGACATCTTAATTATAGATATTTGAAGGAGTTGAACACTCATGGTATGCTTTATGGTCTTCCTAGAGTTTCTTATCTTGATGAAGATTGCCCCAATTATACATTAGGGAAACAACACCAATATCATTTCCTAATGGTATGTTGAAGAGAGATTCTTTACCCCTTGAGCTTGTGTGCAATGACTTGATGGTTTTTCTACTCCTTATGTTAATGGAGCTAAGTATGCACTTACATTTATTGATAGTTTCTCGAGTCGTTCTTGTGTTTATTTTCTCAATTACAAGAGTGAAGTTTTTTCACATTTCAAATTTTTCAAAGCTTTGATTGAGAATCGATCTTCTAGTTACATAAAGAAGCTTCCAAATGATAATAGTGGGAGTACTTCAACAAAAAGTTTTCTAATTTTTTGGTAGCTCATAAATTATTCAACAACATTATGGTCCTTATACTCCACAACATAATGGCTTATCAGAAAGGAATAACCAAAATTTTAAGGTGATGGCTAACCACATGATGCATTCTAAAGATTTACCTCTTGCATATTGGGTAAAAGTAGTTAATTATGCAAACTACATTCACAATTACACATTGGATAAATCACTTGAGCATTTAACTCCAGAGGAGGCTTGGTGTGGAACTAAACTTGATGTCTCATTTTTTCAAATTTTTGGAAGCCATTCTTAGGATTTAATACCAAATAAGAAAAAGAAATCCTTAGATAAGAATAACAAACCCTTGATCTTTGTAGGGTATTATGAGGACATGATATCTTATCAAATTTTGGATCCTGATAATCATGATGTTTTTTTATGAAAAAATGTTTAGTTTGATGAGCATTTATTTTCTTAAGAGTATTCATCTTCATCTATGACTTCTTGCTTGATTCCATCCATTAATGATTCTTCACTTCATATTGAGGATCTAATTCAAGATCGCACTGAGGAGGGTATGGATGTAGACTTAGATGCGTATCCTATTCCCATTATGCCTAAATGGGCTTGTACTATAATTTTTGAGTCATCACCTTTCATACAGGATCTTTCGCCTAGTAGACATCATCATGCACATTCTATAGGTTATGGATTTTTGTGTCAAGCATTTTTTGGGAATCCATAATGTTTTTCATAAGATCATGTAATACAAGAGTGGGATGATGCAATGATAGATGAGTATTCTTCTTTGATGAAGAATCATACTTAGGATTTGGTCTCTCTTCCTAAGGGAAGAAATTTGGTTAGGTGTAAGTGAATATATCACACCAAATATATAGTTGATGGGTCCATTTACAAGTATAAGGCACATATTGTACTAAAGGGTTTCTCACAAGTTGAAGGTATTGGTTACTCTAATACTTTTACTCATATTGCTAAGATGGATTATGTGTGCCTTGTACTTTCTCTTTCTACATCACAAGGTTGGCCAGTGTACTAGATGGACGTAAAGATTACCTTCTTACATGTAGATCTACATGAGGAAATATACATGGAGAATCCTAGTGTGTTTGTTCATGGTTATTATTTTGTTTGTTGACTATGAATACCTCTCTACGGTCTCAAATAGGCTCCTCAGGCATTGTATGAGAAGATTAATTATTTTCTTCTATATACTGGATTTGTTTGCTTCCACTCAAATCCTATTGTATATATCTAGCATATTACATATTATATTATTATACTAGCTTTGTATGTTGATAATTTACTTCTTACAAGAAACTCTTCTCAGATTTAGGCTATTTGTTAGGGTCTTTTAGCATAATTTGATATGACAAATCTTGGTCTTTTTTATTTTTCCTTGGTTTGCATATTTCTCCGTCAGATTCAAGGTTTAATTTGAGTCATCAAAATTATACCCTTGATATTATTCAATATTTGGCATGGCTGATTGCAAGCTAAGTCCATCTCCTTTTCAATTTGGGGTCACTCTTACTTTCACCTACAATACTCCTCTTTATTATCCTACATTGTATAGGCAGTTGGTTTGAAGTCACATGTACTTGACCCATACTCACCCTGATATTTATTTTTTAATTGGGCTTGTATCTCAGTTTGTACATGATCCTCATGATAGTCACTAGCACCTTGTCAAAAGGATTTTATGATATCTGCAGGGCACTCCCACTTTGGATTACACTACACTAGATGATTGGCTTAGTTGCTTGGTTATACTGATTTAGATTGGGAAGATTATATTGATGATAGGTGTTCCACTTATGGCTACATTTTTTTCTTGGTTCTTCTCCTATTTATTGGGATTGAAAGAAGTAGTAGTCTATTGCACTTTCAACTATAGAGGTAGAGTACTTAGCATTCACAATGAATCAACAAGTTCTTTGGATTCGTCAGTTAATAACAAAATTTGGCTTCATGTAGGATTCACCTACTTCAATTTGGTCTGACAACCAAAGTAAAATTCATATTTCTCACAACCTTATTGAGCACCAATGGACCAAGCATATTAAGATTCACATGCACTTCATTCATCAACACATTTGTGACAAAGTTCTTTACTTGGAGTACATTCTGACTCAACATCAGGTTGTCGACATCTTTATGAAGCCTTTTGCATCACCTCATTACCTTGACTCATGTGGCATTCTTAGGGTTTCAAAAATTGTCTTTGAGGAGTGTTTGTGAGGACATATTACTTCTTCATTTTTCATGGATATATTATACATGAGTTTTTGATCAGGCCTTGTTGTTGAGACTCATACTATAGATATGCCACTTTATTTTGGCTATTTTAGCCCCTAGATTCACTTGAAGGTGGGTGTTAGAGTGGGTTATGTATCTTAGCTCATGTTTCTAGGTGATTTATTTATTTTAAGTATTATTTAGGTTTTCCCACCCACTCAGGTGTAGATATTAAATATTTGAGTATTATGGTTTTCTATCCCTAGGTTATCTCCTATGATCCTATGACTATCACTGATCTTCCTTGATTGTATATACAAGGCACTCTCATTTTAATTTAAAAGTTTGTGGAGATATTATATGATATTATTACTCTTTGTTCTGCATATCAATTTGTTGCATTCAAGCCTTTCATGTGATGTTTTTTGCTATTAACACTTAAAATTTTTACATCTTGGAACAATTTATTTTCTATTCCTTTTGGGTTTACCATGGGTTGTTGCCTTTCTAATTTCTATGTAGTGCCTTAGGTTAATGCTAACCATTTCAAGTCATTATAACAAGGAAAATAAGGAAGTCATGAAGCTCAGGGGAATACATCTTGTAGTTTAGAACTGAACATATTGAAGACATGCTTTGCATCTTAGATCATGAGTCTTTTGTGGAATCAAGCTAGAATCAACACAATAGTTCTATGAGGAAAACAATCCTGATTATGATAGGTCTTTGAATAAACACTAGCTCATAATTTGTAAGGATTATATAATAAGGGTTTTGAATATAATTGCTCATGAGGAGTTCAAAATGGAAATTAACAACTTCATCACCATCTTGAATAGAGTGGTTGTAAATCCTATGATGAAGGACTGCCAAGCATGGATGATCCAATGTTTGTGGATCTTACATGCTAATAAGCAATACATTAATTGGGTTGAGTTGATCAGTGATTCAATCCATAAATAGTTGTGCGAAGTGCATACGAATCATAAATTCTATATAACATCATATTTGGTATATGTAATTGTTCATAGGAGGTTCTATAATGGATTGAATACCATTGGCCAAATGTCTACCTCTTGCATCTATCAATACTATCCATAATTGACACTAAAAGAGAATGCCACACATTTCCACAAGGTCAATGATTCATTCCTTCAATATACAATTCATATGTTTAAGAAGGAACCCTAAAATATGTGCTTCTCTATTTCTAATACCATAAATATAACAAGATGGGGTAGATAGTTCATACAGTTTCCCACCTTTTCCTACATCAGGGTTTGTGAGTGTGAGATGTCCCCCTATATGCTTCCCAAGTTTATCGATGATAGATAGTCCTTCATGGAGTTATTTCAAAAACTAATAGAGATGCAAAACTTTTTAGTTACCAAACATAAGTTTGATGGGGCACATTTATCTATGACTATTGTCAAGTACACTTGTGCCACATTACATAAAGTTAAATCTATCAAATTGGATATAGCTCATGTCACTCTTTAGCCATTTCAAAACCGACCCTCATGTGACACAAGTGGAATGGTAGAAATCATTTTGAGCAATACATATAAGCATGTTCCCTATTATGAAGATTTTTGGATGGATTGTGAGGATGAAAGAGAAGTCATGCTTCTTGATTATTCTCGCTTCACACTAGAACAAGTGATCAGATTCAACGTACCCTACATTTTTGAAGACCTAAACTTAGATGATGATGGAGAAATCATAGATCCCTCTTATTTCTAGGAGAATATCAAGACAAAACCTTTACCTAGGGTTGAGTGGAGCTATCCAGAATAAACATCCTTGGATAATTGGACCCAAAGAGTATTTAATAGGTTTACATGGCTTAAGAGTAAAGGGGAAGATGTACACAATGTTGGACTTCCCCCACCCCTAAAATATGTAGATATCCCACCTCCTAAGCCAATATAACAAAATGGAAAATCCCATACAACATATTCTAGTGTCACGATTGATACAATGATTATTGAAGAGGAGATAAAAGCAAAATAACCTCCACCTTAGTTGGAATAAAGGTCTATAAATTTTAAGATCAAGAATTCAAATAGTGGTAAAGGTACTCTTGGAATATCAAATGTAATGAGTGAGACACCTGAAAAGGTTATTCATTCACTAGGATTAATCAAGAATACCACATTATAATTTGTGATGACATATATTCCCTTATTAGCCCTTGAGGCTCCTTCCCTACCAGTAGCAACTTTTCCTCCTTTCATTGAACTATAGGAAGTTCCTCCTCGGGTTATATAAAGAAAATAGTTAAATCCATCCAAAGGGAAGTAGAATATCTTCCATAGATAGGGGAACCTTTTCTTGAAACATGGATCCCCCACCTATCATCCCAAAAAAGGAGCTCGATACACAAAAAATAGTGAAGGAAGAGGTCATGCCTAAAAAAAAATTAGAAAATGAGATGGAACATGTATTAGATAAGGCTCTTATGATCCATTATTCCTTAGGATAAGTTTAGATGCATGTAAGATATTCATCCATGTAAGAGGCCATTGATATTGAAGTACACTAGTGGTTGAATGAAGTAATTAAAAAGAGGAAGAAGATAATTCCACCCTTATAGACTGACTTCAGTACTCTCACCTCACCAATTCCCTGAGTTTCAAAGAAACCTAAGATGGTTTCTTATATATTCAGAGGTGAACAAGGAGAGAGGTAAGTTGAATTTGTTATTTCTCATTTGTACAAGCCCAAGGATGAAGTTAACAACCAATGATTACCAAGTTTCATGAGTAAAACTTGGCAAGGCTAATCACAAGGGATTAAAAGAGAATGTTTACATGGTTATTGACTATTTGATTGATAAATTTTATCAGGATAAGGAAACAAAGGACCTACTAAAGGAGAAAGTAAAATAACTCACATCAGTAGTCTAGAAATTGGTCAACCTAGTTTAGCCTCAACTCCAACAATTTACACCAAATTCAAGGAATTTGAGGATGGATAATAAAATAGGGAACATGGGGAGAGCCACTAAGAAATTGTTAGAAAATCTCCTTGAGAAAGGAAATAGGTCAATAGCCTCGATCATCTCAATCTATACATCAATAAATAAAGAAACCCAATATGCTTACAAAAATGAATTTGTATACAAGGAAGATATTATCAAGTTGAAATAGTCATTACCCAAGTTGGAAGCTCTTGCTAAGGTTGATGAATATGCTCTTGTCATTTAAGGGGTTATAACCAAGGAAGGTTGGGTGTTCAGGTTGAATTCTTAGCCACAACTAGGTTTAGAATAAAAATAATAGAAGGATCTTTGAGGAAGTTCAAGGAGTCATAGTCCTTGGTAGTTGATCCTGCATGTGAAATCCAGGAAGTAATTGAGAAACTCCCATGCTTATTTCTAAGAGATGAGGTAAAAATGATTCCTATCAAAATCATACAAGAATAATTTAAGCAGTTGATCCACCAAGAAAATGATTCATCTTCTGCCTTTTACTTCAAATCAATTAATAAATTCATGCAATATCAAAATGCGTTTGATAAGATTGACAAGGATTTGAAGAGGTTTCAAGATGTTCCTCAAGAAATGATAAATCTACAGGTTGAAGTTGAGTTTTATATCAACATTATGATGGATTAGATCATAAAAAAGTCAAGGAAACACTATATAAATTTTGGTAAATATAGGTAAAAGACTCAACAGGCAAAGTAGAAAAATGTTTTCAAGATCGATGATGATGAAGAAGAAGAATAGGTGGATGTGGAGACACCTTGATTTGCAACTCAGGCGTTAATTTTGGCTTGACCTCTTTTTTAGTTCAAAAAACAACATTTTGGCTTGAGTGTTTTCATAGTTTTGTGTGCACTTTGATTGAGTCAAAACATAAACCTTGAAATGTGCAACTATTTCTATTTTTAGAGTTTATTTCCTAGATCTTGGGGGTTGGATTTTATATAAATGGAGAGCTCGCATGCCTCTCTTGGGGCCTTCAACTTTGTAATATTTTTGGAAGACATAATTTTTGAAAAGAAGAAAGAAAGAAAAGACTTTGTGTTTTTATTGAAATCAATAAAATTAAGTTATTTCAGGACTTTGAACTTGCTTGTAGTCATGGATGGATGTTCGAATGTTCATTTTTTTACATTATTGATTTCTACTCTTTCTTTGTGATAAGATATTTTAATTGATAGTAATTTTTATTTTAGTTAATGAATGTGATAAATAGGTGAAATATGTGTTTATTCATCTATTCATATTCTTTCTTCCCTCTCTAAGATAATTTATTTTTATTCTCTTTAGTTTTCTCTTCCTTATCATATTTCCTTTCTTTATAAATGCAAAACCCCCAAATAATTTAACATGTATATTTGTAAATATGTTAGGTTTCTACTTTTTCCTGCATTCTAATAAAGGTAGCTTCACGTATTAATAGAGGAGGGACCCTAACATGTTATATTACTGTCTGTAATGCATGTGTTTAAGTGTTTGACACTTTTTACTGCCAACATGTAGTAGAGATGTACGACTTGCACAAAGATAATAATGAAAAATTAATATTATTCAACTATATGACATGGAAATTAGACAAAATAAAATAGCATGTGCTCTGACATCAATTTCAAACCAAGAATGGAATAAATAATTTATAAAATTAAATTCATGCAAAGGAAAATTGTATTCATCCAAGTAAAAGAGATACACGAGTACATATAAATAATGAACTATGTAACTATTCAGATTCTACATGAAGACAAATATTACTACAACTAGGATTATGTACAATAATATTAAAATTCAAAGATTTATCCTCCATGAAACTTAGTAGAAAACAAGATAATCTCAAGATACAATGTTGGATCTGTTTCTGACATTAGGTAATTCTCTTTTAGGTTTTTCTGAAGTGTTGATGCTATAGTGGCATTTTTTTCTTATGGTACTATTGTATTTACAACTAACACCTTTAGAAGTATTAAATCCCTTTTATTTCATTTATCATAATCTTCAAAATTATATGCTAGCCTGTATTCTTTTTTTAGCACAATTTGGTCAAGGTCTCTATACTCACAAATAGTGAGTATTTTATGGCTACAAAATATAATGTTTCCTGGTTAAAATTTGAACTCGATAAAGATCAAATGTTGTATTTTAGACATTGTTGACCACTAAAATATATCACCTAGGGTTAAAAAACTAAAAATGTCACAACCTAAAAATGCAAATACCACAACATGAAATATGGAAAATTTTCATTTAAAAACTCTCACATAATTTAAAGTTATAGAATTAACTTGATCTCCGAAGAAATATTTTGGTTTAGAATAAATTTCTATACTTTATAAAAATTTGAAACCCTAAAATTAATAGATATTTAAACTTTATGAAACATAAGTCACATTCCATACAAATGCTACTCCTTATGCACACCAAATACATGGCATTGTATATTTCATAAAATTGAGACCCACACTTTGATATAAAAGCCCACACATTCATGCCTTCACACCTTCATGCACCACATATAACTTTTCCCATGTTGTGATTAACACCCTCACACTCCTCACTAGTTAGATTTTAGTTATGTAAAAATGCATGTATAATTCCCACATCCTTTATGTCCCTTACACTTCTAATAATAGGCATGCATTCACTCTATGCTATAAAAAAAACCTTGAACTAATATGTCATGAAGGAATATATAACAAAACATGTCCAACACAAAGACAAAAAAAATATTTTGGGTGCAAAGACATCAATATTTTTATAGGATTGGATGCTTGATATGCTTCAGAATATGCCTTATGGTCCCATGCACCCTATGGATATAATTTTACCTACATGCAACAACATTAATGTAAAGGTAACGCAATTAAAAACAATCTACAATTCAATTAAAACTCTTTCTACAAAAAAACTCTCCCTCTATGGTTATAATAGAAAAAACCAAAGGATCAAATAAAGATGGTACTCTTTGTATTTTAATGGATTAAATGTGGAAGCTAAATGCAACACTTGAAAATATTGGGCAATAACTCTAACACAAGAGTAATCACACAATGCAAGAAATAATTGGGATAACTTGTATATCTTGTTAACTCTTACAGGGCAAAATAACCCAAAGTACAATAAGCTAGGCACACAACCACATACAAAATATCCACTGAGTCAAGATCAATTGATAATGTTCTAAAACCACTCAAATTATTATAATGAACAACCCCCTCCCAAGGTCTAATTACTCTCTTCTTAGAAGAACCTGACTTCATGAAATGTAAGACCACTTGAACTACCCACACACACCCACACAACACTGCATAGGTAGATGCCCACTTCCCAAAACACGGGGATAGAAAGCATAATGCTTCACTTTATCACTTTGCTAGTTCAAACTTATGCTCACTCAAATAATTACACAAAGAAGGCAAAAAATCACTTCATTGTAATTGATCATAATGGATTTCAAAGTCATTCATCCATCATAGACTCTCCCTCTTAAAATTGGTGATGACCTCGGTATCGTGAATACTCCTTTGTATGAAACCTGGAGGAAGTCCCCTATTCATAATCATCTATAAGTGAATAGAATAAGGACCTTATTCCTCACAAGGAACTCCCTAACCTCATCCTTGTAGTACCAAAGGTATTCTTTCCACTCTTATATCATTGAATAACTACCAACCTAACATACTAGGAACACCCTTTGCCTCCTTAATTCTACAACCCACTATCTTCATCTCAGGTATTTTCTCTAGCTACTGATCTAGCTTGTCCATCATGTTTGTAGGAGGACCCTTAGGCTAATTCCATTCTAGTTTAGCTTCATCAACAACAAAAGGTGTCAACTGGCTCACATGAAAGACAAGATGTACTTTCATGTGTTTTGGAAACTTTAGCATATAGGAAACTTTGCCCACATGAGCCACAATCTCATATCACCCAACATACCCATGGACCAAGGAGTTCATTATTCTAGGAGGAACTTTGAATTTTTTTGGCTCCATCCATAGTATTACCTTACTACTCATTTGTATTTCTACGGATTGCCTAGACTGATATGCAACATCTTCTTATAGTCACCCTCTTTTAGCAAATAATGCCTCATAATATCAACATGCTCTTTCCAATCCACAAAGGGTAGATGATGTTAGGACCTAGACGCACCATTGATTACCAAGCAACTAAACATGCATAATTAAACTAGAATCACAAGTAACTAGAATTCAAAAATAACATAGAATATGAGAGACAATACCCAATTGTATTAATACTCTTCCAGAAAAGAATTACAAATGAAGAGATGCCACACTCTTCCCACCTTACAGGCTTCCCACACCAAGTGTTCAGTAATTCACCTTCAAGAGCTCACTCTCTCAATTACGGTCCCAACACACAACTCAAACACAGAGTTGGTGTTCACCTCCACCAGCGAGTAACAACACTGCCAACCAACCAGTCAGTAACAATACTGCCAGTACACCGAGTATACCCACATACTCAAACTGAGTACTCCACGTACTCCAAGTAGATCTCCCATGAACTTGCAACAACCTGAAACTCAAATGATCTTACTTATGAAAGGATCTACCTTGCCTTCCTCTATGCTCTATGATCGAGTACACACCGTACTCCAAGTAGATCTCACCTGATCTTGCTACCTGTTGTGTTGTTATCACCTTGATCCTGTTGCCACCTGCATATCTCCTTTGACCTCGCACACACACACACCTACAAATTAATGATCATACTTACCATGTAGATCTCTAAATGTGGCCTTGCACACCTGCTGACCAAGATCCTACATACATGAAGAATCCTTTTGATTCTCCAAACCAGCACCCATACTTGGCACTGTGGCACTAGGACGAACACACCTTGCTCTCTTCACTCTGAAGGAGCTAATATTTGCTCTCTTACTGTCTAGCACACTTTACAATACAGCCCATGAGTCTCTTATATAGATCTCATGCAAACAATAATTAGACATCTAATTACAATAATTAGATCCATAGCTTCAAGTCTATAATTGGCCTTTGACATGCAAACAACTGATTCGTTAACTAACTATTCGTGAACTGGCAGTTCTGGAACCCCACAGGCAACCGACGTCGGTCCCTGTCTGCCTAGAGGTGACTGATGCCGACCGATCCCTGACCGACGTCAGTTGCTCTTCTCACTATATATGACCGATGTCGGCTGATTAGCCCGATGTCGATTGCTCTGCAACTCAACAACCTCTCCGCAACCTCCTCCATGTCTGCATCAGTGAAGCTTTTAGCTCCACAACCTAACAGATGATACCTAGTCATGATGGGTAACTTGTTCAAGGCACTGTAATCCACTTAAAGCCTAATTGATCCATCAAACATCCTTTGAAATAGTACTAGATCTCTACAATGGGATCACAAATGATAAAGATAACTGACACTTAAAAAATCTTCTAATTGCTTCTTTAAACCATCTCAGGGCTAAATAATCAATATTAATCCCTTGTTGGAATCACCCTTAAAACCAACTCGATGCAATGGTCAATTGATATTCTTAGTAAAAAATAAGGTGGTAGCTTATTGGGCATATGGTATAGGTACTCGTGAAGATCCTTCCTCACTCTGGAAAGAATAGGAACTTGTTTCTCTTCTTCATCATCACAGCTACCGACAAGAGCTGCTAAAAACATGGGGTCACTCCCCATTTACTATGTGATCTTTTTCATACTCATAGCTAAACACATATGCATCTTCCCTATCTGTATTATCTACATCATTTTTACCATGCATGTCTATCTCAAATCCAACATGAAGATAGATTAAATATGGGAAAAAATTACCACTTTATCCTTTCAAATAAGTCCTTATCCTAGCACTAGTTTAAAATCATCCATCTTGATCATAGATAATTCCATATTTTCTTTCCACTCACCAAATTGCACTTCCACCTCTCGTATAGAGCTGAGAGTTTACATAGATGGAGAGTTAATTGACTTAAACCTTCCTGTGCCTTTAGATGACTAAAGGCTAAACTCTTTGGCCAACTGGCTTGAAATATAATTATGGGTTGCACGCATGTCCAAAAGTGTTATGGTTCTCCTACCCTTGATCACCACCTCCATAAAATTAAACCTATGAAGGTATTGAGATAATATATAGACAAAAGTTTCCATGGCATTGAGCCCCTTGAACATACACATAGTTTGCTCACATTATTCATCTAGCTATGCCATCTAAACTAATAACACCCTCTGCCACTCTAGACAATATCTATTTTAATGGTCTCCAATACATGTCCAATGCTTCAGATAGAAAGAGTTCCCACCTGAATCTCCACTTCATGACTTCTTACCATCACCTTTGGAGGTGCCACATGACTTCAAAGATATAACATATGACTTCTATGTAGCCTTCCCTCCCTAGTTACTAGCTGGCTTCTTGAAAGACTTAATCCAATCCTTATCAATGCCCTTAATATTTGGGATGTTAAGGTTCTAGGTGTTTTTAAATGAAGACTCTTATCTAAAATCAAAGAGATGATTTGACATGGTAATTGATTCACTAACTTTATACACTTCATGGTGATGGATCCCCATTTGAGCCCATGACTAAAAACCATTAGTAAATTGGAATAATTTTTATGCCTCTGACATGTCTTTGGGTTCCAACACAAGGATCTAGAAAGACTTGATATACTCTCACATCTTCCCAATCTATTTTAGCTGACTCAACTTTATCCTAGCCAACCATGTTGCATCACCAGGTTAGAACTGCTCCCTAAGGGATTTCTTTAGATCCTCCTAAGATTCGAGCTTTTTCATAGATATCCTTGATGTAATGCCATTGGTAAGGTTTCTACACCAAACCTTTGTTGTACCTATGAGGTACCTTACTGCAACACACTTTCTGTGCATCTGACAGTCCTCTCAAACTTACTTGAAACTCCTTAATATCCTAGAATAAATTCTCTAGAAGGTGGACCTCTTTAGCAGCATCACAACATTTTGGTTCCTTCACCTTGAGGAGTTTATAAATTTTAGAAGACTCAAACCTAAATGTCTTTGCTAGACTCAGTATCATTTCTTGACACAAAGTCACTTCATCTTGTAACTTATTCTTGAACACCAAACTCTCCTCCAACTTCGTAGTAAGTTCTATGATTGTCTGATCCATGGTTTCAACCTTCTCCTCAAGCTCGCAAAATATTTTATCTACTCGTTCCTTCATATCCTAGAATCGAGCACCAACTTACTTTTATGGTGACTACCACCACCTTCACCTTTATCCTTAACCCACTCCCGACCTCTAACAATCACATTCTAGAACTAAACTTTGAATGTTTCTCCTATCATATTGACTCACCACACTAGCTTGAATCAACAAGATAAGGAGTACAATTTAAAACTTAACTAGACAAACAACTAAGACAAAAACTATGCTTTGATACCAACAATAATAATGAAATAGTTAAATTGATGTACAAACTCTAATATCATATAATATTTTTTAACATGTGGAATACATTATTTGATTGATGTTTTAAATAAGCTTACAACACATAACAAATTACACCTTAAAAAAATACACAATTATAATAAATGAACTAATCTACCTTAGTTTAGTAAATATGATAACTATTAATTTTCTTAACTAAATACCAATTTATATAATAATTTTGAATTTAAATTGACACACAGGAAAAAACTAGTGATAATTTGACAAAACAAGAAAAATAAAGCAAGAATTCAAAATAATGTAATAGGGAATCAACGAATGGAAATAAAAGCATTTGAAAAGTTAGAACATTAGAGTAGATAATGTATTGGGACTTGAGGTATCATGATCAGGCATGAAAATCATATAACATATAGAACTTGGTTGTATTTCAAGGTTTATACATGTATCTTGAATTCACATTTTAATATGAAAAATTAGACTTACCTTTGTCAATTTTTATCCATTTTAAATAGGGAAATTAGAGCTTCTCCTTTTCCTTTATTTAAATTCATGGACAAAATAATTAGAGGTCACTCTTAGCAAGTGCTGATATTCATAAACATGGGAATTAGACCTTACTCTTCTCATGTCATTATAAATTAAATTAATATCAACATTTATATTCAAATTCAAAAATTTCAAATCACATCATGACGCAAGACTGATCATCATTCTGCAAATAGGGCTAAACTGTAGGCGTAGTATGTCTCTCCTAGCTCAGCTATGCCTTAATTCAATATACAGTTGCCTATACGTTGTAATATAACTTCACACACATTCTGTCCTCAGCTCTGCTCTTCTTATTCATACAAGTCAAAATGACGACCCTGCAGATTTCGTAGATTCTGGAAAGCTTCACCTTGGTTTAACAGTCCTGTACAATGGTGATATTCCCTGCAATGTATATATTAGAATACACAACCAGGTTCGGTCCATGCTATTTGAAGTCTAATGCCATTCATCCCTTATCAATGCAACCATACTATTTTAATCACGAAGATTATCCTCCAAACACCCCTGCCAAAACTTCGTTTGAGAGCCTTGATGAACCATGAGAGACTTAATCCACAATAGACTTCTTCTGTGGGAAGAAACGAATAGCCCTTGGTTCTAATTTATTTGTATTAAAATCTTGAATTATATTTGGACCATCGACTCCCCTCCTTTGCTTCTTCTTCAATCGCTCTTCAAAAGAGTTAATGACCCGTGATTGATCAACCTTAGCCAAATAAAAGTCGCGTTCTTTCTTGGCAGTAGCAAGAGATATAAAAGTTGCAATCATAAGCATGATAAAGACACCATTCCATCCTTGTAATCAGGTTGGAACTCTAATGTAACGACTCCATTCAAACAGAACACCAACACAAATGCAATGGAGATGCGTCCAAACAAACTCTGCCTATGTGTTTTACCCAGATTTAACAACTTTATAAAATAGATATGTCCCTATTTAAGACTGTGCGTGCATACATGACTCATCTAGAACAAATGGCCTTACAAATAGATATATTATTTACCTGCTCAGTCGTTCAATGGTGAATATCTCCATGGCTGTGCAGGAGGCCATATCAAAATAGAAGAAAAACAACAAAACAACTCGGGTCTAAATATAACCCAAATAAAAGGCATCATCAAAACCAGATTTGGTTTCTTTTAATAAAACATCCTCTACCATTTTTTGTCTATATAAAACATCATCACAAACATTTTCGGTCTATATTATTCACACAGAATTGTAACCTGACTTTAATGCCTTACTGAATAAGCAGAGTACAAACTTTCATGAGCTCGGCTTTCTTACAATACACAGTCCTTCCGTGACTTGCCTTCATTTTGGTGAATTCCATTCCATTCAGGTCGACGCCATACTCTGCATCCGAATGGTCTTGGTCTGACTGTGATCTTCGAACTCCTTTAATGGCTGGAAAAGCCAAGTTGAAACCAAAGGCCTTGTATCTTCTATGCAGACCTTCTCCTCCTCTCCCTAAGGAGATCCTCCTTCTCTGTTCTTCTACGTACCCCTCATCCTCTTCTATAATTAATTTTCTTTTTGCTCTTGTTAAGATTCTCCCCTCTAACTTCTACGCCCAATTTTGGGCTGAAGGTAAAACAGAAACAGTTTGTAGTTTTTAACAATATACTAAGGTTGAAATCATTTCAACCACTTCCCCCTTATTTCTTCAACAGCCCAACAATTACCTTTTTACTTTTACTTTTGACATTTCCAATTACTCCTCCTTAGATAACATTTTGGAGGCAAAATACAATAATTTGAAATTTGAATTTAATCATGACCAAGTCTTCAGGTAGCCATTGCAGATGCTCCTGCATCATACTCTCCCTCTAGGAACAATTTGAACCTTAGTTCAAATGAAATGCTGCTTCCATACATTAGTCTTCACTTGTATACCTGGATCCCAAGGTCTTGTTGTCAATGCCAATACCACTGTTTGTCTTTGATATTCTTTGTCCTTCAGCTTCTTGCTTTTCTTCCTCTTTAGATATGTCCTTCTTCTCATTTCTTTTTCAGCTGCCAGCTCCTGCTTCCATGCTTCTTCATCTTCATACATGTCTTCTTGATCTTCTTGTTGTTCTTCTTGCTTCAAAAATTTGTCCATTGAACTATGGACTTCATTCATCTCCACAATTTTCACACCTGCATTCAAAACATCAAAGGCAATGTTAGAAGTAAAACTTGAGACCATAAGGTCTCCGGGCTGCCTCCACTCGTCTCCTCTTTGGCCAAATCTACCCTCACTATCTTTCTTTGTTCTTGCCTCAATTCATTTTCCATCTGATCAATGGTGTCACCATGTTGACAGGTGTCTCTACACAACTCTCTTGGAGGGTTCAACAACTTTTCTATCCTCTTCATCTCTTCACTCAACACAAGCTCATCCAAATCTTCATGTCTTATATCAAACTTAGGACCAGATTGTCTTTCATCCTCTATAAGTACATTCATCCACTTTATAGTTTCTTCATACAAATCAGCTTCTTCATCATCATCAATATACTTATCAAAAACAATAGGAATACCATTACCTTGTGTCTCCTTACTCTTTTCAATCATGTGAAATGATTTCACATCTCTACTTTCATCATCCATCCTCTTGGAACTCCCTCCTTGCTGAATATTAGTTTTCATAGACATTTTACATTCCTCCTTTTCCATAAAAAGATCATTAAATGATTCAAAAATATCATTATCCCATTCATTGCAATCAATTGACTTACCTTTCATCTTTGTATCCTCATGCTCTTTCTCACCTTTAGCTATCCATACCTTCTTCATAGCTTTAGGATGACACTTGTTCAATTCACCAACCAATTTCTGCTCTTTGACATTTTCATGTTGTCTTGCTTGATGGCTGGCCTTGCTCGCTTTGCATTATACCTCTTCCTTCTTGCTTTGTATTTGCTTCTTGCTTGAGTCTTCATTTTGATTGAGCTTTATGTCCTTCTTTATATTTGCTGATCCCTTGAGCCATTTTGGTAGCACATAGCCATGGTCTATTGCTGGATTTGAAGGCTTTTTAATGATCTTCTTCATCTCCATCTGTACATCAGTAGTCTTACTCTTATATGCATATGAAAAATCAGAATTTGAACTTATTTTTACCTTTTCAATGGCTTGATGTTTAGCCATACTTTTCCTCATAGTTTCCTTGCTTGCATTCACTTTCTTTAGGTGTGTTTCCTTCCTTTGTTCTATTGGAATGTTTTTCAAGTCATCATAGTATTCTATACCCTCTTGTTCAATAGCTGTTCCATAATTAAGTGGATGAGAAAAATCAATACTATAATTCACCTTTACCTTCTTGCTGGGCTGCTTCATGGTTTCCTTCATTTGCATGGCTTCTTTGATTGCACTATCCTCTTTTGTGCATAGTTTTTCACTTGCTTCTTCAAGGTACTCCATGGCATCATGGAATTCATCTTCATCTTCTATCTCTCTTACTTGTATGGGTTCTTCAACACCTCCTTTATGCATTAACCAATGCATCTCTTCTTCTTTATCAACAACAACAAACTTTCTCTTTTCTCCTACGCATTCACTTGTGTACTTGGTGTCTTCTCTTGCACCAATCTCTTCACTCTTCAAGGCCATTCTCTTGACCTTCACAAGGCTATTCATACCTGCACTTACCCACTCAAAAACAACATTAGATATAAAAACAAGAGACCATAATGTCTCCATGAGTGTCCTCTTCATCAACACTCTCATCTTTTCAAGTGCTCTTCCTGGCACTTCATCTGTTCTTTCTTCTCTCTTGTTCTCCTCAATGAGAACCTTCTTCACAACTTCTTCCTCTTGCTGCTCACTTGGCAACCTTCTTACCTTCTTCAAGCCTCTATGGGCTTCTCTTTTCATGGCAATCTTCTTTTGCCTCCTTCTCCTCTTCACTAGGAGATCTATTAGCCACTTCAACCTCTTCTTTATTGGCCATACCCATGCTTTCTTGTCCATCTGCATCCAAGACTCATATTCATCTTTAATCTTAGCTAATTATTTCTTCAAACTAGCAATCTCTTTATCAATTACAAAATTGTCCATACCTTTGATGCTTGCTTTCTTCTTGGTGCCCTCATGTACCTTGCTGCTCTGTAGTGCTTTCAACAACACTTCCATCTCTGAGATCTTCACCCAAGTCTTTTACACCTTGGTCTCTTGATCCCTTGTCTCACCCAAGCCTTTCTCCTTGACTAGTCTTTTGACAATCTCCTTGATCTCACCTAGGCCTTTTGCATCCTAGTCTTTTGATCCTCTTCTCAATCCTGCAGCAACTCTACAACACTTCATCAAATACAAATCATAAATCCAAGCTTACCTTGCTTTGGATCTTCCTCTTGAGCATCCACTGTGCTCTCTTACTTTTGAGCTCTCCAAGCTTCAAACTCCATTCTTTACCTCTCCTAAGTCTATTTCACCCTAGTCTTTTGGCAAACAATCCAAGCTTCTTCTTGGATCTTCACTAAGCCTTACTTGGCTTCTTCTCCTCCTCTTAAGCCTCAACGGCTTTAAACCTTCCTCTTTCACCTGTTGCTTCTTAAACAAAATAAACTCAAATCAAATAACATAGATTTCTCATACCTTTTCTTCAGCAGATCCCAAGAGCTTCAAGCTCTGATACCAAATGACGCAAGACTGACCATCATTCTGCAAACAGGGCTAAACTGTAGGCGTAGTATGTCTCTCCTGGCTCAGCTATGCCTTAATTCAATATACAGTTGCCTATACGTTGTAATATAACTTCACACACATTCTGTCCTCAGCTCTGCTCTTCTTCTTCATACAAGTCAAAATGACGACCCTGCAAATTTTGTAGATTTTGGAAAGCTTCACCTTGGTTTAATAGTCTTGTATAATGGCGATATTCCCTGCAATGTATATATTGGAATACACAACCAGGTTCGGTCCATGCTATTTGAAGTCTAATGCCATTCATCCCTTATCAATGCAACCATACTATTTTAATCACGAAGATTATCCTCCAAACACCCCTGCCAAAACTTCATTTGAGAGCCTTGATGAACCATGAGAGACTTCATCCACAATAGACTTCTTCTGTGGGAAGAAACAAACAACCATTTGGCTCTAATTTATTTGTATTAAAATCCTGAATTGTATCTGGACCATCGACTCCCCTCCTTTGCTTCTTCTTCAATCGCTCTTCAAAAGAGTTAATGGCCTGTGATTGATCAACCTTAGCCAAATAAAAGTCGCGTTCTTTCTTGGCAGCAGCAAGAGATATAAAATTTGCAATCATAAGCATGATAAAGACACCATTCCATCCTTGTAATCAGGCTGGAACTCTAATGTAATGACTCCATTCAAACAGAACACCAACACAAACGCAATGGAGATGCGTCCAAACAAACTCCGCCTATGTGTTTTACCCAGACTTAACGGCTTTATAAAATAGATCTGTCCCTATTTAAGACTGTGCGTGCATACATGACTCATCTAGACCAAATGGCCTTACAAATAGATATATTATTTACCTGCTCAGTCGTTCAATGGTGAATATCTCCATGGTTGTGCAGGAGGCCATATCAAAATAGAAGAAAAACAACAAAACAACTCGGGTCTAAATATAACCCAAATAAAAGGCAACATCAACACTAGATTCAGTTTCTTTTAATAAAACATCCTCTACCATTTTCGGTCTATATAAAACATCATCACAAACATTTTCGGTTTATATTATTCACACAGAATTGTAACCTGACTTTAATGCCTTATTGAATAAGCAGAGTACAAACTTTCATGAGCTCAGCTTTCTTACAATACACAGTCCTTCCGTGACTCGCCTTCATTCTGGCGAATTCCATTTCATTCAGGTCGACGCCATACTCTGCATCCGAATGGTCTTGGTCTGACTGTGATCTTCGAACTCCTTCAATGGCTGGAAAAGCCAAGTTGAAACCAAAGGCCTTGTATCTTCTATGCAGACCTTCTCCTCCTCTCCCTAAGGAGATCCTCCTTCTCTGTTCTTCTACGTACCCCTCATCCTCTTCTATAATTAATTTTCTTTTTGCTCTTGTTAAGATTCTCCCCTCTAACTTCTATGCCCAATTTTGGGCTGAAGGTAAAACAGGAACAGTTTGTAGTTTTTAACAATATACTAAGGTTGAAATCATTTCAACCACTTCCCCCTTATTTCTTCAACAGCCCAACAATTACCTTTTTACTTTTACTTTTGACATTTCCAATTACTCCTCCTTAGATAACATTTTGGAGGCAAAATACAATAATTTGAAATTCAAATTTAATCATGACCAAGTCTTCATGTAGCCATTGGAGATGCTCCTGCATCACATCATTAAAACTAGTTTTAAATTAAATTTATATTCATATTTATTATTATAATATAATATTTTTTAAAAATTATAAATAATAATAAATATTATTTTTATAAGATTACATGTATTATAATAAGGAAGGAGTTATAATCAAATTTGTCATATCTTGAAAAATGAAGTGGAGCTGTATGGAATGCTGAATGTCTACAAAATTTTAGGGTTCCCTCCCCATCTATCAGATTATCGATCTACCATAGATCTATGTGGGATAAATTTTGTTTTGATAGCGCATTTTTGATGCGAAGTTTGGCTGGCATTCTACCCTTTGGACGTTGCTACTTTCCCTTTATTAAATAGCCATTACCACCATTCCTACATTATTTAATGCAGGGATATTTGGTGGGAGCTTGAAAAATAATGATGTCAAAAAAAAATCTTAAAAGTTTGTTTTGGAGGTCTACTATGAGGTATTGGTTATGACTCAGATACCCCCTTATCCGATGTTGTTTTAGATTTCCTAGAGTTTGATAAAGCCTATAATTATTTTGAAAATTTTACCTTGTTAGCTTATTTTATGGGACGAGTCCCTCCAGAGAGCCTGTTAAATTAGTGGGCTCATAACCATTGGTAATGCCATGGTGTGAAACTGGAAGGGGTCCAAAACCTTACCAAGGGCTTCTTCTTGTTTTGATTTACCAACCCCAAACACTACAAATTTATTGTTAGCCATGGCCCCTGGTTATCAAAAACATGTTGGTTATTTTCTCACATTAGACCTAGAGGCTTTTAGGTCTCTGAACAAGCCAAACTTAAAATTCTAGTTTGGATAGAACTTCCAAGATTACCTCTTCCTTTGTAGAATTATTTTGACTAGATCATTAAGCCTTTGAGGCAATTTATCTACCATGAACAACCAAAGTTCTATGCAACACGTCCTTAGAGAAGGGTATGTGTGGAAATAGACCTAAGGATGTACGTAGGCCTCTTCTAGGTCTACTCAACTAGGTATTTTGAGTCTTTATACATGCAGTTCTCTTCTGCAAGCTAGACTTATAGCCTTCTTACATTCATTCTTCCTTCAAATGAAACACCTTAACTCAAAATGACTTGTATGAACCTTCATTTATAATAAATTATTTATCTATCAAGGTTATCCCACACCCACAGTCTGATATTTTCTCTCTAATTCTTGAATAAAATAATACACACAGACTTCTAGACTCTCTTTATTAAGTCTGTAACCTTTTTACATTCAATAAGGTTAAACCTTTCTTGCACTTGATGTCAAGCTCAGTAAAGATTCAATACTATTCTGAATAAAAATTAGAATATAAACATCATTAAGTGACTCTTTACACTCACCCCACATTCAAAATATTAGGTAACAATATCCAAACCATCACATATGAAGTTTTAGGAGAATTTCATATTTGACCCCTTTTATCCTTGTTTTAGGCCTTTTACAAGTCTACAGAAAAACACATCCTTTATATCTTTATCCTCAGAGACCTTCAAGTATTGAAACCACTTGGATAAATTTAAAAACACATACAAATATCTACTCACAAAATTTCATATGATTTGAGTTGGTTGTTAGCAAGATATTCACCTTTTTGTAAGCTTAAATCCTTATAAAACCCTTACCTACAGGTTTATAGTAAGTATTTTTACAATAAGTATCTCTACATATCTTTAAAATATTTGAAACTAGATTTAACCCTTCATATACTTCATCTCACACCTACCTATAAAATTTCATATAATTTCTTTCAT
Organism: Torreya grandis; assembly: GCA_037957365.1. Lineage (NCBI taxonomy): Eukaryota > Viridiplantae > Streptophyta > Pinopsida > Cupressales > Taxaceae > Torreya > Torreya grandis. The sequence goes on from JARHVA010000477.1 coordinate 1,435,678, forward strand.
TCATTTGCAAGATATGGGGTTTTTAGTGCTACAAATAGGGGTTTGGGCCTTCTTTAAGGACTATAGGTCTAAGTTTTTAATATAAATTGAACTAAAGGTATCCAAAACACTTTAAATCAGTTCAAAACTTCAAAATAATCATCCTTCACCCTTACACCAAGTTTCAACAAGTTTCAACAATTAGTTTTCAAGATATGAGGTTTTTAGATTTACCAAAACCTTGGTTTACTGCAACAGGCTGAGAGTTATCAAAAATGAAATAGTCAAAGTATTGATACCTTAATGAGTTATTTTTTATTATATTAATACCTATGGAACTTCCTCTTATTTTTTCTATTATGCTTAAGACTCGAACATCTTGAAAACAAGCAAAAAGACCCCTTTCTTGACTGTTATAATTTATTATATCGTGTGTTTTCAGACTAAATCCTATAATTTTGTATTTGTAGACCATTTATGGATTATAATCATTACAAGATTATGAAATAAGGTTAAATAAATATCAAACACATCACTTAAATCTTTATATAGAATGAGAATCCATGTAAATGATTATAAAAGCATCTTTTTATTCGTGTATCATCCAGCTGATAGACATCGACTTCTGTAGCTATCATAGATTACACCATCAGACCTATAAACCCATATTCCACTTATTTATCTTTCATCCAACTTAATATTATTAGATCCTTAATTTATTTATTCTATCTTCATCATCTTGTAAAACATACTTTAAATTAGTTTGGTCTTGTTTCAAGACCAAAGATCTCTCAACAACCTTCTAACTTATCCTACATGCTTGATTTAGCCTTCATCCCACGTTGAAAATGCTTTTAGAGTGGGTTTAAGATAAGATTAAATTAAATTAATGGACATTTAAAACATGTAAATAGACATTATATGCCATGTACATAAGTTTCAAGCCCTTTATAACCTGCTAGACCCTTCCATTTCCTTACTAACAAATTCAAATTTTCCAATTTCCCATTTTGGCAGGAAAATGCATTATAGCTCCAAAAACCATATGTTTGAAATTATAAGGAATTGAAAACCTCCTAAGTGACCCTATAAGACATTCCTAACCTACACATAATTGAACTTGATGTATTGACCAAAATTTACATTGACTTGTTGATGTTCTTACATCACCTAGCCAAAGATCTTAAGGAGTCCATTGGTAATAATTACTTCACATAATGTGTGTTATATATTAACATCCAAAACACGTGTTTTTGGTGCCAGGATTCAGACCATTTGATTAGATAATTCCATCTAATGGTCCTCACTTTTGTTATTCCTCAAGAAAAAAGTAGGTCTAACTCAAAACCCCAGAATGGTAATTTTGATGGGTGGACAACAGTCACTAATAGGAAAAATAATTTGGTCCACAATAATGTTAAATCCTAGTTAACTATTTACCAACCCACAGGGGGTTCGATCTCATTAATTTATGTTGGTAAGCCACCTGCGCCTATGTAGGTTAAACCCCCACCTCCTATCTCTCACTTGGCTCAAGTGGTCGCCCATTTTGTCTACTCCCCATCTCCTACTCCTACAAGTGCATATTCAAAACCCCTTCAGGGGTGAATTTTTCAGACTCTAAGCTCAATATTGTGACTCATAATCACAAACCTATTATGTGGTGCTCTTGTATCTCCTCACCTTCTAGGATGAGGACTATGTGCTAAATAAAAGGCAAACTTTCAAGCTTGGAGAGTTTGCCCTTTCTGATTTAGCATTCAATTGGTTTGTAGCTCTCTCAAACCTTACAAAGGGAAATGATATAAATCTTGATGGTTCTCAATGATAGGTTGTTCATGGAATGTTAGAGGTCTCACTAATTCGGCACATAAGTATACGATCAGGAATAATTATCAAAATTTCTCCAAAATGATTTTTTTTGTATGTAAGAAGTCAATTTTTTTGACTTCGTACTTTAGTTTTCTACTCACACTATCTAGCCTAGGGCCCTTTGTCAGGCCACCTATCAAAAACCTAGCTGTGACAGTGTTGTCACTCTTTTGGTTTATGATCTTTTTCAATCTATTATTTCTGGGTTGACCCCACCCATCAAGTGGTCTGGACTCTTTTTGACTTTGATAGTCACATCATTGGCCTTGTCAACCTATATGAATCCAATAATGCCTTGTAACATACCTTGCTTTGGAGATGGTTGGAAAATTCCCTTTTGGATTACCACTTAATCCTCTATGATAATTTAAAAATGGTTGAGTCTGGTGAAGATAAATAAGGATGACTACCCATGTGGTGGTGTGTAGGAAGTGGGAGGCCTAATTTTACATGCATAACAAACTTAGGGTTTTGATCCCAACCACCATCAAAGGAGCGAGTCAAATTCTCCTTGGTTCACTTGGTCTAATTTTCACCAGGGAGAAGATAAAGTACTTAAGCATCCTAACCATGCTTTGTTAGCAGAACAAGACCTTTTATTCTTTACTCCTGTACATGATCGACCTATAGCTGTGATGTTAGACACTTTCTTATCTAATCATAATCTATTTGCTTTTGTTTTGACTAGATTGCCCTCTAGGTTGAGCCCCATACTTCTTAGTTTTACCTCATTATTGCCCATCTCAAACATGAGAGGAATGTTGGGAATATCATTCGAATTTGAAACATGGCTCCTAGACCCACTGGGGATACTAGTTGGATTGGTTGGTGGGCTGATGCCATTGCTTGCACCAGAGCTTTTTTATAAATTTATGGAAAGAATGTTGCAATCTTTCGATAGTGTATACATCATGCTAACAACTGTGAATACTTTAGGGTTTCACATGATCTAGAAGTCTCACTTTTTATCTCTCACTTGTAAGCTCAAGAAACCATGTGGAGACATAAATTCCAATTGGCTGAGGCCTATAAGGCCAAAGGATCATAAATTAGAGTGCAAATGCATTGGTTGAAATTTGGAGATAAAGTGACCAAAGATTTTTTTTCTCTCCTTCGATCCAAATAATCTACAGACAAAATCAAAGCCATTAGATGTGCTTCAACGAGATTTACCAAATTACTTGATATCTTGAAAGCTTTTGTGCATCACTATCATGGTGTGTTTGATACTCAACCCACCTCTCCTATTCATGAATCTGCTCTCTCTCAATGCCTTGGGGTTGTCTTATGTAATCTCTCTGAATCTCAAAGAATTGCCTATGATAGAACTCTCATGTTAAGTAATCTTAAGAAGCTATTATGTAGATGGCCACTGAAAATGCCCTAAGAGTTTATGGGTTTCCTTATGAGTTTTATCAAACCCTCTAGGATATTATTGCATCTGATCTTCATAAAATCTATTTTGAAGCTATTTTTTCCAACTCTTTGGGATATCTAATTAATCAAGGTAACATCACATTCATTCCTAAATTTGGATACCCTAAAGTTATTACCGACTGGAGGTCCATCACTCTTCTTAATGTTTCTTACAAAATTATAGCTAAAACTCTAGCTCTTAGAATAAAACACTTCCCCTAATTGTGAGAAGTGAGAAAACCAAGTTTATTCAACACAAATACATTTTAGAAAACGTCATTGTTGTCTAAGAACGTATAGAATGGGTCATGATGTCCAAATAGAAGACGTTATTCATCAAGATTGATTTTGAAAAAGCTTATGATCGAATTAAATGGCCTTTCATTATAGCTATGCTTCAGGCTCTTGGTTTCGGCCCTAGGTTTGTGAAAACTGTCAATTTTTTTTTTCAAGATGCTAGTGCTTGCATTACCATCAATGGTTCTCAATCTCAACACTTTGACCTTCACATATCCATCAGATAAGGGTTCCCTCTAGCTCCTTTTTATGTTATGACTATTGATGGCTTCAACTATCTATTGACTAATTATGCTTCTATGGGTTTGGTGAAGGGCATTTCGCTCCCTAATTTAGGCCATCAACTGAATAATAGGCACTTTGCCAATGACTCTTTTATCACTCTTCAAGAGGAAGAGGGATCTATTAAACATGCTATGGATTTCTTGGAAACTTTTTGCCTCGCTTCTGGAGCTTCCATCTAATGGAAAAAGACTCAATGTTATCGCCAGTCCCTCTCTCCCAAACCTCCTTGGTTGGAGGGATACCAATGGCAATGGATTCTCCTTGGAGTGCAGTTTAAGTTCTTAGGAATTCCCTTTGCTTTTAGAGCCTTGCCTACTGAGTTATGGTCCTATGTGGTTCAAAGGGTTGAGAATTTTTTTCTTATGGATCACCAAACCCTTGACTCTAGATGGGAAGTTTCAAATTTATTCTAAGGTGCTCACTGTTACTCATGTTTACTACTCGTCCTATTGGTCCCCATTTAATGCATCTTATGATAAGCTTAAGAAACTCCTAAGAGACTTTATATGGGACAATTTTGAGGGCCATCATGGTTTTCACAGAATCTCTTGGGCCTTTTTTTGTCGACCCAAAAATTTGGTGGGATTGGGATCATTGAAATTAAACTCCAAGGTCTTGCTCTCAGTGTCAAATGGATTATTAGAAACCTGGAAGGGGATGAAGTTTGGAAAAATTTATTGTGGCATTACATCTCTCAAGGTTGCCCTCTTAGCAGAAAGCCCTGGCAAGGGATTGGATTTCACAACATTCTCATCACCCCAATTCCTATTAAGATAGGGGGTAATTTTGTTGCTCAAAGCATTTATAAGGCTTGGGAGAAGCTCAAACCTCACCTCATTTGGGAAAGTGAAGGGTTTAGAAGTGGTCTCTCACTTAATGCTCACTCTCTTTGGTGGTCTCCCACATTGAATTTCTATAATGTTCCTTTTACCATGGTCCTTTAGATTAAAAGTTTGACATTGTTTAAAAAAGGTATCCACACAATTGGGGATCTATTATGTAAGATCATTCAGGACTGGCTTCCATGGAATCTTATGAAGTCTAAGTTCAAGCTCAATGACAAAGATGTAGAATCCATTTGTAAGTTACAGAGTTCCATACTTGAAGAGTATTTGCACAAAATTGTTGTTACCTCTCTTATGCCATGGTGGAAAGACTGGTCCTGGCCTAAATCTATGTCATTTTGTCACTATTCTATTTGACTTGGTATAATCTTTTGGCCCTTTAGCATATTGGCATTGAAACCCTCAATCATCGATGGAATCTCATATCCCTTCATCATGTTTGGGCTAGAAGGTTTGAGAATAGTTGGGTAGTTTTTAGTGAACCTAAAAACCCCATTTCCTTTGGTGTATTATCTACCAAGCTTTGCCTATAGGTGACTGACTCAAGCACATGGTGGTCTTAAATCCCACCTACCTTCCCTATCACCACCCATAATCTCTTAAACACCTCTTTTGACTATGTCCCCATACTCAATATGCCTGGAGATGGATTCATACCCTCTTCAAGCCCTTTTCACTTGGAAGATGGATCTCCTAAGAGACTCCACCTTACTTCCTATAAGATAAAATAGATTCTGACAAATTTTTTGCACTGACATTCTTTTTCAGATTTGGAAAACTATAAATAAAGCATGTTTTAATCATAAAGACATGGAAAAAAACCTTTTTATAACTAAAAAATTTGTCATATCTAATGTTACCCTCTAGATCGAGAGTCAAACAAATAAAGTTTGTCTTGAGCTCCCCATCTATAAATTCTCCTAGATAATTAGGGGAATGCTCCTTGTGCAGTCAGTCATGAGCCTCCTGATCCCCTTGGCACCATTCCCCCTAGGGATGTGGGCATGGGGATAGACATCATTATTCTCACAACCGACGGTCTAAGAGCTGGAAGATCTCCTCTCCTCACCCTCGCTGGTCATCTCCACACTCAGATCTAATAAGGCTACCATAGACAATGGTGGTGTGGGTGCATTTGGGGTCCTCCTCCACAAGGCAAGTTGCTATGACTAGCCCTTGCCATTTCACCTTCCAGGCACGATTTTGTATGTAAGCGACAAAATGATATTGAAAATAACCAATAGATTGATGGTTGGGATCTTGTGCCAGTTGATGAAGACCCTCTACCCAAGGGGGGTGGAGAGGAAACTCTCAAGATCCTTTGCTTCCTCCATCTCTATTGGTCACCATGTTCGCTAATGCTGCATAATTGGTATCTTGTTATTTGTGCTTTTGTTTATCCTTTTTTTGGTTAATAGGCACTTGAGTTAGTTTAACCTTGGTATGTCTAGCCTTGAGATGGCCTTTTGTGGACTTTGCTCTCTTCTTGAAACTTGTTTTAGCTCTGTGTGGATATGTCTTTGGGATGCAACATTTCCACCCTTTTTTTGTATGATTAATGATGTGCTATATCTTTTTTATTAATGAAAGTTCTAATTAATCAAAAAAATTGTCATATCTTAAATATAAAAAATATGCAATATACATATTATAGAAATCAATTTTATTATTTTTCATCTTTATTATTATGTACATTTGATTGTCATATATATATATATAGAATGTGAATTCGATTTAAATTTTTATTAAAAATATAAAATAAACGTACTTTTAATTATTCATTTTGATTATAAACTTTACATTTGAAATAATGACTTGCCGGATACTTGTTATTGTTGTGCATTGAAAATTGAGTTAGTTAAATGTGATATCGTCATTAGGATATGTCCTCTTTATCATTTTCTATGTGAGTTTTGATTTTTTAAAAGTGTCTTTACTTGTTGTATGGAAAAGAAAAATTAATTAAAAAAAATGCATCCATCCGAAATTAAAAGCAAACACCTGAAAAACAAAGTCAGTGAGGCCTTTGGAGTTTGAAGATCGTAATAAAGGCATAAGTACAAGGGTATGAACTCACCAATAGGAATTTATCTTAACTTGTATTTTAATTTTTAGGAGGTCTTTAACCTTTTTTTTTGGGTTGTAATTTTTAATTTAATTTAATTTAATTTTAAATTATTATAAATATATGATCATATTTATTTGAAACAGGAATATATTTATTTGAAAAATATTTGAGATGTATTAATTAAGATGTTTATTTTGCAAAGAGGTTTATTTTGGACTTGTTACTTAGTTTTGTTTATTGAAAGATTTCAATTTAATTAACAATTTCATCATTTTTTAATAATTTTTTTGTTGATTAGTAATAGAGGGCTCTAATTTAGTTGTATCATTGTGCAAGCTTCGAAAAAAAAAAAGAGAGAGAAAAAATAGGCTCTAAATTCCATCATATGTCTCGTATATTGTGATTTTTCAATCACCTTCTCTAAGCAAGAAAAAGAAGTACCCTATGATAATCAAATAGGCATCAAATTTAAAATTAGCCATTTTAATTGACATCTCACTCTATTATACTTGCTCCTCCCACCCCCTTGTTTATCATTATAGTTTCATCTCCTAATGCAATTAAGCTAATATATATATCTTAAATATATCTACTTAAAAAACACTGAGACTAATCAATCTTAAGGTGCATATTTTGGACTTGACACATTTGAATGCCTGTTGAAGGATTCCACATTGATTAATGATTTCCTTACCTTTGTAGGAATTTTTTTGTAGGTTTCTGACAATCAACTGCAATGTACCTGCACCACTACATCAGTCTCGAAAAAATATTATTGGAAAAAAATTGGCTTCAAACTCCAATGTATGCCCAAGAATCATGATTTTTTGATCACTTTCTCTAATAAAGAAGAAAAATATCTTATGATGGTCAAATAGACGTCAAATTAACGTTGAAATTTTTTATTGACATCTCACATGATTACATTATCTCTGACCACCCCCCAATACCATTATAGGTTATGATTAAATAATATAACTTGTACATATATCTTATGTTAGGAAATGATTAGTCCTCACAATAATTTGTGGATATTGTAAAGTGCATTATTATACATGAGTAATAATTCACTGGGAGTTATATTTGGTTAGTTGTTAAAATAGGTTGTTTGTTAGATATATTATTATATGTTACACCAATATTATGCATATAGGAGATTGCATATTCATAAGGATATGGTGAGTTATTTGTGGAGATATTAATCTTCTTGTTTATAGGAAAGACTTTTCCTATATATATGTACTATGACCGAGCGACTAAAAAAAAAAGAATAGAAAAATATATTTTATGGTGTGAGAATATAATGAGTTTTTTAATTACTCTTTGTGTTCAACTTCATTATTTTTGTATTTAGTTTATGAATATCTGACCCAGACTCATTTTCTGGTATCAAAGCACTATATGATCCTGTGCATCATGAGAGTCTAAATGGATTTGGATGGGGAATTCATTGTTATTCCCTCAAGGGGCGAAGAGATGCGTTTCTATTTTCATTAGAAGACAAATGTTCCAAAGGAGATTCTACTATGGTTATATATTATTGTCTTGATTAAATGTCGTTCTTTGTACGATTTGTGTCACTGAGCACGTTAAACTGACATGTTCAAGCTCTATATGGAGAATTTGTTTTGATTTCGAGCTTTCCATCGCCCTCTACGACAACTGAAGTTTCCTTGAAGCTGAATAAGTCTGTGTATGAATAATGTCGTGCTTATTTTGTGATTGATTTGTCATTTGTTAGCTGTATGAAATCTAAAAGGAATGCATTATAGTTCAAAGCATTATTTGTGACTTGATTCAATGAGTGATCTAGTTAAAGACTTAGTAGTTCTTGATTTCGGCGACGTCTTATCTGCTTGGAGTTAACAGTCTCGAAACTTAGATATCATCTAATATTCCACCAATTTGCTTTGTCAAGCTTTCGTCCATGCCAAGACATATCTGATCTCATTGGCCTTTGTATGAAGTTCACTTCTGCAAGTCTAATCATTCTTATATCGTCATGAGCAAGCTATTAAAATCATCACCACACTCTTATTTTGTTTGTATTGTTGGAGTTCGACCTCTGTTAAGAGATCCAGATTGTGTATCTTTAAAGGTGCTGATTGGATCTTGACATTGATCCTATCTGAAGTCTCTCGAATTCAATCCTATCATCATAATCCAAGTTATCAATGCACTCACCATAATCTGCAATCCATTCTAAATGGTTTACCAAATTCCTCACACGACAGTCCATTTTGCATTGGTAAATGCATGGTTTTTTCATTGCATGGAGCTTCCTACTACGTTCAAAGTCATCCATTGTGCATTGCCATATGTTGGAGACTATTTTTAAATAAATTTTGAAGCCTGCATGCCATGCTATTCATCAAGGCTTGCCTTCAACGGGTTATTTCCACCTTGAAAAGTTTGTAGATTAGTTATTCCTCATAACATGGTGTAATGAAACAACCTACATGCGCTCAAAACCACCATTCATCCAACGTTGTGAGTATTCAAAGTTGCCACGTAGTTTCATGTGTTCATAGTATTTATTTTTTTGGTCTTTATAGAGATTCAATATCAATATTTAGTAGTAGTTTAAGTCTTTTGACTATGTGTCAATCTTTAGACATTCAGTCTAGTCTATTTTTTTTTAATGTTATATTGATCCACGTAATGTCTATTAATTATTAGACATTTATCATTGAGTCGATCTTATTAATATAAAAATGTCCAAAAGTATCAACATGTTGTATAAAGTTTATAGTAGAGTTATTTGATCAAAAATTCAAAATAAGTGTCAACAGTTGAGTCATTTTATCAAAAGTCATATTTTTTAAAGGGCACATTATTAGTGAAAATTGACGTCTTGTTTCAAGTCTAAGGTCATAATGGATAAAATGAGAAAAAAATAAGAGAAAAAGAAAAAGAAGGCAAAGTGAAATGAAAACAATTTCAAAATCTATATATTTAAAGTGCTGAAACACGTGCACTCAAATGTTGATATTTTAGCAAAGGTATGTGTATAATAAATTCTTTCATTAATATTATATTTGAGAAATCGGCTCAAAAGGCATCCATGATTACTTATCCCAACAAGAAGCCAACTATTACATCCAAGGAAATCCAAATAACTATGTCATGTCTTGCCACGAGAGCTTACTAGACATGTTTCTAAAGGTACCAAGGATGTCGCCAAGTTTTTCAACTCTTAAGTAAACAACTTCACTTGTTGGAAGTTGGAGGACACTAGAGGTTGGAGGCTTTATACGCCTCTCATTATCCACTAATGAAGGGGCACTTCTGTTAAAGTGACACAATTAAAAAAAAAAAAAAAATAGTACTTGTTTATATGTGTGACAAATAAGAGGTATATTTTCTATTTTCTCACATAGTGTACTGCATATAAAAAAGTGTTTAGGAGATGCATGAGTGAAAGTTGAATAGATGGTTCCTACTCATGCTTCCCATACTATATACATTGATGAGGTTCCCTTAGTGAATGGTTGATGGTAGATAACTCATGTTCGAAGTTTCCACATTGATTCGATTGATGTGTTCTCGACAGTGAATAGTTGATGAAAGGTTGATGTATTCTTTCTCTACTTTTATTAAGTCTTGTGAAACACAAATTACCATGTAAGGCCTAAGGGAGGAATGTTAGGAAATGATTAGTCCTCACATTAATTTATGAACATTGTAAAGTGCATTATTACGCGAGTAATAATTCACTGACAGTTATATTTGGTTAGTTGTTAAAATATGTTATTTGTTAGATATATTATTGTATGTTACAATAATATTTTGCACATAAGAGATTGCATATTCATAGGGATATGGTGAGTTATTTGTGGAGATATTAATCTCCTTATTTATAGGAAAGACTTTTCCTATTTATGTGTATTATGATCAAGTGATTAAGTGAATAAAAGAATATATTTATGGTGTGAGAATATAGTGTATTTTTTAATCACTCTCTGTGTTTAGCTTCATTATTTTTATGTTTAGTTTATGAAGATCTAAACCAAACTTATTATCTTAAATATATTTATCTTATAAATACCGATAGATCAATTTTAAGGTGCCTATCTTAGATTTGTCACACATCATACTAATTAATGACTCTATTACCTTCTCCATAAATTTACCATTGATTGATGATAAATGACTTCAATCTAGTTACATCACTACGTTTAGCTTGAAAAATATTTCTATAGAAAAAAGGCTCCAAACTCTACCATATGCCCAAAATATCATGATTTTTTAATTCTTTTCTCCAATAAAGAAGAAAAACTCTTGTATAATAATCACATAGATGTCAAATTTAAATTCGACCATTTTTTATTGATATCTTATACTATTATGATTCCCCACAACCCTTAGCTTCCATTGTAGATTACGTCTAGCAGCATAAAAAGATCAATCGTTTTTATTGACATCTTGTGCTATTAAACTCCACCACCCATAACTACCATTATAGTTTATGCTTATTGCCTTAACTAGTATAAATATCTTAAACACATTTATTTAAAAAATATCAAGAGATTTCAATCATGTTGTCTATCTTATTTTAGATTTGTTATATATTATATTGATTAATAACTCTATTACTTTTTTTTTGAATTTCCTGCTGAGGGGTGATGGATGGCTTCAATTTAATAGCACCATTGTGTTAAGTTCAAAAAATATTTCAAAAATAAAAATGAACTTCAAAATATACATTATACCTAAAATATCATAATTTTTTAGTTGCCTTATTTAAATATAAAAATTGTTTGTAATGATAATTAAATAAACATCATATTTAACATCAAAATTAACTTATATTAATTTAATAGATATTAAATTTAAAAATATATATTTTAATTAATATCTCAGATTATTACAGTTTACTACCTTGTTACTATTATAAATTACATCTATTAGCATAACTAATCTAAATTTAGGCTATATTATATTACTCACCGTCGATATCTAATTACTTAATTTCTTAAATGATCCACTCTTTTCAAAGCATCAAAGCAATTGGAATTGAAGAGAAAATTACAAACTCGTCCGTCCTCCTCATAAATAAATAAATACATACATACATACATACATTAACGAGATATATTTGAGTCTTTAATGTTTCACTTTCCCTACTTGTAACGATGTGATTGATGAAGGCCTACAAAAGTCTTGTATGGTGTGCTCCTCTTCTTAGAGGAATAATATAAATTACCAACAAAACATACATCCGTGGAAAGATAGAGCCATTCTTTTGTTTACTAGGAAAACAATTATTTTAGAGTTTATATCATGCATGGAGCTTTCTTGTAATTTAGTGAGGGTAAAGATATAATTAATTAAATGGGACCACATCCACTATGCGACATCTGTTAAGGATACCAATGAATCGGAAAACAACAACAATTTTAGTCGCTACGAAGATTTTATATTATTATGACCACGACACCTTTAGGTGCGTTCAAGTCATTTTTATTGGTAACACATCAACATGTTTACTAATTAAAAAATGTAGAAATATAAGTATAAAATAATTTTTAATAAAAGAGTGTTCAATTAGTATTTAAATACTATATAATAATTAATATGAAGTATTAAGTATATGTAATAACAAGTATTAAGTAATTAAATATATAAGAATAGTATGAAGTATTAAATATATCTAATAATATTAGAAGGATGGGGTAAAAGATCATTTTTGGGAGGCAAATCAATTTAAAAAGAGGGTTCTTTAGATATTAGATTCAACACTGTTCAATTATCCTCAATATAATCATATATAATTAAAGTCAGAAAAACTTCCTACTTAGGTAGCAAATGAACAAACAACCAAACATCCCATGCTATCATGTATAAGGGAAGTCCAACAAGACGATCAAAGATATTTTCCATGCCTCTTCGCTGAGGAGGAGGGATAGAGAAAGATCTATATGAACAACTCCACCATCATCTAGGTGTCGGTGCTAGGGAGCCCTACAGTGGGATATTGGGAAGAACCCTACTCATAGTGCATGGAGTACTCCCTCAATGGTTGAGCAACTCCTACAAATGTGGACACTCCAAAGCCACTTTCTTGGTTTGCACTTGAATATGAAATAAGGTAGGGATAAATAAATAAAATTGATTGTTAGTTGAAAACTACTATGAAATAGCCTCATTACTTTAAATAGCAGCATTCCTAAATTACCAAAGTTGAAAGAGAACAGAAGATCTAAAAAAAATCTAAATAAAACCAATGTATGTCAACTATTGAGCATAGTATCCAAATAATGCCTTTCTCCAATTGATGGGATCTAGGTGGAAAGGCACGAAAAGGTTGTGAATCTATTGCCAAGCCTCACAACACAAGGGTAGGTCTAAAATAAGTACTTAAAAGTCTTGGATCGGCTACATGTAGGGTGCCTATGATGAGGAATTCTAATGTGAATGAGTCTCTCTCCTTGTGATAGACCTTGTTAGACTTAAAAACATAAAATATAATCAAATTTAGGCTCAAGCTTAGCTCCCTAGATCTAATTTAAGCTGGGAAAACCACTCTAACATGAAGAGGTAAGACTTAATCAACTGTCTAACTTGCCAAGAACCTACGATAAGGGACTCACAAAATGATGATGCAAATATACATGTTTCAACTTACATCATAAATGGATTTGAGAAACCTGTCATAGTTTTGTAAACCCGACTACGTAAAGACTCTGCAATTGGTTAGCAAAACATCTTCTTCAGACTAACACCTCTTTATCCTTCTCCATACATTCGGACAATTCTCCATTCAAGTGTATCTGAAAATTCTTAAACCAACATAATTATGAATAAGAGTGCCTCTGCTTTCTGAAGGCCCTGCAACCCAGATAATTTCCCTATAGCTATTTGCTTACATCCCTCATAGCCAAAGGCCCTTTAAAATACACATATTAACGATACAGCTTACAGATCTCTGTGTATCAATAATGAGTTATAGAATTGCATCCCTTCCTTATCTATCAAAATATAATGGAATAGATGATTAAACACCAGATTCAGTTATGAGTAATACCAATACCTGTATACCATTAAATAATCCGTCCTTGGTTTGTGGGCCTTATAAAAATAGACAGAATGCAAAAACCTTCATCTGACTCGGTTCTGCTATAATGGTATATTTAGCCTTTGCTTTACACATCTCAAGTCTATATATTATTACGGGCTGGTCTAGTGGCTTTGTCGAATTGGTGAAACTATTCTGGACTGTTCTGACCCTTTTCGACCTGCTCACTCAATATCAAAACTAAGTATTCGAAATGGCGCCATTTTTGAGAAATCTCCAGATGGGCTATGGCTTATTAATTTAGAGTAGCTTATTAAGCCGTTGAGGATTAAAAAAATTCATATCTGCCATACATTGTAAAATGCACCGAGATTTTATTGTGTTTCATGCTACTGCTAAAGCACAACTAAAACTGCACAAAGTTGTCAGTTTTTCTCTCGAGCAATTCTAGTAACTGTCTTCATCTGTTTGTGGCCTTCTCAGATAGTATCGTAAGCAATTTGTCAAGACCTCTGCCATAGTACTCCTCAAGGCAGCTCCTTGGTAGGTTACATGAAACTTATCTTTTGCGACCAGACCTTCGGTATCAATCTCTGCCGACTCAACAGTGACATTGGTGTCAGTCATGATCTTGATAACCTCCACTAGCAAGCCAGGACGGTCAGCTGTTTCTAAATATAGCATGCTCCTTCTGGGGCCATCATTCTCAATGTGAATATGAGTAGCAACAGCAATATCCAGCTTTTTCTTTGGAGGTTTTATCCCAAAGGCTTCTCCCAACGCCAAACACTCACTACTTTCAGGGTGATACTTCAACAAATTGTTGATAATGGTTAGGCGGATTCGTTCCAGCACTTAACGCCCAGCAAGATAAATGTGTTTTTATCTAATCTTACACACAACAGTTTCTTCTTTTTGCGCCTTCTTGTTTTATTTCTCTCAACTCACACAGAATTGGAAGGCAGACAGAAAACAATACAAAACAAATCCATGCAAGAAAACAACATCCACTATATTTATTCATATTGTAGGGAGACATACATTTTATGTTGTTTGTGTGTTGCCCATCTCTTTCCTCCTACGCCCCTGCTCTTCTCTTCTACATCCTTCTGTCTCTCATTTTTTTTTCTCCCTTTCTGCCTCCTTCTACGTACTCTCCTGTCCTCCTCTTTAATCAATTTTTCACTTTAATTGGATTTTCTTTATTTGTCTATATTTTTGTTTTTATAAACCTCCATCAAACCTCCACGCCCAACTTGGGCTTTTGACAAAACAAAATACAGTTTTTAATTTTCCAGCATATTCTAATATCCCCTCATTTCCTCAACAGCTCCACATTTACCTTTTTACTTTTAATTTTTACATTTTCTCCTTAATTTCAACATTTTAGAGGAAATACAATAATTTTGAAATTCGTTTATGATGCTCCTGCATCAAATGATATAACAAACTTGGTCACTAGTGCTCAGATGGCAAATCAAAATTTTAATGCCGATATTTCTACCATATAACTAACAAGTAAATCTTTAGTTTGTGCATCATAACATATGTCATAATATCCAATATATGCATGATTTGAGATATATCAAAAGCTAGCAACTTATATTTTATCTTAAAAATGTGCCAACTAGACCAATCTCAAGAAGAGATAAGATCTCACACAATGTAAATGCCTTGTTTGAAAATATGAAGACCTTTGATAGAAGGAGTTTCCACAAGTAGAATATTGTTAGAAGCAATGGGAGGTCACCAGATGTTGTGGTCATTGAAGGAAAGACCAGAACTAAATTCGTTGCCTTCCCATTTAAGAAACAATTCAACCATCTCCAAACCATTCCAAATACTCTTAACAATAAAATACCCTTCAAATCTTGATGGGGACAAAAGTAATTAGCAAATTATGTATCTAAATAATCTTTTAACTGGGTTTGTATTAAGGCAATCCTATTGTAATGTAATGCCAAAGCATAAAATTCCAAGCTTCGGGGCCTTCAATGGTACAGACAACATATTTAGCACATAGAGCAATACTTCACCGATAGATGTCAATAAAGCCCATGCCTCATTTTTCCTATGAGAGATAATAGAATTCCCATGAGACCATATAAAATCTCTGAGTTTGCTTGGCCTTGGCCCAAATAAAATATTTGAGAAACTTGGAATGTTTGTCATAAGATGCCTTATAAGCCACCCAATAAGAAGAGTAGTAAACATGTGTGACAACTAGAACCTTAGTGTAAATTTGGAATTTACCTACCAATGTCAAGGGGTTGGTGATGCAAAAAGTAATTTTATTTTCAAATTTTTATAACACACATTGCCACAACTCAGAAGGGGAGCTACCAAAGGAAAAAGGGATGCCTATGAATTTTAACCTCTCCCCTATGTTGTTCCACTTCCATTGGAATTTATTCAACCATTCTAGGATTGACATTATACTCTAATGGTAACATTGAGTTGTGGATCACTATAAACTCAAACCAGAGGTTTTGTAAAATATATTAATGTAAGCCATAACTTCTTCGAATGAAGTTTCATTCTCATCAAAAAAAAGAAAGGATTTATCAATGAAATGACCATTAAAAAGTAGACTCTTCCTATTTGGAAGAATTATTCCTTTAATATGCCCTTGCTCAGCTTTATGAGCTAGTAAATATTCAAAATATGTTGCAGCCATAACATATAGTGTAAGAGCTAATGCATGACCTTGTGTGATAGAGCAGAAAATACCAAAGCTCTAAGATTTGTGGCCATTAATCGTTGAACAAGTAAAATCATCCGAGAAACGAGTTTGTAAAACCATGAGAAAACATATCCAAAACTTAAATATTTTAACATGGCTATGATGAAGGGCCATTCAATGTAGTCATACGATTTTTTAGAATTTAGTTTAAAAAACAAAGATCAGTACCAAAATGAATGGTTCTATTCCTTATCAAAATTCAACTATATTATCGAGGATATATCAACTTTTGATAAACCATGTTTTTTTTTAGTTTGATTATTGCAATGAGAATATGCTATGGGTAGAGTATTAGAGCTTTAGTGAGGATTTTCTATGAGACATTTAACAAGGTAATAAGTCTCCAATTGTTATGAGCTCATGATCTCTTGCTTTAGCTACACATTTAATGTTACTTTGATTGATAAGTTGCCTTAAATAATTTATTAGAGAGTTTCATGGTAAACTTGAAGTAAGTTTGTCCCTATAAATTGCTAGGTGGCTTTATAGAACTTACAAGAGAACCAATCAAATCCTTATGCTTTATTGTTGGCCATTTTATGCACTACTGTATAAAGCTCTTCAAGAGAGAGTTAAACATCAAAAAGTCCTTAAGGATAGGGCATAAGTTTGCAAGGAACCATATTGATGCATTATTGAAAAGCTTAAGTGCACTCTTAAGAGTCCTCACAGGTTTCAAACACTAATTAATAATGGTCCAAAAAATATGAAGAGATCTCAAGAAGATCATAAAGGTAATGATGAAAATATTTATGGATATAATAACTCATTGACTTACTTGGTCTTTATATATCAAAAAAAAATTTTGAGTCCCAATCTCCCACTTTGAGCTAATGTAATTGTGTAAAGATTTATGTGCCTTTGGAAACATGGTATTCTGCAAGCTTAAGCTTGTGTTTGAGATGAGTGACCACATCCTAGAAATTGATATAAAATGGGCTTTGATTGAGTTAGACTTGTTGACTCTTCAAGTCAACCTAGTCTGTGCAAAGCTCATAAGACCCAATATAAGGCTTTCGTGCTTGCACAATGTCAAATTTCTCAAGTATAAGCTTGCGCATAGATGATTCCCTACCAACACCCAAATTTAAAAGTTGGCATAGATCCTCACATCAACAAAGTGCCAATTGCACATATGAAAAAATCTTAATGCATACCATGTGCATAAGATCTCCACAACTTATTTATTCCCCAAAACTATTGGTAAACAAGTAAAGCACATAGAGTTCCCAAAGTCTAGATTACATATGGTAAAGTGCACAACATGCAGTTTCTTGCACACCACTCCCTTCATAGGCCAATGTATGTTTCTAGATGCAAGGTACATAATTACAAAACTATTAAAAGTATCTAAGTGTAAGAAGAATAAAGTCCTTATGATTTTTCTTAGAGGTTTTCCCTCTACGCCATCACATGGGTTTACAACTTCTCTACACTACTACACCACTATGTTATAACACTCATCCTCTCATGCAACCTTCCATGTGCACCTTTTGTGAAGGATGCATCCAAGTGCCTAGGTGCATGTAGGAAAAACTTGAAGCAAACACGCACTAAGCTATTTGAGTAAGCATAGGTATTTAGAGTGTTGAAGATAAGTAGGCACAAACCACACACACAAGGATGACATGACCAAATCTAAAGAAACCCTGTGAAGTTTTCATGTCAGTGATTAGTGTAGGTGGTGGAAATAAGCAAATGTAGTAGTTGAGCTTGATTAGACATCAAGAGGTTTTGAGTTAGAGTGGAATTAAAATTAAAGGTAGAGGGTAGGTGGACAAAACATGCACACATGTCTCCTCTGACTGCATAAGCATACTTATGACCTCGATGCATACACATATCTTCTAAATATCTAAGAATGACATTTTAGCTACTTCTGTGATTAGATTGTCAACCCAAATTGAATGAGCATGCTTCATAGTAGCTATTGTGTATGGTTATAGTTCTTTCGAGTTATGATTTCCAACTTTTGATTTCTAGTTCCTATCTATAATCTCAAATGTTGAATTAATTATGCAAGATCTTGCACATCTCTATATAAACCATGATTTTTATTATGAAAAGGATCTCTCTTCTTGGTATAAAAAATATATTCCCATTCAAGTTTGTAATATTGGCTTAGGCCTTGGAATTAATAAGAACTAGATTACCCTTCCTCATGCTCTGTGTTCAGTGTGTATTAATGATTGTTGATCTTTGTTTGTGGATGTTCATCCCTCTCATTATTGTCCTCCCTTTACACCTCTATATGGAATAAAAATCCTCTATAGGTTATACATTGTGTATAAATGGGTCTGTATAGGCACTATTTGTAGGCCATTTGTCATCCTCTTAATGTTACATTGTGTTCCCATACCTTCATGCAAAGTACTTATGCAGTTGGTGTTTGGTTTGAAGATTGTGTGCATTTAATTCCTTAATTTTATTGTGTCACTAAGTGGGTGAGGTGCTCACTCTATTCTTGGTGCATCACTGGTTTCCCTTTCAACAACTCTCTTACGCCATTTCCCTTGTTGATCTTAGGTTTTATGTTAGCCATAGATTCCCTTCTACTCTTTATAGATCTACGCACTTGTCCTAAACCAGGAACACTTATATTAGAAGGAAGTTGACCTTATCTAGAGGTTCATCCCAAGGAATGCAAGAGTACCACACCTTGGGGGATGATCCCATTTTTACATTAAAGCATGGAATCACTCTTAGGCCCTGAAGTTTAGGGCACTTAGTGCAAAAGTGTTACACGGTTATGCATGTGAGAGTCATCCCTACACGGGTGCACATTTTGAATAATAATAGTTTATAGCACACTAGGTGGGACCTCAAATATTTAACTAAGGATATGATGTTATTCTTGGCCAATAGTGTTGAAAACAATCTACAAAACACTTAGCAAATCCAAGCATCTTTGATTTCCAAAGATCAATTATTCATTTATATACTAAGACAAACAAGACCATCTTCAAGAGGTACTATTTTTAATTTTATCGAATTACATGTATTACTTGGAAGAAGAAGAGATAAAACATCCTTGTCCATTGTCAAGAGTGCTAGTGATTCAAGACAATATTCCCCCATTTGGAAGATTCCTTGTGTCCAAAGGAAGACTATACCCTATCCCATTCATGGATGCTCTTAGAAATCAACCCTTTGTTCCCTTCAGTGGAGGTAGTCCATTCACCCTTCCCCAATATGATTATATTCCTGTAGCTTCTCTTAAGAGCATTCCCTTGTTGGGACACAACTATCTATTGAGAGGGGGGGTGAATCAGTAGATCAACTAAAACCAGTCCTTTAATCCTTTTAAAGTATAT
Organism: Torreya grandis; assembly: GCA_037957365.1. Lineage (NCBI taxonomy): Eukaryota > Viridiplantae > Streptophyta > Pinopsida > Cupressales > Taxaceae > Torreya > Torreya grandis. The sequence goes on from JARHVA010000477.1 coordinate 1,455,515, forward strand.
GCAGATTAAAATATAAATGCATAGATCACATACACACACAAACACTCACGACACCAGATGTATACATGGTAAAACCAAAGGGAAAAACCATAGTGAGAATAGCTGCTAGAATCTACTATTCTATTCCAGCCTCACAGTTCAAAGCCTCACTAGAAAATGTCACTAGTTACAATATTTAAGTACACCAATCCTAAGGAGACACCAATCTCCTAGTTTAAGAGTGCCAAATCTAAGGAAGTACCAACTCCCTAACTAAGACTAACTTAGCTTAACCTCACTGGTTATAATGTTTAAGGAGGCACCAACCCTAAGGAGATACCAATCCCCCAATTGAACACCAACTCAGCTTGTCTGATGGCACCAACCAATCAAATTTATGGATCTACAAATCTAGATTACAACATTGATTCATAAATGAATCAAACTCTACTCTCTCTATTACAATTCAAATTTGTAACTGCTCATACTATGCACATTCTCTTCATGCCTTCTTCCTTTCTGCCCCTTTCACTATCTGTATGGATATATATCTAGTTGACACACTTCATCTCTCTCTCTGCAACCTCTTATATTATTCTCTGCCCTCTGGTTCTGTGTCTATATATTTTCTATTTGACACAATTTGAATGGCTCCAACAACTTTTCCTTTGTCCTAGTTATCATATATATAAGTAATTGATCTATGGTTTGCTTCTTCTTTGTGTTCACACTCAGACAGTAACACATCACACCAATTTTAGAATCTAGTTCATTATGACATGAACTATTAGTTTTTTGTCTTGATTACATGCATCACATCATAATTATAGGTCTCTTTACTATCTATAGCATCTGTTAGACTCAAGTTTTGATGTGCATGTTCTTTAATGTTGATTTAATCAATTGGATCGATCAATCTCGTTGTCTATGTTGAGATATAGAACTTATACACAAGCTCTTGCATGTTTCTCCAACTAACCATTTGTCTGGACATGACTTTAAATGTCAATCATTGATCTTGCCTTTGGTGCCATGATCTGATGGTCTCTATTCAACTATCTTAACTTTAAAACACATCCATTTGATCACCTTCTGATAGGCTCACACTATCTGTTACATCTTTGCATGCTTTTGAACTTTAGCTTTATCAAGATGTTAAACATTAAGCTCTTTATCCCATCTCACTGCTTCTTATATATTTGGATCACTTTTAATCTATTAATCTTCTTGAACTTGCTCGGTCTTTAACTCACCACTATGTCAATAAACATCAATCACTTTGTTCCATGTGAATCCATTCAATCTATTAGATCTCTTTTATATGATAACACACACACCATTAGATCTTTTAACAAGCTTGATATTTATCTTTGACATGCTCACTCTCATTGGTTCTCTATATGATAGACTCATGTGCTTGTGACACTTGGAATTAACGTGTTCAATCAGAGGGACCTTTAAGACTTTGACTTCATCGTACTCTATTGGATCATCTATGTATGATGAAGCACATGCCATTGATCAAGATAGGACATAATATAAATTCTAAGACTTAGGAAATATTAATTCCTTTGATCACTACTCAAGCTGGTAATTACTAGGTTAAAGGGCCAATTTCACAATGATGACAAAGGCTTAACTCATAAATTAAGCTACCAAGTCTAAGCTATAACCAGTTACCATCAAAATAAAAAGTGCTTGTTGAAGCCATGATAAAACCCTTAGGGTTTTATTGAGAAACCCTATCCAGTCTAAGAGCAAAGATAATTCAATTTTGAGCTCATTCCTTCTCCTTTGAGCCCATGGAACACATATTCAAGATGTTCATGAAAAAACCATAACAGATATACCATCTATTTATTTTGCAAATGTCCATAGATGAGATTTGTAAAATCATGACAACTTTGCATGACCTTGTGTAGATTTTGTCTAAGTATGAAGACCATTTCATTTGGACTAGAAGGCTAACTTTGCACCTGCATAACTCTTGTCGCACTTAGTCGAATGACCTACATATTAACACATATGATCCTTTTATATAGGGGATTCCATCCATATATCCAATTACTCCTGAAGCCTTCATACGTGTAAGATATGACATCATAAAAATTCCTTTGAAATTTTTATTGCAAATTGCAAATTTAACTAAGTGTTGGAAAATACTGTCAAAATGCCTTGGAGCCCTACTTTGCTCAAGCATATATTTTGTCATGCTACATCGTGTGACCTAAGATTTAACGCATATAAATTAGGCATAAAAATGAATATATCCATATGATCATTTTGTCCTAACACCTACATGTGTGAAAACTCTAACTTCATCAATATGCTTACTTGGCTCTGTTTAGCCCTTTTTGCAAATTTGGTTGTGTTGAAACTTAGCGAATTATGTCCAAGTAGCCAACTTTGCATGCCCATATCTTCAACTGTGTTTCATCTCATGGACTCAAATATGACACATAACAACTAAGGACTAATGTGATCACAACCATGTGATCAGCTCCCCCATACTCATTCACATGTGGTAATGGTGATGTCATCAAAATGCCTTCTCATCTTTTCTATCATAGACCCAAAATGTCTAGATGATCAATGTGAAGAACCAGATGAATTCCACTCATGCACATAAGCACTCCAATCATCCTTGAACTCTGATAGCATGCCTTCCACATCCTCAAATCACCATACTCAACCCTGAGAATCAATGCCATCCATAATCTCCCTTTTGACATCAATGACATGCTCATAATGTCCCTTTTGACATCAATGACAAGCAAATTTCCAACAAACTCCCCTTTTGTCATTGAAGGCAAACTAAATGCTCTGATCTTCTAATATTCAGCTCATTCTCTAGCATTGCTTGCATTGGTTTTTGATAAGTATGAACTGAATCTTTTGATATCATATTTGTTCCCCCTTAAGCAATGGCACATTTGCCTAAACTCTACTTGAACACTTACTTTGCTTCTTCTTTGACATTTTCACTTTTTGCTCCAAAATTTTACAAAGAGCATTTACCCTTTTTCTCCCCCTTTGACATCAATGGCAAAGGGATTCCTTCTCACTTTTTTTCCAAAGTGTATTCCACCTTTATCAGATAAAGGAGTTTGTCAAAGAACCTACAACCATCAACTCATTAGAAATTTGCAAAATATACATACCTGAGTTGCCTTTTCTCTTCTTCTAGGGATCAACAAGGCTTTTATGACCCTTCCTATGGACTTATGCTCCATCACTTATATCTAGTGATGTGATGTAGGAGCTATCACTCCAAAATTTTGTCTCATTGCATCACTTGAGCATCTTCAGGTCTCCATACATAGTCCTCTGATCCTAAGACCTGACCAGTTACAAAGCTCCCACTTTATTTAAGCATGAAGATTTAATACACTGTCTAAGCACTTGACTTGGTTTGTTCAAGTCATCATCTCAACTTGTTTGAGTTAACATCTATAGTAGACAACACCTTATCTTTCAATCATGATTGAATCATCTCACATATTCTCCTTGTGACATCATGCATAGCTCCTCAAGCCATTCAAGCTATCTGAGTTAGCTCACCCTAACTTGATGGTATATACAACTTGTCATCTTCAGAACTTAGAGACCTTATACATGATTTTATTTATTATGCAACATAGATAAGTCTCAACCAACATCCACCTAAGCATTTTCAAATCTACCACCACAAAACATATAGTAAGCTCCTCTATTATGAGCTTTCTTGATCATGACAGACTGAACAATCTACCTCCCCCTTGCTCTATGCTCCATCTTTGCATCAAGGGCCTGCCTATAACACACCATAACTTCATTTAACACATGTATATCATCATTTTACACATGTTCTCTGAGTTTGGTGACCTAAATTCTTATACAACACAAGTTACACCATGTCAAGGGTTTCTTGCATTAGAACCCTTATGCCAATTGAACCTACAAACATATATATGAGATGTACTCCAATCTAATTATGTCACATTGAAGCACTTATTCTATCCTTGCAAACACTGCATACACAACACTTGACTTGATTTGATCAAGTCATTATCACAACCTGCTTGATTTACATTTATAGTAGACATCACTTGCTTCTCTACTGAAAAGGGGTCTCTTAAGAATCATAGGTAGAGGCACCTTACTTCACAATGTCCTAGAACAATATGAAACTAGGATTTGCCCATAACTCCTCATATTCCTTTTCCTCCTTGGTCCTATTGTCCTTTTCTTCTTCTTCTTCTTCTTCTTCTTAGGCTGAATATAAGTAACATGCTCATCCACTATGATATTCTCCTTTGGAATAACAATCCACGGAGACAACATGGATTCATGGCATACATTTTCATCTAATGAATCTTCTTTGCAGCTCAGAATCTCATCGTGGCACATAAGACTGATGTTTTATGCCTGATACTTTATCTATAGCAATATGATCATCACTTGAATCTGTACATACCTCAAAAATATCCTTGGCCAACACCTTAGACATCTCCTTGAGCTTTGTCTTCTCATTCTCAACATGTACAGACATTGAGATCTCTTGACATTCTCCAACCTATATAACATTCTCCATTATGGTTTGATCTTTCACCTTACATACATTCTTGGGTTGCTTATATGTCCTATTGGGCTTACTTTTCTCTTTTTTAGAGACTTGTGAACCTTTGTTCACACTAGGAGGCATGTTTTTCTTTTTACTTTAGACTTTTGATCTTACAAAGCTTGTTCTACATTGTTTAGTAATGTGAACAAAATTATGATAATTATAGCACATTACATTTGTATCTACCAAGGATGCAAATGATTTTTTTTTATAAAGTTGGTTCTCCTTGTAGGTAAAACTCTACATTTAATAGCCTTATGACCAAAATGATTAAAAATATAACAATAATCATAGAAAGATGAGGAATACATAGTCATAGCTTTTCTTTATGCAGGATGGGGAGTTCTTCTCAACTTTTGCTTCTTTAAGTTGCTTACCCTTGTGTAACCATCTGCATTAGTTGCCTTTGTCTTATGCACCTTCCTTGAGTTTGAAGAGATGGACTCATTGTTATTTTTCCTTTCCTCAAGCTTCTTTTCAACTTTAACCTTCAACACATCAAAATTTCTTGTGTTTGTCTTTGTATCCTTGAAAGCTTTCTCTGTCTTTGCTCCTAATCCTTCTACTTTGAAATTGTCATAAAACTTAGCAGACGTACTGGTTATGGGACTTTTCCCCTTTTCATAACCAAGACCAAATTTCCCTTTTGATGGCTTTTGAGAGCTGATCAACTCATAAAGAATGTCTGATCCTCCTTTTAGCTTTAGACATTTGTCTATTTTATGTTTAGATTTTTCAAGTTCTTTTCTCAAAGCCACAATCTCTGCTTTTAGCCTCATACACTCAACAAATTTTAATTGTAGTTCAATATTGACTACATCTTCTATTCTCGTGGCCTCTTCAACTTGTGTCTTTAGCCTTATCGCCATCTGATCGGATTCTTCAATATTTTTGGATAGTTTTTCAATTTCTTTTTATCCAAGCTTCTTTTGTCTTGTGTTCTCTTTTATCAGCATGTCAATATCAATTAGAGAACATATGAGTTCACACTCAAGGTCCATTTCTCCTTCCTCTTCTTCATTAGAGTCTTCAACTTCCTCTTGATCCAAATCTACAAAAGTTGATCCTAATGCCATGAACAAGGACCTATTTCCCTTAGCCACAAAGACACAATCATGGTCATCATTTGAGCTATCACTATCATCCAATGAGTCACTATCTTCTCTTCTATACAAGCTTTTCTTATTTTTAAAGAAGTTACTCCTTTTGGAATAGTGGGGCTTCATTCTTTTGTCATCCTCTTCTTGCTCATAGTAACCTTTTTCTCATATGGGAATTTAGCATAAAAATGTCCTACTTTACCATAATTAAAACATTTAAAGGGTGACTTACCTTTGTAATTTATAGATCCTCTTTTCAATCTTCTGACAAAGTGTCTTATTCTTCATCAGTCTCCTCAGATTTAGATGTAAATGCTTCTGCTTTTGCTTTCCTGGATGTTTTGAATGCAACTTCTCTCTTGAAAGTATTTGCTTCTCCCATTCTCATATCATAAGCAGTGAAGGTTCCATGTGACTCATCTATTGTGATCTTATCTATATCTCTTGCTTCCTCTATTTCCAAGATTTTAGAGTCATATCTTGAAGGTAAATATCTTAAGACCTTTTTGACAATAACTGATTCTTTTATCTCTTCTCCAAGGCCTCTGATTGCATTGACTGTTTCATCTACCCTAAGGAGGTAGTTTGCAATCTTCTCCTCTTCATCCATTTTGAGACTTTCAAACTATCCACTATATGTTTGTAGCTTGGCTTGCTTTACCTTGTCATCACCTTCAAAGATGATCTTAAATTTAGTCCAGATGTCCTTTGAATTTTGATAATACATCACTTTGGCAAAATCTAATTTGGACAATCCATAAAGAATATCATTCTTTGCCTTGGCATTGCACTCATATGCCTTCTTTGAAGCTTGATCAGTAGGAGTTGTAGTAGGAGTTCTATATCCATTTACCATAGATATCCATAAATCAAACCGTAATGAAGATAAATAAGCTTCCATTCTTATGCTCCAAAATGCATAGTTAGATCCATCAAAGAGAGGTGCTTTGTTTGATGAAGATTCTTATTGACTAGCCATTGTGTTCATTGTTCCAATATCTCCCTGAGCTGATTAAGCTTATTCAAAGGAACACTAGGCTCTAATACCAATTGTTGGAACAAAAATATCTAATGAGAGGGGGGAGTGACTCAATAGATCAACTAAAACCAGTCCTTTAATGTTTTTAAAGAAAATTTAAAAGCATATGCAGATTAAAAGATAAATGCAGAGATCACATACACACACAAATACTCATGAAACTAAATGTATATGTGGAAAACCCAAAGGAAAAAACCATAGTGAGAATAGCTGCTAGAATCTACTATTCTAATCCAACCTCATAGTTCAAAGCCTCACTGGCAAACCTCACTGGTTACAATGTTTAAGGACATAAATCCTAAGGAGACACCAATCCCCTAGTTTAAGAGCACCAAATTTAAGGAAGCACCAACTCCCTAACTGAGCACCAACTTAGCTTAACCTCACTAGTTACAATGTTTAAGTGCATAAACCCTAAGGAGAAACCAATCCTCTAACTGAGCACCAACTCAACTTGTCTAATGGCACCAACCAATCAGATCTATGGAGCTACAACTCCAGATTACAACATTGATTCATAAATGAATCAAACTCTATTCTCTCTATTACAAGTCTAATCTATAACTACTCAAACTATGCACATTGTCTTCATGCCTTCTTCCTCTCTGCCCCTTTCACTCTATGTCTGGATATATATCTATTTGACACACTTTATATCTCCCTATGTAGCCTCTTCTTTTCCTCTCTACACTCTAGTTTTGTGTCTATATATTTTCTATTTGACACAATTTAAATGGCTTAAGTAGCTTTTAATTTGTCCTAGATATCATATATATAAGTAATTGATATAGGGTTTGCTTCTTATCTATGTTCACACTCAGACTATAACACATCACACCAATTCTAGATTGTAGTTCACTATGACATGAAATATTAATTTCCCATGTCTCGATTCCATGCATCACATCATAATTATATGTCTCTTTACTATCTATAGCATCTGTTAGACTCAATTTTTGATGCACATGATCTTTAATGTAGATTTAATTAGCTGGATCGATCAATCTCATTATCTATGTCGAGATATAAAGCTTATACGTAAGTTCTTGCATGTTTTTCCAACTAACCATTTATCTAGACATGGCTTTAAATGTCAGTCATTGATCTTGCCTTTGGTGTCATTATCTGATGGTCTCTATTCAATTGTTTCAACTTTAAAATGCATCTATTTGATCACCTTTTGATAGGATCACACTATCTGTTACATCTTTGTGTACTTCTAAATTTTAGCTTTATCAAGACGTTAAACATCGATCTCTTTATCCCATCTCACTGCTTCTTATATCTTTGGATCAATTTCACTTTGTTAATCTTTTTGAACTAGCTCAGTCTTTAACTCACCACTGTGTTGATAATAATCGATCACTTTGTTCCATTTGAGTCCATTTGCTCTATTGGATCTCCTTTATATGATCACCTACACACCATAAAATCTTTTAACAAGATTGATATTTATCTTTGACATGCTCACTCTCATTGGTCCTTTATCTGATAAACTCATGTGCTTGTGAAACTTGGCATTAGTGTGTTCAATTGAAGGCACCTTAGACACTTTGACTTCATCATACTCTATTGGATCATCTGTGTATGTTGAAGCACAAGCCATTGATCAAGATGGGACATAATATAAAGTCTAAGACTTAGGAGATATTATGTCCTTTGACCATTGCTTGAGTTGGTAATTATTAGGTCAAAGGGTCAGTTTCACAATGACGACAAAGGCTTAAGTTATAACTTAAGATATCGGGTCCAAGCTATAGCTAGTCACCATAAAAATAGAAAGTGTCTATTAATTCCATGACTAAAACCCTTAGGGTTTTACTAAGAAACTCTATCTAATCCAAGAGCAAAGATAATTAATTATGAGCTCGTTCCTTCTCTTTTGAACCTGCAGACCACATATTCAAGATTCTCATGAAAAAGCCATAACAAATATACCATCTATTTCTTTTGAAAATGTCGATAGATGAGATTTATAAAAGCATGACAACTTTGCATGACCTTGTGCAGATTTTGTCTAAGTATGAAGACCATTTCATTTTTCCTAGAAGGCTAAATTTGTACCTATATAACTCTTAACACACTTAATCAGATGACCTATAGATTAGCACATATGATCCTCTTACATAGGAGATTCCATCCATATATCCAATTACTCTTGAAGCCTTCATACATGCAAGATATGACATCATAAAAATGCCTTTGAGCTTTTTATTGCAAACTAAAAATATGACTAAGTGTTGGAAAACACTATCAAAATGCCTTGGAGCCCTAATTTTCTCAAGCATATCTTTTATCATGCTAAATCACGTGACCTGAGATTTAGCTCATATAAACTAGGCACAAAAATAAATAGACCATGTGATCATTTTGTCCTAACACCTCTGTGTGTGAAAATTTCGATCTCATAAATATGCTTACTTGGATTTATTTAGCCCTTTTTGTAAATTTGGCTATGTTGGAACTTAGTGAATTATTTCTAAGTAGCCAACTTTGCATCCCTATATCTTCAACTACGCTTCATCTCATGTTTTCGAATTCGGCACATAATAATTAGGGACTAATGTGATAATAACCATGTGATCAACTCCCCCATACTCATTCACATGTGGCAATGGTGATGTCAACAAAATGCCTTCTCATATTTTCTATCATAGACCCAAAATGTCTAGATGAACAATGTGAAGAACCAAATGAATTCCACTCATGCACATAAGCACTCCAATCATCCTTGACCTTTAATAGGATGCCTTGCACATATTAAAATCACCATACTTATCCCTAAGCATCAATGCCATCCATAATCTCCCTTTTGACATCAATAACATGCTCATAATGTCCCTTTTGACATCAATGACAATCAAATTGCCGATGATCTCCCCCTTTATCATTGATGGCAAACTAAATGATTTGGTCTTCTAATATTCAAATATTTCTCTAGCATTGCTTGTATTGGCTTCTTATACATATGAAATAAATTTGTTTATACCATACTTTTTCCCCCTTAGGTAATGGCACATTTTCCTAAGCTCAACTTGGACACTTACTCTACTTCTTCTTTGACATTTGCACATTTTGCTCCAAAATTTTACAAAGAGCATTTTCCCTTTATCTCCCCCTTTGATATCAATGGAAAAGGGACTCCTTCTCACTATTTTTCCAAAGTGTTTTCACCCTTTATCAGATAAAGGAGTTTTTTCAAGAACATGCAACCATCAACTCATTAGATATTTCTAAAATATACATACCTGAGTTGCCTTTTCTCTTCTTCTAGGGATCAACAAGGCTTTTATGACCCTTCCCATAGAATTATGATCCATCACTTATATCTAGTGATGTGATGTAGGAGCTATCACTCCTAAATTTTTTCTCATTACATCACTTAAGCATCTTCAGGTCTCCATACATAGTCCTCTGATCCTAAGACCTGACCAATTACAAAGATCCCACTTTGTTTAAGCATGAGGTTTCAATACACTATGTAAGCACATGACTTGGTTTGTTTAAGTCATCATCTCAACCTGCTTGAGTTAACACTATAGCAGACAACACCTTATCTTTCAATCATGACTACAACATCTCACATATGCTCCTTTTCACATCATGCATAGCTCCTCAAGCCATTCAAGCTATCTGAGTTAGTTACCCCTAACTCTATGGTATATTCAAATTGTCATCTTTACAACTCAGAGACCTTATACATGATTTTATTTATCATGCAACATAGATGAGTCTCAACCAGCATCCATCTGAGCATTTTCAAATCTACCACCATAGAACATACAATAAAGCTCCTTTATTCTGAGCTTTCTTGATCCTGACAGACTGAACAATCTACCTTCCCCTTGCTCCATGCTCCATCTTTGTATCAAGGGTCTACCTAGAACACACCATAGCTTAATTTAACACATGTATATCATCATTTTACACATGTTCTCTGAATTTGGTGACCTAACGTCTTGTACAACACAAGATATACCATGTCAAGGGTTTCTTGCATTGGAACCCTTATGCTAATTAAACCTACAAACATATATATGAAAAGTACTCCAATCTCATTATGTCACATTGAATCACTCATTTTGTCCCTATAGACATTACATACACAACACTTGACTTGATTTGATCAAGTCATTACCATAACCTGCTTGATTTACATTTATAACAGACATCACTTGCTTCTCCACTGAAAAGGGGTCTCATAAGAAACATAGATAGAGACACCTTACTTCACAATGTCCTAGAACAATGTGAAACTAGGAGTTTCCCATAACTCCTCATATTCTTTCTCCTTCTTCTCCTTCTCCTTCTCCTCCTCCTTCTCCTCCTGCCTCCTCCTCCTTCTCCTTCTTCTTCTTCTTCTCCTTCTCCTTCTCCTTCTTCTTCTCCTTCTTCTCCTTCTTCTTCTCCTTCTTCTTCTTCTCCTTCTCCTTCTTCTTCTTCTCCTTCTTCTTCTTCTTCTTCTCCTTCTTCTCCTTCTCCTCCTTCTTCTTCTCCTTCTCCTCCTTCTCCTTCTCCTCCTCCTCCTCCTTCTCCTTCTTCTCCTCCTTCTCCTTCTTCTCCTCCTTCTCCTTCTCCTCCTCCTCCTTCTCCTCCTCCTTCTCCTCCTCCTCCTCCTTCTTCTTCGTCTTCTTCTTCTTCTTCTTTTTCTTCTCCTCCTCCTCCTCCTCCTCCTCCTCCTGCTTCTGCTGCTGCTGCTGCTACTGCTGCTCCTCCTTCTCCTTCTCCTTCTCCTTCTTCTAATTCTTCTCCTTCTTCTGCTTCTTCTTCTTCTCCTTCTTCTTCTCCTGCTTCTCCTTCTTCTTCTCCTTCTCCTTCTTCTTCTCCTTCTTCTTCTCCTCCTTCTCCTCCTTCTGCTCCTTCTCTTCCTCCTTCTTCTTCTCCTTCTCCTCCTTCTCCTCCTCCTCCTCCTCCTCCTCCTCCTCCTCCTCCTTCTTCTTCACTTGCTTCTCCACTGAAAATGGGTCTCATAAGAAACATAGATAGAGACACCTTACTTCACAATGTCCTAGAACAATGTGAAACTAGGAGTTTCCCATAACTCCTTCTTCTCCTTCTCCTTCTCCTCCTCCTTCTCCTCCTCCTTCTCCTCCTCCTCCTCCTCCTTCTTCTCCTCCTCCTTCTCCTCCTCCTCCTCCTCCTCCTCCTCCTCCTCCTCCTCCTTCTTCTCCTTCTCCTCCTCCTCCTCCTCCTCCTCGTCCTTCTCCTTCTCCTTCTCCTCCTCCTTATTCTCCTTCTTCTCCTTCTTCTTCTCCTCCTCCTCCTTCTCCTTCTCCTTCTATTTCTCCTTCTCCTTCTCCTCCTCCTCCTCCTCCTCCTCCTTCTTCTTCAGCTTAAGAGAGGAAACATGCTCATCCACTATGATATTCTCCTTTGGATTAACAATACATCGAGACAACATGGATTCATGACATACCTTTTCATCTGATGAATCTTCTTTGTAGCTCAAAATCTCATCACTAGGCAAAAAATACTAATGTTTTATGCTTGATACTTGCTCCATAATAGCAAGATGTTCACTTGAATCTATACATACCTCATAACTATCCTTGGCCAGCACCTTGGACTTCTCTTTGAGATTTGTCTTCTCATTCTCAACATGTGCATACATTGAGAGCTCTTGACATTCTCCAACCTCTGTAGCATTCTCCATCATGGCTTGATAATTCACTTTCCACACATGCTTGGGTTGCTTATATGTCTTTTTGGGGTTAATTTTCTCTTTTTCAAAGACTTGTGAACCTTTGTTCACATTGGGAGGCATGCTTTTATTATTATTTTGGACTTTTGATCTTACAAAGCTTGTTCTACATTGTTTAGCTATGTGACCAAAATTATTACAATTATAGCACATCACATTTGTATCTATCAAGGGTGCAAATGAATTTTTTCTTACAAAGTTGGTTCTCCTTATAGGTACAACTCTACATTTACTATCCTTATGAACACAATGATTAAAACTACAACAATAACCATAGAAAGATGAGGAATACCTAGTCATAGATTTTATTTATGTAGGATGGGGAGTTCTTCTCAACTCTTGCTTCTTCAAGTTGCTTAACCTTGTGTAACCATCTACGTTAGCTACCTTTGTCTTCTACACTTTCCTTGAGTTTTCAGAGATGGACTCATTGTTGTTTTTCCTTTCCTCAGGCTTCTTTTCAGCTTTAGCCTTCATCACATTAGCATTGTTTCTATTTGAATTTGTATCCTTGCAAGCTTTCTCTTTCTTTGATCCTGATCCTTCTGCTTTCATATTATCAAATAACTTAAAAAATTTATTGGTTATGGGACTTTTCCCCTTTTCATAACCAATACCAAATTTCCCTTTTGATGGCTTTTGAGAGATGATCAATTCATCAAGAATGTCTACTCCTTATTCAGCTTTGGACCTTTGTCTATTTAGTCATTAGATTTTTCAAGTTCTTTTCTCAAAGGCCACAATCTCTGCTTCTAGCCTCATACACTCAATAAATTTTAATTGTAGTTAAATCTTGACTACATCTTCTATTCTTGTGGCCTCTTCAACTTATGTCTTTAGGCTTATCACAATCGGATCAAATTCTTCAAGACTTTTGGATAGTTTTTCAATTTTTTTTAATCCAAGCTTCTTATGTCTTGTGTTCTCTTTTATAAACATATCAATCTCATCTAGAGCACATATGAGTTCACACTCAAGGTCCACTTCTCGTTCCTCTTCTTCATCAGAGTCTTCAACTTCCTCTTGATCTAGATCGACATAAGTTGATCTTAATGCCATGAACAGGGACTCATTTCCCTCAGCCACAAAGGCACAATCATGGTCATCATCTGAGCTATCACTAACATCCAATGAGTCACTATCTTCTCTTATATACAAGCTTTAAAAAAAAAAAGTTACTCCTTTTGGAATAATGGGGCTTCATTCTTTTGATATCCTCTTCTTGCTTAGATTTATCCTTTCTTCATAAGGGCATTTAGCAGCAAAATTTCCTACTTTACCATAATTAAAACATTTAAAGGGTAACTTAACTTTGTAATTTACTGATCTTATTTTCAATCTTTTGAGAAATTTGGATTCTTCTTCATCATTCTCCTTAGATCTAGATGTAGATGCTTCTGCTTTTGATTTCCTAGATGCTTTGAATGCAACTTCTCTCTTGGAAGTATCTGCTTCTCCCATTCTCATATCATAAGCAGTGAAGGGTCTATGCAACTCATCTACTATGAACTTATCTATACCTCTTGCTTATTTTATTATAGAGGTGTCAGAGTCATATCTTGATGGTAAAAATCTTAAGTCCTTTTTAAAAATTATTGATTCTTTCATCTCTTCTCCAAGGCCTCTGATTGCATTGACTATTTCATAAACCTTGAGGAACTAGTCTACAATATTCTCCTCTTCGTCCATTTTTAGAATTTCAAACTAGCCTCTATATGTTTTTAGCTTGTCTTGATTTACCTTGTCATCACCATCATAGATGCTCTTTAATTTGTTTCAGATGTCTTATCCATTTTGATAATGCATCACTTTGACAAACTATGATTTGGACAATCCACAGAGAGTATCATTCTTTACCTTGGTATTACACTCATATGCCTTCTTTGAAACCTGATCCATAGGAGTTGTAGTAGGGAATGTATATCCATTTACCATAGACATCCATACATTAAACCCTAATGAAGATAAATAAGCTTCCATTCTCATGCTCCAAAATGCATAGTTAGATCCATCAAAGAGAGGTGATTTTTTTGATGAAGATCCTTCTTGACTAGCCATTATATTCACTATTCCAAGATTTACCTCAATTGATTAATCTTCTTCTAAGGAACCTTGGGATCTGATACCAATTATTGGAACATAACTATCTACTGAGAGGGGGGTGAATCATTAGATCAACCAAAACTAGTCCTTTAATCCTTTTAAAGCAAATTCAAAAGCATATGCAAATTAAAAGATAAATGTAGAGATTACATACACACAAACACTCATGACACTAGATGTATACATGGAAAACCCAAAGGGAAAAACCATGGTGAGAATAACTGCTAGAAGCTACTATTCTAATCTAGCCTCATAGTTCAAGGCCTCACTGACAAACCTCATTGGTTATAATGTTTAAGGACACCAATCTTAAGGAGACACCAATCCCCTATTTTAGGAGCACCAACTCTAAGGAATCACCAACTCCCTAATTGAGCACCAACTCAGCTTAATCTCACTAGTTATAATGTTTAAGGGCACCAACCCTAAAGAGACACCAATCCCTTAACTGAGCACCAACTCAACCTGTCTGATAGCACTAACCAATCAAATCTATGGAGATACAACTCTACATTATAACATTGATTCATAAATGAATCAAACTCTATTCCATTTTTTACAAGTCTAATCTATAACTATTCATACTATCCACATTTTCTTCATGCCTTCTTCCTCTCTACCCCTTTCACACTGTGTCTGAATATATATCTATTTGACATACTTCATCTCTCTCTCTGTAGCCTCTTCTTTTCCTCTCTACCCTCTAGTTTTATGTCTATATATTTTCTATTTGCCATAAGTAATTGATCTAGGGTTTTCTTCTTCTCTGTGTTCACACTCAAACTATAACACATCACACCAATTTTAGACTCTAGTTCATTATGACATGAACTATTAGTTTCCCACATCTTGATTCTATACATCACATCATAATTGTAGGTCTCTTTACTATCTATAA
Source organism: Torreya grandis (assembly GCA_037957365.1). Classification (NCBI taxonomy): domain Eukaryota; kingdom Viridiplantae; phylum Streptophyta; class Pinopsida; order Cupressales; family Taxaceae; genus Torreya; species Torreya grandis. The sequence goes on from JARHVA010000477.1 coordinate 1,470,938, forward strand.
CATATGTTAGACTCAAGTTTTGATGCATAAACTCTTTAATGTAGATTTGATTGGTTGGATCAATCAAACCCATTGTTTGTGTCAAGATATAGAGCTTATACGCAAGTTTCTAACTAACCTTTTGTCTAGGAATGACATTAAATGCCATTCATTGATCTTGCCTTTGGTGCCATGATCTTATGGTCTATATTCAATTGTCTCAACTTTAAAATGCATTTATTTGATCACCTTCTGACATGATCATACTATCTGTTTGATCTTTATATGCTTATGAACTTTAGCTTTGATGAGATGGTAAATGTCAAGCTATTTATCCCATCTCGTTGCTTCCTATATCTTTGGATCACTTTCACTTCGTCGATCTTCTTTAACTTACTTGATCTTTAACTCACCACTATGTTGATAATCATTGATCACTTTGTTCTATATGAGTTCACTCATTCCATTGGATCTCCTTTATATGATCACCCATGCACCATCAAATATTATAACAAGCTTGATATTTATCTTTGATAGGCTCACTCTCATTGGTCCTCTATCTGACAGACTCATGTGCTTGTGACACTTGGCATTAACACATTCATTCAAAGGGACCTTTGACACTTTGACTTCATTGTGCTCTGTTGGATCATCTACGTACAATGAAGTGCAAGCCGTTGATCAAGTTGGGATATAATATAAAATTTAAAACTTAGGAAATATTAAGTCCTTTTATCACTGCTCGAGTCAGTAATTACTAGGTCAAGGGATCATTTTTGCAACAATGATAAAGGCTTAAGTTATAACTTAAGCTACTACGTCCAGGCTATATCCAATCACCATCAAAATAGAAAGTGCCTATTGATGCCATGACTAAAACCCTTAGGGTTCTACTAAGAAACACTATCTAGTTTGAGAGAAAATATAATTCAATCATGAGCTCATTATTTCTCCTTTGATCTTGTAGATCACATATTCAAGATGCTCATGAAAAACCCACAATAGATATACCATTTGTTTCTTTTAATAATATCCATAGATGAGATTTGTAAAATCATGACAACTTTGCATGACCTTGTGCAAATTTTTTCTAAGTATGAAGACCATTTCATTTTTCCTAGAAGGCTAAATTTTCACCTACATAACTCTTATTGTAGTTAGTCAGATGACTTATAGATTAACACATATGTTCGTTTTGCATAGAGGATTCCATCCATATATCCATTTGCTCTTGAAGTCTTCATACATGCAATATATGACATCATAAAAATGCCTTTGAGCTTTTTATTGCAAACTAAAAATTTAACTAAGTGTTGGAAAACACTATCAAAATTCCTTAGAGACCTACTTTGCTTAAGCATATCTTTTATCGTGCTACATTGTATGACCTACGATTTAGCACATAAAATTAGGCACAAAAATGAACAGACCCATGTGATCATTTTATCCTAACACCTCCATGTGTGCAAATGCTAACCTCATCAATATGCTTACTTGGCTCTATTAAGCCCTTTTTGAAAATTTAGCTAAGTGTTGGAACTTAGTGAATCTATTCGAGTAGCTAATTTTGCATCCCCATATATTCAACTGTGCTTCATCTCATGGCTTCAAATTTGGTGCATAACAACTAGGGACTAATATGAGCACAGCCATGTGATCATTTCTCCCATACTCATTCACATGTGGTAATGGTGACATCATCAAAGTGCCTTCTCATCTTTTTTGTCATAGACCCAAAATGTCTAGATGATCAATGTGAAGAACTAGATGAATTCCACTCATGCACATAAGCACTCTAATCATACTTGACCTCTGATAGGATGCCTTTCACATCTTCAAATCACCATACTCATCCCTGAGCATCAATGACATCCATAATCTCCCTTTGACATCAATGACATGCTCATAATGTCCCTTTTGACATCAATGGCAATCAAATTACCAACACCTTTAATTTATTGGAGAGAACTCTACTACCCCTATAGAGCACATAAAAGATGTTGTGAATTTTTTTTGCATCCATAATGTAACCAAAGATAACATCATAGTTTGATCCCTTGCCTCTTTTTTGAAAGGAAGAATGCAGTAGTGGTATCGAGGTTTGTAGCCTGGGACTATCCAAAATTGGGATGAGTTGGATGTGAAACTATGTAAATAGTTTGAGGAGAAGAGTGACCACCTGTCATTTATGGAACAACTCACTACCATTAAAAGAGATCCACATGAGTAAATGGTTGACTTTAAGTTCAGATTCTAGAAGACTTGGGATCAAATTCCACCTTTGGTAAAACCTTCTCATAATAATATGTTTTTATATTTTTTAAGAGTGTTAAACATTGATATGGATGTGATGATTCAATCCATGGGAGGCATGGTATTACCCGATGCATATGAGGTGGTTGTGTGTGCAAAGAATTATTTGATCCAAGTAGGGAAGGTTGCACCCAGACCCCCTATGCATTTGTTTCCTAATCCCCCATCTATAAGTCAACTCACCTTGCCCACTTTCCTAACTCTAGTGCCCATTCTTATCATAACTAGCCCACCTATTCCATTAACTACACCTTTAATTGAGCTAAACAAAGTTAAATAATTATTGTAAATTTGGAAATGATATATTAGCGCTTAAAAGGTAGCAAGTGTAACAATCTAGGCGTTATCAACCCTTCAATCAACCATATTAGCCAAACAGGCCTCCCTATCAAGGTGGTGCACAAGATGAAAACCATCTCTCATATAATAGGCCACCTTATGCATAGATTTCAAACATTTCTAGCACTTATAAAGCCTGTATACCCATGCAAAACAACATGGTGAAGGACTATGAATGGTGATTTCCATATGATCAGCTATATCATCAAGATACATATACAAATAGAGTTGTGAACCAAGTGTCTACGATGCAAAATGTGTCACCACCTCAGGGACAATCAAATATTTTAGTTCCATAAAGAGAAGAATTACAATCACAAGCATAGAAGTAGGGCGAGTCTACTCTTTTAAATTGAAAAGAGGATGACTTCAATTATGTGAATTAAAATTAGATGTCGAGTGTGGGGAGTAACCCAGTTGATTCTAACACAAGATTCAAAATGAGGGTAATGGGAGGAGAATTTTCAACTTTTTCACCCTTAACTTTTGTGCCCTCAACTTCCATGTCCCAAGTTTTATGCATAAACACAAAGGATAAAGTGCCTGTAGGGAGCTTACAAGCATGCATGAAAACATTCGTGAAAAAAGAGAGTCAACCTCATACTAGTTTGAAGGTATGAGAGGAGGTTGTCATTCAAAAATCATAGACGAAAGGGTCTTGAATACCTTTTAACATAATTGAGCACATAAAGATAACTGGCCTAAATGTGATGATGTGGGATGTTCTTTCTATTCCTTCTCAAAGGAATTTACTAATGGACACCCTAAGGAATTTTTAATTGCATGAGCCATCACAAACTATGCCTATTTCTTTTACAAAACTATATCAACCAAAGGATAAAGGAGTGCACATAAGTAACAAACTCCCCCATTCTATGTTTCTTTGATTATTAGTAAGTATCTCATGTATAACTATATGATAGACTCAGATGCAAGCAGCTCAGTAATACCAAATAAAATCGTAGATATGCTAGGTAAAATATAATCTCCCATCTCAAAAGGAATCATCCAATTAGATGTCATAATGGTTAAAACTATGGGAATAATCAAGGACTTGAACCTCAGTTTGCATGCATGTATGAGCCTCTCCATTGCATAGGACATCACAGTCATTGACTTACCCCTTTCTTTACTATATACATTTCTTGGGATTTCACTATGAAGATATGCAGTTATCTATCCTTACATTGGTCACGCATGCTACTTAGGACCAAATATGGAACAAAGGTGACCATCAAGGCCGAACCCATTTCTAATAATCATATATAGCCATATTCTCCTAGTCTAGCTAAAATAAACTACACTATGTTTGACCAAGAAGAAAATACAATTCTCCATGAGACTACCATATTCTTTAAAGGGATCCTAGATAACCTACTTGATGAATGGATGTGTGAGGAATGTGAGTTCAACCCATATAGTAACACAAAAGAAACAGGGCTAGGCACATACTGCATTGTCAAAGAGGACCCCCTATTACCAAGTCTCATAAAGGTACAATACGATCTCAAAGGTGTGTGGCATTTATATTTTGATTGTTCTTGAAGCAAAAATGGTGCAAGATCCAGTGTGGTAACGGTCTCCCCTCAAAATGAGAAATAATTCCATGCATTCAGGTTATAGTTTAGCTGCACAAATAATGTCATCAAATATGAGGCATTTATCCAGGGTCTCTAATTGGCATAAAATAAAGGAATAAAAGTGTTTTAAGTATTTGGAGACAACTAGTTATAAACCAGGTCAAAGCATAGAACATGTCTAATAATAGTATGCTAAAAGCTTACAAACATAAGGTGCGGGACACAATCGAGGGATCTGATGCTTTCAACATCCAATCCATACCAAGGATATATAAACATGATGTTGATAGGATCGTAACTATGGGTGCAAAGTATGACCTCCTGTATAAGATAATGAATGAGTCTAAATAGTTTGTAAAGCTTATAATCATACTGATAATCCCAAATAATGCAAATAATTGGAAGGTGTTCGAAAGTGATGAATACATTATTAACTTCCTGTAAGGAAAAGAAAAATTATACACCAAGAATCAATCATAACTCCAAGCCCAATATGAGGAATAAATCATCCAACTAAAGGGAAATAAGTTTCTTAGGGGGTTAGCCACACTAGAAAACATCTTCAATTCTGAAGACTAGCTCAAGGGCGAAAGAAGAAACATGATGGTTAAGGAATAAATCTTTGAGCAAGTAATCATATATGATGACAAGAAATTTAACGCTGATAAGGTGTGATCTATATCTGAAATCAAAGAGTTCATCAATCTAAGCAGAAGATACAATGATATATTTGCATATAGCTACAAATACCTGAAAAGCTTTGACCTAGTCTTAGCTCGACATACTATTGAGCTTGACCCTATCACCAAGCCAGTCAGGTAGAAACAAAAGCCAGTAAACCCTAAACTTACACCTTTAATGAGAAAAGAGTTCTCAAAGATCATAGAGGCCAATATTATATTTCCAATTAAACACTCTTCATGGGTGGCTAATCTAGTCCCAATGCAAAAAAATAACAAAGAAATCTGGTTTTGCATGGACTTCAAGGATTTAAACAAAGCATCCCTCAAAGATCATTGCCTCCTCACACCAATGGATCAAATTAGTTAAATAGTCATTGTTTTGGAGAGGTTTTCACATATAGATAGTTACTCAGGCTATAACCAAATACTTATGTAGGAGTCCAATCAATTTAAGACCACATTCACTACTAAGTGGGGTAGCTTTGCATACCAGAGGATGCCCTTCAAATTGACAAATGTGGGAGCTACCTCTCAGAGAGCCATGGATATGGAATTCAATGGATTCCTTAATAATATCATCCTAGTCCAACATGATGATGCCATATTCTTCTTCAAGTGTGATGCTAACCATTTAAGTCATTTAGAGTAAGTCTTCAAAACATGTTGAGAGTTTGGGATCTATTTGAACCTAAGCAAGTGTGTATTCACTGTTTATGAGGGAAAATTTTTGGGCCATATTATCTCTAAATAAGGACTCGCAATTGATTAAGAGTGAGTTGAGGCCATTTTGTCTTTCCCTCTCTTGGGTCATGAGAAAGGCCTCTAGAGCTTTTTGTAAAAGATAAACTTTTTCAGAAGGTTCATGCCAAATTTTGATACTCTAACCAAGCCCCTCAAGGTAATGCTTAAGAAAGGATTTACATTTAGTTGGACCCATGAAGGCAAGATAAATTTTGAGGCCATAAAGCATACTATTGCACAAGCTCCCACCTTGATAAACCTTGATTAGAGTAAAGATTTTTTCCTTCACACATTTGGCAGAGCTAAAGGCATTTTAGCCATTCTAGCACAAAAAAATAACTACTAGTTGGAGTAGCCTATTACTTTCTTTAGTTAGACACTCAAATATTATGAGCTATGCCAAAAATTTATAGAGAGACACACCCTCATAGTCATAAGGGTGCTCAAGAAGTTCAGGAATATGTTCTCCAATAAAAGGATTCAGCTCATGGTTTCTCACTCAAGTATAAAGGAGTTTCTACTTAGTAAGGATATCAACGATAAAAGAGCTGGTTAGATCATAAAAGTGGAGTATGACATATATATTAAATCACCAAGATAGTGTGAGGGAAGGGATTATGTGAATACTTGATATAGGAGGTAAAAGTTGAAGACAAAGTAGTCCTTACACTATGTGAGGATCAATCAATAAACCAGAACATCTAAACAAGTTGGAATTAGAACATGAATATTTTCTTTCAGATTGGTGCATATCCACCTGGTTTGAACAAATCCAAGCACCGAAACTTTAGATATCAAGATATTCCTTATTTTCTTGTTAGTGGTTCACTATTTAGAATAAAAATCAATAGAGTTCTCTTGATATGCATAGAACAAGATCAAGTAAACAAGATCCTTAAAGAGTTCTATGATGAGTTATCAAGAGGCTATTACTTGCCTTAGAGCACTGCTATTAAAATTATTAGAGCTGACTATTAGAGGCCAATTATATTGAAATATGTGCATGCATGGGTGTGAAGCTACAATAAGTGCACATTCTTTATAAGAAAGCAAAAATTGGTAGCCCTGCGCTTACGCCCAATACAAGTTGATCGACCCTTTGCTCAATGGTGCTTGGATTTCATTGGAATGATAAATCTATGTCAAGTTCCAGACACAAATGGATCCTCATAATAACTTACTACTTCACAAGGTGGATGGAGGCAATAATGCTCAAAGAAGCCAACGAGGATTCTATTTTATATTTCTATGAAAGCCTTATAGAAAGATTTGGTGTTCCATCCACCATTATTTTTGATAATACAATGGTTTTTCTTGGAGATAAAATCAATGAGTTGGTGGTCAAGCACAACATTTATCTGAGTATTTCCTTAAACTGTTACCCTTAATGTACTGGTCTAGCTGAATCAACAAATAAAAACTTGATTTGCATAATTAGGTGAATTATGGAGGATAACCAATGATCTTAGCATACCAAACTCAAGATAACCCTTTTGTCACATCGAATAACATCAAAAAGGGTGTTAGGGAATTAACCTTTCATGATGGTCTATGGGAGGGAAGTGAGATTTCCTACATCTCTTAAGTTACCTTCATGAGAATTAGTCCATAAGTTAGAATTACACAAGAGTGATCCCATGATAGTAAGGTTGGCCGAGCTAATGAATCTTGAAGAAATAAGAGTGCAGGCCATGCACACTATAGAGCTTCAATAGGCATAAACAAAAAGGATGTTCAACAAAAAATTTATTGATAGAAGCTTCTATGAAGGAGACTTAGTACTCAGATGGGACACATATAGGATAAAACCTATGAAGCATACAAATTTTGATGCTATATGAAAAGGCTTATACACTATTGCTAGTTACAAACAAGACAACGCATTTCAACTCGCAAATCCAAGTGGAGAAGTGTTGCCCATCCCTATTAATGGGATTCATCTCAAGAACTATTTCTAATGATCGTATATATTTTGTAAATAGTAGATTAGATCTTTAAATTTACCTAAGTGTCATGTGCACATGATATTATTTAGATTAGTTTCATTTCCTCCAAGTGCTTGTGCATAGTGTCATGTTTAGTTAATATTTTATTTCCTCTAAGTGCCATTCAACATAGTTATTTGCTTTACTTCTTTCCTTGTGGAAGGTATCTCAATTTCTTCAAAGGTTGGGTAAGCTCATCATAGCTGACTGCATAAAGGGTAAAATATCAAGAAACTCTAGATGACTTTGTACCCAATGAATTGCTTCAAAGGCCATTGGTCCCCACTTAAAAGTATCCCATAGAGGTCACTAAAAGTGTTGCTTCTTAAATTCACTATAGTTCATGTGAAGCTCATAATATCCCATAAAAGGTTTTCACACTTGTGCAGTGCCAAATTTTTCAAGGATAAGCTTACACGTAGATGATTCCTCACCAGTGCCCAAAGTTGAAAGTTGGCATAGATTTTCACTTCAACCAAGTGCCAATTGTGCTTATGAATAGATCTTAATGTGTACCCTATGCATAATATCTCTGTAGATTCTTTATCATGTATAGCTATTGGTGTAAAAGTAAAGCACACAAAGTTACCAAAGTCTAGACTATATAGGGTAAAGTGCACAATGTGTAGTTTCTTGTGCACCACTCTATTCATAGGCCAATGTAAGCTTTTAGATGTAAGGTGCAAACTTGTAAAAATATCAAAAGTATCTAAATGTAGGAAGAATAAAGGCCTTATTATTTTCATAGAGAATTTCTGATCCATGTGTGGAGTATGTAATTGAACGCATTCCTCATTCATTCCTTTATACAGAGCTTGCACCACTCCACCATTCGTGTGCATTCCACCATTAAGATCTTGATAACAATCCTCCACCTAAGTCTTGCACTTTATCACAAAATTTATCAAAATAATTTCTTGAGATCATAAAATGCACACCTATTAGACACTTGGTCACAAACCTACATGTACTCCTCAGATTCTACCTCAACTCAACCACCTGTTAGTCTACTCTGACCGCATTATTTGATAACTAGTACATAATTAGCCATTAACATTCAAATCCCAAACCTCTCCTTTTTATCACCAATAAAAGGGGGGTTTCAAGAATGGTTAAAACATTAATAATTATGACCATTGCCACTAAGGGAAGCTCAAATACCATACCTACCATAGAGGTTGATTAAAAAAAATAGTTACATTACTGCTCTTATATTCTATGCTATAAATATGTAACATACGCATCTTGTTCAAATATGCTTAATCCATGCTTGAATCCAAACCTATGCCACTACACATAGGTATAACATTATTATCTTTCTGTGCACATCTACTTGATATATAGGCACTCTCTGCACATCTACTTGATATATAGGCACTGTTAACATTGTACTATGTATTATTTTCCCTATTCTTTGATAATGAATAGAAGTTGCATTTACTACAAGAGAGACTTCCACTACATTGAATGTGTTTTGTTTTTTTTGTTTGAATATTATATTATGCATTCACTTTGCATAGCCATAACTCAGTTGTCCCCCAACACAACTCGATCTTGGGCCCCATGGAATGGATCAACTGGTATTAGAGAAAATCTCTATTCTATTTTATATGCCTGGATCTATAAGAGCGTAATGAGAGAGAGAAGGTTTATTAGTTGATTATGTTTTATAGACTCCATCAAAATGTCATAGCAAAAGCAAAGTGGTTGACACTCATAATCAACCTAAGGCATCCCTTGAGATTCAAAGCCTCATCATCAATACTATAGAGGCATAACATACTGAATTATTTGTTATGTTCTATGAGTTAATGATACATCTCAACCTGATGTACTCCTCTTCATCTCAACAACACGTTTCGTAATGGTTTAAACAACAAACCCCCTTCAAAGTACAAGTTAATCTAGACATTCCTTTGTTCAAAGGCAAAATTGATGCCAAAGCCTTCGATTCCTAAATTCAACAAATCAAGGAATTCTTCTCTATCAATTCCTTTAATGATGATGAAAATATCACCTTTGTAGTACTGATGATGTCTATTCTGCTCATTGACTGATGGGAAAACTTCAATGTACAGTGCACATAAGAGTGTGTTCTAATATAACCCTAAATAAATTTTTTTGATGCACTGAAGGAGGAATAATACCCTCTCTAATACTTTGAATATGAATACATCAAGTTACAACAACTGCACTAGTGCAAGGATCAGTCCATAGAAGACTACACCAACATTTTCCTTGACTTCTCAATGCATGCAAGAGAACTTAAATAGATAGCATAAGGTGCTAAAGTACATCAATATACTTTGACCTTATCTTCATGCAAAAATGGAGTTCTTGAATTCCAACACATTGGGACAAGAATATCATAATGCCTCCAATATCTAAGCCAAGGAAAATATGAAGCAATGTTCCACCTCTTCATCCAACACAATGTGTAAAGCCCTGCCAACACACAGCTCCACATTGCAACCACCTAAAAAAAAGAAACAACACCTTTCATATCCAATGCATTCTAATTTAAACAAAGGTAAGAATAAGTTAGGTGAGAAGTGGTGACATTTCCATTATTCATCCACCTATGATGACTCTAAATTCCATATGCAATAGTCTCTACTCATGTAATCTACATTAGGACCTATGCTAATGGATAACACTAATGTAGATACCTCTTATCTAAGCACCAATTCCATTATGATCAACATATCTGAGGAATTAAAAATTATCTTCCACACTCAGTTCTGGGTGAACGGTCAGTCTCTCCATGTCATCGTCGATAGTGGTAGCTAGAAGAACATCATTTCGAAATCCACCACACATTGCTTCAGTCTTACCTTAACTACGCACCCTAAGCCTTATTTTATAGGGTGGTTACAACAAGCAAAAGTTATATAGGTCTAGTGATAATACACTTTTTATTACAAGGTCAAGCCAATGGAGGATAACATCACTTGTGACATCACACCTCTTGAGGTTTGCAACATCTTACTAGGAAGACCTTATATGTTTAACCGTGAAGCTACATATCAAGCCAAACCATAATAGTGGGTTATCTGTGCATAAGATCGATTCCACAAACTCATTTAGGTAGTTCCCTCAACTATAGTCACTTTGGTCTCTACCAAATAGTGTCGTAAGCTCATATCGCACGTGCAAAAGTTTGTGTTATTCATTGTTTGCCTTGATACACTTGCATAGTCAAAACTGATGAAGCACATCAAGGAGCAACAAAATGAAGTCTTCACAAAACATGAAGGCCTTCCAACACAATGTGAATTAAATATTGGTCTTAATACCAATTCATATGAATCTTTTATTAAAACATTATTATTTAAAAAACCTCTTAATATGGGAATAAATCCCATCCAAAATGTGTGGAAGCTTTATCCAAGCCTAAAAATAAGGCAATGGAAGGAATCCCAATGTATTGGGTAAATATATAAGAATTCAACCCATGAAATAAGGGGGTTGATATAATCATAAAAGGCTCATTGTTGCATTTGAAAAATATATACGTGGAGAGAATAAAACTTGTTTTTTAGTCTTTGAAGGAGAGCAAGTAAGAAACAAGTAAGCAAGTGTCCTTTTATGCAGGAAGATCAACTCCCATATAAGAGATTGTTGGAGATACTTACTAAAAGTAGAGCAGAGGTTATTTTTATAGACCAAAGTAATATTTTTATGTAAATAATATATGCAAAGTGTATTTTTCACCATTTATTAGATCGGTTATAGTGTTTTTGGACACAAAGATGCAACCCCAAAAAGGGTGAACTTTGTTATCAATTTCATCTATGTTTTATCTATTTATATCATTGAATTGATATTTTTAATAAGTATTAAACCCAATTTAATCAAATAATTCAAGTTCACATAAAATGATAGAAATTAAGAATTTTTTTATGAGTATCCCAAATTGAAAAATAGTCAAGTTTTGCATTAACTAATAATTTGGATCAAGTCTGGTAGCAGAGTAGTCAATTGGGGATATTTTAATGTGGTGTTTGGATTTTAAATTTTTAATTTTTTACACTAACTAGGTTGAAGAGCAAACATGGTGAAGGATCACTTGAATAATAAACCCTGAAATTGGTGCAAAATGTGCAAGTCAAGCCATGGATGTTCCTAGAGGATAACTAGACATAGAAATGACATTCCATCAATATTTTCTTGAGATGAAGATCATGAAAAAATATTTCATCATGAAATCAAGATCGGAGGAAAAAATGAAGGTAAAAAAGAGGAAGAACCCTCGACCAGTGGTAAGGGTAAAAGAGAAGAATATCCTAAATCTCTTCCATATAAACCTTCTCCTTCTTTCTCTAATGATAAGCAAAAGAAAGTTTCTGATTTTGTTTCTTCTAAGGTTAAGCTAGATGTTAAATTTATTTACCAATCTATAATGGAGATCTTATTGAAAAAAAATTGGATCCCTAGATCAAGCATATGGAAGTATACTTCAGGGTTCAGAAGATTGACGGTGAGGAATAAAAAATCAGCGAAATACTGTTTATTTGGGTGGTACAACACTCATTTGGTAAGAGAGTGAGACACAAAAGGATATCCTTAAGCATGGTAAATTGATTTATTCTTGGACTTATTTTATTTTTACATTAAAAAATCAATTATAACCATTAGGCTACATACAATAAGATACTATGGATTGGTAAATTTTAAGGCAAAATAAGGGTCAAAGTGTACAATATTATACTCAAGAGTTTATAAAGAGGGATTTGGTATTAGGCATTCCTCTTTACACTCAAGAGACTCTTTTGAAATATATTGGTGGGTTACATAGTTACTTAAGGCATACAATCCTTATGTTTAACCCCACTAATCTTTATGAAGTTTATGTCTAAGCTACCCATATTGAATCAAGTGGTAAAGTGATTAAGGATAGGGAACAATTCACAAAAAAGCCCAATAAACCACATGAAATTAATGGTAAAGGAAAGGGTAAGATGAAACATACCTCCATGGTTAAGAAAGAGGATGGGAAGCCCTTTTTATCTCATTCCAAGAGAGAAGGCCATGATGATGATAAGTGTTGGAAGCTCCATCTAGAATGTAGGCCAAAATGGCTCAAGAACAAGAAAGGTAAGAAGACTATTGTAACAATACAACAAGATCTTGGCTCTAATTCTGGTGATGAGACCAAGGTCACTGCCATAGACATGAAAGGTTAATATTTTTTCCTCTTATATCACTAAATCTCTTAATTCTCATTCTTCTTTGAATTCTAAATCTATGCATAACGAAAATTAAAAAAAATGAGTTGTTCCATATTAGAGTGATTTCTAAGCATACTAAGATACTTTTTTGATAGTGAATCTCAAGCTAATCTCATTTTTGAATAATTTTTTAACAAATTAGGACTTTAAAGTAAACCACATCTTCATCCTTACCCTTTAGGATGGGTATGTGATGATACTAAATTGCAAGTCATGAAAACATGTAGGTTAAGATTTGCAATCACCTCTAAGTTCATTGATGAGGTAGAGTTAAATGTGGTTCCAATTTATATTAATTATATTATACTTGGAAGTCCTTATTTGTATGATATAAAAGTAATATTCTAGAGGGAAGAGAATAAATATTTACTTGTAAAATATGGGGTTGAATACATTGTCAGATCCCATTAGATAAAAGCAAACTTATCACTTGTATTTGCAAGATAGATGAAAAGGCTTGTCAATGCAAGCAAGAACTTTGTACTCATGGTTGTAAAAGCCAAGGATGATGATAAATCCAATGATCTATAAGGTTTTGATATTAAACATAGAAATCAAATAGTTAAGATTATGTTTAACTATAATGATGTTTTTAAGGATCTACAAGGTTCACCTCCTAAAAGACATATTCAACATGAGATAAAATTGTAACGAGATGCACCTCTTCCTAATAATGGCATGCATAAGTTTTTTGTGGTAGAAAATGAATAAATAAAGAATCAAGTTCAATAATTTATTGAGAGAGGGGTAATATGGCCAAACACTTCTCCATGTGGTTCACCAATTGTCTTGGTGCCAAATAAAGATGGCACTTGGTGGATGTGTATATATTTTTGAGCATTAAACAAGATTACGGTGAAAAATCACTACCCTCTTCTTCATATCGATGATATTTTGTATCAGTAAAAAAATGTTGTTTATTTTACTAAGTTATAATTAAGAAGTCATTATCACCAAGTTATAAGTAGTGAAGGTGACATTTGGGAAATTGCTTTCAAAACTAAGGTCATTTTGAGTGGCTTGTTGTGCCTTTTGGGCTTTGTAATGCTCTCATAAATTTCATGCAGGTTATGAATGATGTATTTAGGCCATTCATAGATGATTTTTTAATAATCTACTTGGAGGATATTTTGATCTTTAGTAAAAATTGAGAATATCATATACAACATATTAAGAAAGTCTTAGAAACATTGCGAAGGGAGAAATTATGTCTAAAGATGTCTAAATATGAATTTGTCAAAACATATTTAGTATATTTAGGCTATGTTTTAGGGGATGGTAAACTAAAAATTGATCCCTCTAAATTTGAAGCCATAATAAAATGGCCAAAGCCTAATGATGTAACTATAGTTAGAAGCTTCCTAGGGGTAGTCCAATATTGGAGGAAGTTTATTGCTAACTTTTTATTGGTTGCATCTCCTTTGCATGCTTTGAAAATTAATAAATAGGTATTTCAATGGGAGGTAAACACAAAAAGTCTTGTGACATGTTGAAAGAAAAAAAAAAGAAAAGACCTAGTGTTATCACTTCTAGATTTACAACAACCATTTGATATTGAAACTGATGCAAGTACTTATGTCATGGGTGTAATTTCGATGCAGAAGTGAACGCCAATTTTTTAACATTTTGAAACCTTCACAAGTACGGCAAAGGTATATCCTACCTATGATAAAGAGTTGCATTCTTTGGTTTGAAGTGTGAAAAAATATAATCATTACTTAATGGGTAAAGAGACAATCATCCATACAGATCATCAGACTTTACAATTTATCCAATCATAGTCAAAGCTAAAATAATCAAGGCACTTTCATTGGATGGTATTTATATAACAATTACATATCGTAATCAGATATAAGTGTTAGTATAGGTTTTTGAAATTACACCATAAAATGATAATTACAAGGATAACTTACAAAGTGGACAGTATGAAAAGGCACCAGAGAGACATAATTAGTACAATCCATCAACGACATCTTCAAATAGACCAAAAAATAGGAAGAAATAGATATAACAGACTAGAACCATAAATAATATCACATCAAATTATATAATAAAGAAAAATAGAGTATGTAACTATGTATACAATATACATAAAGGAAGATAATGAAAAACCATAACAAGATAATTTTTATTAATCTTTATCAACACACCAAACCATATTCTATTATATCAAAGTAATATTAGAGGTACAATCACTGAGAGGAGGGGTGAATCAGTGATGCAAGATAATCCAATCCAATTCCAAAACCTTTAAACCCTTAACCATTCAACACATACAATTATGAATCATACACATCATTCATAAAAATGAACATGGAAGATAAAATATGATCAAGCATAAAACACATGATATATGTGGAAAACCCTCTTAAGGATGAAACCCACTAAACCCAACAAGATGGAATATAGTCCTATAATAATAAGATCCAACATTTATACCAACACAAACTGATCAAGGAACACCCATCCTTTATTTTAGTGAGACACCAATCCCACAAGGAGCTATTACCCCTGTCTAGCTGAGTACCTACAACAACTAGACCTTTAGAAAGATTTATCTTGCAAGGAGGAACCAACCCCCCAAGAAATTAATCACCCACTCAAATACCTTTAAAAAATAATCTTAAATACATATTATTTCTCTTCAACTGATGATGACCACCTTTTTCTGCATTCTTCACCTCCAATCTCTCTCAAGCTGCCTCTAGGACTAACTTGCTCAAACTGCCTTTTATAGGCTCATTAGGTCCAATGACCTATGTTTCCTCTTGCATAAACTTGATTATAAAAGAATGAATGATCATATTCACTCTCTATTTATCCTCAATGACATATACCTTCTCTTTGAAAGGTTCTCTCTTTTGCTTGAATCCACATTTCCATAACCAACACAATTAGTCCAATTAGACATTGTACTTATACCACTCTCTTCCTTTAACCCATGTTGGTTGGCCAAAATGATTTATATATTCTAAAAAAACTTAACATAGGTCTATAAACACATTAAATGTGAGAACTACACACTCCATATTTTTGTCATTACCTCATTATCCCCAAACCACCATTAGGTCATGGTGAGACCTAAAACAATTAGGCCTTCATACTCACACATTATATGTGAGACTACTTAGACCACCTTCATCCTTTACCAATGATTTGAACACATAAAACCTATCTCTAATATCCCATTTATCACTATCATATGAATCCATGCCCCTTGGAACACTAACTCAACACTTGAACCTACCAATTAGGTCTCTTTGCTCTTTGAGGCCTTCATACATAGAAAACACAGTCTCAAACTTCTGAAGAAACAACTCAAATATTTGACATAACCATATGATTAGATAACATGAATGAAAGCTTTAGGATTTTTTTAACACTTTCATTTTCTTTAGATACTTCAACATAGGCTCTAAGCACTCAAAACAACTCTTTCAAAATGGCCACTCAGACTGGTCATAAACAGTCAATCTATTTTGACTCTCCATATATAATAAAGAGCATATCATAAAAACCAATGACTTATTATAAACCTTTGATACTTATAAAACATCTCCATACTCATTTTATTCTTCAATTCTTCTAGAACTATTCCAACTCACTTCTGCAAAGTGGTCACTCAAACTGCTAGTGCATTCAACAAACATGGTCAACTTTTAAGCAATTGTTCACTCTCAAGATGGATTGGTAAAACCTCTAAAATATACACATATTTTTATTATGGATTATATAACACTCTAAAATAGATAGTTCATCTTGACACATCAAAATACTATCAAGAACAACTTAAATATCCTTTTTTGGTCACTTACAGAATATGGTCAAACACATAGTAAACTTTGGAGCTTAATATATTTGATTGTAAAAACATCCAAACCTTATTAATCACTTTTATGGATGAATATTGAATTATTCTTCAAATTTTATTTTTACATCACCTTTAAATTTGTCCTAGATTAAAATATATTATCAAAATATTGTAGACTAGTTTTTTCCTTTGATAAATCAAATGTCAACGATCACTAGTTAATGCAAAAAACATCTACAGATGTGTCTTCATCTCATGTCCTTACAAAACTTGATAAAAATCTCTCCATCGATCAAATCAAGAGTATCTTGGTATTTACTTTGCATCACTCACCAATTATATTAGATACTTGCTTCTGAGATCAAGCCACTTGGCAGCCCCGCATGCCCTCTGTGTACCTTGTAGTCAGTCTTTAAGGAACTTCTACCACTTGGCATCCCCACATGCCTTCTAAGCATCATTTGAAATATTGACTTAATATGTATCATTGGATTACTATCTAACAAGATCATACACTTTTTTATATACTTATGTAGTTAGATTAGACGCTCACCGTTAGATTTTTTGAATACTCACCGTTAGATCTCCTCTTGTGAATTTGGCTAAGTATAGAAACTTAGTGAACTCTGTTTGAGAGGCAAAATTTTCACTATTAAATTTTTTTATACGCTCAATGTCCAAACCTAAAAATTGGACCACATTATCACCTCTTATAGGAGAATCCATCCATATACCTAACTACTCCTGAAACCTTCACACATGTGAATGTTGACATCATCAATCTGCTCACTCATCCTTATCTATCAAGATGACTACTTGAATCTAAAAACTCATATGAATACTTTGATGAATTCATTTCACTTCCATAAACACTATAATCACTCACAACAACCCACAGTGTATCTGCAACATGACCACACCATTAAGCTATCAAACACAACTTCTTTGTCATTAATCCACTAGTATCTCATGATCTCTTTGACATTAATGACAAACTAACATCAATGAACATGCTCAACAATATCCCCCTTGTCATTTATGAAAAAAATCCCTCATAATGACTTCTTACTCATTTAAACTCCTTCATTATGATTTTTCTCCCCCTTTGACATTAATGACAAAAGGTCTCTTCCTCAATATGCTAACTTAAACATCGACCTAAAAAACTACTTACAGAGCTTCGAAAGCTCCCCCTAACATTAATCTCCATTTTATGTCATCTATTATTTGACATACACCAATCTAAACTTGGGATTCTCTAATCCTTGGACCTATCTACCTACAAAACTCATAAGCTCTCTTTGCTCATGCACGAAGATTCAATACCTTGACAAAATACATGACTTGATCAAGTCATCATATCAATCTTCTTGAATTCATAACTATAGAAAACACCTTCATACTTCTATCATGACTAAATAATCTTCACATATGTTCCCCCTCACATCATGTACATCTTCTTTAAGCCACTCAAGTTAACTAAGTTAGCTCACCCTTAGCCAAGCACATCTTCAAATGATATTCTTATCCTGCAACATCAACCAAAGCTCAAATGGCATCCACCATGATTCCTCTTGCTTTTAAAGTGTCTCCTTGAAGCCTATATAAAGACACCCTAACCCACAATATCCTAGAACAATGTGAAACCAAGAGTTTCCCACAACTCCTCATATTCCTTCTCCTCCTTGGTCATCTAAAACTGATAATTCATCTTCTTTTTCTTAGACTTAAGAGAATCAACTTTCTCATCCATTAAAAAATTCTCTTTTTCTTTTAAGAATGAATTGACAATACATGGAGACAACAAATATTCATGACATAACTCACCACTAGACATTGACAACTAATGTTCTTCACATGAAACTTGTTCAATAATAACAAGATGTTTACTTGTATCCATACACACCTCAGAATTAGCCTCAACTAGCACTTTGGTATTTTTTTTGAGCTCAACTTAAACTGACTTTTGATTCTCCTTTTCTAACTAGATAGATGACACATTCTCTTGGCATTCCTGAACCTTCTTCATATCTGATTCCTCTTTTGCTTTAGCAACCACTCCACCTTGATCTTTCAACTCAAATGAATTAGTTTTATTGGTTTTCACTTCCTTAGGTTTACATACAATGGATTGACCTTTATTGATCACTCTAGGATGTCCATGCACCTTCTTATGACTTGAGAGGTTGCTTTTAAAATATCTTGCAATATGACCAACTTGATAACAACTAAACAATTAGGCCTTCATACTCACACGTTTCATGTGAGACTACTTGGACCACCTTCATCCTTCACCAATGATTTTAACACATCAAAACTATCTCCAATATCACCTTTATCACTCTCATATGGGTCCATGCCACCTGGAATACCAACTCAACACTTAAACCTGCCAATTAGGTCTCCTTGCTCTTTTAGGCCTTCATACATAGGAAACATAGTCTCAAACTTCTGAAGCAACAACTCAAATATTTCACATATCCATATGATTATATCATATTGGTGAAAACTTAAGGACCTTTGTAATACCTTCATGTTCTTTAGATACTTCAACATAGGCTCTAAGCACTCAAAACAACTCTCTCAAAATGACCACTCAGACTGGTCATATACAGTCAAAATATAGTCAAGTTATTTTGAATCTCGATATATGATCACGGGCATGTCATGACAAAAAATGATTTATTATAATATTTTTAGACTTATAAAACATCTTTATACTTATTTTCTTCTTTAATTCTACTCAGAAATCTTCCAACTCACTTCTGCAAAGTGGTCACACAAATTGTGAGTGCATTCAACAAACACAATCAGCTTATAAGTAATTATTCACAATGAAGATGGATTGGTCAAACCTCCAAATTCCACATTTATGGTCCTCATAGAGTATATAACACTATACAATAGATATTTCATATTGAAACATCAAAATACTATCAATAACAACTCAAATATCATTTTATGGTCACTTACAGAACATGTTTAAACACATAGTCAACTTTGGAGCTTAATATCTTTGACTGTACATACATTCAAACCTTCCAACTCACTTTTATAAATTCACCTTGAAGTCCTCTTCAACTTTTGTTTTAAAATCACCTTCAAATTCATCTTAGATCAAAAGATATTAGTAAAATACTACAAACTATTTTTTCCCTTTACTAATTCAAATGCCAAAGTTCACTGGTTAATACAAAAACATCTATAGACACGTGTATTCATCTCATGTCCTCAAAAAAATTCTCAAATGTGATCAATTGATCACCTAAGGAGTATCCTGGTCTTTACCTTACATCACTCATTGTTGATCTTATATCCGTACTTCTGAGATCAAGCCACTTGGCAACCTCACGTGCCCTCTGTGTACCCTGTAACTAGTCTCTAATTAACTTTTGCCACTTGGCATCCCCACATGCCTTTTGAGCATCCTTTAACACATTAACTTAATACACACTATTGGATTACTATCTGACAAGATCACATGCTCCATTAGATCTTTATCTAGTCAGATTAGATGCTCATCGTTAGATATTTTGAATGCTCACCGTTAGATCTCCTCTTACAAATTTGGTTAAGTATAGAAACTTAGTGAACTCTGTTTGAGAGGCCAACTTTGCACTGTTCTAAATTTTTCTATGCTCAATGTCCAGACCTAAAACTTGGTCCACATGAACATCTCTCATAGGGGAATCCATCCATATACCTAACTACTCTTGAAACCTTCACACATGTGAATGCTGACATCATCAATATGCTCCCTCAGTCTTATCTGTCAAGATGACTACTTGAATCTAGACACTCATATGATTTTTTTGATGAATTCCTTTCACTTATATAAGCACTATAAGAACTAATAACATCCCATAGGGTCTCTACAACATGAACACACCATCAAGCTATCAAACATAACTTCTTTATTATTAATGCACTAGTATCTCATGCTCTCTTTGACATCAATGATAACCTAACATCAATGACCATGCTCAACAATTACTACTTATATATTTTTATAATCATGTTCCTTCTTCACCATTCAATCTTCTGAGAAATAAAATGAAAAACTCTTTGCACTCTCTAATTATTTGATTAGACTTTCAAGGCCAAAGACATTCAAAACTATACAAAAGAAAAAATCAAACACTTTGCACTTGTGTTTATCTTATACACTTCATAGTTTTAGCAAGCTCCATTCTTCATCCAACAATAACAAGGTACATACAAAAAGGTAGTTGATATGCTTTCAATACCTCCTATTGTTTCATCTATTCTCTTACAACATATTTCTTTGATGCATGAAAGTTCTAGGGAACAACATGCTAAAGATGTTTATTTTAAGGGATGTCTATGAAGATCTAACCCATGGAAAAAAGGTATAAGAATTTGAATATCAAATTTATAATGGATTAATATATCATCTTGGTAAGTTATGCATTTTGAAAGATGAAATAGTCCATGTGATTAGGGAAGCACATACTTCTCTTGTTTCAGGTCATTTTGGCATTGGGAAAATAGTTACATAGTTGTAAAGATTTTGTTATTGGTCTCGAATGTATGAAAATATATACAAATATGTTAAAGGTTATATTCTTTGTGCCACTATAAAGCCTTGTAATAGGAATTTGGACTTGTATAACCCACTTCCTATACTAACCCATCCATGGGAGAGTGTTTCTATGGACATTGTGGGTGGTTTGCCTCTATGTAGAAAGAATCATGACTATTTTTATGTGGTTGTGAATAGATTTAGTAAAATGTGTATATTGGCACCCTATAAAAATACCATCACAAGTGAGGATATTGCACACTTGTTCTTCAATAATGTTTGGGTTTATTTTGGTTTTCCCACATCCATCATTTATAATCAGGATTCTCGACTCATTAGGAAATTTTGGTCAGCTTTGTGGGACATGATGGACACAAAACTTAGGAAGAGTGATGCCTTTCATCCATAAACTAATGGTCAAATACAAATGGTTAATTTAATAGTGGTTCATTGCTCTGAGGGTATTTTAGTAAGTATACTAAGCTTTGGGATGAACACTTATGTTATGTGCAACGTGCCTAAAATCATGACATACATTGTTATACATAGAAGTCACCTTTTGAGAATTGTTTTGGTTATCTGCCTAAGTTACCTTTGGACTTCTCTTTTGGGTAAGACTCTATGTCAGATGGACAAAAGGATGTAGATAAAGAAAATAAATTTATGCAAAAGAACCAATCAGTTCATCAATTTATCCAAGAGAAATTAGAGAAGATCCAAGCCAAGTACAAGGCTAGGTATGACAAGCATCAAGTTGATCACCACTTCTAATTTGGTGATCTAATTTGGCTTCATATAAGCAAAGAACATCTCAAATGATAAGGTAAAAATCTCAAACCAATCAGGTATGGCCCATTAAAATTTTAGAGAAGATTGGTAATAATGCTTATTTATTAGAACTACCACATTACATGCAAATGTATTCAATTGTAAATGTTGAAAAATTAAAATTTTATGAGCCACCTATGATCACGAATCAAGGTGAGAGTATTAAAGTACCATTTATAGATGATTTTCCTCTTGAATATATTAACAATTTTTAGGAAGATGTGACTTTTTATAGGATGACAAGGACATCATGAAGAGGAGATGTTGAATCCCTGTGAGTTAGCCTAAAAGGAATAAATCCAAGCAAGTCAAGGTGGATGGAAACTACAAAGTGAGGGAGTTGTACCCTCACTTATTTTCAGAATAAAACCATACTTTTGGTGGTCTAAAATATTTTTATTGGAGAGGAGTGATCCAGGAGGATCCCCACACTGATTTGATCAAATGATCTGTAACCCTATTAGAAACATCCCAACATCAAAGAGCTCACTGAGACGAATCCAACACATTTTGAACAGGGTCAAATGGACTTCATAAGTGAAAGTTATGACTTATTGAAGCAAGCGGGGTGCAATGATAATGTTAACATGGTGAATAAATGTGTACCAATGGCCCAATCAAGGATTTGCATGTGTACCAATGGTATTTTGACACATGGAATGTCCTGAAACAAGTCTCCAAGATATGTTATAAATTTCAAGCAAATATTAGTCTTAATACCAATTCATATGGTGTTGAAACTTGTATTAAAACATTATTATTAAAAAACCCTCTTAATATGGGATTAAATCCCTCCCAAAATGCTTGGAAGCTTTATCCAAGCCTAAAAAGTAAGGTAATGGAAGGAATCGCAACGTATTGGGTAAATAGATAAGACTTAAACCCATGAAACAAGAGCCTTGGGAGAATTATAAAAGGCTCATTTTTGCATTTAAAAAACATATACATGGAGAGAGGAAAACTTGTTTTTTTAGCATTTGAAGGACAACAAGTAAGAAACAAGTAAGCAAATGTCCTTTTATGTAGGAAGAATAACTCCCATCTAGGAGATTATTGTAGAGACTTCCTAAAGGTAGAGCATAGGTTCTTTTTATAGACCAAAGTCATATTTTGGTTTAAATAATATAAAGTGTATTTTGAATCATTTAATATATCAGTTCAAGTTTTTTTTAGACCCATACGTGTAGGCCCCAAAAGGGTGAACTACATTATCAATTTGGTTTTTTATCTCAATTTATATTCATTTAGTTGATGTTTTTAATCAATATTGAACTAATTTCAATCAAAATAATCCAATTTCACATAAAAGGATGGAAATTAAGAAAATTGTTATGGTTATTTGAAATTGAAAAATAGTCAAGATTTTCAATATTTAACTAGGACTTAGTCGCAAACACTTTTATACTTGAAGTCTACTAAACTAGGCCACTATTAATACATAAGTGCATGAGGAAACTAAAATGAACATAGAAAGTTGAGGTTGGTTGTCTTGAGCTATGAACATAAATAATATAACATGTGACCCCTACCACCCTTAGGGCTATGCAACTTGGTTTGTGAATAGAAAGTATGTGACCACCAATTTCCTAGCAATGCAAATTTACATGGTAAAAAGTGACCATGTGATCCTATGAACTCATTAATATTTTTTCAAGTCAATGAACTAGAACCTTTGGATTGTGATAATTATGGCTTAAGACTCCTTATTGGAAATGAAAAAATATATACTTGTTTTTGGTGATGCAAGATTTATCATACACCTTGGATGTTCCTACATTAATTCCATGTAGTTCCATTTCATTTTACATGGATTCATATGCTAATGGGCTCACAATGAAGAATAAAAAGTTTCAAATTTGACCTCAAGTGAATCGAGTATCTTAACGCTCTATGTGGTAGCATCATGGACCCTAAAGTTCATGAGATGATGTGGTCACTGATTTTATCTGTGGCTTCATGCAAACCCATTATTTTATTCAGTTAAATGAAATATTCACTTTTGTTTACAACTATATTAAAAAAATGGCATGATGAATAACATATTAAAAATATATGTAGTGAACTATATTAATAAAAAATACAATCATAATATGACACATGGTACATTTGGACTGGTCATGGTGTCACAAAGCATAAGGTCATAGAGCACAAGGTCACATGTGTTTAATTATAAAGTGATCTCCATGTGGACCTATGATTTTATATATTCCACTTAAATATGTGGTTTGGTCTGTGGTGGTAAGTTATAAGTTATATATTAATATGAAATGTGTGAACTTAGAAATTAATCCTATAAAAAATGGATCATAATTAATTAAATATGACTCCTTAAATTTTGATTATGGTTGGCACACATGGTTAAGTCTACCTTATCTTTTGAATTTGACCATGATCACTCAGAGTGACATATGGTGGCCTCTTACTTATTTGTTCCAACAGAGTCTCTTTTGTTTGTTTCTATATATTTATTGTGGCTATGACCCTCTATGATCTATCTTCATCGTATTTCACCTTTAATGTGTTTAATAAAAGTATTTCATGTTGTTTATTCTCATTTTTCAAGGATTCATGTGAATGATAGGCATCAAAATTTCTTTTAAGTGAACTGAGTGTCCTAGCGCTCCACATGTTAGCATCATGGAATATGAGGTTCACAGGATGGCATGATCATAGAGTTTATTTGTGGCTTTGTACAGACCCATTGTTTTATTCACCTAAATATTCACTCATGTCTACACCTATATAACAAATAAAATAGGCCACAGTGAATAACATATTAAAAATATTTGTGATGAACTACTTAATAAAAATTATGATCATAGGTATACTTATGTTGCATTTGGATTGTTCACAGAATCATAAAGTACATGGTTATGAGGTGTTTAATTATATTAAGGTAATCTCTACATAAACCCATGGTTGATATATTCTACTTAAATATGTGGTTGGGTCCACGACAGGAAGTTGTTGATTTATATATTAATATGAAATGCATGAACTTATGACTTAAGCCTATTTAAAGGGGAACACAATTCAATAAATATGTCCCCTTAAATTTTGATTATAATGGTCATTGTGAACTTTATAGAAATTAAAGGTGGCCACGAATTATTCAAGTATAAATCTCAAAGTGAATTGTGGAAATAGCAGAAAACCACGATACATTTAGAGTTATAAGGATAAAGTATAATGGCCACAATAAAGTAATCTATTAAAATTAAAGTGGCTTCCATTAATAAAATGACCCTCCAGGTTTAAATCCAATCGACAATGAATGCAAAGCAAAATTTAGGCTTAGGTTATGAATCTGACCATGGTATGACTTATGATCATTTTGATTATAACTCGGACCCAAGACTAGTTTCAAAGTGTGTAATAGACCTTAAAATGTATAGTGAACTATTAAATTCTTGTATCTATTCAGGATAATAAATGGGTCACAACAAATCCACCCTCTCTAAATCAACGGGTCTGCAAACTCACGTAATAGTGACTTACTCAAAACTTCACAAACACAACTTGTGAGCATGATGCTAAGGTGGTTGTCACACATCCTCATGACAAGTTACATGTAACCTTAACAATATATTCATAAGTACTTTATATAGTATTAAAGTGACTTCATTAACGACTCCACAATTAAACAAAAAACTCTTTACTCAACCCACAATTGTTAAATAATAAATTGATGTGTGGAAATCTCTTAAATGCTATGGAGTCACAAACTAACACATTAGGATTTGATTATGGATTTGTATTTTAAAATTAAACTTCAACATCTACATGTACCTTGTCTTGACCAACATCCCATGCATCTTTTTGAGAAATAACAACCCTATTTTGGAAAAATTGGGATACGATTGTTTATATGCAAAATCAATTTTATATCAATTGGTGAACGAAGTTCATAACATTTTTAGAGATTCTAGTTTTAGTAAACATGGCCATCCCTTTAGATTTAGGCTTTAATTGAATGGGTCACACAATAATAATTCATAATCCTAATTTCTTTGTTGGTCACATTGATTACCATTATAAAACCCTAGAACCTAAGAGTTCACACTTGAATACTTTTATGCCCTGTGTATATTATAACTTCGCATAAGTTGTGGACATGACCATTGTATATAGTGAATTTAATATTATAATGGGTTCATGAGGTTCATTTTTGTTCACTATGGACCCATTGATTTACTTAATCACTTTTTATATATGTTGGAATTTGGTTGTCCTCCCCTTTGACTCTTATACAGTCTCTCGAAATGAGACATGACAGGGGTTGAGTGGTTACTTTATATTTGTTATGTCTACATTGATATCTTACAAGGCATATTTACTTACTTGTGATCCCAATATCTTCACAAGTTTTAGTGGCCCCATCTTTATCTAGTTTTGATCAATGAATATGCGAGGTTAGGGGAAGTGTCCTTTGAATTCAATGTTGATAGTTGTGAATTATTTATTCTTAATATTCAAACAATTATGTGTTTATCTTAGTTTCCACTTTAAAACTATTAGTATTTCCCCTTTCTCTCTTGTGGACTATTTCACAATTCAAATTATTAATCATTATGCACTGATTTGAGATCACTACGAATTGAATTTTTTATTTTCCATCAATTATTTGCCATGCTACGTGCTTTCATTAATTTAGTTCTCATTGTGAAATGAAAGCCACCTGCAAATTATATTTTGGTCTAGTGGTATTTGCATACTAAAAAATTCACATTTGAACTCAAGAGGCCATTATGAACTTAATTTTATTTGAATTCACATTCGAAAAATCTTTGTGTGATTATCCTTACTCATCTATATAATGTTGTGATTTTTCACAAATGCATGATGTAGTGATGGGTGCCAAATTTAGTATCTATGAAAAGGAGTATCATCGCCATCCATGCTCATGGTTTATCACGAGGTATCAAATTCACATACTTCACTTTTGTTTATTGTGTTCACTACAAACATGTTGATTTATTCACTTTATTATGGTTGCGTTGGTTTCCTATATGGCATCCTTAATTAGTTGTCATCCCATTCTCTTCATAATTTTTAATGGCCATATCTTTGTCGAGCTGTGATCAATGAATATGTGATGAATGGCAATAGCTCATTGGTGACCAGGTGAATTCATTGATGGAATTGGCTCCTTATGCCTTTACTTACCGTGGCCACTGACATCACATCACAAGGAAAATAGGGATTACCTTGGTATCACAGACTTTGCATAGTGGTCACAACTTTGTTTTGTGCTCAATTCCATGGACCTTAAGTCCTTTTTATAATCATTGTTTGTGTCAACATCTCCATAACGAATTAAAAAAAGGCCATAATGAAAAATGTTAAAACATTTTGAAAATATTTGTGGTTGACTATATGAATTAGATTTGTAATCACAAGAAGACACATGGTGTGTTTCGATTGGTCACAAGGTCACGAAGTACGAGATAGGTGTTTGGTCTATGGTGGTCTTTGTACAAACACATTGACTTATAAATTTTATTTGATGAGTAGTCAGGTTTATGCCTTAAGCCTTACGCTTGGGCATCAATTTAATATGTGATCTGTGGCCACCAAAATTTTAACTTAAGACATGTGACATCCCCAATAGAGTCACAAAGCATGATGATTCATAGAGTCATGAGAGGCATTAGAATAGGTTGTGGACTTGTTATTTTATATATTTGGTTTTAATATGTAGTTGCATCTAGGGGGTGGGGGTTGTGAAGTTATATATTAATATAAAATGTGAACTTGGGGCTTAAGCCTATATGAAGGGGATCACAAATTATCTAAATGTGACCCTTAAGGTTTGATTAAAGTGGACGTGGTGAACTTTATTAAAAATGGTTACGAATTTTTTAAATGTGAATCGTTAGATTTTAGTTATATATAAATATTTGTGGCCACTAAATATTTATTTTAAAATTATAAATTTTAAGAGACCACTAAATATTTTATATTTTATAATAGCGTTATTTGACCAGTTTAATTTTAAAATTTAAATAGATTATCATATGAATTAAATTGACACTTAACTATAAAAATAGTATCTATATAAATCAATATAATAATTAAACTATAAAAATCTGATCTTTATCACAATCACAATTCCAATCATTATTATTTCTTACTATGTATACAACTAATTAATATTAGACTAAAATTTACATGGATTATATTTATTACTTACATTACCTTTTTTTAAAAAAAAAAAAAAAAAACTCAATTTTCACATTACACTTAATTCTCAAAACACAATTCTCAACGACTTGTTTAAAAATCTGATCCATCATCTATTTATTATGAATCATCCCTGTGGCTGTGTCTTAAATGTAAGATATATGTTTCAAAGTCCATGCTTATAACTAACTCATGGTGCATAGTGGTCGAAGGAGAGGAATAATAATAATAATAGAGTTTTGGCAGCACCTGGTTGAAAGGCCAAGTGTTTTTGGGCGACGGGGACTTTTTTTTGGTTTTGGTAGTATCCGATTTCCTTAACCATCCATTTTTGTTGTTGTGTTGAATGATACCGACAATCCTCCATAAAAACTTGTGTCGACCCTCTCTCTTTCACTGCTCTCTTCATGCAATGCAAAGGTCGCCTATCATCTTCAGAAGAATTGCAGACGCAGAAAGATGGAGCTTTTCTTGTCCCGAGTTGGGGAAATATTCTCTCCTTTCTTTGTTTTTCAGCGGCGACGAGGATACTTAACCAATACGTTGGCCCACACAAACACTCCGTATTTAAACTAGTCTTACATTGTTGATGTGCTACTCTCTACCATAATCAACGTTGGAATAATTGGCAAAAATATCCATAATCAACGAATTTTTAATTGTATTTAATTTAAAATTTAAATTTTGTATAGATATTTAATTTTGATATATGTTGTTATTAGTTATAAAATTGTATTATTTTAGGATACGTGTTTCTCGAGTATCGGTTTATATTAAATTCTTATTGGTATATTTTCTCCATACATGATCTTGATTTTTTTCATATTTTTTTGCTTCCATTCCTCTCTTTGGTTTATAGGCCTTTATTTAAATTCGTAAAATACATAGTTTTAGGGTGAGTTCTTATAACTCTTATTTTAGATCTCTCATGTTTTGTATCCCGATTTTTTCGATCTTTCCCACATATAATGTGTCCATATGCACACTAATATGGCCTTAATTTTGAACTGGGAGTCTATGATTACATAAATGTATATATAACATGAAATGATTAAGATAAATTTTATTTTCTAAAAAAAATTGTGGAAGTGCAAGAGCAATTAATCTAAATATTTAAGACATAATTCAAACAAAATTTGAAGTATTTATCTACTTACCATGTATTCATCATAATGTTAAAAGTCATATAAGACTAGGCCCTCCATTTACTAGATTATTTGTTGACATGTATTCAATATTTCTTTTTGAATTTGTTTCTTGTTTATTTAGATTTGATAATAATTGAGGGATGACATAGGTCCTTAAATATATTTCCCTTTTTTTTTAGTATGTGATATTTTATTAGGGTTTTGGAGGAGAAGATCAATTTTCTAAAGATTGATGTAGAATTTTGGAAAAGTGAGTGAAGTTTTCGAAGCCCTGAATAGATAAATATGATCGTCAAATCAGTTTCTATGTAGTTACCCTTCGCTTGAAATGACCTTATTCTTCTAAAAGCAACCCTACATTTCTAAAAACATCCTTGCTTTTACATAAAAATACACTATATATTTTCGAAGAATAATCTCAACTCACTAATTTTTCTCAATTTTATTTATCTTATTATTTAACCCTACATTAAAATATTCATTTATGAAAAATATTTTTGAATCTGTAAAATAAAATATTACTCTATATTCTTCATTAGAATCAAGTCTAATTTAATCTATTTTACAAAACAGTTACATTAGGATACAATTTAAGCTAAATCCATTTATTCATAAAACAATCTGAAAAATGAAAAAAATGTTGCAACAAAGGCAATACATCTCCATAGTCCACAATTATATGGTTAATGTATTCCAATTTATTCTTAAACTTTATCATTTAAGATTTAAATATTGTAGAGTGGGAAACAATACCTAAGATGATATTAAAATCACACGATTATAATGACCCGTCCTATGTGTGCCCACATAAGATCTTGGTACGTGGGTTTTCCTTATTATTAAAAATAATCGTTCTATTCTTTCTAAACAGCATTTTTTTGGTTTCAGAGCTGCGTTGGTTGGTTGGTTGGTTGTTTTGCCGCCTCATGTTAAGATTTGATTTTAAGTCTGTATAAAGAAAAGAGGACACGGATCTCCCATTCAAATTGGTTGTGCGTCGTTCTAATATATTCTTCTTGAAAGGATAAGCTTCCTAATTATAATTATAATTATAATCGAGGTTGTCGTTTTATTTCAATAGTACAAATATAGTTATATTTATTTAAAAAACATCCATAGATATTATTTTTAGAGTTTTTATTTTAGATTTTTCATAAAAGTTAATAATTTTTATTTTCTTTTTCATATTTTTTTAATTGGTTATTGATAAATTTTGTCAATTTAATTATAATGGTATTTCAATTTCAAAAATTATTTTAGAGAAAAAAATGGGTTTCAAATTTTATTGTACAATCCATATATTGCAATTTTTTAATTGCTTTCTTTAACAAAAAAGAAAATTTTCCAAGTGACATTCAAATGGACATCAAATTTAAAGTTAAAATTAAAAGCGAACATAATCAAAGATATTACAACACTTTCTCTCTCGCTCACCCCCAATCCCCCAACATTGTCATTGTAAAATACATCTTAACATAATAAATAAATAAATTTTATGTAAACATCACAATATATTTATAATACATCATTAATTTTTTAATTAATAAATCAAATAACTATAAATAAAATACAAAAGGATATGAATTGTATAATTGTGTTTACAATCTTATACAAGGCTTATGGTAGAAGTTTGAATTAAAAAATGAATAATCTGAGCCAAGATAATCACAACCTATTAGAAAAATTGAACTTGATTGGAGCTTTCTACCATGAGTGTATACTTTGCTCAAAATAGTTGTCTCAATCAAACTTGACAATCTAAATAGGGTGTCTAAATTAAAATCTAACTTCTAGGTTTTGTTTGTGGTTTCACCCTTTGTTTCCTTGCCTTCAAATCTCACACTATGGATCCTTTCTACATTTAATATCTAATTAGATTCTATACAAGAGTGTTAAGAAAAACAAATTAGGATATGGAACATGTATTCAATAGGATTAGACTGATTTATTAGGCCCCTAGAGTGGGAATAATGATGTTTAAAAATAGTAAATTGCATAATATAAGCAACTTCTGGATGTTCACCAAAAGTGTTCAACAAAAGAATGCTAGCTATATAATTGATAATGTTTGTGTCTCTACATAGATTGTAATACTTGTTTATTTATATATCAATTTTAATTCTAATTTCACAATATTGACATGTGTACCAACTTACAACAACTAGAAATAGGAAATACAAAAAGGTGAAAGCGATTAAAATTAGCCAAAGTGAGAATGTTAAATGACTCTCATGAATATAATGTAGGTTATGATAGGTTTTATAGAGCAAATAATTCAGTTTAGATAGTAGGAATAGGTGCTGCAAAAGAAGAAATGGGGACTAATCTAGGGTATTGAAGAGGGAGTTTCAAGATTTGGAAGTCGACAAGAGTACCAATATTGCTCTATTTAAATCAAATTAACTGTACATGAAAAAATGTGTAAAAATAACATAAAACAAGGAAATAGTATCATTTTAAGAGACTAAAATTTCATGTAGATCAAATTAGTTATACATGAAAAAATGTGTAAAACTAACATAAACTAAACTAAAACAAGAAAATAGTATCATTTTAAGAGACTAAAATTCCCCCCAATTTAATGCATGTGCCTAGCCATGAAGGAATTAGTGCAATCATGCACTTTAAATTATAACATATAAGGATATAAAAAATGATATTATGGATCTTGATCTTTGGGATTGAAATTGATGAATTTTAGAACTTTTAAAACCACTTTCCTACACAAACATGGGTGAGTATGCAACAAGACTGCAATGGAAGTCCGATGAGTCCATTATATCGTTAAATAAGATAGTAAGATGGGTTAAAGTTAGAACTTTATATGTATTTAGAAAATGGGCCTCCACACCCTAAATATGTATTATTGGAACATTGGGAATTTTTGAATTGAAGTTAGAACTTTGGAGTTGTCTAGCGACAAACCTTCAATCCCATAATCATTGTAAATAATATCTATATTGGAACATGAAAATTATCAGTTGAAAAATTAGAATATAGTTTCTCCCCTTCAGATATGAGTGGAGCACATGAAGAACATCAATAATTGGGTTTTGATCAAATGATAAATTGTACCAACAAGGCCATGCTATGAATCTCGTCATCAATTTAATTTTCATCAAGTGAGCTTTATATATAATTATTATAACACAAAAAAAAATAGAATTATTATATAATGAGTGATTAGTCCCTACATGTATAACAATGAAAAACATGAGGAGCAAGGGTATTGCCATAATACATTCCCTAAATATGTCTGAGATATGGATCATGGTCACATATTGGAGGTGTAGTCACAAAAAATGTATGATAAGAAATCATGAAAACATTAAAAAAAAAGGATAATGATTATGAAACACTCATCATGTACATAAGAAAAAAAGATATGTTAAGAAGCATGGAAAACACGTTAAGAAATAGACAACAAAATTAGACATATGTTAAGTTATAAATTAAACACTTCAGAAATGTAAATGAATATAGAGGCACATCACTTAGTGAAATTATATCAAACACATGGAATCACATGAAACATGTAGAAATCATGTCAAGTATTAGAAAACATCTCAGGCACTAAAATCACATCAGGCACATAGAAATCATATTTAGCACATGGAAAACACACCATAGACATGAGCATACCAACTAAAATAAATTGAGCACATAAAAAAAGTGAAAGACATAACAGGGACTAGAATACACATCATGCACACAAGCATAATGATAGGTACATCATTCACACAAGTAAAATATAAAACACAAAAATAACATGGAGGACACATTAGGTATATAAATAACATGATATATTAAGTATGACTTATATCTAATAATAATGAACATGTTAGGGCTATAGAAAACATAACAAACACCTTGGCATGATAACTATCATAACATGCAAATAAACACTATGAACATGAAAGGACACATGGTAGTCACCAAATTTTCCTAATAATGATAATTACATATATCAGGAGAAAAAACTAATTAATCTAGAAACTTGGTAACATGGCATTCATCATAAGAAGTAAACTTTCAGTACTGATGAAATGTGATAAATATGTATGCCTCATAAAATAAGTTGTATAATTCATATATCATAGATAATGTTAGAATTACAATCTAATGAAAATAATAATTTTTTATAAAAAATATTTCAACATAAGCTTCTAAGGGATTTTCCTTATGCTCAAGTAGATAAAGAATTGATCCCATACATGAGTGGTTAGGGAATTACCCCTTGCCACATTATGAAGTTAATATAAGGAATTTGTAACCTGCTAAGAACTTTGTATACACATTTTTAATCATATCAAGCATATAAAAATACATTTAATTAAAAATCTCTATCTATATATGAACTATGACATAGATGTGAAAATGTTGTGATGTAGTACATGATGAGATGTATAAGATTTCAATTAAAATAAAAAAGGAAAAATGAAGTGAATCATATCATAACA
Organism: Torreya grandis; assembly: GCA_037957365.1. Taxonomy (NCBI): domain Eukaryota; kingdom Viridiplantae; phylum Streptophyta; class Pinopsida; order Cupressales; family Taxaceae; genus Torreya; species Torreya grandis. The sequence goes on from JARHVA010000477.1 coordinate 1,504,762, forward strand.
TGAGACTTTGAGGAATATATCACTTGGAGTTCATAAGAAGCAATTGTAGCACGTATGAAAAATGACAAAATTTGAAAGAAATGATAAACGGAGAAAAAATAATAGAAAATGAAATAAAAGGGGAAGTAGATGAAGCCTTAATCACCCACTTTTTTTATAAAAATATATTAGTTATGATGGTAATAATTCAAATATGTTTTTATTGGTGGATTTTAAATAATAAAGAAAGGAGAAGAATATGAATAAGTAATGGAAATGAAAAAGGTTTCTCGTATTTGGCACTTGCCATTTTTCTATTTTGGTAGAATTTTGAGTAGTCGTAGCAAATTCAAGAGCAATAGAATGATGGGTGGGAGCCTCTTACTTTGGATGAGGACCCCCTGCTGACGAGGGGTGGGGAGGGAAGCCTCAAGGCCCTTCTCTACCTCCGCCACTTGCTACCATGTTCATTGATGCTGCTTAAGGAGTTGTTTGTTATTTTGTGCTTTATCCTTTTTTTGGTTGTTAGTGCACACGTGTTAGATCTATTGACCGATATGACCTTCTAATTGCTTCTACTGCTTTTTCAAAACTTTTTTAACCTGATGTAATTTTTGGGATGTGACTTTTTCACCCGTCTTTTTTATATGATTAACTATATTTTATTTTGTAAAATATTTTTTATTTAATAAAGTGCGCTTTTCAATTTTTTTTTTAAAAAAAAAAAATGAAAATATAATATAAATAATATTTTTTTAAGAATGGTTAATCTTATGTAAAGTTTACTTTGAAGAAAGGGAAAGGCTCATGAAAGAAGAAAGAAAAATTGGTATAGACATATGCAACATCACATAAGTATATGAAAGATAATGTAAATTCAAATAGTATCAAACCATATTGGAAAATTATGTATAAATATGATCATGACATGAACATAAAATAATGAAGATGAGGGAAATACTATAAAAATTGTAAACACAAGAAACAAAGATAATTTGGAATCTAACAAAAATCAACAATAAATAATAAAATTAAATGATAAGCATAAGTGTGTACTTTAAAAATTATAATTTATAAAAGATAAAAAATTTAGTAAGTCAAAGTGATATATCATAAAAGGGTAAGTGATGAAAGTTGGAGGGTTTAGTTATAGATATGTTTTTTTAAAAAAAATTGAGAAATCTAAATTTTTATAGATAATTAGAGATGGCTACATTCAAATTTTGAATATGGTAAAAGAATATGAATGTTTAACATTTCAAGTGTAGTTTTTAAAACACTAATTTTTTTAAAAAATGATTAAGTATAACTAGGTAAAATATCAAATTTTTTAGATGAACTCTTTTTTAAGGAAATTTGAGTAGATAGTCAGTCGTATGTCCCTTTATTTTTTAATCATTATTTAATATTATTTGAAAACACTTTGGTAAAAATTTATAATAGATCATCTAGTTTGTGACCTATATTTTTTTATGATATTTCAATGAATATATATATTTTTCATTTTACAAGTAAACAGATCTTGAAAATTAAAAAAAATGGATAGTCGGTCGTATAACCCCTCTAACTACTTAAAAAATTAAAAAAAAATTGAGTGCATGTAGAATTAGGCCTAATTTATGATCACATAATTTTTTTTCATTTGGATCAAAAAAAATAAATACATAAACATATAAATGCATTTATATTTATGGTATGTAGTGGTCTAAAAAAGCTATAATTAGAAATCAACATAGATGGAAACCTCAAAATAGTCCAAATTTAAAAAAAATCATATATCTTTCTAGACATGACACTTGTATGCCTCACATTACATATGTTTCATGTACGCCTTGATGACAATATTATATAATGATAACATACTCTTCACATGTTGACATGACTATATCTTTATCACATTATATTGTTAAATTTTATTTTGAGATGAGTGACTTACATGCTACATCCCTCATCTCAAAATAGGGGCATTACAATGGGTTTGTCCTAGATATTCAAGCCTCCATGAGTAAATAAAAATATCTTATTATAAAATATGTTACGAATAATATTTACATGAAAAATTTATGGGATAGTAAATAGTAAGTTTATTTACCAAAAGGTAAATAGTAATTAGTTAGTTGTTATAACCATATGGTTAATACAGTAATATTATATTTGGTTAGTTGTTAGTTGTATTGTTGTAAATTATAAAAATACTACATACTTAGGTTAGTGGTTACTATTGAGTTATTTATGGGATATTATGGGTAAGTGAATCTCCTATATAATAGGATATGCTATCTTATTTATCTGTATATATGTTCAAATAAAGGATTCAGAGAGTGGAATATAATATACTATGTGATTGTTAAAATTCTTTATGTTTGGCTCTTGGATTTCCTATCAGTGGTATCAAAGCGAGATGGGTTGGTGAGTATTTTCAAGGGGCATTCATTGACTTAGCCCCTGAGGATAAGAAATGCAAGTTTATGTTTAGTCAAATAAATGCCTCGTATAGCATTCAAATTTATTTTTTAGATTCTAATTCTGTATTTTTTTAGTTACTATGTATTAAATAAATCAACGTCCTGCATCAAGTCTAGCACCTTGACATAGTCTACAGAGCATTAAAATTTTTGCATTGGCTTGAATATGATGTCAGCTCAGTTGTATCAAAATTCACATCAGTTCTACCTATGTTTACTTTGCATTAAGATTTGAAAGTCATTTGAATTATTTTGAATCACCTCGAGCTCGATCTTGCACTATCCTGATTCAGTCTGCAATAATTTTTTATTACATCAACTTTATGTGCATTGCATTGTATTAAGCATTGCATCATGTCGAGCAACATTGGTCCCACTTGATGAAACCTTATTTAACTAACTGCTCTTATAGATTTCAACCCTTTCGAAACTATTGATCTCATTATGTAACTCAGTTTTAGAGACAGACAGTCAAATCGGATCTACATTGGGCTCCACTTTATTCCAAGCTTGATCAACTTGACTTGGGGTAAACACAACTTTGTTTTTATTAGCACTGCTTAATCTCCTATCTTGACTCAACTAGTAGTCTCCTCAGTTGAGTGTTCAACCATGAGTGAATCAAATCTAAGCAGTTATCTTTTTTTCACACCTATTCTTCAATCTGTGTGCATGATAAATAGAGATGGTAATTGTCAAATCAGGGTGTGATTTACAAAGCATAATATTTTGTTTATTTAGACTTCAGATTTTGGTGATCAGTGGTAAGTCAAGTCTTTTAGGTTATTTTTCATATTGTGGCATCTAAAGTTTGGCTTAGTTGTTTTTTTAATGTTTGTGATTCTTTTGTGCTTGAGTCGTTAGTCATATTGTATTCAATTATTTCAATATACTTTTTTAGTTAATGTCTTTAAAGTTTATAATTTTAGTCTTTAGGGTTTATACATCTGTAAAAGTTTATTTTATCAAAGATGGTTGTTCAAACTATATATGTCAAAAAAGTCAAAGAGTGAAAAATATAAAGTGTCAGTTTAAATCAAGTCATTTTGTTAAAAGTGATAAATAAGTTGTCAAATCCAATCTTTAATTGGATTATGGTCATTAGTCGATTGGTCATACAAATAATAATAGAGTCATATTTTATAGCTGAGTCATTTTTAAAAATGTTAAAAATTCAAATTGTACAAATAAAAATTTTCCCTTACAGATGCATTTTTGCTTGTACGTGACGTTCGAGTTACTACTGAGCTTTAAATCTTCATCGGCTAAGTAGATTTTTACTGGAGGATGGAGGATACACAGTGGAAAGAGGATCTTCACACCTCTCATTCATCACCAATGATGAGGTTGTTGATATGCTTTGGTGGCATATTTATGTGGTGTGCATTTATTTTTAAGTTGTGTGGTGTGTTTGTTTTTTAGAAATGTTCACATTGTGGGAGGGGAACATAGAGCAATGTTTCATTTTCTATTTAGAACCAAACCGACTAAAGTCAAGGAACACTACCAATGGTAGTGGTAGTCTTCTTTTCTATGTGAGATTGAGTGGCACGATCATACACAATGGCTACAAGTAAGAAGTTGATTTCTTACAAGGTCAAATGTGACATTCCATGTGTGTCTTTCTTTCAATTCCACTTTGGTGTGCATAAGATGGAAACAAAATTCTGATATTTTAAATCTTAGTAGAAAACATTGTCGAATGTGTCTCTAAGTTTATTGTAACACTCATAGATTTGGAAAGGGTTGGTGGTCGATCCAGAAAACCACATATATAAAAAGGTAGATAAATTTTTACTGGTGTAGCAGTCCTTTGACTGGTTTCCGTCTTTATGAAGATGATCACCAATGGAATGTTGAGTGCATTCTTTTCATAGAGTAAATGTGGGATGCATTCCTTTGTATAGTTGTGGTCATGTGCAGCAAGATAGTTAGCTAGTTGAAAGTTTACATGCCGTTCTTTGATCCATATTATGAGGCAAGCCCGTGTAGCATGTTGTAGTAGAATAAAGAGTTACATTGTACCATGTCAATATTAGGGAGGTGAATGTTACGGATAATGTTTACATGGAAAATTTATGGGATAGTAAATAGTAAGTTTGATATTTACCGAAAGGGAAATAGTAATTAGTTAGTTTTCATAACCGAATGGTTAATACTGTAATATTATATTTGGTTAGTTGTTAGTTGTATTATTGTAAATTACAACAATACTATGTACTTAGGTTAGTGGTTACTATTGAGTTATTTGTGGGATATTGTGGGTAAGTGAATCTCCTAGATAATAGGATATGCTATCCTATATATTTGTATGTATGTTCATATGAAGGATTTAGAGAGTGGAATATAATATACTGTGTGATTGTTAAAATTATTTGTGTTTGGTTCTTGGATTTCCTATCAAAATATAGGTTTAAAAGATTAGAATTAAATCATAAATTAGGTACATGACGTGTATTGGCATATAGATATATATTATGGGGGCATAAGACGTGTATGCACTCACTTTATATGAATTTGAGGACAAATTCATACACACTTAGATGCATATGCAAAATATTTACATGATAGAAAATTACAATTTTCACATACAATTAAAGTTGAGCATATAGATGCATAGCATTCTATATTATTTGGCATAGATCCACGGGGCATGATGTTGGTTCATGCACACATATGCGTTTTTAAAATTCAAAAGGCATGATGTTAGTTCATGCGAATATATAGATTTTTCAAATTCAAAAAGCATGATATGGGTTCATGCACATATATAAATTTTTCAAATCCAAAAGGCATGATGCTGGTTAATGCACATATATGCATTTTTTTAAAATTTAAAAGCCATGATACTAGTTCATGTGCATATGAACTACAATATAATTTATATATTCAATAGAAAATAGTTTTTATTTCACTTCAAATTTATTGGCAGTAGATTTATGATGGGGGCATGAATACTATTCATTATATTTTGATCATGCAAATAGAATCTAGAATATTTGCAGGGGTGTGATTTATTTTGTTATGGGTAATGTACATTTGAATCTAGAGACAATAAAGGACCTTGGCATTAATTTTATCAAATCCATTATGTGATTACACATTTTATTATGGGTGATGTATGTTTGAGTCTAATGACACTCAACTACCTATACATCACTTCTATCGAACCCATCATGGTTCCATATTATTTTGGGTTAGTATATTGGGTACTTCTTCCTATTCATGAGAGTTGGAGCATGAATCTTTCCAGCTCAATGGATTGATTAGTTATTTAAAATTCAAACCTTATCACTCTCAGTTCACCAATAGTTTAACACAAGGAACCATCTCTCCAAGTGTTTTGAGAAGGGGGCACATTTTTTGATTTTTCATCATCTTTTATAATTTATAGGGTAGTATAATTTCATCTCCCTACAAATGTAGTCCTTCCTTGCTCTCCTTTCAATTTCAAATTTTCAAAGTTTAGATTTTTAAATTTCAATATGGGCGTTGAATACTTTATGTGTTGTTACAAGGTTTACTAAATTGAGTGTCCTGCACAATTAGGGTTCCTTACCAAAATACAAAGTGTGTTATACACAATAAGATATATATTTCTCATTTATTCTAGAAATTTTAATTTTAATTTTTTTTAAGGGGGTGAATGTAGATACCTAAATCTGGTCACAGGTACTTGACAATATTAATTCTTGACATATCTGGAGCCAATTGACTTATGCTCATATATATGACCCTTATTTTCTATTCCTCTATCCATTTATCTACATGAAAGCTTGACCCCACTATTCATTGTCACTACTACATAGGATTTCCTAAGTCATTATTCAAACCTCTTTAATATATCACTCTCAGATTGTTCTTGGCCTTAGGCCAACTATCCTTACTTTTCTAGGATATGCCCACATTCTACAAAATGAGGTTGATCAGAGTGTATGTACAAAGAAATCCAAATACATAGAAAACAATAATATAATATTGCACACTCTTCAATTGATTTTATATGAAATAATACAAAGCACTTTTATAGGAGTTTGTAAGCTATATATGGGGATCCTGAGATCCTTATAAAATCTCTGACTAACCTCTAAACTATATATGAAATATATTGTTACAACAATATATTAATATAACTAACAATCTAATTAACAATAACCAATTATTAACTTACCATAAGGTATGTACTATCTAATAAATAGTAATTTACCCTACAGTAAATACCAATGTAAATGTTAATTATTAACATTCCTCGCTTAGTGTTTACATGGGGAGAATGTATTATCTTCAAGAACTAGCTTGAATAAAATCATATGCCAACACATACTTTTAGGTCTACTTACTAATATCTGAATCTTGATGTCTAGATCTTATTTCACATGACCACTACTATGCAAAGAATGCATCTTGTATTTACTCCATGTGAACGTAACAGATATTTCACTGGCCAATCATCTTCATAAAAAAGTATAGTAGTCAGAGGATCTTTGCAGTCAAAGGATTTTTGCAGTTCACTACCTTCTTATACAATTGTTACCATGTTCCATTATATCTACACTCTCCTTTTCTCTAATCTAGTAGGGAAATGAAAACACACACAATACTAGAAAATGAAATATAATGAGAAATAAATCCTTGTTGTCATCTTATGTAGCCTCTATCAATTTTGTTACCACCCAAACAAAAATAACATAGACAATTTAATTGCCACTGAAAAATTGTCCTTGACATTAGCTAATTTGGTACAAAACACACCACACTGAAAAAATGAAAAACCATACCACACAAAATATGTCAAAAAATTATTTGGGCCCCTTCATTGGTGACTAACGAGAGGATATAAAACTTTAAGCCTTTATTTCCTCTGTCTTCCAATAAGGGAAGCTACTTACTCAGCACATGTGTCGATGGATCTCAGTTATTTAAAGATTTTGAGGGTAAAAATCCCATAATCTAGACATTGTGTATAAGTGAAAATGCATCCATAGAATAAATATTTTTATATTTTACAATTTTTGACAACAAACCTAAAAAGACATTAACTCTAGACTCTAACATAAAAATAGGACTCTTGACAAAATGACTCAACTGTCGATGCTTTTGAAATTTTGATATGACTCTTTTGACAATTTTATAATGCCATTTACGGACATTAATTCTAATAACTACTATAGTACAAGACTAATGACTACTAAACAATTAATAGAACACTAAGTTTTTAATTCTTATAGACTATAAATTAATATTAAATTACTTTCTAGCAATTATAAAAATAATGACTCAAAGATTTAATGTAATGACTCACTAAAATTAAAAAACAACTAAACCTTATTTAAACTAAAAATAAACTTATAAAACTAAAACCAATTTATAAATTTTTTTCCCCCATGAGGAAATAAAAGCATTAATGAAAATTAACTTGGATTCATGTTGAGTGGAGTACGTGGACAACTACATGTACTAGACCTAACTGGGCATAGGTCTACATTGAAGATCAGTTACAAGTAGTGATGAACTCTACAGGTCGCATAGCTTTGAATAGTGCAAGTATAATCATGAATTTTGTAACTCCAAACACCAGATGTGATGGAAGATTGAGGAGTATGGTGAGTGGAATGCAAATTATTTGATATGAATGCAAAAGCCATGTTGAAAATCTATCGATGACTTGGATTAGGAGACATCAAGATTTTATGTTAAAAGCTTGGATGAATGGATAACAAATTGAAAGATACATCCTTGGATGATTATTGACGTAGACAGACTTGAGTACAAATTGAAATCCATAGTCCAAGACATCTACATTCTATTATAAACTACTTGGATTTGATGTAGATGGAAGGGAGCAATGTTTTGAATAATGTAAACACGTGACATAATTTGATGTAACCTTTACTCCTCCAATGCCTTGACTATGTTATTTTGTGTTGATCCAAAGTGTGAGATAGTTATAGTGCATTGAATGAATGCAATGTTCAGTTAGGTTGAGGCAAAACTATGACACAAAACTATGAAATAGCAGGCTACACACAGATCGATAGCTGTACATGGATTGATAACCTATTTCACCCAAAATATACCCACTCTCGTGGCACAAGATAAATTTAAACAAAGCTTAGCCTGCTACTAAAAAAACTATGATTCGATCTTGATGCAAGACCTGGCTACCATACAACTTGCAAACAAAAAATAAAGAATCTCATCTACCTTAATATATACAAATGCCTCAAAAAAATATTTTGGCCATGAATCAGGGCAATATATAAATGAATGGTTTCCCCTACCAATCTATTAATTTTTCATTGAACCACAACTTGCTCTGATACTAGATAATGAGGTTGATCAGAGTGTATGTATAGAGAAAGCTGAATACATAGAAAATAACAATATAATATTACACACTCTTCAATTGATTTTATACGAAATAATACAAAGCACTTATATAGGAGTACATAAGTTATATATGGGGATCCCTAGTTCCCTATAAACTCTCTCTGACTAACTTCTAAACTATACACAAAATATATTATTAAAACAATATATTCGTATAACTAACAATCTAATTAACAATAACCAATTACTAATTTACCATATGGTACACAATATCTAGTAAATAGTAATTTACCCTACAATAAATACCAATCTAACGCTAATCCTTAACACTACATACCTGTCCATTGTAGTGGACCTGTCCACTTAGCATGACCTTGTCCTCATGCCATTTAGCATCTAGTTTCTAAGATTTGAAATATCCATATGGGTCATATTTCATGTTTCACAAGTTAACTAAAAGAAATTCTTCAAAATGATCACTATATAAACAAATCAAAGCCTCATTTCAAAGAGACTTGATATCTATCTGGCATCTATCTATTTGCACATATATACACTATTGCACAATGAAAAAAACTTCCCTATTCTTCCCAAATTCAATATCAATCACTAGGAGCAGTCACAAGCCAAGTCTAAAACATTCTAAATCAAGGTAAGCGCTAATATTGTCAATTATCAAATTCAAAATATTAGCTCTATACATATTATGAAGGAGCACAATTTCATAATCACAATATGTGGGAGAAGTATGTGTGGCTTGATTCCCTCCTCAGAGTATCTAGATACATAGGAAATAATCAATATTCAATAGGGGTGATTGCATTCAAACCAATCCATTATGATTCCCCTTATTTTTTACATGTTTTCAGCTCTCACAAGTACAACTAGGGATTCCAAGAAATGAGAAAGAAAATAAAGGTTTGTTCATGGCATTAATAGAATCAAAATTTCTTAACCTTCTCAATAGAAATAGGATCAGGTGGAATAATAACAAATTTGTAGTCAATAAACAAAGCCACACTATGTACTTGTCTAGGAAACACAAACTTGTCTAGACATAGCCACATACTTTATTTCTAGACCTAAGCTATCACATGCCTATTTTATCCTATTCTATATTTTTAGATACTTGCTACAATAAAAAAGAAACCATAAAATTTAAGTATTCAATTATTGGAACACTTGCCATATTTAGCATATCCCACTTTTAAATCAATTTCAATTAAATCTACTTTACATTCAAATTTATGCTTGAATGTCATATATTAGAATTTAAATTATCTTTTAATATTTTATGTCGATTAAATATTATTAAATCAAAATTGGGGTAAAATAATGCCTATGTCTGCAAATTTTATTCATTTTATTTTAATCATGTGAGAATGGATCACTGAGTGGAATTTGAAATATCAATCTACAAATTCTCACACAATTGTATCCATAAACATTTGATATAATATATTTTACATAAGTTTGTAATTTATTGTTATTTATTTTATTAAAAAAATTAAGTTATTTTATAAAAAATACTACACCTTATTTTATGACATACTTTATAAATTGCAAGAGAAACAATATGATTGTAAGGCCACCAAGGAAGTGAAAAAAGGTTGAAATAACAAACATGGGACATAAAAGCTTTCAACATGTGGACTTAGGACTTAGGATAAAAGCTATGTGTTGGTAAGAAATTTATTGTTTAATCTACTATATATTTTGTATTTGTAATTATGCATGTAAATAATAACCTTAAACACTTATATGAAAATTAAATTATGTTCAATTTTAAGGTAAATAGATACTATGTCTTGGTTCATGGTCATAATATTGAGGAGAAGGATGACGAAGATCCTAATTATGTTGAGTACCTTGATGATGTGGAGTTATAGGATATTTTATTAAACATGTTTAGCATCCTTGAGGATTTTATAGAATATGAGGGTGAGGATGCATAAGATTTAGGATAGATAAGTTATATTATTTTTAATTTGGAAGAGAAATTATATCAATTTAACTCCCTCCAACATTTTATATTACTATATAAATATCGGTATCAACATTTATAGATTTATTTTTTATTAAAGATATTTTTTTGGATAAACTGTATCAAAGCTTTTTTGAAAAAATTATTAATAATTAATAATAAATAAATAATAATAATAATAATAATAATATATATATATATATATATATATATATATATATATATATATATATATATATATAACTCGCATACCTATCTTAGATAAATATGTGTAAAAGATGTTGAGAAATATCATTCTCAAGACACCTATTTATTATATTGAATTTGTGGCATAAGTGGAATAAACACATCAAAAATGATATCTCTCGACATCTTTTACATAGATTTATCTAAGATAAGTATGCTAGTAGCATCAATGGATATTGTGTTTTTATTTAACATTAAATATGAAATATTTTATATAAAAATAAATGTGTAATATATATCATATTAAATGATAGAATTATTTTTAAATCATCCAAATTTGTAACATATATAACATAGAATGAAAAGTAAAAGTAAAAAATCATTTAATATTCATTAAAAATGTGCCATACACATCAATCAAATAATTAATTATTTGATATTTATATAAAGAAATTTTAATAAGTACATGACATTATTTATCTTCTAAGAATTTTAGTCTCTCTTCCTCATCTTTTTATTTGAAAAGTTATTTTCTTTCTTTCATCTTTTCATAGTAGTCATATGTAAATAGCAATAATATTCTTAGTCCTTCCAAAGACTTCACACAGAATATAATGTAACAAATGTTAACCTTGTTCTTTTTTTGGGTCCTATATCAATTGTAGATTTTGAAAAAGCTAAACCTTGTGATTTGTGTATTGTTATTGTCCAAGTTAATTGTAAGGGTAGTTAGTTTGTATGTTCCATTTGTATTAGTGTAATAGGAATTGTATGTGGAGTTTCATCTTCGAATAATATTCTTGAGTAATTATAAAACACGATCATAATATATGATGGTGGCTTTGGTGGAGCACTCCTAAGTCTATTTATTATACTTTGAATATGCGCTAGAGCTCCATTTACAAAACCTAATTTTATCTAAAGATTGGAGGTTAATATGACCTTTGCATTATTGACAATTAATAAATGCATATCAAGTTCATCATTATAATTTCTTACTAATATATTAACATTGCCTATTTTAATTACAATGCTACATACAATAAATCGTTTCAATGAATATAATTTTCTTCTATTTAATTATACACATTATCATTTACGATGAATAAATGAATACTATTATTGATTTCTAATATATCTTGTTTGAAATAGAAAAGGATACCATATCATCACTTCATTAAATTTCTAAGCAATCCTCACATACGATGGTCTATTAAATATGCAAAACAACTTAATAACACATCCAATTTAAACACATCATCCTATACATGAAAGTATATTCATAATCATATCATTAGTTATTTATAATTCATTTATTCAGATTGTACATTATCATGTGATTGGTAACTTAATTGAATCTAAAGAATATCAATATTTGATGTATGTACGAATTAATTGAAACATAAATTATAATAATTATAATAATAAATACACTTTGCTTAATATTTTTAATCCAATAAAAACCTATTTAAATTTTTATTGATAAAACTTTCAAATTGAAATAAAAACCATACAATGAAAAAGAGAATTTTAAGCCTTTTACTTGGATTGGGTAGAAGAATACGGATAATCTAAAATTCATATTCCAATTTATTTTTGATAAATGTTTTTGATCGAGACGGTAACCAAACAGTGAAAAATAGAATCTAGGCATTTTAGAAGGATGAGTTATTCAAAAGTAAAAACCAATCAATCGTGAGCTTATTTTAATTCAAAAAAGTAAACAAATAAAATTATCCATGGCATACGGTTTCTTAACATAGGGATTGGATTGGATTGGATTGAAGTTTGGTAAATATATTGAGGTGGTGAGAGGCAATATGGAAAATATTAAACTTACTCAAAATGTGATTTTTTTCTTAAATCTTTTATATATTTATTGAGGAAAGCAATATTTGGATGATCATTTATTGGGTTGAATTAAAATAAAAATAATTTCATTTTTTTCTAATAAATTTATATCTTATTAATTTATTTTTTAATGTTTTTAGGTTATATATTTATTATAGTATAATTTATTATACGTGGAATATAATAATATATTTAATAAAATAGAAAAATGAAATTTAAATAAACATTTTTTAAAAATATGAAGATAATATTGTGTAGGTTATAATAAATTTAAGTATAAATTAATTATAAAATAATTATGAAAATTTTATAAATATTATATTATTAAAAAGTAAATGGATTAAAAGGATTGAAGTTTGATTGATGAAGATGATGGTCTATTTATATCTATTTAAGAGGGTATAAATCTTTTTAGGTACTTGATATAGAGAGTCAAACGGTTAAGCCCAAGATCGTACTCTATATGACTTTGACGGTGTGAATGCCCCTTATTCGTAGCTGCTTAACCGAAAGAACTCACTAATTTAAATGTACACTTACTCATTATTATAATCTATTATATATTTATTTACGAAATATAAATTGAAATGCTAACATTCTATGTAATTTAATAATTTCATATAAATGTTATCACAAAAATATTAACAAATAAAACTAACATATCATATAACATAATTAAAATATAACACCAATATTATTTTCTATCAAAATATTTTTTAAATATTATAAATTAAAAATTTAAAATTTTGATAGATTTAAAACTATTAATTCGATGTGAAATAGAAGTAGTATATAATAATGTGGGTACAACTCTCAATATTATTTGTTGACAAAAAAATATTTATTTGAATATATAATCAATATGTGTGAATAAATTATATATCCCATGTAATTTTACAAATGTGCCTATTTCTCAACCTTGATTGCCCGTTTTCAACATTGACAAGTGGCTAAAACGATAAAGAAAGCAAAGCATAGCAAAAGAGAGAATCTGCGCAACAAATTGAAATTAAAGAGGATCACTGTACTGATGGATAGTGAAAGGGTAGTAATGGATAAATCCTCGAGTCAGTCGCAAACTGTGAAATGGGGAATGGGACCCACCCATATGGGAAAGGTCAAGTAAAAATCGAGAAAAAGGGACCATGGCCGGGGCCCCGTGGCGTTTTCACGGGTTCCACGTACGGTATTTTTGGCACATGGGTCCACCTTGGCTTTTAAATAATAATACTAATAGGATGTGACGTGTACGACCGCTCCCCCTGCCGTAAGGAAATATACGAGGGAATCCGTCTCATCCAATGAGCGGGCTCTATTTAAGATAAAGTGTACACGTGGACGGAGAGGCTTGGCAAGCAGCCAATAGAAAGGCCAGCATACGTCAGATAAGGGGTAGACTCAAATGACACGTCGGACGGGGCGGAAGAAGAATGCCAAGAAAGTCCCTGTTCATTTATTGCAAAGCGGGGAACACCGCCTGAAGGGTGATTCAGTCGAAGGGAGACAATTGTGTGGGAAGGAGGTGGAGGTTTGAATCATTTTGAGCTGCTCAGCTTCGCCTGTGTGTCTGTCTATTGATTGGAAGTGGAACATCATATCATAATAATATTAGGAAAAACAGGAAATAAGCATTCAGTTTACCATAATACAAGACAATTTCTAGATGCATCAAGCTTTGAATCATTTTGAGTTAGGAAAGGTTTTAGATGAAAGTTTGTATTTTTCTTATATTAATTTCTCCAACTAATTCAAAGCGCAGCGTAGCTACTGAAAATTGGCAATAAGCTGTGTGGATTAAAGTTTGAATGGGGGAGGCAAAGATTAGCATGGAGATGGGAAAGGCCATACGCGGGCGCACCGCTCGCCCGTGCGACGATTGCGGGCGCGAGAGAGCACGTTGGTACTGCGCTGCAGACGAGGCTTACTTGTGCGAGCCTTGCGACAGGTCTGTTCACAACGCCAACGCTGTAGCGCGCCGCCACGAACGGGTGAGATTTGTGGCTAATCATGTTCAGTTGCCCCTCATTGATTTATTCACTTCTGGTGCCACTAAGCGACGACGCAGCTGTCGCCCCAACCCTCAATTGAAGACTAAAGTAAAGGTAGAGTTCGAGTTTCCATCTGCACCAGTGCCGGACAACGTCATCGGAGACTTTGATGACCATGACGACGAGCTACTACCTCAGGTGCCCATCTTCTTGCCTGCGTTAACAGAAGAATATGGCCTTCCCCGGAATCGAACCTCCGACATCCACGAATCCATGAAAATTTGTGATTTCTCCTCCGTATCCCCCAAGGAGTCTAACTCTGAACCAGTGGTTGTGCCGGAGAGCGATTTGCATCAGTTTTTGGATTCTGAAACCGATCTGTTTGCCATGGATATGGACATGGACATGGAGAGCATTATAGGCCAGGGTTTAGGGGAAGATGGTCTTGGAGTGCTGAGAGATTTTGACGACTTTGCAAAGGATGTCAAAGTGGAGGAAAATCCAACCGATGACCTCGAGGTATCCAAAGACGATAGTAAACTTGTTAAATTGGAAGAGGCCGAGGCTGATCAGTCGTGGGATACCATCGAGATAAATATCGACTATGACGACGAGGAACAGGATGCAGCTACTAGGACAGGATATCGGACTCCAACCCCCGACCTGGCGGAAGAAAGAGATGAGTTTAAGATCGAGCTGGACCTGGGTTCGAACTTCGGGGAGGCCGAGAAAAAGATCTCGCTGAAGCTGAATTACGAAGATGTGTTAACCGCGTGGTCGGATCGAGGGTCGCTTTGGGCGTCTTACGATGACTGTACGTCTGGCATGGTACGTTTTTTAAGTTTATATCTATGTTTAACATAACTGTAGTTAATGTTACTGACAGTCAGACTAAGTAGTGTACGTACTCTGTACGAAGCAGCTTGGCAATATTGAGATTAGACTTGAGCACAAGCGCACTGGCATTTACTATATTCCCTCCTAAAATACGTACCTGTATATCATTTATATGGCAGCAGGGAGAAGGAAAACAAAGAACATGCAATTTTCGTTTTTTATTTTATTATTTTTTTGAATAATTGAAATGGATGAATTTTGTCCATGCATCTTCATTTATTTTGTATGTGGTTTTATTCATCTTTAACAAGTGTTTTGTGTCGTGTTCATTTTTTGTTGCAGGGAGGTTGTCATAATAATTTTGAGGTGGGGCTTGTTCCAGACCTGGGCTTAAATGGCGGTCATGTTGAACCTATGTCCAGAATGATCAACTGTGGTGGAGATCAGGAGTCTAGTAAGCATCGAGGAAGAGAAGCTCGGGTTTTAAGGTACAGGGAAAAGCGTCGTACAAGGCTTTTTTCTAAGAAGATCAGATACGAAGTACGTAAACTCAACGCAGAAAAGCGACCAAGAATGAAGGTATTACTCTCAGTTTTCCACCATTTTTCGTTGGAAATAGCTACATTCTATTCATTTACAAATTATCTAGTAAAATAAATGGGGATTATAGAATTGGATAAGCATTCTAAAATGTAATGAAGAACATATCTGATTTAAGATGATTTAAGGCAGTGTGATATGTATTTAGAAACATAATTTAAAAAAAAAAATTATATAATAATTGTTAATATCAGAAAACAAAAAAACCAATAAATCAAAGTCATATTAACATTTTCTCAGAATTTACAAATAACATGGGCTCCCATTTCATGCCATCAGGCACCTCTTCATCATTCTCATTATCTTCCACAGTTAAGTTTTCCATAAATTTTCATACATATTATTTACCAATTACATTATACAGCTTACTTGAAATTGTTTTTAGTTTTGTAATTATAATTTGTTTCATGATCGAATTCACTAAGTAATTGAGATTGATGATATATGTATTATAATATACATTTGAATAGAGTAAATAGATAATAAAATTTATGGCATGAGATTAAATTGTTGATGAATTGAGGAATGAAATATTATATTATAGTTAAATATCCATAAATTAACATAAATAAATATTAAAAAATATTAAATATAGAATCAATATATTAATTTTTTTCATATTCTTTTTTGATAAAAATTTAAATCAATATAACAATTAAAAATTATGATATGTTATGTATATTGTTTCAGGGTCGATTTGTGAAGAGAACTTCGGGTATGTCATCTGACTGAGGGGAAGCAACTTTTGGAAAAAAATACAGTAGCTGTTACCTTTGTTTGTGCACTGCACAATGGAGTTTATGGAGGAATTAGGGAAAGCAGTTGTTTTTGAGCTGGTGACATGCAAGGCACATCTTCTTAATATTTTTTGAGTTCAAGTCTGAGTGACACCACAGTTGAGTTCATACGATAGTGCTTCGTGGACATCGGACCAGCATGCAATGAAAACTACTTTCATTAATTCCGGATAAAATCTATTTTCAGTCACCTCCCAAAAAGTTTACCCTACCTGACTGGAAAATGGCTCAAAGAGTTATTTGGATGTAATATATGATGCTCTATCGTATGTGAACGTGCACTGTAATCTCATTAACGTGTAAGATATATGTTGCACTACTACTGTTGCACTTTTTAATTCGTCAATCAATCAATTTTGTTACTACCATTTAAATCTGAAGTTATGTAAATCCTGTAAAAGTGTTTTAGGTAACACTATCTCTGTTACCTGAGCTTGTAATTATTGTTTCCAACCTTATGTGCATAATTAACAGATCCAAATGCTACTCACAATTAGAGTACATATGGGAAGATCAATCATTTTTTCATTGACAAAAATCATGTACTATATTCGTTTTACTTACTTATTCTCGATATTTTCTATAAAGCACTGAATTTGGTTTTATTGAGGATATTTTCTACATGACACTAAATTCGGTTTTATTGTAGATATTTTCTATCTACAAAAGGTGGAACAAAACTGGTGTAGGGAGTTGCTTATGACGTCTTTTGAGGTCATCGAAGAGTTTATATATTAAATTATGAAGATTACATTTTATAAAAATATTGAACGATGTAGTAATTTAAATATAAGTTTAGTAGGGTTGCGTTTTTTTTGGTAGTAAGAGTATTCAAATCTTTCTGAATAATTTTTGTATCTGTTGATATTAGTGTATGAATAAATCGACCTTCTTTGATTTAGTGTTAAGGATTAAGGGATATCCATTCCACCAAATTCACTTAGAATTCGAACTTAACTTTATCTATTTCAATATTTAAGTAGATTTATATGTTGAAGGATGGTATATACCTAGACACTTTTACCATCATCCGTACTATTAAACTAAAACATATTCGATATAAAAACTATAATTAATAAAAATTCAAAGAATAAATGATTTATAAATTTAATAGTTCACTCTAACTTACACATGACTGTAGGAGAAAAAAAATCTTTGCACCCTAAAAAAAAAATCTTCTAACAAGATATGTATGACCAAGACGAATTGTCATCAGTAGTAAGTAGTAAGGATAAGACAATAAAAGTCCAATAATATCATTTCAATAAAAGCCAAAAAGAAAAGGGAGCCTCTATTATGTATCTAGTTCTTAATCCTCATCCCATGTTATTCTATGTAAATAAAATACATAAAATTCACTACATGAAGTTGAGATTATTTAGGAGCATATTTAAATTCATATGGTTTTATGGATTTTTAAAATGTTATATTATTATTCTCAAATAAGGGGCTTGATATTAGTAGAGAGAAGCAAGAGAGGTCAAATTAGTATTTGAGGCTTTCATAAAAAGGAAAGATAAAACTTAATTTTGATGAAGTTTATAAAGACAATCTTAGTAAAGTAAGGGTTGGTGGAGTTTTCTGTAGAAATGATGGTCAGTGTCTATTAATCTTTTATCAAGAGCTCAGGGTGGAGACAAAAAATGTGACAAAGGCTCCAACAATGCTAAGAGATATCTCGATTGTAGTTGATCATGGTTGAAAGGATTTGATTGTTGAATGTGACTCCTAAATTACCCTCAATGTGATAATCTCTAGCAGAATCAAGGCATGGAAGATTCAGATAATCTTAGAAGAATTAAAGGATATAAGGAGGCTTCTTAATTCAGTAGAATTTCAGCATATAAAAAGGGAAGGTCACACAATGGTTGACTGGGCTACTAACGCAGTAGTGACTCTAAGAGAAAAACATAAAAATAATTCTATTGAATGGGCCTTCCCGTTTCTGAACGAGGTTTTGAAATTGTTAACCCAAGACATGAAATCTAGATAGGGAAGACCAATTGATTAGGGTTGTGATGGTGCAAAAGGTGGATGAAGAATTTGGAGCTCTTTAACCTTTTAATTCTTTTCTATTCAAGCCTTGTGTTCTAGTAATGATTGGGCGATATGACCAAGGTGTTGGAAACATAATGTGTGGACTTGGCATGAGGTGGAGGTTGATGTAAGGATGATGATCGAAGGGAAAGGAATTTACATCAAGATATCATTTTGATGAGTTGATTAGGATGTGGGAAGAGTTCACACGTGTCAAGGGAGAAGCTTAAAAGAGGTGGGCTGACTTTGGGCCACTGATGGTTTTCTTTTTGTGTTTCAGTGGTTATCGGAAGGGGAATGGGGTGGAAAAGGGCTGACAAAACTGATGCTTGAGGCTACTATGGAGAAGATAAAAGGATTAAAATTAGATCTCAGGGTGCATCCGAAGACAAGATCAAGGCGTAGGGCTACGTTCTCAAATTGGATGATGGGTGAGGTGGTGGCAAATCATTTCACTGACCATATTAATAAGGAAATATGCAACCCACTAATGAGGATATATCTTTGCAAGATGTGGCATGTAGCTGCAAGAGTGGATGTGTTAGAAGGGTAGGAATTTTAAAGGTCCTCGAATCCTTCATGGTTAACCCCAAGTAACCCATAGGTTATAAGAATGTCTTCAATGTAGCTCAAGAAATTAGTGGAGCTAATCTAGTTTCAAATGTGGATGGGTCTTTCACTCTTCATTAGGAGTACATAGACTTGGAGACCCTCATCCATTTGGTTATGCTAGAATATACAAACCATAGTCATGTCATTTTGGATGGAATGGTGAAGATTTAGAGGAGCTTGTACTTTTTGTAGCTAGGATTAGAACTCAACTTCAGCCTGATTATATCTTCAAGCCACTTGTGTGCTACAATGATGAAGAAGAAGAGCTAGGAAATGCAGGTGTTGAAGGTGGTGAGAATTCTAGTACAAGAACTATGATGGAAGCATGATGCTATGCCCCTAACCTATCACATGTATTAAAATAGGAATAGCTGACTTGTGGCTTACTTATCCCTCTTTGATGCTATATCACATTTCTCTATACATTAATTTGGTTAGTAGGTTGGCCTATGGAGTAACCATGGCCTAGATAGACTATATATAGGAGGTAGTGGGTAATTGTTTAACATCATATTGTGAATTCTGCTCTTATTAAAGCTTGTGGAGGTTGCCCCCTCGAAGTGGCTTGTCTATTATCATATATTCTGATATATTTCATTCATATTTGGATCTATTTTTGCTATTCTACTTTATTGTTTAATTAATTTTATTACAAGTGGTATCAGAGCTACGATTTGGGCAATCTTGTGGGTGAAACCCTAATTTTTTAAAATTTAGCTATATATAAAAATTGGTTGCAAATTTATGTTCAATTTTTTATTGGAGGTGAGAAATAATTAAATTAATCTTCCATTAAAATTTTAGCTCATTTGGATCTGTTTTACAAAAGTTATCGCCATTTTAGGTTTTTTCATAAAATTGCTCTATAGTGTGCACTTCAAAGAATTTTCCTAAGTTATTTACATTTTTGGAAATATTATAAAAATTTGGCTAAGGTGTTTTCTTTGTATTTTTTGATTTTAGGCATACATAAGTCCAAAATTGCTTAGTCAAAGTTGGGTCAAAAGTACCAATCAGGGTCGACATCGTAAAGCCCTTTTATGGCAGGTCCACAAACTCATGGTTGAGGAAAGAGTGATGAAACTCCAGGTATAACTCCTAACAAGGAAGAGATGGAGTCAGAAGGGGGATGTACTAGATCATTTGTACCAAGGTTCTCTGACATAGATCATAAAGTGAGCCAGCTTGACTATAGTGTGCAAGGCATGCAAAGTGAGGTGCAAGGCATACAATCTAATATGAAATACATACAAGATAGTTTGGTAGATATCATGATGGATTTGAAAAATAATCAATCAAATCATCTAGATATCACTATTTCACAACCCCACTAGGGTGGTTCTCCCAACCAGTCTACTTCAAATCCAACTACATTGCCACAGAGGAACTTGTTACCAAAGGTGGATATGCGTAAATTTGATGGAAAATATCCACTCAATTGGATCAACCAAATGGAGAATTTTTTTGATCTGCATCAGATCCCAGGTGGATAGAAGGTTACCATGGCATCCTTATATCTTGAACCTGATCAATTCATTTGATATCGATGGTTGTGTGCTCAAAAGAAAAAGATGACTCTCAGTGTCACCTGGTCAGTTTTTATAGAGGAGCTACAATTACACTATGGCAATAGTGTGACAAAGAATTACTTCATCTAAATGGAAAAATTGCAACAGACTGGCTTCGTCAAAGATTATATTCATCATTTTCAGAACCTATCCTTACATGTGGAGACAATTTCTGAGGAGAACTTGAATGACCTATTTTTGGGTGGAGTCAAGGACCACATTCAACATGAGGTACACATGTTTAATCCACTTAAGATTTTTGATTCTATTATGGCATGTAGAGCTGAGGAAAAATTCATAGCCAACAAGAAGCAACCATTCACTCACTTCAAAGATCGTAGCATATTGACACCAACATTTCCTCCACCTACCAGATTGACCCCTTAGCAAATTGAAGAGAAGCGTGCAAAAGGATTATGCTTTGGTTGTGATAGCAAGTGGAGAAAAGGACATAGATGTGTTGAGAAGAAGTTATTCTATATTGAGGGATCCAATGAAGATGATGCCTCCAATGATGATGAGGAAGAGATAGAGGAGGTACCTAAAGATTCTCAACCTACAATCTCTTGTCATGCAATTTTAGGTATAAGCACTCCAAAAACTCTTAAGGTCGTGGGTTTCCTCAAGAAATAGATGGTGACAGTGTTGATTGATTCGGGAAGCACACATAACTTCATCAACCATAAGTTGGCCACTCGATTGAACTATTTTATCTACCTACCACCAAAATTTTAGGTAATGATTGTAGATGGTGGCACAATTAATTATTCAGGCAAATGCCATAGTATTAAGCTTGTTATGGGTGAGTACAATATCGATTCTCCTATGTTTGCTATTCCCATGGGTAGCATAGACATTGTTTTGGGAGTCCAATAGCTTACAACCTTGGGTAACATTGAGATGAACTTCTAGGAACTATTCATGCACTTTCATTATGAAGGTAAGAAAATTGAACTACATGAATTACAGGCAAAATCTCCACAATTGATTAGTTCACATCAGATGACCAAGACGCTAAAAAAGGGGCAAAGGGAATTATTTCATGATTATGTTCCATAGAAGTTAAACCCACACAAGCATTTACACATCCTGATCTACAGATGATTCTTGATGATCCACCTTCCATCACTTCTTCATTAAAGGTGAAAACCAATGTTTGAGATGTGGAGGAGCACATTTAGCATCAACAAGAGGTTTTGGCTAGTTTGAGAGAGAATTTGGCCTTGGCACAAAACAGGATGAAGCAACAAGCATATCAACACCGTAGTGAACAAAATTTTGAGGTGGGTGACTGGGGATTTGTACATTTGCAACCTTATAAATAGATGTCCTTGAAGCAATATAAAAAAGACAACAAAATTGCTCCTAAGTATTATGGCCCTTATCAAGTTTTGTAAAAAATTGGAAGTGTGGCTTACAAGCTCGAGTTACCTCATTCATCTCGCATACACCTAGTATTTCATGTTTCCTATTTGAAGAAGGTCATTGGACAGAAAGTTTCAGCCTAGACAGAGCTCCCAGAACTAGATGAAGAAGGACGAGTCATTTTGGAACTAGAGAAGATCATCCAAACACGTACTAAGAGGTTGAGAACCAAAGATATTAGGGAATATCTAATCAAGTGGAAGAACCTGAGTAATGAAGATGCAACTTGGGAAGGCGAAGATTTTCTGCAACAATATCCAGAGTTGTTCAATGTTGAGGACAATGTTGGTTTGAAGGGGAAGGGCATGTTGCGCCCCTAACCTATCGCATGTATTAGGATAAGAATAGCCGACTTATAGCTTACTTATCCCTCTTTGATGCTATATCACATTTCTCTATACATTCATTTGATTAGTAGTTCGGCCTATGGAGTAACCTTGGGCTAGATAGACTATATATAGGAGATATTGGGTAATTGTTTAACATCATATTATGAATTATGCTCTTATTGAAGCTTGTGGAGGTTGCCCCTTCGAAGTGGCTTGTCTATTATCATATATTATGATATATTTCAGTCATATTTGGATCTATTTCTGCTATTCTACTTTATTTTTGAAGTAATTTCATTACACATGTGATGAAGAGGATGTGCTATCTTCAAGAGTGTAATTTATAATCCTTGAATGAGAATATGTAATCAGTGGTGTAGTGGGTAGAAGTTGTGGCCCTGTTTTCTAGTTTTTTGGTAACCTTGTGGGATGTTTTGTATAACTGATGATGTAATAGAATATAGTATTATAAATAAAACCTTTTAATTTTTTGTTGATATGGTAGTTAGTTTTGATGTGTTTAGTTTTTTATCCCCACCTAGTGGATAACACCTTGCTAACCATCTAGGTGGGTCTGAATCGAGCCTTTTTTTACTATAGGATTTGAATCACTCATTGATTTTTATTTTAATTTTTGATATAGGGGCATACCCTAGTTATCTAAGCAAAACAAATGCTATAATATTAAATTTATAACTAAAACTTAGGATGTGTGGATGTTGAAAGAGAATTAAAAGATATTATGTAAGTCCTAGCCTCCAATCTTCATTCATCTATAAAAATGATTCTCCTAAACAACTAGTGCCATTATTTTTTGGGAAAATATTCCAATTTTTTACTATTTCTTGAAGTTTTATTTTATCTAAAACTGTTTGCAATAATAAAATAATTATAGTAACCCCTTCCATTGGACTAAGTTCTTAGTCTTGACACATTTTTATGCTCACATTTTAATGAATTGTAACAAAGTTAAATTTTAGATAGGTTGGGATATTTCCCCATTCATTTTTTGAATAATCATTTTACCAATAACCAATCAAAAGCAAATATAAAAATTTCATAATTATATTTTTACTATAGCCTAATAAATATAGCTATATGAAGTGGTCTATAGTGACATGTGCTAAAAACTAGGTATGTGACCATACAGTCACCTTCATCTGTCTTTAAAAATCTTTGTATGTGTGATGTTGAATCACGATGATGCACACAACTCCCTAAATCAACCTCCTTCACCTTGAAACCCTAGGTGTGCTTGTGAGGGTTAAAAACCTATAAATTTTAGAAAAGTGTAATGGGTCGAGCTAACCTCAATCACCCTCATTTTATGATTGATTGTTGCCTACATATTTGATACTCTAAGAATAGAAATCAAGACATATAAACTTCTCCCACCTAATTGATTGTGTAAGTTTACTCTTTCATTATGTGAATGCAAATAATGATTTTACTTTAATACTTGACAATGCTTGCTTTGAGTTGGCTTTGGTATGCTTCAGGTTTGGCTTGTGTTTGCTCTTAGTGTCTAATTTATAATTTAGAAAGAATATGCCAAATTTTCTCAATGTGCAGTAGTGTATATATGTGTACCAGATAACTACCAAGTCCCTTTTCAAGTGAGTCATTTTATATACATACAAGTCCAATTGAGTAATTTATCATGCCACTAGCATGATAGAAATATGGGACAACCCTAAAGAAAGATTTGATTTTAAAAATTAGTCATTATTGATAGGGTCAGTAACATCAGGGTCATGTCAATATTGATTGATAATACTGACCCAATTTGACATTCTTAACTCACATAAAATAAAACTAAAATGTTCAATTCTGGATATGTGTGTGCATGATATTAAGTAGGTTTGAAATGGACAATAAGGTTCCTATAGGTGTGTAACAACAGAATGCAAGAATCAAACTTAGAAGGTAGTATTTAAGCGTGAATGGAAGGTTAAAACCATATATGTGTGTAATTCATCCCTGGTAAATGTCTGTCAAACTTGTCATTATCAGGTACTTAATATTGGATTTTAGAATCTAAAAATTCCTCCCTTTTATTCCACTAATAAAATTGCTAGAGTAAAAGGAAAAGATGTAATTGAGTGTGTAAAACACATTTTTTATTTGGTAAGAAGCTCCAATTGTGTAGATGTCTCAATAGAATAACCTGTAACCAACATATAGCTATAAATGTCCATAGATTGACATTTTAATTTGAACTTAAATTTTGAAAATTTAAGAGTAAGGAAGGAGTACACATGTGTGTTATTGAAAACTATGTTTCCCTTGTAAATTTTTGGATATGATGCTTCCTTATTGAAGCATTAGAGAACTTTTACTTCTTTTCTAAAACACATGGAGAGTTTAGGTAATTGTGCCTCAAGTTTGTGTAATTATGCAAGCCCTTGGGTTGGAAAGATAACATTCCCCAAACTCCAATTTGATAACAAGTACACAATTTACTAACCCAAATAACTACTCAAAAATAAAAGGGGAACCACATGATGGGTTCTCTAAAAGTAAAAATGAATCAACCACTACAGATAACTTATATATTCAATAGTATAGTTTTATTTAATTTTGTTCAAGTTAGATTCGTATAAAACAAATGCATAATCAAAAGAGAATGAATAGTGTTCATACTCCCACCATGACCACATATTTGATTTTATAGTTTCTCTCCATTTCACTCAATGTAGGGTAAAATGCATGGATGAAATAGAATATAAAAAGTTCATGCCCCCATCATAACCTCAGTGTCAACAAGTGTGAAGTTGTAAATGTATTATTGTGTAAGTACATGAGCCAGTATCATGCCCTTTTGGAACTATGTCAATTATGAATTGTTTATAAGTATGTATGTGCATGAACTAAAATTGTGCCTCAAAAATATGAAAGTGTGTATATGTGCATGAATCAATATCATGCCCCTTGAATTTTTATCAATTGATATAGAATGATTTTCATCTATATTTTGAATCTAAGAACTTGTATCTCGAATGTATGTATATGTGGAAACAAGTAATTTATGTTTTTATAAATTATGTATATGCACCCAAGTGTGTATGGATATGTAATCAAGTCTCTGTAAAGTGAATGTATAGGTGGGTAAATGTATAAAATTAGGAGATAAAAAAGGGTTCTTAAGTGGACATTTTTTTCCTTCTAAAAAATGATAAATCTCAACTTCTAAAGATTATTTGAGATGGCTACACTTAAAATTTAAAGATGATATAAGAACTTAAATTGTAACATTTTGAGTCTAGTTTCTAACCTACTATTTTTTTTTAAATGGAAAAGTATAATTAGGTTAAACATCTAAAATTTGAAGAGGAAATTTAAAAAAAAAAGAAGAAGTAGATAGTCGGTCGTGCGGTCCCTCATTTTTTAGCATCATTTAATATGTTTAAAAAAACTTTGGTCAAAATTTAGATAAGATCATCTAGTGTGTGACTTATATATATTTTTAAATAATAATGTTTTTTTAATTAATTTTATAGGTAAATAAATCCTAAATAATGAAAAAAAAATAGATAACTGGTCATGCGACCCCCCTAACTACCTCAAAACAAAAAAGATTTTTTTTTTTTTTTTCATGTGTATAGAATTAAGCCTAGTTTGTAACCATATAATATTTTTTAAATTTGGATCAATGAATTAAAATATATAAACATATATATACATATATAGTTACAACATATAGTGGCCTCAAAAGACATACATATAAATCAACATAGATGGAAACCTTAAAATAGTCAAAAAATTAAAAAAATCATATGTTTGGAAGGAGGAGAGTGTGTTTAACATCATAGTAATAGTTTTAGGATAAACCTCTTTTAAATTCATCCAAGGGAACTATAAATCTTCATGAGCCTTTTAGTTGTGAGTTTTATGTATAAGGATATGAGCTTGGTGTAGATTTTGGGGAGCCATTTCTTCAAGAAAAGAGGTCCCAAGGTGCATGATTTGAGCCCCAAGGGGATTATTACCTTCAATATGGGTTATTATGCAAGTTGGGTAAGGTTTATGTGCCTAAGGAGGGAAATGTTTAGCTAATAATAGAAGTTATATTCATAAGAGATTGTGTGTTATGTGGTACAAAAAACTCTACTAATAGGAATTTATGCATGTATATGCCATTACTAGTTATTTATATGCAATGGGAGAGTGTTTCCATGGATTTTGTAGGTGAGTTTCCTATGTCAAGGAAGGGGCATGCCTATATTTTTATGGTTGTGGATTGGTTTACTAATATGTCTTTTCTTATTCCTTGTAAACATACTATCAAATGTAGTGATGTAGCTGAGTAGTTCTTTACTAATGTGTGGGTTCATTTTGATTTGGATATCTCTATTATTTCAAATTGGGACTCAAGTTTTTTTGGTAAGTTTTGGGCCACATTATGGGAAAAGATGGATATCAATTTGAAACAGTCTACCAGTTTTCACCCACAAACTGATGTGTAGGCAAGATTTGTGAACACAACATTGGTATAGCTCTTAGGAGGGTAAAATAGGAATAAGATTCATAAGTGTTGGGATGATAGTTTGGTGTTTATTCAACATTTATATAAAATTATAATGTATTCTTCTACTATGAAAACTCCTTTTCAAACTTGTTTTAGTTACTTGTCCCTTTGCGCATTTGATGCTTTTTTGAGACAACCATACAAAATAAATGGAAAAGTGGATCCATATGCCCACAAATTTGAAAATTTCATTGAAAATATTCAATAAATTCATCTCTAACTATAAGAGAGTTTGAAAGAGTCACAAGCCAAGTACAAAACAAGGCATGATCAACATAGGGCTTAACATAGTTTCCTTATTGGAGATAAATTATGGTTATACTTGAGTAGAGAAAGAATCCAAAGTAAGAATAAGAAGCTTAAGACTCTTATGTATGGTCCATTTTAAATTCTATAACAAATGGGCAAGAATGAATTTGGACTTGATTTTACTCTTCATATGAAGATTCATTTCATTATCAATGCTGAGAAATTACTACTATTTTATCCCTCTATATTAGACAATGAATATGAAGGATTGTTGCTACCTTAAATTTAAGACCTCACTCCTAATAGTTAACTATAATTGGATGAGGATGTTGTACTATAAAGCAATGATAGGATAACAAGAAGAGTAGTGCAAGGGCATTCACTTGTTGGGTTAAATAGCTACATAGTACAACCAAATGGTATTCTAGAGAAGACATGGGGAATAGATTTCCTTACTTAAAAATTTATTGAAGATTTTAGGTACTTAAAGCCTCAAATTTTGGAGGCATGATCTAAAATATGGATATAATTTACTAGACATGTTTTCTAGTTCATTCCACTATATTCAATTATGCAATTCATGTCTGGAAAACACTATGTAAGGTACTTATTCAAGATTGTTCATGTAAATTGAACTATTTAGTTAAGTTACAATGGAATATTAGTATTAGGATGTTCCAAACATTCTTGTATGGATGATATCAATAACCTATAGCCTTTGAATCTAAGGGATTTTCACCAATCAAAACATGGATAGAGGAGCAACTTCAAATGCTTCCTCTTCTTGTATATGGTTATTCTAAATTATTTGATGGGTTTCAATGTGGAAGGGAATGAATACAAACTAGGTTGAAGGTAAAGAATATCAAAAAAATTTAGTGAGAAGTATTAAAGTTGGATTTGCATTATAGTTTATAAGTTTGGGTTCTTGTTCATGTTATCTCATTATTTCATAATTGTTGTTTGGTTGTTACAGTTGTGTTAGATCACTATGGAGTGTCTAAAAAGTGTAAAGTAGTATTGTGTGAAATATTTTTATAATGTAGTAATTAACACTATATCCACGAAGGCCATTCCTAGCAATAACTTGTATAATTTTTTAATTACATAGTGGAAAGGGGGTGAAATTACCTCACCCACTGGAGTTTTTCCCATGCTAGGCTTATATAGGTCATATCTTGTATTCATATTATAATTTGTCTCAATTTATACTTCCATATTATGTTCATTATGATATATATTTCATCCTATCACTTGTTTATCTTTGTTTTAGCATTCAAATTACTCTATAATATCCATCTTTCAAGGATTTTTTGAGCTAGGAGTATAAGATCCATGTTGATGAAGCTTAGTCTAGAATATCCACCTAGTTTATGGATCAATAATATATTAAATAAGATTTAATTATCAAGGTGTAAGTATATATCACAAGTTTAGTAATATATATGTAAAGTGAAGACTCTAGCTTGGATTATAGATAAGGAATTCACCATTCACTTGTAATTGATAAATGAATATGAATAATTTGTATATATAGGGATCTCGAGGACATGACACATACAATAGTTAACCATGGAAATTAATTCTATGAAAAATAAAATGCATAGGTAATCATGCCAAAGATGGAAGGTCCTAAAACAACAAAGGGGATGAAATCAATAACCTGCCAAATCTACATGGTGCGAATTTAGTGGCAAGTTTATAGACATTGAATTTATCCCCATAGAGTTAGATGCTCCAAAAGGGTGTAAAAAACTTAAAATATAGTTAGATAACAATCAAAATCTAAAATGGATGAAAACTAAGGACATCTACAAGGTAGAAGGGCAGAGAGAGTAGTCTAGGGTATGGAGTGTCACAAATATGGCCAAATATTGGCAAGTGGACCAACTTTGAAAAAAGGGTAAAAGATATTATGGAAAAGGAATTTTTATCAATTTTGGGTGTAAACACTTCCTAACCTTGAGGAGGGATTTTAAACAAAACAAATTCCCAACATTTCTCAATCTCCAATAATTAGAGTGCATGCCTAAAATAATTATGATATCATAGATCAACTTAAGAATACTCATACCAAGATATCCATCTTATAATTGTTTATAATTTTTAATGTTTATAAGGGAATAATTTATGTGGCATTGTGTGACTCTACTTTACCATGTGATATTGAATGTTTTTGAATTGTTCCTATTGTTAAAACCTTGACATATGGTGAGAACCTCATCTCTTTTGAGTAAGAAGACTTAACTTCAAGTTATCATCAATAATAAAGGGATTAAAGGTGTCCTTGTGGGAAATGGTTTGGGATAAAACATTTATAGTGAGGCATTTATTAGTGCGTTCAAAATTAGAAGACATGCTCTTACAAACTTTGATATGATTATAAAAGGCTTAAAAATCAACAAGGAAAGGCTCTTAGATCAATTCCATTAAACATAGCCATTGGACTGCAAACCATACCTAATGAATTCCAAGTGATATCTAATGATGTGAATTATAACCTTTTACTTGAGAGTCCATGGATTAATGCCATGTATGTGGTCCCATATATGCTATGTATATACTTAAAATTTATACATGAGGAACTCATATACATTTATTTTGTGAATGATGTTCCTTTCTGGTTTTGCAAAATGTTAGAACCCATAGAGAGAATCAAAATACATCTTACTACACTATAACCATACATTATAGCACCTAATAAAGTTATTCCAATAGACCAAGTACATGCATCCCAGTTTTTTAATTACAATAATATTTAGAAAATTAATGAGGAAAATGATTATGAAGTTGATAACATACATGAACACTTATCTACACTTAAATTTAAACCTATTGACCCTGGGTAACATAGAGTTGTCATGAGTGGATTCGACATCAAACACATCAATATTACCCCACAAGACTACAGATACCTAGTGATTCATATTTTCATATTGATAAGCTATCTCACAATGATAAAGGTAAATGGCCTATGATAGATAATTATTGAAATACTTATAAACTAAGAAAAAATCCTAATTTTACTCAAGCATCATTGAAACAATGCATATTTGGATGCAAGTGTGCACAAAAAAGGGATAGAGAGGTATTATTTTAGGTAAACATGAACAAGGCATCACATAAACTATTATTCTAAGTATTCTTAGGCTAAAAAAAGGTCTTAGATACAAGGATTCTAGACTTAAAGATAAATCTAACGAGAATTCTTGGATACAACAAGGAAATATACATTTTCAATCAAATCATGGATATTTTTAAGCTCATAATCATGAAATTAGTATAAAATCTATTTTTTCCAAATCCAATATGAATCATGTACAAGAAGTGATTAAAGTCATGACTATATAAATTAGATATTCAAAATAAATTTATGAAGTCGCTTACTTGAGAATATCCCCTTTAATGCATTCTTTAATGATGAATCCATTAAAAAATATTTGGGAACTAATGTTGATTTATTGACTTGATACGATACAAATGATTCCCTTTTATAAATGAATGATCCCAATAAATTTGTTAATAATATATATCAACCATGAGTGAACCATGTGCCTTATCATAAGGAATATAAGGGATTTAATAAATGTGTTGACATTCTATGTTCAATTTTGAAAAATTTACTTGACTCTAACATGATTACTCTACTTCTTATGAATAAAAGTGATCTTTATTGTGATTATCGTAGAGTTAAGATCCATTCAACAAATAGATGTTTTGATTTGAAGAACAAAATTTGGAACCCAGTTGACTATGGTGGTATTAAAATTATGTTACACCTATTAAAATTACAAGTCATAAGTGTCAATTTATCAATACCCATAATATTTATAAATATAAACCTCAATATTAACTTAAATGGGTACCAAATTGAAAAGGGCAGCAAGATCAAATCTAAACATCAATGATGAAAAAGAAACAATCATCACACAACATGACTTCAATGCAAGTTTAACCAAATCATACATATGATTTCATCAAAAACACTAATTTTTATAATGATTCAATGGTATATATAAGGCCCGCATTATATATGAGCACAGATTCACAATTGTCTCTAAGGTCATTATGGTGGAATTTTGTTTTCATTTTTTCTCAAATTAGTTTGCCTGTTATTTTATTGATTAGTAATTTTTTTTATTTGATGACTTTTAAAAAAATTAATTGGCCAATTGGATTTAATTATTAATATTTTTCAATTCCTCCGAGGAGCTTATTTTCTTCACATTTTTTCACTTATTTTCTTTTGTGTGTGCATGTTTTATTTTTATTTTTACTTTTTTTTGTGCCACGTGTCCTTGGATACCCCATATAATGCAAATTTTTTACATCCTTTCCTAACTTCTCATGATATAACATGCATATATTTGGATCAAATACCCTTTTGTGTTCTCCTATCTCAATTATATATCACACATTAAGAGAAATATCTCATACCATTAATTATGTGCTTATCAATTATATTTTGTACATAGAGAGACATGGCTTATGTTAGTAATTTAATTGATTATATGTTTCCCACATAGGGTTAAATCCCATTATTTCACCTATATATTGGTGTACTATTATTATGTCACATTTCTTATACATTTTTCACTGAGGGAATGATTCACCCATGTGTTTATAGATTATACATTGTTGATATCAGGGGCAAACTTTTGGTATATGAGTGGATGCAAAAAGTTGGTGGATGAAATGAAAAACATAAAACTTTTTTTGTAAAGGGCATATGCCCTTCATTTTTTTAAAACCACGATAAACTTGATTCGGGTTGGTCCCAATTCTAAATGGTGTACCCTTTTTCACAAAGGGTGTATGCCCTTTTGATCAAAGCACATACGCCCTATGACATGCATATTTTGGAGGGAAGAGAAAATTTTAAAATGGTAAATAGCATATTCCCTATGTAGTACAAATGGAATATGCCCTTTATCAAAGGGCATACGCCCTTTGACCTATAGTATTTTTTATGTTGGTTTTTATTTGTGTGTATTAGGATATATCTAGTAAAATAAATGTAATAAAAATAAGTTTACATTTAATTTTATATTACTTTTATATTCTTATATTAAATTTATTTTACTAAATATAACCAATTATGGCCATTATGCATCTTATGAAATCAATTCTAAAGCTACAGGATTTACCATTTAAATGTTAGTTTTTCAAAATCCATTCTAGTCAATACTTAGTTTTCAAAATTTTAAAATTGAAAAATGACCAAAATATTGCAGTTATTAAGCTCTAATCTCAAGTATGGATGTCATTGGTTGAGATAAATATAGGGATATATATATATATATATATATATATATATATATATATATATATATATATATATATATATATATATATATATATATATATATATATATATATATATATATATATATATATATATATATATATATATATATAAAATCAAGTATGAATTGATCAAGATATAGATAAGGCCTATGCTAACAAGGATGTAACATATATGTAATATGATAGGATGGAACTTTCCCTACCTTCTTCATCTATGCCAAAGAACAAGACAAAAAAAGCTTTCATTTTTGATGTCTAGCTTTGCTTCACCCAATATCATATCAAGAGAAGTTTACCTTCCCAATAGATAGACAGGAAGTAAGGCATAGCTATCAAGGGAATATTGCCTTCCCAATATCTATCTTTCCTTTCCTTCTATATTAAGGCATAACTATCAAGGGAAGTTTGCTTTTTGGTAGATAGCTTTATTCTTTCCCTACTTTCTTAGTCACTAACTCATTATCCCTAATTATCCCTAATCATCCCTTATTATCCCTAGTCACTCCCTCATCATCCCTTATAATCCATTATCACCCCTAATCACTCCCTCATCATCCCTAATCATCCCTCATTATTCCTAATCACTCCCTCATCAACCCTCATCATTCTTAATCATCCCTAACCACACCCTCATCATCCCTCATCACCCCTAATCATCCCTAATCACTCCATAATCCATCATTATCCCTAATCATACCTTCATTGACCCTCATCATCCCTAATCATCACCAATAACTTCCTCATTATCCTTCATTATCACTTCCCTAATCACTCCTTCATCATCCCTCATCATACTTAATCACTCCCTCATCAACCCTAAGCATCCTTCATCATCCCTAGTCACACCCTCATTAACTCTTAATGTACCTCATCATCTTAATCACTCTCTAATCGACCCTAATCATACCCCATCATCCCTCATCTTCCATAGTCACTCCATCACCATCCATCATCATCTATTATTCTCCATCATCATCCTTAATCACTCCTTTCTCATCCTTCCTGATCCCTAATCACTCCTTTCTCATCCTTCCTTCTCCCTAATCACTCCTTTAACAACCCTCATCATTTATCATCATCCTTAGTCATCCCTTTATAATCCCTTATTATCCTTTCTCATCCCTTATCACTCCCTCATTGGCCCTCATCATCCCTAACTATACCTAATCATTCCCTTCCTGTCCTTCCTCATCCCTCATCATCCCTAAACATTCACTCATTGGCCCTCATCATTCCTAATCACTCCCTCATCATATGTATTCACTCTCTCATCATCACTCATCATCCCTAATATTCATCCTTCTTTATCCCTAATCACTCACTCATTTACCTTCACCATCCCAAATTTTACTTAATCAAATAAGGCTCAAATACTGTGTTGAATAAATTTTATCATTGTGGAACTTAGGCTTTGGGGTGTAGGGGATTGAGCTTTATGGGGTTTAGGGTTTATATTTTAGCACTTAGGTTTTAGTATTTTAGGGTTTAAGATTATAGTTTTTTAGATTAGGGTTTGGGGTTTAAGGTTTTGGATTATACTTTTAAGGGTTTGGATTTTAAGGGTTGAGGATTTTAGGTTTTTATGTTAAGGATTTAAGGTTTGGGGTTTTAATTTTAAGGGTTTGGGTTTTAAGGTTTAAATATTTTAGGGTTTTATGGTAGGGGCTTATGGGTTAGGTGTTTGAGGTTTAGGGTTAATAATTTAATAGTTTAGGTTTTATAGTTTAGGGGTTTATGGTAGGTGTTAGGGTTTTAAGTTTATGGATTAGGGTTTATGGGTTTAGGGTTTAGTGTTTATATTTTTAGGGTTTACAGCTTATGGTTTTAAGGGTTTGGGGTTTAGGGTTTAGGGTTTAGAGTGGTATAGGGTCTAGAGTTTAGGTTTTAGGGTCTAGGATTTAAGGGTTTGGAGTTTTTGGGTTTAGGGGTTTATGGTTTTAAGTTTTTAGTTTTAAGGTTTATGTTTTTATGGTTTTATTTTTTAATGGTTTTTGGGTTTAAGTTTTTGGGGTTTTGGGGTTTTGGGTTTAGGGTTTAGTGTATGGAGTTAGGGTATTGGGTTTACAGTTTATGGGGTATAGGGTTTAGGTTTTAGGATTATATCATTTTAGGATTTTATGATTTTGGGGTTTAAGGAAATTAGGGTTTAGGTTTTTCAAGGTTTAGGGTTTAGGTTTAAGGTTTAATGTTTTAAGTGTTTAGGGTTTTATCATATAGGGTATAGTGTCTTGGATCTTAGATCTTTGGTCTTGTGTCTTAGTCTAGGGTTTAGTGTCTAGGGTTTAGGGTTTATGGGTTTGAGGTTTAAGGTTTTGGGGTTTGATATTTTTGGATTTAGGGTTTTAGGTTTATGGTTTAAGGTTTGGTGTTTTGATTTTAGGTTTTTAGGTATTATGGGTTTATTAGTTTAGGGTTTAGGGTTATGATTAGGGTTAGGGTTTAGGATTTAGGGTTAGGGTTATTACAAGTTTTAAATCACAAAAAGGCTCATATACATAAGGGAACCCCTAAAATACACCCATTAATAAGATATTAGTTAGTATTGTTTAACACCTTAGCTTATTAGGGCTCACAAGTAATTAATATATATTAAGAACCATTTCACATGTGACTCTATTATCATAGTGAAATTAGAATATCCCCCTATAGTGCATTATGTCAAATTAACACTATTTTCAATGCCTAAAAACCATTCTTACATATAGTGGGTACCATGCTTAGATGTTGGACTCTATTATCTAGATTATACTTGGTTCTAGATGTTGGTGACTGCTTATCTATCTATCTAGTAATCCACTCTACTATGGATATAGACTCTCAATGAATTTCAATCCAAATCCTTTGATGTCCCATTAATAGGGGAATAAATTTTCCCAATAATATTTTTTATCGATGGCTACATCTAGGATTGGCTCAACTCTGGGATTGGCCAACTGGATCCCTTTCCTGTAGAGTATTTTGATAGAGAGTGATATCCTCCTAGTATAAAATCTCAAAAGTGGGACCATAAAACACAAGTATTTAACTAAATATTGGAGATTTATTGACCAAAACTAATTATATACATTTTTTTTCTCAACCATGATCAATGCCTTGATCAATGATGTAACCACATTGATGCATAGTAAAATGGTTGGTTTGTATTCAACTATGACATCAATTTCTAGTAAATTTGAGACTTCAATCTACATGAATATATTACTCAATCACATAGTTTTAATCACACTAGGATAAAATCCAATCAATCATTTGGGATGGACCATGTACATCAACCTAATACTAGAGAGGCACCCTAGGTAGACCAAACCCTAGATCACCCAACTAGTTTTGCATTTAGTAATAATTCCTAATCTACTCAAACATGAGTGATATTTTGTCCAATGATATGAATGAGTAATGTCTCTATTATATATTACATAACAATGTAATAGCATAAATTTTTAGGGAAGTGTTTGAAATTTACCTATAGTTCTCTAGGCACCAATGGGCCCAGCTTCAATCTCAATCTCCAACCGAACAAACTTAAGCTCATAATTCACCTAAAAAGGTTGGAACATATTAATCTCATATTTATTATTTATCAAATAAATCTCAGGACTCATCCATCCTCTTTGAAAAAATAAGGACCTAAAACTGATATATTTGCTAAAGGGGGTCCTCTTTGTGAGGAGTCTAAGGAAGAAGGGGAAGAATTTGGAGGTACTAAAATCTTGGGAGAATTAAAATAAGAGGTGGAACAAAATTATCAAATTGATAAAATTAAAGTAAAAGATTCAAAATAAATAGAACCAAAATAGGTTGAATCTATAAGCACATAGCTACTAGAATAGGAAGACAAGCAAGAGGATAAGGCACTAGACTCTGATACAGACTCAAGACTAGTAATCCCTACTTAAATTAACTTTCATATTTATATTCATGTCACCCATCCCATGATTTTAATTTACTCATTTGTAGTTACAACATAGGGTACATAGGTTTCAACCTCTACACATGAATTGCTTGGCCATCCCCTTCAAGGCAACTTTCCCTTTCAAGGCCATCCAATCAACTTAAAGTGTCATTTACAAAACCCACTCCCATTAATTATTCCAATTTTACCATTTCAATAAATTTAATACAAACAACATACATGGTGGATACCACACCATAGAGGATTTATGCAAACATTAGTAGTTTTACTCAGCCCCCTCTCCACTTTCCTATCCAAATAAATGCCTCAATGCTACCCCGAGGTATCAATATAAGTTATACCTTTGAAGATACCATTAAAAGTCAAATTAGGGGATCTTATGGTTCCATAATGGGTAAAAGAGTCTCAATCTATGTAGAAGGGTATACAAGGCCTTGTTATCATATAATTTCTAATAATGAGCACCTGTTTTGACAAATAAAGTGGCACCATACAAAGGGTGAGGAAGATGAAGGTAACATACTAAAATGGGTATGAAATGGTATTATAACACAAACCATAAACCCTTAAACCAAAAAAATCCAAACTCCAAACCCAAGTCCCAAAACATCAAAACCTTGAATAATAAAACCTAAACTCTAAACCCCTAAACCTTTAACCCTAAAGCCTTAACTCTTAAAACATTAAACCCTAAACATTAAAACTTTAAACCTTAAAACCTTAGAACATATAACATAAATACTAAAACATAAACCCTAAAAATCTAAAACCCAAACTTTATCCCTAAACCCTAAATCCTATAAATCCTAAAATATTTACCCCTAAACACTTAACACCTACCCTAAACCTTAACCCCAATGTCAATCCCTAAGTCCAAATCATAAATATTTAAACCCTAAACCATACTCATCAAAATACTAAACTCTAAAAACCAAAAACTTAAAATTATAAATCCTAACCTCTGACCCATAACCCATACTCCCTACCCCTAACCCCTACCCATAAGGTGTAATCCTAACCCCTAAACCATAACCTATAAATTATAAACTCTAAAATATTTAAACCTAGAACCCTTAAACCCAAAACTAAAAACCCTAACCTCTTATCCCTAACCCCAAAAACCCCTTGAATCTAAAACCCAAAATGAGGAGGGAATGAGTAGAGATGATAACATATGATGATGGCATGACTAGGGATGATGAGAAATGATTAGGGACTTATTATGGATGATAAGGGATGGTGAGGGAGTGATTAGGGATGATGATGTAAAATGAGGGATAATGAGGGTGTGACTAAGGATGATGAGGTATGATTATTAAGTGATTAGGGATGATAAGGGTCAATAAATGAGAGATTATGGATGATAATAAAAAATGGGGGATGATGAGAGAGTGATTAGGGATGATGAGGGTTGATAGGGCCTGATTATGGATAATTAAGTCCAATGAAGGAGTGATTAGGGATTATAAGGGATGATGAAGGCATAACTAGGGATGATTAGGGATAATGTGGGTTGATGAGGTAGTAATGAGGGATGATGAGGGACAATGAGGGCTGATGAGGGAGTGACTAGGGATGATGAGGTATGATGAGGGTTTATGATGGAGTGATTAGGGATGAAGAGGGGAAATTAGGGATGACAATGGAGTGATTAGGGATGAAGAGGGGAAATGAGGGATGATAAAGGAGTGATTAGGGATGAAGAGGGGAAATGAGGGATGACAAGGGAGTGATTAGGGATGATTAGGAATGATGAGGTCTATGAGGGTGTTCTTAAAGACAATGAGGGTCATTGATAGAGTGATTAGATATGATTAGGTATAATAAGGGGGTGATTAAGGATAATTAAGGATGATGAGAGTCGATGAGGGAGTGATTAGGGATGATGGGGGAGTTATTAGTGATGATAAGGTAAAATAAAGGCTAATGAAGAGTGACTAGGGATGATGAAGACCAATGACAGTGTCATTAAGGACTATGATGGATGATTAGGGATAATGAATATCGATGAGAGATGGATGAGAGATAATGATGAATGATGAGGGGGTGATTATGAATAGGATGTACTAAGGTGATTAACTACATTCATGTTTGGTATGAGTAACTGTATCATGACTATAGGTAGATGTCATTTATGAGTGATTGCATACCTACATGTAATACTAGGTATGTGGTATATGTGATATATGAGTTATTATATCATTACTATAGATATGCTATAGGTCGTATTCTATAGGTCTATCATTTACATATATTGATAGACCCATTGATAAAAAAACCCCATAAAATATTTAGGAATTCATCCCAAATCCAACTTCAAGACTTTTACTTGATCGTCCCTATTCGACTCTTTTCTATATATCTAGGTGACAATGCTCCCTATATTTTTAAGATATGGCTTAGTCAATTCCCCCTATCCTTTATATATATAGGTGATAATTACCCTCTCCTAATTTTTAAACATCCCTTAATAATGACCCCTCTCCTTTATCCTTTGATCTTATAATGCCCCCTCTACCAATTTTTAAGCATGATAATGCCCACACTCCTTTAAAGATATGGCTTAGGTATTCAATCAAGTATTGGGTGTCCAAAATATGTATTTTTTAATACAAATATTGTAAATATTAGATGTGGGTATTCAAGATCAAGATATAGCTCATGTATTTAATTAGGTAGGGCATACTCAATTAGGTAGGGTATACTCAAGGATAGGTAGGTTGGGCATACTCAAGTAGGTAAAAGAGGTAGGGCATACTCAAGTACAAGAATGTAGGTAAGGCATAATAAAAATAAGATATGGATTTGGTATTTGGTAGGGTGTACTCAAGATCAAGATATGGCTCTGGTATTCAATTGGGTATTACATGTACTCAAGTATGTAAAGTAGGTAGGTCATACTTAAGTAGTTAAATTAGGTAGGGCATACTTAAATACAATAAGGTAGGTAGGTAATATTTGAGATCAATATATGGCTCGGGTATTTAGGTAGAGCATACTCAAGATCAAGATATGACTTGATTATTCAGTCAAGTAGGGTATACTCGAGTAGTTAAAGTAGGTAGGGTATACTCAATTAGGTAAAATAGGCATGTAATCCTCAATGGTGTGTGTGTGTGTGTGTGTGTGTGTGTGTGTGTAAATGATTCAAAACTTTGTTTCTCAATCTATCTTCCAATCTTGAAATTTTAAAAACTAAGTATTGATCAGAATGGATTTTTAAAAATATAAGTTTTAAATGGTAACTCCTACAGCTCTAGAATTGATTTTATAAGATGCAGAGTGGCCCTAATTTTTTATATTTAGTAAAATAAATTTAAATTATAAAAATATAAAATGTAATATAAAATTAAATGTAAACTTATTCTAATACAAAAACAAAAATCAATACATAAAATACTAAAGATCAAAATATATCCTAATACACAAATAAAAACCAATACACAAACAAAAACCAACAAAAAAAATACTACATATCAAATGGCATACACCCTTTGCTAAATGGCATATGTTATTTATACTACTGAAGGCATACGACCTTAACTTCAAAAATTTCAAAAAAAATCTCTTCCCTCCAAAACATGGCATTTCATAGGGCATACATGCTTTATAAAGTATGTACAACCTTTTCATATTTATAATATTTCACTTTTCCACTTTCCCTCCAAATTTCACTTAGTTTTAGGCTTGGGGGGTCTAAATCTAGCCTAAACTCTGTCATGGACCAACCGGTATGTTTTTTTAGAAATATGTCTTTTTCATCTTTACCAACATATATGATCAGGCAGACTTTATTAATTTTAATATATATATATATATATATATATATATATATATATATATATATGGGTTTGTAGAGGGGAAAATTTAGTTTTTGAATATATAATTTTTTTCATTGTTAAACTATTATTTTTAATTATTACTTAATTTCTGCACAAAATACCTCATTATGGACTATATCGATATCATTACAAATATCTTTACAAATTTTTGACCATTAATCAAAACTTTATAAAACTTATATCTCAAAAATCTAATATTATTAACTATGCTTTTAAAAAAAAAAATCATGAAGTTAAGGTCAAAATGTTGTGTTTGTACCCTTAAAAATTCAATTTTCAAGCTATTTTGACTTGTAAAATTATATATATATATATATATATATATATATATATATATATATATATATATATATATATAATTTTTTACATATCATCTATCCAACATGAAATTTCATACAACAATTCATTCATTTACTCAAAAAAAGTGTGTTCATACACATGTAGTCTCATTATCTTTTCACAAAAATGTGTCAATCTATTATCATAAATACATCCATTTCACATACTTTTATCATATGAGTATTGAAAAAAATTATACATTTATAAACTAATTTCAAAATGACACAATTCATATTCTTGTGGCAATGCCAAATAATTTTTTCAAGTGTGTCTAAAATTCTCTCCAAGTTAAACTATTGTTATTTTATTTTTTTGAAGTCTCACTTTAAGCCTCCCCTTTTGTCGCCCATTATCCTGCATCTTCCCATATGTCAATTGATACATCTTATTCACATTGGGGTATATATTTTTTATGTTCTCATTGTTATATATTTTCCATATATGGGAACATTATTACATTGAAGCATATGCCTTGACCCTCCATTTGCTTATATTACTTATACATCAACATATTACTATTGGGTTAAATTTAATCTCTAATCTTTCATGATGATATCATTTTATGATTACATGGAAAATTGTATTGTAAATATGCATTCGAAATTATTACAACTCTTGATTTCATTTGTATTTTATACACGGCATGCATAATCCTTTTATTTTTATACGAGTCATATGTAGAAACATCTCCCACCTCAAAATGGGGGCATATGGTCAGTGTATTCTATTTTACCAAAAAAATTACATGAGGTTATGGGGTTACATGTGGATACATAATAGTTACTTCTTCAGTTTAGAAGCACCTATTTTTCCACTCAACAATGTTAGTCGGGGCCATGGATTAATTATTTTTCCACTTGACAATATTAGTTGGATTCATGGATTAGTTAGTTTTTCACATGATAATGTCAATACCACCCATTGTAGTTGAATATGTTTAAGAGGTGGAAACATGGTTTGCATACCACTAGGTGTATTCATTCCTACCTTTTTCATTTATTTTCCAAATTATTTATTTGGTTATTTTATTGTAGATTTTCAATACATTGATCTTCTTGAAAATTTTGTTTGCTTGCAAGTACACTCAAAATTTTGATGTAGAAGCTTTTAAGTCATTCATGCAGATAGAAAGGAGGGGTTTTTTAATTTTAAATGTTGTTGGAGTTGAAATATTATATAAGGTAATCTCTCTCCTTTTGAATTTTAGATCACTTTCATATATAATATTAACTCAGAGCATAACTCATGAGTTTTTTTGGGCAATTCTTCATCAAGCCCTGTTAATAATATTCCATGGAAACCCTCACCAAGACATACTTGTTATTGTAGTCTATTGTAGTAATTTGTTATTTTTAATTTATCTACCATTGAACAAGAACCTTTTTAAATACACTCAATTCTAAATTACAAACATGAATTACACATTTTCATTTGTTACTGTGAGATATAACTAAGTCAAGACAACCATAAGAAACATATATTTTATATAGACAAAGAACACATAATATCTTGTGAATTGGATTCATATATTTCTAAAAAATATATAGGATATGGATACATTGGATATATTATGAGTAGAGTAATAAAATCTCTCCAAATCTTTCTAAACATAACAATTTCATAGTGTGA
Source organism: Torreya grandis (assembly GCA_037957365.1). Lineage (NCBI taxonomy): Eukaryota > Viridiplantae > Streptophyta > Pinopsida > Cupressales > Taxaceae > Torreya > Torreya grandis. The sequence goes on from JARHVA010000477.1 coordinate 1,547,557, forward strand.
GCTATATAATATTTATAGATCCTTCATGACTCTTCAATTTATTAATTATTTGTTTTTCCTTCTTTCCCTTATCAGGAGACATTCAACCTTATATTTATCTTATCCAAATACATTGTTTATATCCATACATATATTGCATCTAGACATATAAAAAATACTTACAAATTACTAGTCACAATACCCTAACAAAACTTCCCCTGACTTAAATAATTGTCTTGTTTCGAGATAAAATGTGTTTTTGAAGTTACATTATCCATGTCCCAAAAATGGAACCATTATTAACAATGGTCCCTATAAATACTTATTAGGACATGTTATTTATTTTAGCCTATCGTAGTACATTATTATTCACAAGGTGTCTACCATCGAATCAAAACCTTCACAAATGCATTCAATTATGAATTAAAAAAATTAATTACATAGATTCACTCATTACTATGAGATAAAACAAAGTCAATAAACTCAAAATAAACATAAACTTGTTATAAACAAAAACTAACAAAAAATATTTTGAATTAGCTCCATATATTTAGCAAAGTATACAAGCTAAGAATACATTAGATATATTATGATTGTATTAATACAATCACTTTGAATCTATCTAAACTTAATTAACTCTTTAGTAATGCAAGATATACAATATTTATAGAGCCTTCAAAAACATTCAGATTATTGACTATTTATTTCTCATTCTTTCTCTTTTGGGAGACATTCAACCTTTCATTTACTTTATCCAAATACATTATCAGTTACAAAATATACATACATCACAAATAGACATATACAAATTACTTTTGAATTAATAATCATAATCCCCTACCAATAATCCCTCTCAAGGGCACTTATTTATTTTAATTTAATGTATATGCACACATGCATATGCACATTAAAGTGGGGAATTATGTAGACACTTAATTTTTATTATAGGCCTTATAATTACAATGTTATTAGTGTTTTTTCATGTATATAGATAATTTGTTCTAATTAGGTTCTTACTAGCATATTTTCATTTGTATTTTGACCCTGTATAGCTTTTCGCTTGACTTATCACTCAAAAACTTTCAAATAGATTATATGATGTTTTAAAATTATTCTATATGTATCTATAATCCATTTTGTTCTTTTTTTAGGGGGGGTTTCAACTTAACATGTTTTAGTAATATATGAGACTATTTTGACTGTTATCGGACCATTATGATACTAGTTGTGTTGGTCATGGGTCCTATGGGTCCCTTATGACCATAATATCATGTTTTATTATGCCTTGATTATTAGATTTCACACTTCAAAAATGTCATATTGCATCTCAATAATGTGATAATTTTAATTTGATAAGTTTATATATAGACAAGCACCTGATACCATTTAAGACATCACATAATCATGTACTCATGCAATTACAAGGATCATATCTAGATATCACATTTATTGATTTTTTTAATCTAGTTTTATTGCATTTCCTATCTATTAAAGAGATATATTTTTGTACTTATAAAAATTACTAATGAAATATCATATCGATCAACTACTTACTTGCATCTCATCTCATATAGAACTTTTCATCAAACATCATACTAGTTGTGGTAGTCCCGTCAAACAAACATCATTTTCTCATGTCCTTTCAAGGTATATTAGAATAGACTAGAGCTTGAGTGAAGGATAAGGGATTATTATAGTTTCACACACCAATTTTGAAATCTAAGAGATTTTTATGTTGAAAAAGCACAAATTAAGGGTTTCACAAAGTTATAGACCAATTAACCTACATATAAATTTTAAAGATCAAGTTACACTTTTGAGACAAAATATAGCTATCAAAACAGTCTAATAGTAGTCTACCATAATCAGAGCAATCTGATAGTATTCACTTCATTAGATATGGGTCATATTTTAGATTGATTTTTTCATCATTTATGGACTTGTTTCTCATCATTTAAAACTATTATCAAAACATAGGTGAGTCTGAAATCAAAGATGTGTCTATAAATCTCCTTTTCAATTCAGTCTTTCCTTTAGACTCTTAATTTAAAATCTGCTTGGGCATATTTTAGACCTTTATTTATTGTATTTATGTATTTAAATCAAATTTGATATGTGCCCTCCTTTTATGATTTAATGTAATTTATTTTAAACCTAGATCCACTCTAATATAATAAACATATACATGGTGTCATGCATTCCACAATAAAAATATTTATTCAAAATAATAAATGGGTTTAACATGAAACTTGTTGAGTAAGTGTTGTTGTGTGTTTTATACACACCAAGGATTCTTACAGAAAGGCACCTAACATTTTAGAATAAATGAAAGATTCACTCCAAGGCATGATATGTGGGCCATTATACACATGGCAATTTGTGTGGCCTTTTATTGCTTAGTCACCTTGTTGAATCATCCTTGTGACACATGTCATTATATTGCATAATTGGGATCTATATTTACTTGTTTTCATTCACTTATCTAGAAGATGACACGTGACTTAATTACTTTAGATTGATCTATGTTTCCTTTACCATTGATCACAACTCAGATGCAAACCCATGGATTGATCTCATTTATCCACTTAGTCATTTATAATTGATTTCTATGCAATCGAATGTCAATTATGATTTAGCAGGATGCTGACATGTGAATGGCTCTCACTTTTCAAGGTGTTTGGGTAGTTTTTTACTTTGTGCATGTGCCTATCATTTTTGGATGAGTGATATGATGACATGTGGATGGATCTCATTTATCTGGGTACTCATTGGGCTTCATAACTTATGTCACTATGTGCAAGTGATGGATGAGTGGGATGATGGCACGTAGATGGTACTCACTCATCTATATGGTCAGTGAGGGTTAATACCTTGATTCACTATAGGTAAGTAAGATGAAGACACATGGATGGTCTTCATTTTTTTGTTTTCTCAAGAGTTTTGTGATTTATCTATTTACTATGTGAGGAATGAATGAGTAGGATTAAGACATGTGGCATGATCCTGTTAACTTGGATAGTTAGAAAGGCTTATGCCTTAGACCTTTTCTATATAAGCCATGAGTAATAAATATGATGACACATGGATGGCTCTTGATTTCTTGGGTGTTCAAATGAAAAATAGAGTTAGAAATGTTATGTATATGCCACAGATAGATAGGATTAAGACACATGGATGTCTCTTAGTATTTCATTTGAGAATAGAATTAGAAATTTTAAGATATATTCATGAGATATATGGATAGAGATGTGTTGCATGATCTCACCCACTCATCCTATCTGAATAATTATAATTCTTCACCACTCTTTGGTTTGATGACTATTTAAGTGAAAAATACGCATGTGGCAAAAAGTGTGTCGATCTATAAAGTTAATATAGCCTAGAAAATAGAAAATAGCCTTTGATAAACACCTAATTAGCTTGGATAGTCCAAAAAAACCTAATTTTGATAAATAACTAAATTTCAAATCCAAAGACCCATAAAAATAATTCAATGACAACCTAGATTTTAAAGCCAAAGATCCATAAAAATAATTCAATGATAATGTTGATTTTGACTTAAATCTATGGTAACAACTCATAGTTTGAATTTAGACTTACTTTATCAAAATAGGTCATGGATATGAAAACTTTAGGTTAAAGTGGGTCATCATTTTAAAATTTTGAAAATAAGATGTGTTGGTCACAATAAATGGTGACTCAGTGGGGAAATACTCTAGAGTATTTAAGAACCTAAAATCTCTGATTTCTACACCGTGACATAATTACATAATTTATAAGAAGAAAATAAATAAATTAGAAAAAATGAAAGAGACTTTGACATATCCATGTAGCATACTAACCTTTTTCATTTATCATATTGTGTGTGATTTTTTGAAAATTATTTACCCTTGATATGAGAGTTTTAACAAAAATTAGACAAAAGTTGAAGTCTCTTTACCCCCTTTTTTATTTTTTATATTTTAGCTTTCAAACACAAAATTTTGGGAATCTGAGCATTGCTTTGATACTAGCTAGGCATCCATATCCCTAACAAAGATACATTTTATTTCATTCTAAACATTGCTCTACTACCAGCGAGACATCCATAGCCTCGATAAAGATTACTTGAGTCACCCTTCTTCTATGAGTTATTGTTGTTGTTGTTGTTGTTATTTTTGTTATCATTTTTTATTGGAATAAGGGTTGGGAACCACCATTGCTTATGTTTTTATGAATAAAATTAATTATAGATCAAAGACTTTACTCATATTTTATCTTTCTCAATGCTTATTATCTCTCAAATAATTTTTTAGCATGTAAATGTGCAATTGATCTTTAAAAATGAGAATTCTTTCTAAAATTTGCATGAAAATATCAAAGAAACTTACATAGTTTTAATGAACATATTTAATCCAGATAAATTCTAAATTTAACCATGACATATATCCCAATTCTAAGACTAAAAATGCACCAAAATTAATCTTCACAAGTATCATTTGGATGTGATTTAAGCCACCCTTTTCAAGATAGGTTTTGTGAAATGCATGCAATAAGTGAAATCAATTTTTTTGAATTTTAAGAAAGATAATCTGAGAAATCAAGAAATCTAATCTAACAAAGTAATAAATATACTATAAGAAAATAGGAAATATAATCTATGAAAGTAGGAACTCTAATCTGAGAAAGTAAGAACTCTAATCTAAGAAAGTAGAAAATATAATCTATTCCTACTACTAAATTAGAACTCATAATCATTCTGAGATGTTTCCAATTAGGGTAGCCAATCAAAAGTTACTCATTGACTAGAAATATCAAGTCATTACCTTGTATATCTTTTAATTGAAAAAAATTATTACCCAAAATTTTAGAGACTTGGTATGGCCCAATTTATAATGGAGTGAACTTGTCATGTTGCCCTTTATTTTCATCTACTTTATCCCATAAGAGGACTAAATATCAAATTATAAAAAAATTTATGTTTGATGTTTTGTCAAATCATCTCTTGACAATATCCTAATGTTTACTGAAGTTGTGTAAAGCCTCTATTCTCTTCCATTTGGACAATGCCAACTAGTCTTGATTGAATTCTTTTATCTTCTTCCATATGCTCCTACATAAATTGGTATGTTGGCAGCTTAAGAGTAATGAGAAACACAGGTTGTTGTCCAGATACAAAAGGAAAGGTGAGGCCTTGAGGGGTCATTTATGTCTTGTCATGTCTACCCATAATATTTATTTCAATAATATATGACATCTCTTAGTTTATCCTTTGTTTACTTCTTTATGGTGTCCACCAAGTTTTTATTAGTAGATTTTTCCACTCATTTTCTTATTGATAATATTTGGAAGAGAACTTGATAACATTATGATTATTATAGGCCCATTCGGTTAATTTTGTAGATTGGAAGGTAAGACCATTATCACATATTAGAGAAATTAGTGTCCCAAATTGGTTTAAGATATTATATCCAATAAATTTGATCACATCATGGGCTATAAAATTTATTATCATTATTTATTTAGTCCATATAGTATAATAGTTTGTAGCCATCAATATAAACTTGCCCTGGTGAAGATTTGGGGTTTATTACACCCACAAAATCTAGGCCCCATTATGTGAAATGGCATTCTTTAATTAAAGGCTATATATTTGGCATTGGTGGCATGTCCTGACATGGTTGTGAGTATATTTAAAAATAGTAGGCCAATAATAGCCCATCCTTAGAAGTGGGCTATGGAATTACCTAAAGGATTTCAACTATCAATATTCTGGTAAAAGTTATCAAGGATATCTATAGATTATTCTTTAGATACACACCTTAAATATATGCCTTCATAGATTTTTGGTATAGCAATCCCTTGTTTATCATATAGTGTGTTTATTTGATCCTAAGAGCTCATATTTATTCTTTATTTAATTTAGGAGGACATGTGTCTATGAGTATATAGTGAATAATCTGAGCATACCAATCACCTCCAACTAGCTAAGACTAGTTGTATATTTTATATATATGTGTGGATCAGTGTCTAATATTAGTTAATGATACTCCATCTTCTTACCATTTTAGTAGGTTTGGTTTCGAGATCAGATTATTGTAACTTGGGAATCCACTTGCCCCTTCTCTCACCTATTTCATTCTAACCAAACATGAGTTTGATAACTGGGTTTGAGATGATGACATAAGTCTTATTGCATAAAATATGATGTCTAAAATTCTTCGCCGACTTGACAAAATCATAGATTTATTTGTTTATCATGGAGTACTTCGGTTATGAATGCTTCATATTAGTAATCATAAAGGCAATAGGATGTTCATTATCATCTACCTTTTGTGTGAGTATTATTGCTAGAGTAGGCTCTGATGCAAATGAGTACAAAAATAAATCCCTAGTGAATTCAAGACTAATCAAAACTAGAACTTGGGCAATGCCACTTTTAATATATTGAAATTCTCTTTTAGTTTAAGTTGTCCATTATACTTTGGCATCTTTTTTTAACATAGCATTCGAATGGTTTCATAATTTATACAAACCCTCAAATAAAGTTATGAATAAAATTTATTTTTTCAAAGGACTTTAGCTCTTTTTTGTTGTTAGGACATGGTATTTTTGAATTATTTTGAACTCTTTTAGGATCAATAAAAATTCCTTCCTTGGTGATGACATGGCCTATTAATTTACCTTATGTGACCCTAAAAATATATTTCTTTGGGTTTAAAGAGATACCAAACCTTTTGCATATGTCAAATACTCTCTACAAGTGGGCCACATGATCTATTTTGTCTTATCAAATATAGATAAGTCATCCATGTAGATGATGATGCACTTACCAATGATTCCTTGAAAATAAAAATTCATGACCCATTGGAAAGTATCGCCTGTATTGGTTAATATGAATTGAAATTTTTTATATGCAAAATTTCTCCACTTGATAGTAAAATCGGTTTTCATTTTTTCATCAGTCTCCACCAAGACCTAGTTGTAGCTTAAAAATCCATATAAGAATGACATCATTTCTAACCCACTAACTATATAAATTACTTCATCAAGGGAAGGTAGGATAATTATCATTTTTTGAATCTCAATTGAGATTATTGAAATCCACACACATCCTAATTTCACCATTTTTATTCCATATAGGGACTAGATTGGCTACCCAATAGAATGCCTAATATGAAATATAAATTTAGCCTCTAACAATTTATAGACTTCATTATGAATGAGGGGATTCATAATAGTATTGACTAGTCTTTATCTCTACCTAAAAGGCTTATTCTCTTATTTTAGTGGTATAGTATGCATGATAACTATGGGATCAAAAACTTTTAAGTCTTCATAATTCTACACAATCTCATCTTTATATTCTATCAATAAATCCCTCAACCTTTAATTCTCTTATTCTATATAGATCAATATAATGTTAATTTTTTAGAGATGCTCATATGTTCCTAATTTACCTTGGAGAAATCAAACTCATTGGTCTTAGATTGTTTGTGTTTTTCACCTTCACGATCCATGTCAAATAATTAATCTAAGGAGACCATCCCTTTGGGTATTCTATGTTTTTAGCTTCAGTATGCATCGTCTTATTTTTATTATTCATTCATTGCGTCAAAATATCTTTCATCAATGATTAGTGACTCAAAAGTACTAGAATTTACCATAAATAGAAAAATTTATTGGTCATAATCAAATACCTGAAAGTAGTCAACATTATCAGGAATTGAAGAACATGACACTAATTCTACATAAAATTTATACATTTTGGAATCTTGAAGTGGAGCCATATTGGTTTCCTCTATAGCTAAGGAATCAATTATTTGATTTTTCTCTCTAAGGACTGATTTTATATTGAAAGCTTCAAATGATTCTATAATACCCCAGGATTTGTGTTTATATTTCCTGAGATATGATAACTTACACTGGTATTGACTTTTGATCTAGTTAATAACTAGTTTTGAGTCTCCAAACATCAAAAGCTACTTGACATTATGTTTTAGTGTGAATTAGAGCCCTAAAATTAAAGATTTTTATTATACATGGTTGTTAGTGCATGAGAATTGTAATAAAAAAAGTAGCAATGTAATGCCTCCCATCAAGATCAGTCAATGTTATGCCAACACCAAACCTTGTTTGGACTGAGCACCATCAAAATATAAAATCCACAACTATTAAGGACCTTCAAATTCTTGTTCATGGTTTTTAGGTTTATTTGTGAATGTGTAAATGCCTACATGTGATGAAGTAAAAATTATTATTTCATTTTTAGCATTATATTTTATGATTACATGTTTCGTTTTTGTTTCTATGTTAACTATGATCTTATTTGTTAATCTTTTCCAAGCATCATCATATGTGAAAAGTAGTATCCATGGATCTGTTTAGTTTTTTTGACCAATCATGGCTTAGGAGTAAACCATAAGCCTCAAGAATTTCAACTACAAAAATGTCAATATATTTTTAGACATGTGGATTAGAGGCAAGTTGTATGTGAACATTTAGTAATTATCCAACAACTAGAACTAAATATGTGTTCAATTATAAGACTACTCTTTTGGACTTATTTGGAGTCAACCCTAGTCTTTTACATATTTTTGTGTGTATTATGTTGGCTAAAACCCCTAGTCAACTAAGAAATTTTGCAAGTTTTTCTCAAAAAATTAGATAGTCAACATGAAAGGTGGGACCTCAAGTTTATCCTTATACACGACCATATTTACATGTTTTGTTTTTAATTTGATAGGAGATTACTTACCAGTCAAAACTTTGAGCAAAATCTCTTTCTATTCTATAATATGAGCCAACTCATGTAGAGTAATATTAACCTTGATTTTCTTCATATCCTCAACTATTTTATATCCACTTTTATTATATGGATCAACTTGATGTTGTTGATCATTCCCTCTAGGAAGAGGTGAATTATTATTAGCATTTAGATTAGGAGGAATGACTAAATTATTGTTTGGAGGTGTAGAAGTTGTGGTAGTCTATTGATTCTTGTTTTTCAATTTATATTTATTTCTTTGGAATTGTTGAAAATAATGAATCTCATTTTTGTTATCCTATGGATCTTTCTCATCCTTGATAGGGAATGGGAAATCATGGGTATCAAACACCATAGCTTTACTAGAAGTACTAGGGGAACTAGTTGTGGATGAATCCAGTTGATATGGGACCACCTCACATCTTTCCATCTCCTTTTGAAATATTTCAAAAGTAGTACATAATTATATGCAATCTAGTTTACCATGTTGGGCAGTGTTATGGATGATATACTAGTTAGGAAAGGTTACCTCACAAATATTCATCTTAGGTAGTCTATTAGGTTGAGGTCTAAATTATTGTCTGATCTATTGAATGGTATATCATATATCTAGAATGTAAATTCGTATTGGCTGTTTCCCATACATTTTTTTCCAAACATTTTTACATGCTTATAAATTCATTGCTAATTTTTTGTACCATACATTGGATGCCATCTAATTCAATTTGATGGAATCAAAGGTTGTCTCTTGTATGATAGATGTGTTAACTGGGACTAAATCTTGATTCTTATTTTGTTGATTAGACATGTTTAAGATTGTTTATAAAACTTAGGTTCTAGTTTTGTGTTGCATGAGTTAGAGGCAACTAAGTGAAAATATAGTTTTTATTATTGGTCATGACATTCTATTTGGCATTTGAAATGGGATTATGGACTGAGAAATTTATATCAATATTAGGTATGGCTTGTAATTAAGGATTCAACTATATATCAAGGTTAATAGTTTCAACATAGGCATCTGTTAAGTTATTGATATTATGAGCTCTAAACATGAATATTATAGTCATAGGATCTAAGGTGCTTTTATATATTTCAAGGAATAGGGTATAAACATGTCTATATGCAAAAGCCACATGGTTGTACATCTTTTGAAACCTTGCATTGAAGGCTCTAATTGGTTCATTATGTCCCTTTCTTGTGCTATAAAAATGTTGGTATATTACGTTTGTATTGGTAACTTATCCATATTATGTCATAAATGTTTCATGACATAATTAAATTTTCTAGAAGATTATGGAACTAGTCATAGGTACATCCTGTAATATGAAAAAGAATAGTCTACATGAAATATATTCATGAACTACATTAAGAAATCCTAGAATAATTTTGAAGGCTTTCATATGTTCCTCTATAGTTCATCCCCTAGAGGGAGAGAATGAAGGAAGGTTCTCTATATTTTTAGGTAATTCATGGATAAAACCAATGACAATGATGGTTAAGCTAGATAACTAGGACATAGTAAAGCATTGAGGTCAGTTCCCTTAGGTTGGTGAATTTGGTTGAGTAAAAAAACTCTCCTAGGGATACCTCTATATGATCTAGGTATTCAATGAACTTGTAAAGGTGCTAACAATAATGGACAATAATAAAAAATGGCCCTTGTTAATCTTACTGGGGGATCCTATGTACACAACTCAAGTGAATCTTAACAATCAGATATTGTGGCCCTCCTTGTAGTGCAAGATAAAACATGTTGATGTGGGTTTTATGCACACTAATGGTTCTTATAAGAAGCTCCCTAACATTTTAGGATCTATTGAAATATTCACTAAAAGGCACAAGTTATGGGTGGTTTTCCATGTGGCACTTTATCATGGCCTTTTACTACTTAGTCACCTTATTGAGTCATCTATTGTGACACATGTGATTATATCATGCAACCAAGATATATTTTCCTTGTTTGTATTCATTTATCTATAATATTATAGTGACCTTTTATCACTTAATTACTTGGAATTGATCTTTGTGTCCTTGGTCATTGATCATAGCTTATCAAGATGTGAACATGTGACTGATATATGATTGCACAAAGATTGATTTCTAGTCAAACACTTAAAATCAATATTTGTGCAATCAGATATCAGTCAAAACTTAGTAGTATATTAAAACATGGATGTGTCTCACTTATCTAGATGTAACTTACATGTGCCTCTAGTTGTATATGAGTATGATGTGACATGTGGATGACTCTCACTTATTCAATTGCTCTTTACATTTGGTAACTTGTGTCACTATGTGTAGGTCATGAATGATTGGGATGATGACACATGGATGGTCCTCACTCATCGAAATGGTTTCTAAGGGTTAATGCCTTGACTCAGTATAGGTAAGCATAATGACAACATGTGGATGATCCTCATTTGTCTGCTTACTCAGGAGTTCTGTGATTTATCCATTTATTGTGTAGGGAGTGAGCGAGAAAGATTAATACACATGGCATGATCTTTTATCCTAGATAGTTAGGAATCCTTAGTCCTTTTTTGTATAGGTTATGAGTAATCAAGATGATGACATGTGGATGACTCTCACTTGCTCAGTTGATCAAATGAAAAATAGACTTAGAAACTTTCTGTATAGACTGAAGTTAGACATGATTAAGACACATGGATGGATATTTATTATTTAGTTGAGAATAGATTTATAACTTTTAATATTTATTCGTAAGGAATATATATAGAGATGCGTGACTTGATCTTGCCCACTCAACCTATCTAAATACTTATAATGCTTCACCATTCCTTCGTTTGATGATTATTTATGTGCAAAAGAGACATGTGGCAAAAAGTGATATTGGCTTATAAAGTTAATATAGCCTATAAAATGTAAAACAACCTTTAAAAATCACTCAATTAGCTTGGTTAGTGAAAAAAACCTAATTTTGATAAATACCTAGATTTGAAAGCAAAAGATTCATAAGAATAATTCAATGAAAATGTTGATTTTGACTTAAACCTAGGGTAGCAACTCATAGCTTGAATTTAGATTTACTTTATCAAATTATATCATGAATATGAAATCTTTAGGCTAAAGTGGGTCCTCATTTAAAAATTTTGAAATTGGGGTATTTTGGTCACAACACTAAGGATAACCAATGTCAGACAAATAGATAAAACTCTAAATATTTGAAATTACTTCAATAAATTAAGCTTTAAATAAATTTAAAAAATTAGAAAACATAACACTAATTTTTATACCCCAATGTCATAAAATAAGTGACTCTCTAAAAATATAAAAACCATAGACCAAAACTGAAATTAATATATATTTTTTGGCCAAAATGCTCAATTTCATAGGGCTTTTCACATGTAAGAGGCAAGAATAGTAATTTTTTATTAAAATGATCGATGAATAAAATACATTGGTACAAACATGTTATAATTAAAATTACTACTAAATATTACATTGTCATACATTATTTATAGAACTTAACAAATTACCTTCTTCTTGCCATTGATTGAACTAGACTATGACAAATTAGTTTGATTTTTATTTAATAATTTTAATATTTTTGTTAATAATTTATAATATTTTTTATTTAATAATTTTAATATTTTACTTCAATGTTTAATGTATAAATTGTAATAATAAATATATGAGTATTTTTTTTTTTAAAGAAATTTTTTTATAAGTAAGAAAATTGTTCAAATATCAATAATGTCTTATAACATCATACTATTTAAAACTATTTTCCAAGCTTCCTAAGAAACTAATTATGTTCCTTGCTATATAAGTTTCACCTTAGTATGCTAACAAAAAGGATATACATACATAAACACCAACAAACATGCCAAGCTAAATTATATCATGGGTGCTTTCAAGAAGGAAAACACACAAAAAAAAATAGATTGATTTTGATTTTTTCATGCATGTGTGTATACAATCTCAAGAGAATATGCTTGTTTTAGTTAGCTTTCTTAAAAAGACCTCTTTCTAACTACTTGATTTCCTAGTCCTTGTTATACATTCTTGCATAAGGTGACATGCAAACTTTTGCATCATTATATTTTTTGCATTTATGTTATTGAAAGGGTTTTCTTTTTACATGCATGAAAAACCATTAACTTATATGCATGTGTGATTTTTGATAGAACATGTAATTTTTTATAAAACATGCATTCATATTTTTTATAATTAATCCAATAATTAAAAGATAAAATAAAACCATTAATTTCAACTTTTCTTTTTTTCACTGAACTTGTTGGGATGACTTGGAGCTATAGGTATTTCCCTTCTTCTAGATTAGAATTTCATTGAATTTCATTAGGAGAGGGGCTTGTGTGATCCTTTTTACTCTTCAGTTTTGATTTGTGCCTCTCTTTTAATGAATATTTTTTCACATCCATGTTATTCACACTGATTTCCATTTCATGTGTACTAAGATACTCTTCTACTTCTTTCAAAGGAATATTTTGCAGCATTCCTTCCTCGTATTCATTATTTTTATCACATGGGTCAATCACTGTGTGATCCATTAAAGCTCCCTTCCACCAGGTAACTATTTGTTTTCTCTTTCATTAGACTACTTAAAAACCATTGTCACAAGAGATAGGATTCCTTTGCAATCACTTCAGACTTGAAGGTTATAGAAATTCACATGCAACAACGAAGTAACTATATTAAAAAAAAAATCCTACATCTAAAAAGAATATTTTCATATCTTCTTTCCGGGTTCTTGTTGAACCCCCTATTAATAGGAGATCGTGAAAAAATATTTATTAAGTATTTTTGTGTAATTGTACCGTTGGAACAATAATAGTTGTGGGATTACATTGTGGCCCACATTGTTCCATAAATCAAATAAATATTAAATTTATTATTTACATACAACCAAATATTTATAAGTTGGTTCTGTGAGTAATAAATTATTATGATTAATTTAAAGAAATGGATCAATTAATTGCAACTATCCACACCCTTTATAAAGGTATTTTGACCTTTGGTAAAATATATAGCACAATTATTACAACACATGCTTTTTGGAAGTGGTGGTCTCTGAATTGTTTGTGAAGAATTGTGAAGAAATGAGGTGAAGAAAAAATTTACTGGGTCTGTAAATGTTTCTCAAATAATGGAATAAGTTTTGTGGGGTTTTTCCCTCATTGAGGTTTTTTCACATTAAAAATATGTAATGTGCCATCTCTTTATTTTTTTTCATTATTTAATTGTTATTACAAGATATGTATTTAATTTATTTATTTATTTATTTACATATAATTCATATTAAATAAATTTTAGATTCTTTTTGTTGATTATTCTGACATGGCATCAGAGCCACAATTTGTATGATCAAAATTTGTAGGTAGTTTAAATTGTTTATATATATATATATATATATATATATATATATATATATATATATATAATTATGCTACAGATATAATAATAAAAGCATAATATATAACATATATTTATATATAAATTATATATTACATATAAAATATAAATATAAATTATTATCTCAAAATAAATACATAACTATGCAATGATTTGGCCATTATAAGTTAATTATAGTTCAAAATGTTAAAAAAATATCATTCATTATTATGTTAAAGAATAATAATTAATGCATCAATTTTTTCAATTATGTGATTCAAAAATGGCGATGGTAGATCTGGCAATGATAGATCGTCAAAGGCTTATGGAGGAGCAATTAGGGAATCAACATGCAGCTAGCAGTATCGGTAATATATTCTTCCTGAAGGAATTTGAGAGCACAAGTGGTAAGCATCATACTCTTCATGATTAGAGCAAGGCTAATGTCACCAAGAAGGGTTTGGATTATTTCTTCCCTCCTATCAAGAATGTGATTGGATTCAGTAATGTAGGGCACAAGTCTCCTAAGTCTATCAAGAAAGAAGTTTATTTTTCACCCTCAGGACTAGTTCCCCTTTCATAAAAGTCCTAACTCCATATTTGTATAATGCCCTAATTCCTTGAACGCTTACCATAATTACAGTGATTTTTGTAGGGAAAATGTGGAGAGTTCTTTTCCCATCTAAGCTTTTCATCTGGTTAATTGGATTTTTTTGAAGGTTTTCCCTATGGTTGAAGATGTGGTGGGCAAGATTAGGATGGGTCTGGATCAAGATAAATCAATTTCTTCCCCAGTTGACTCATCCATTGACACTTTAAAATAAAATCTAGATTTGGAACATGTTTCCTTTGGTGATGTCTTTGTCTCTTTTTTGTTGATCTTCCAACTTTTGTATTTAAAGAGGGGTATATCATTGAGGCATAAAAATCCTTTGGGAATAAAGCTTTCATCTACAGGTTTATTGGCAAGCATATTACCCTAAAATATTTAGAGTCTTAGGCCCATGAGTTCTGGTCAAACATCCAAGTTCATATTTTTTCACAGCTTGTAAACAACTTTTTTGTGGTGATTTTCAACTTGAAATAGGATAGAAATTATATTTGAGACAATAGTCCATGGTTTATAGGGACTCATGGGATCTTTATTTTCCTATAGTCCCCCTTTTTGACCCCTCTCAGTGGTCATTTCCAAAGCGCATATTTGGGTTTAGCTCTACAATGTTCCATTGATGATGATAAATTCTGGTTTGATTCAAAATATTATTGGCATTTTAGGAGACTTTATTTGCATTGACACAAAATTAGTTATTTAGCATAGTAGATTTGTGCAAGTGTGTGTGTTGTTTGACCTGTCTAAACATCTTTTTCACTCCTTTAAGATAATATCATCAAGAGGTTCCTAGACTCAAATCATTAATTTTTAGGGACTGCCTTTTAAGTGTTTTATATGCAACCAACTTGGTCACAAAGCTACAGTAGTAAAAAGTGTCATTATGGGGATATTGATTTCCATGTTCATAAATGGGTTAATAAGGATCTAGGTCATTTTATTTCCTCATCTCTATTTATTTTCATGTTCAATAGAGCAAGGTCCCCTAATTTATGGATGTATTAATATTGGGTGCATATGCTTCTTTAAATCCACAGCATCCTCAACTTGTTTATTTATTGGCTTGGAGACTCCAATTGAGTTGGCTTCAACCATATCAGTGGAGGTTTCTTCTCCCTTAAGTAATATTAATGAGCATGGTTACATGGAGACTCAACGGGTGTTGTTTTCTGATAATTCAAAAGAGAGGAAATTGAATCCGATGAGCAATAGAGGTCAACTCTCTAGTGGGTGATGTTAACTCCTTTTTATAGATTCAAAAGAGGATGTAGAGAGTAGAGTAATACTCACCATTTCCCAATCTAAGTGCTTTCTTTCAAAACCAAATTGTGGCTCCAAAAATCATAAGTGAAGGAAGATGGAAGTAGAAACATTGTAAATAGATGCAATGAACTTGCTATATGTTGGTTCCATGTGGACCATGGAGGCCCTTCTTTCTCACAAGGGAAAGAGGATGGCGGTGTAACATTTGTGATAGATTTTTTATTATAGTATAGATGGTATCTTCACTTAATATGTATCTTAATTGTGAATTTGTTGATTCATCAGCTGTCAATGTCTTTGACAAATTTAGGGTAGCTTTTTATAAGTTTTATTCTTGTGGATCCCAAAGGTCTTTTTTTCCTTTGATTCTTTAAGCAATTTTTTTGAGTTTCTCAAAATTTCCTGTTCTTTTTTCTCTTCCTTTTTTATCGAGTGAGGGACCCTCTAACACTCTATATATATATATATATATATATATATATATATATATATATATATAACTTTAATATATATATTAAAGTATTATAAATAATAATAAATTTGTGTTAGGTGAGGTTTCAGCCTAAAATGACCCCACCCCATTCTTTGTTTAATAAAAAACAAAAAATATGGGAGATTTAATTAAAAATGTATATAATTTAGGAGGTTTTGGCCCAAGCCAACCTCTCTTGTCGCCCCCACATTGCTCTTTTGTTTATTTGGCATAACCACTTCAATATTTTTTTAATATATAAAAAAATGAAAAATGAAAAAATATAACCTGGTTTTTGTAAGCTCGATGTGCTTGTTGCCCTCTCTGTTGCTCCTATGGTAGTTTTAGGTTGTTTATGAAAAATAATAAGCCCTCCCTTGATTTTATAAACACTAATTTAGTTACCGTAAAAAAAAAATCATTGTAGTAATTTTATTTTGCTATGTTAATATAAGTTAAGATAAAAATAAAGTATTTTTTTTAAGTAATTTTATTTTTTTAATGTTATATTAACGGTTTGCTGGAGGATTTTTTTATTAGCCTTAAAATATTTCATTATAATAATTTTTTACTATAATATGGTAAAGACTTTTAGGAGAAACTATAATAAATAACAAAAGGCTTAGTTTTTATATAGGTTCATTATTATTTTTATATATAATTATTATAGCTAAACCATAATATTCAAATAATGGCATAATTTGATAAAATATTCAAAGAATGAGTTACTATTATAGTAATTATTTAATATGAATTTTGTGTTTTAATGTATGTGTTTAATTAAGTAAAATTTAATAAATTTAAGTATTAGTGAGAGTATCAAGCCTCAAATATTAAATTTTTGTATTAATTGAAATTTATAATTTTATTTTTCCAAAAAATTACCTTTCAACAAATTTTAAAGTAATAAGTTTTAGTTAAATTTAAATTTTTGCCATGATCAAGAAATAAATTTAATTTTTCATTGTCGATACTCAAAGAAGGAAATTAGGCTAATACTTTTTACGAGTGCTCTTCCCTCCTAAAGCTCACAACATATGTAGTTAAAGTCAATTTGTCATTTACAAGTGATAGCATATATTTGATTAAAAACAAAATATTAGTGCTAACATGCTTAATCAAGAAGTCTACTTATAAATTAAAGTAAATATTTTTTAGTTTTTAGTCAATCTTTATTTATCATGGAACTAAACATGTACTATTTTATTATAAAGGCATAAACATTTGCATTTGCTATTTTATCACTATTGAGTAGACACATAAGTGTGGAAAGGTATATTTACATATTTTTTTAAAAATATTATTTAAATATGTAATAAAATGGCCTCTCAAAGCTTTAGTATGGATAAGCAACAAATGTTAAATGGAACTAACTATAACATTTGGAAGATCTGTATCAAATCTAACTTTATAGCTAGGTAAATATGGAGTATTGTTAATAGTATTGATAAACATCTATTTAAGAGACATGCCACAACCAAAAATACAAATACTTATCAACAAAAATCTCAAGAGGCTATGTTGATCATCCTAACGAGTGTTAAGGATGAATTCCTACTACATGTCAACAATCAATAATCTCCTAGTGAAGCTTAGAAAATTATTGAATCAATGCCTGAATGTACTCAACCTTATAAATTTATTCAACTTATTCTAGAACTCATAACAACCTCCATAAAAGGTGATGAAAATTTTGTTAATTTTCTTGCTAAAATTAAAAACATCAAATCATAAATATATGGATGTAATTGTAATTTAATTCATGATCAACTTCTCTATTTTATTATTCAATTATATGTCCATGAGAAGTTTCAAAACTTTATTTTCATTCTTAACTCTAAATATCAAATAAAGCAAGACATCCCTGACCTCACTACCTTTCGACTCTTCTCATTTAAAAAGAATAAGTAATGACAAATATTGATTCTAAAAATAATGCCACATAAGCACTTCTCACTCAAAACAATGTTTCCAAAAATAATGAAAACCATAAATTCAAATCAAAATTTAAATCAAAACCATCTAATGTCAATAATAAGGATGGGAATAAAAAACTTGTAAATAGTAACTATAAAGTCAAATTTAATGGGAATTGTAATATTGATGGTGAGTTTTTTCATAAAAAGGAAGCTTATTATAAAAAAATGAATCAAATTATAAAAACCCTTAAAATAACAAAAGGGAGAAATTTTATAATCAAAATCAACATAAAAATCAAAACTAGAATCAAAATAGCAATCAAGATCAAAATTCTAATATTGTTGCTCTTTATGCTACTTGGTTTGCTTCTAATGGTAATGAATAAATTTTAGATAGTGGTTCTTTCTATCACATGATAGGTTTGTCTAATATTTTATCTAATACTAAAAATATATATGAAAGGATATATTTAGGTGATAATTCATTTTTAGAAACAACTAAACAAGGTAAATCAAAATTTGTAAATGGATTCTTAAACGATATTTTTTATGTTTCTAAATATAAAAAATATATTTTATCATATTCTCAGCTTACACATGATAATTTTATTGTAACACTTCTTAAGGATAAATGGTGAGTTCAAAAATAATTTGGTTCTCTGATTGTTAGAGGTATTCAAAAGAATGGTCTTTATATTTTTAATGATTTTCTTTTGTATCTTATTGTTCCTCTCAAATTAGAAATGAATCTCAATTATGGCATGAAAGACTTGTACATGTTAATTTTAAATGTATTTATGATGTGTATCATAATAATATAGTGGTTGGACTTTATAATATATCTTTTCATCATGAAACATGTGTGGGTGACTTATACGGTAAACAACACACTCAACCTTTTCACAAACAATATGTGCAAACTCCTTTCATCCTTTAGAAATTATTCATAGTGATGTTACACGACCACTTGAAGTTGCATCTCTTAATGTATATTCATATACTTTAACTTTTATTGATAATCACACTAGAATTATTTGGACTTATTTTATAAATAATAAATCTAAAGTGTTGTCTAAATTTAAATAATTTAAAATTTTTGTTGAAAATTATTCAAACTTGATGGTGAATACATTAGTACATAATTTGATTCATTTTTCATTTCATGTGTTATTTTATGATAACTACCAATTTTATATTTTCCACATCAAAATAGAATTGTTTATATAAAAAACATGACTATCTTAGAAATGGCTAGAACTATGTTACATTAAAAAAATGTTCATATGTTTATTTGGGCCGAATCCATGAACATTGTTGTACATATTCTTAATCGATTTCATAATAAAGCCTTGCATCTTTTTACTCTATAAAATTGGTCTAATAAAAAATTAAGTGTTGCTCATCTTAGGATATTTGGAAGTTTTACTTCTATTTTTAATCCTAAAGTCAAAAGAAAGAAGCTTGATCTTACCTATTACTCTTGCATTTTTTAGGCTATGGTAACTAAAGGATTAAGTTTGTATGATCCATCTAGACATCAAATCATTGAAAACACTAATATTCAAATTCTTGAAAAATATTTTTGTGAGCCTTCTATAGAACCCTCTAAAGTTTCCTCTTATGAAGACATAAACACTTGTGTTCTTCCTAATGGAGAAACATATCCCTTAGAGGAAGATGATCCAAATTTGGAAAACTTTGAGTTTTATGGGGATCCTTATCCATTTTTTTTTTAGTCTAAAAGACATAAATGGTTTGAATCCTTAATTCAATCTTCTAATCTTGAAAATATTAATAAAATGACTAGAAGTCATTATACTTATCATACTTTGATGGATTTTTATGAATGTGAACCCCAAGGAAGCCATTCAAGATGATAAATAGAAATATGTTATCCGATTTGAATATAAAGCCTTAATTAAAATTCAGACTTGAGATCTTATCCCTCTTCTTTCTAAAATAAATATTGTTGGTTCTAAATGGATTTATAAAATTAAATATTTAACTCAATTATAAAATTTGATAAATTTATAGCTATGTTAGTTTCTTGAGGCTTTACTCAAAAACCTAGAATTGATTATGTTGAAACCTTTGCTCCTATAGAAAAAAATAAGTATTATTATATTACTTATTTCTCTTTCAGCATAAAATGGTTTGGAAATACACCAAATATATGTTTAAAATATTTTTTTGTATGGTGAATTAGAAGAAAAAATATATATGACTCAACCTAAAGGTTTTAAAGAACCTAACAAAGAACATTATGTATGCAAGTTAAAGTAATCTTTGTATAGTTTAAAATAAGTTCCTTGAATTTGGTAGTCTAGAATCATGAGTTTTTTTAAACAATTATGTTTTTCTAATTATTATTCCGATAATGATCTCTTTGTGAAAATTTAAAATAGTCATATTATCTTAATTTTGTTATATGTAGATAATATTCTCATTATTGGTAGTCAGACTATTTTGATTATTAAATATAAATCTAAACTACAACAATGTTTTTAGATGACTAATCTAAGTTTACTTCATCATTTTATAGGCATAGTTGTATTTTAGGATAAAAACTCCATTATGGTATCTCAGTTTCAGTATGCACATAACCTTTTGTTAAATTTAGCATGATTGACTATAAACCTATTTCTACACCTATTAAAGTTAGTGTTAAAATTGATCTAAAACCTACATGTGACAAAGTTAATTCTAATTTATACAAGCAATTAGTTGAAACTTTGATTTATTTAACTATTACTAGACTATTTATTTTATATGTTGTAGGTGTTGCTTCTAAATTCATGTAAGATCCATATTTGGATCAATGGAAATTATTGAAAAGGATACTTAGGTATATAAAATGAATATTTAATTATGTTTTATATTATTATTCCATTGATAATGTTAATTTTTATGGTTAATGTGATGCCAATCATGTTGGTGATGTTGTTATTACTTAGAGCATCTAAAAGTAACATATTGTTTATCTCTCTTCTATAGAAGTAGAGTATAGAATTGTTATGTAAGCTACTAAAGTAGTAATTTGGATGTGAAGGTTGTTATAATAAATCCATATGGATGTTTCTCATATTACAACTCTTCTTTGTGATAATCAAAGTTGTATAGTTATGACAAAAAATCCATTTCATCACCAAATAAAGAAGCATATTTAATTTCATGTGAATTTTATCTAATAAAAAATCTTCAATGGTGATATTGATTTATATTTTTATCCTACTGATGATCAAGTGGTAGATATATTCACAAAACCACTATGTACTACATAAATTTTTAAGTTCAAAACAATGTTGGGCCTCTCAGAATTTCCATTGAAGGGGAGTGTGCATGACAATGTCACATCCTAATGGCCACGTGTTAATTTTCATCTCTATACTTATTTTCTATTATAAAAGGTCACCCTATGTAATTTTTATGTAAACTTATCCATATGCTAGTTTACAGTGTAACCAATAATTAAGTATGTTTTATAATGGAGATCTTTATGATATAAAAGGCTCCAAATGCTTGTAATCTTGTTCATGAGAAAATGTGGGATGTAGTCTCACTATCATGTTATCCTAAATCATCCTATGTGTGTTATGGATTCTAATTTCTTTTGTATAAAAAGGTGATATTATCATGATAAAGGTGTTTAAATCATTCAAGTGTTACATGCTAGCCTAAACTCCTCATAAATGGTTTATAAATGGTAATTCATTTTCTATAAAAAGGTGACTATGGCATGTGTCCCCAATAAAAATTAAGGAAGAGTCTTGGAATAATAATATTTGTGGGGATACATTATGGCCCACATAGTTGTACATATCAAATAAATAATATATTTATTATTTGCACACAACCAAATATTTAAAAGTTGATTGTGTGAGTAATGAATTATTATGATTACTTTAAATAGGTGGATCGGTTGGTTGTAATTATCCATGACCCTTATCAATGTATTTTAACCTTTGGTGAAATATAATATAACAATTATTACAACATTATGTTTTATGAGAATGGTGGTATCCGATTTTTTTTTCAAGAGTTATGAAGAAGTGAGGCGAAGAAGAAGTTTAGTGGATCTATAAATTTTTCTCAAATAATGGAATAATATTTGTGGGATTTTTACCTCATTGAGGTTTCTTCATGTTAAAATTATGTAATGTGCCATCTTTTTATTTCTTGCATTATTTAATTGTTAGTATAAGTTATGTATTTATTTATCTTTTATTAATATTAAACAAATACTAGATTCTTTTTTATGGTATTCTTACATGTATGTGTAAAAATTCATATTTCATATTTTGTATATTATAAATACTAATGTAATTCAAAAATATAAATGGAAGGTTGAACATTTAAATTGGACCAAACATAATAGGAAATGAATAGTGAATAAGCCAAAGAGTCATGTCAACTCTATAAATATTTGACATTTTTAAAAGGACAATCTCTCTCTTAGAAGTTAGTTTTAAGTTATTATAAGAATTACTTATTGTCTATTTCAATCTTTCTTAATTTTGTTATTAATTCCCTCTCTTGTGAGCTAAGGTATCCTTGTTGATTAAATTTTTATAATTAGATTATAGATATAAACAAGTGAGTTTTTGAGTTTTCATGATTTAGTAAAGATATAGGATATATTATGTGATGTCTAAGACTTTATAACATCATATAAAGTAGTTAATAGGAATAATCATGTGTTATATTTGAATTAGTCACCAATTCTTGATTCATGATATCTTCCCTATCTTTTAAGTCTCATCATAGCCTATAGAGTACAACATTAACATGTCCTAATAAAGAATTCTAGGGGCCACTACTAACACCCCCAAACTAAGGAAAATTTGGAAATAATACCTTTTCTCAAATACACAAACACATAAACATGGGCACACATTGTTCTGAATTTATCTTCCATTCTAAATTCTCAATAGTAAAAGATACCTATAGCATCTCCAATTTTTAAAGAGTTGACAGGGTCCAAATATGCAAAGGTAATTTTGATAGCCTAACCCAAAAAAAAACATAGGAGATATTTTCAATCTAAGGGTCAGATTCTAAAAACCAATGCTTCATGAATAATCCTACACATTAATGAAACCAAAGCCCCTCTCTAAGAATCTCATCCTGATCCAACTAGTTCACAAACAATAAAATGAAGAACCCATATGCACAAGGGAAAAAAACCACCTCATCATTAAGAATAAGAGCCCACTTTTATCTTATCCACACATTTAGAGAGGAAGAGTGGTCTAATACTTGTTAAACCTATAGAATAACCCACTTTCACTAAGCATAGTATTTTATAAAATGTTGGAGATTAAGCAAGTGTTAATATATTTATGACAAATTGATGAGTAAATTTATAATGTGTAAGATACGAAATAAATATACATAACTAATTTGGAACTTTTTATTTTTAAAAATATGCTAAAATGGGAAAATGCTAAAGATAAATAACTCAGCTAGCACTTAGATCTTATGTATTATAATAATACTATGTAATTGACTGTGGGACTATGTGAGGTCAATGTGAATCAGGAATAGGGCTCTGTTTGATTATTAGATAAGTTCAACCTGTGTTATCATCTATAGGTTATGTCGACATCCTTTATAGTTTTTTCTCTTTATTTAATTTTTGACTGATGTATCTTAACCTTTAATTCTTGTGTATATATTTGAAATCACTTGTTTTGTTGTGGGAGTCATTGTGTACCTTAATTAAAACCCTAGATCAATGACAAAGATGACCAAATGTAATAAATTGGGAGCAAAGGGCTTAGGGGTTAAATTTGTGCTTAACCTCAACACCTCTTGTGTTGAGTGATACCTATATACCAATACTATGAAAAGTTATCAAAATCTATATAGTTATCCCATGCTACAATGGTGTGTGTGAAATACTACTATAATGTTATATGTTGGTATAATTATGTGCTTAAATAATTACTTGTGGCCTATCTGGTGTATTTAGACTTAGTTCAAGGCTACTTAGATTTTAAGGACTTAAAAATTGTAATAATAGGTGTTTTCATCTCAATATATAATTATAATAATTATAGTGTTTGTAATATATAAGATTATTTCCAACTAGTGAACAAATAAATATAAAATGTTCCTATATAGTGGTATTTTAAGGATTTCTTTCAATGAGGATTATGAAACATGTAGGATGACCTATTAGGTGAATATGAATTGTTGAAATTATATTTTATTTGGTGGCAGGATGAAATTGGTGAATTCAAACACTACTAGCTAGTGGGATTATCCTGAAGTAGTGACCTTGTCTGAGGAGCAAAGAAAACTAAAATGGAAGTATGAATAAGTCTAACAGTGAGTCTAGGCTACTTGGAATGAAGAATATAAATATTTAATATCATAATTGCCTAAGTATATATGGTCACCTGCATAGAAGTAGAGGAATAATGGTTTAGAACTGTGGAATAGAGCTTATGTTAATTGTGCATAAAGGATGGTCACAAGTTCATTATTTTATCATTAAATGTTAATTTTAATGACTGCATTTTCCCCCTTTTTATTTTATGCATGTAACAAAGTGAAATTACTAGATTAAAATAAAGAGAGTTATTGTTGAGTAGGCTTGGATGTATATCACACATTAATTTGTGTTTAATTTAAACCTTTTCTAGTATGCAAACTATTGTGTGTTTTTTTGTAAATTTGGTGATTGGAGAGGGTGGTACCCTTGGATATTTTTTTCATTTAAAAACTTGTATTACATTATTCATGCTTCAATCCTCATTGGTGGGAAAATGTGCTTAATATTTCAAGAATCACTTGACTCCATCATTGCAAAACTCAAGGTAGTAAAGTAGCTTAGAACCCCTATATGAATTACAATAGATCATTATGGTAAAAATTTACTAAAAAAAACTAAATCAACCACTGTATATGGAATAAGATTCATTTTGGTGCAAAACTAGTTCAAAACTGGTGAAAAAATAGTATGATGTTAGTCTAGTGTATACAACATAGAGAATGACATGAATTGTCATTCCTTTTTAAAAAATAGTGTAAAAACTAAGAAATAAAGTGATCATGTATCATGCACATGAACCTAGTCTAATATATAAGTATATTAATTTTGATAACTGAGTAATATCAATTGAATTTTTTATTAAACCTATGTAAAATTATGGAACGCATGCCATGCATGATGCACCCAATCTAAGCAATCTATGTGATAATATTGTGTATAAATCTAAAAACTATTTATGAGCAACATTGAAAATTATTATATAAACTGAGCATATTTCTAAAAACGTTGTAAAATTGTTGTTTTTGAATTATGGAATGAATTCACATTATTTTCTACAAGTGCAAACTATAGTTTTGTCTAAATGGCATGATTATCTCTGAATATGCTTTCTAATAAAATTTTGAGTACGCATTATGATCAATTGAGTAAGTATTATATTGTCTTATTTGTGTAATAAACTGATTCAACTTAGTCTCTAATACAAGCCACTATGTCTTCCTACTCATTTGAGGTGGGTTGTGAATCATGTGTAATAACTTAGCTCAAAATAAAAATTTATGTGACGAATGCCATAGAAAATATTGAAATCTAGAGTATAAATGATAACATTGGAAATCATGGCATCATATTGATATTATAAGCAACGTAGTAATGTATGACACATTTATAACCAAGCATATATAGTGGCATGTCTAGATATATGTTAATAATTAAACATGTAATAAATAAATGAACAATAATGTGTACTTAAAATTGATATAGATCTACTCATGGAAGATGCATGATATTGAACATGGCATTAAAAAACTAGGGATATGAATGATATCCATCATGGCATTGCAAACTGAGTAAAAAATAATAAACAAGAATCATATCCATGTCACATACACAAAGATAATACATAAAACATATAAGAAGGCTAAGTGGCCACATAAAAGGGACAGGCTCAAATGTCAATCACACATATAGAAACACACAATAAAGATTGTATCCACAAACAAGGCCATGTTTAGATGTCCATAAACAAGAGCAATTAATACACATAAATTATGAAGTTTAGAAGCAAACATTATAAGCATGCATGAATAAGTGAAATTTATCTACATAAGTAATATATAACATTACTAGTTTTTGCTAATCCTTTGTTGGACCTCCCTTTTCTTATTTTTGGACCCTTATGTAAACTTTGGTCTTGGATCCTTTTTGTTATCTTATCCTTTTTTTATTCACCTTTGTTCTTGTCTTTGTTGGACTCATTTTTTATTTTTGAGGAGACCCAGACCTCTTAATGTGTTCGGGTTGGTTTCTGCACCAGTCAAAGGAGGGTTTACCTTAATTTAAACATTATTGTATTCAACAACTCAAGTATCTATCAAGATAATAATGTGAAATCAAGTGAGAAAATATAGAAATATTTTGCAATGTATTGTAATGTGGTAGGAATAAAAGGGATAGTCATAGAGTGATAAAAACTAAGTTAAATATGCCCCTAGTGAAATTTTTATGATGCACAAAAGTTGTAGAAAGTTTTTGACTATTTTGGATCTATGAAATTAGAGCTTATGTTCACTAAGACAAGTTTGATTGAATTAGACAAGAGAACAGTGCATTACTATCTAAGAGAACAATTTTTGTATCTAATTTTTTGGGGTCTACGACAATATCACCACTTGTAATTGTATCTAAAAGTGACAATCTATATTTGTAACTCACTCAATTACACTTTTGAATCATATTTGATATAAAAATAGATATAGAAAATAACTACATATATTGAAGCATAAATAAATTGAATGTAAATGAAGTACACATATCATGCATATATTCTAGTTTTTGTATTTTTTGTAATATTTATTTTATTTTATTTTAAACATAAATAACTATAAAGGAGCATACTAACCACTAAATCCTCAAAGAGCCTCACAATCAACAAGTCATGTATTTAATATAGGAAGGATGGCCTCTTATGAATTGAAAGTATCATGCCACTATGAATTAATTGGTCTCAACTTGGAATCTAAAAATTGATCTAGATCTCTAACATAAGTTCCACTATCATGATGATAATCTATAGTATATTGTGTGTGTTGTTTAGTATTTTAAACTTTAGGACACTTTGAAACCCATCATGGAGTGTACTAAGTTGGTGTTGGTGTTCATTTTAGAACACACTTAATGCCCTATAATATCAATATAGGATGTGTTAGAGTAAAGAGTGGTTTTTTAGATTCTATGACAAATATCTAATTAAGTGGATTTACAAGGATAGGTATCCTCGAAAAGTGGACCACTTGTTTTTGAAATTTATAGATAAATTGAACCTTTTTAGGTTGCTCAACTATTATATATTATGTAGTAACAATATCCTTTGGTTTTAGGAGGTATTCATATGGAATACCATGAACTATGATAACGTCATTATAAAAAATGTATTTCAAACATTTATGTACTATAGAAGGTACTACATGATGTTGTTTAATCTAAGGAATAAATAATTACATATTAAATATTCCTACATTGGGTATTATTTTAAAATTTGTGACCACGTGTGAGGCCAACATGTATTGGTAATTTAGTCTCACTAATATAATTCTAGACATGACCATTGAAACCCTTGATTATTTTTTTTGTAAGAAGTATATCCTTATATTTGTATTAAAATGAAAGAGAGAGGAGTCTGATGATGTATTCAAAATGAGAGATAAGTGTGATAGTACACATATTCACAATTTAACCATTATCAACCATGACATTTTGTATAGGTTAATGATCAATGTAAGCTCAAATGAACAAAGAGTGTAAATCAAAATCATCATCGACTATCTCATGCTTTGTGAATGTGATAAGTAGTATATATGGCATTGAAACATGGTATATACCAATAATGTCATTCAAATTATGTTGTACCTTTGTATGAGGATGATAAGAAGCTAGTGGAGGTTGTTCAATATATGTGTAATGCACCTCTAATTTATCTATTATTTATTGATCCATAAGCTTAGGGAAAGCATCACTACATATGTTCATTGTTCTACTCTCATTTGATTATGCCTTTGTATTATCGATAGATTCACCCATATTAATGATGTTATCATATATCAAATCATATATGTTATGTCTCAAACTGATACATTTATTAGTAGTATGCCTAGTGCTCTATGATAATCACAAAAATCATTTTAAAGGTATTGCATTAATATGTTGAATCCAAGGACTTTCTAATAACATATTGAATACTCCTACATTTTATACTATCATAAATTTAGTGGATACATGTTTTGGATCAAACTGTATTGGTAATGTGATATCACCAATATAACTTTGAACATGACCATTGAATCCCTTGATTATTATTGTTGTAAGAAGTATATACTTATCTTTGTATTTAAAATGAAAGAGAGAGGAGTGTGAACATGTATCCAAAATGAGAGATAATTTTGATAGTAAACATAACCACACTTGAACCATTATCAACCATGACACTTTATATAGGTTGATGATAAATGTAAGCTCAAATGAATAAAGAGTGTAAATCAAAATCATTGTCAACTATCTCATGCTCTGTGAATGTGATAATTAGTTTAGATGGCATTGAAACATGATATGTATTGATAATGTCATTTAAATGGTGTTGTGCCTCTATATGAGGATGATAAGAAGCTAGTGGAGGACCATATTATATGTGTAATACACCTATGATTTATTTATTATTTATTGACACATACGCTAAGGGAAAGGATCACTGAATATTTGCATTATTATACTCTCACTTAGTTGTGCCTTTGTATTGTTAGTAGATTTACCCACATCAATGATGTTCTCATATATCAATTCATGCATCTTATATCTCAATTTTATGTGTTTATTGGTATTATATGAAGTTGTTAAATCAAAGGACTTCCTAATAACATATTGAATACTCTTGTATTTGATACTATTATAAATTTGGTGGCCACAAGTGTTGGACTAACCTATATTGGTAATGTGATCTCACAAATATAACTCTAAAAATGACCATTAAATCCCTTAATTATTGTTGTTGTAAGAATTATATCCTTATCTTTGTATTCAAAATGAAATATAGATGAGTGTGATAGTGTATCTAAAATGAGAGATAAGTGTGATATTGCACATAATCACACTTAAAACATTATAAATAATGGCACTCTATATAGATTGATGATCGATCTAAGGTCAAATGAATAAATAGCATAAATCAAAATCATCATCGACTATCTCATGCTCTAAAAATATGATAAGTGGTCTAGATGAAATTGAAACATGATATGTACTGATAATGTCATTGAAATGATGTTTGCCTTTGTATGAGGATGATAAGAAGTTGGTGGTGATGTGAATTGTATGTGTAATACAACTCTAATTTATTTATCATTTCTTAACACATACACGTAGGGAAATGATCATCAAAAATATTCATTGTTCTACTCTCACTTTCTTGTGCCTTCGTATTGTCAATAGATATACCCACATTAATGATGTTCTCATATATCAAATCATGTATCTTATGTCTAAAATTGATGCATATGTTGTTGGTATTCCCTATTTATCTATGATAATCAAAAAAATCATTTTGATCAAATCCTATTGAAATAGGTTTACTCATATCAACCTTTTCAATGGGAGGGAGTGATATGAGGTGGCATTCTAATAACTTTTGTAACACCTTGTAGGGAGCTTCTATAAAGTTGGTAAATTGTCTCCTTAGATGAGCAAATAACAAAATATGTGGAATAGGTTCAGAAACTACATTCACTATTATCTTTGGATCATTCTTATTTTCACCTTTCTTCACCTTGTATCGTTTCTTACTTATATTCTTTGCATGAAAAGGAGAAACTAGGTTGGTTATATACTTTAGCTTATTCATTGCCAACAACTTATCCTCTCTTTCCTTAATTGTGAGATATAAATCCTTGAATGATAGAAACTTATTAAACATAATATATTTATGTAGAGGTGATATCAAACTCTTCTTGAATATGTCTAGAAATTATTTGTTTGGCGTAGGATTCATCATTTATAATAACATGGTCTTATACCTTAGTACATAATATGTGATACCTCATTTTGTGCCAAGTAATCTAAGCATATGAAATATTTTCACTTATTATAATTGATAAATCTGCAAGGAACAAATCTGCCAAAGGATTGAATGCATTAACTAACTGATATGGTAAATTTTAAAATCATTGTAAAACATAATCTTTTAAACTCTTTGGAAAAAAATCATTGGATGCATAGTCCAAACATGTTGTGTAAAATGATCTCAAATGTTTCTTGAGGTCACCTTTTACATCATACAATGTAATCTTAGGTGCAACAAAACTAGGTGGTAAAGGATAAGCTTAAATATGTTGAGCCAATGGCGTATGCAGTAAAGTCTATGAATCAAGTGAATGATTAGTTTTTTAACCACCCTATTCGAAATGTAACACCTCATTATGCAGAGCTGAAATATTCTACATAAGGGATTGTATATCAGGTATATAATGTTTTTTAACCAAAGGTGGTGTAAATATTGGTTGAGTAGAGATTGGTATATTGATATGTCAAAGCCTTTAGGTTACCCCATAGTAGATGTTGGTATACAATTTTTAATTTTGATGTAGATAAATATAAGGAACCATACCAATAGATTTCTTAGATGATTGAACTATTCTTACACTTTTTATTTCCAAAAGAGTTTGTAAGATCATATGATAATCCTGAGGTTGTTCACAAATTATTTGTCAAAAATTATTAATAATTTGCATTTTATTAAGCTCTGATAATTCATCATTAATAGGTATAACTACATCTTGATTCTCATTTTGAGAGTTAATATTATCTTGATTATACTTTTCATTTTATGAAATATTATCATGCACTTCTACATATTCAACTTGTTCATTATTAACTGAAGGTCTTGATATACCCTTATTTTTATCCATCTTATGTGTCTTATCAAAATAAATCTAAGTATTCTCAACTTGAATACCAATTAGTATAACACTTCACCTAAGAAAGGTATTAAAAAAATTCTTAGATTGCATAAAATATGAAATACAAACTTGAAAGGTTGTTGCTAACAAAGAATTTATTAAATCTAAAAACCCTAATACAACAATTGGAAATAATGAAAAGGAGATAAAATTTAATAATATGATTGGTTAGGGTTTTGAAATATTTAACACTAAATAGGCTCACCATGTTTTATCAAAATTATATATTAAGCAAGTGTTAATATAATTATGACAAATTGTTGAGTAAAATCAGAATATATAAGATATGCAACAAATACACATAATTGATTTAGAACTTGTTATTTTATAAATATGATAAAAGGGAAAAGCACCATAAAAAAGTAAATTTTATATAATTTGAATCTAATGGACTATAATATAGACTATGTAATCATCTATGGGACTATGTCAGGTCACTGTGAATCAAGAACATGGATTTTTTTAATTTTGGGACAAGGTCACAATATTTGGATAATGTCAACCTGCATTGTGACCTATAAGGTATGTTATAATCCTTTAGGTTTTTTACTCTCTATGTGAATTTTGACTGATACACCTTTTTCCTATAGGTCCTATCTATATATTCACGATCACTCAATTTATTGTAGGATCAACTATGTGCCTTCTTCACTTGAAACTATAGCTCAATGATAAAGAGGAACAAAAGTAGTAAAATGGGGGAAAATAGGTTAGGGGATGAAGTTATGCACTACTTATATACCAATACTCTGAAGAGGGATTAAATTCCATGTATTTATCCAATGCTACAATAGTGTATGTGAAATATTAGAAAAATATTATACATTGGTGCAATCCTAGTGTAATTATGTGCTTCAAAAATGACTTGTAACCTTCCTAGTCTATTTAAACTTATCTCATGAATACTTGGGTTGTATCGACTCAAAATTTGGAATAATAGGTGATTTTCTCTCAATGTGTAGCTAGAATAATTCTGTTTTTTGCAATATAGAATCCTCTTGCCAACCAGTAAACAAATGAATAGAAAATGTGCCTAAATAGTGGTATTTAATGGATTTTATCAAATGGGACTTACAAAACATGCCAGATGACACATTAGGTGAAATTTAATTTGGGAAATTAGACATTGTTTTGAGGGAAGATAAATTGGTAGCTTTAAACACCACCAACCAACAGGATTGTCCTGAAGGAGTAGCCTTATCTAAGGAGCAGAGACAACTAAACTAGAAGTATGAATTAGTGTAATTGTGAGTCTAGGTTTCTTAGAATGAAAAATAAGAATATTTAGTATCATAATTGCCTAAGGATAGAGGGTCATTTAAATAAAAGTAGAGGAATAGTGGTTTGGAACTATGTAATTGAGCATAATTTAAGTGTGCATAGAGGATGGTCATAAGTGTATTATTTTAGCATTAAATGTTAATTTTAGTGACTACACATAGATGCAAAAATAAAGGTATTGTCATTTTATGGGTAAATGGTAACATTTGTAGATGATTTATCAATAATAAAACCTTTATTCAGATGAGGGGAAACATTAACCAGTCCACAATTTTTATTTGTACCTACCACATATCATTTATTTTTTACCTATGTACTCTCTTTTTTATCACATAATGTATATTCAAAATAGCTTATTTGAATGATTCTTTTTTGTGAGCATTCCCTTCCCCATATCTCTTGCTTGGACTATAAGAGGTGTTCTTGGGTACTACTAATGGGTGTTTCTCTTACAAAATATTTGAAGTTTATTCTTTTTCATGCATGCATTTTCAAGAATAAAATTAGGTCTTGTTAAAAGTGGATCCTCCTTCAATAGGAAATAAACATATACATAAATATCTTGCATAACTAATTTACCATTGTGAAAAAATTGTATGTATAGAAGATGTTTGCGAGCTTCCAAACTTTGAACAAGACAGTCAAATACCATGTTGATTCCTCATGACCTAGTCATGGCTTACCTTACTGTATACCATTGCGTGAAATAACTTAGCACATTCAAAGCTTAGTATGAAATTAAGCTTCAATCAATCACTGCTTGAAGACTTGTCTTCGAACATAGATTTATGCAAGTGTTTAGTCCTAATAGCACAATAGCTTATTACTTGAGTCATCAAGAGACTCCATTGAAGGAACTAATATGATCACCAAAGGAGATAAAATAAGGAGCTTCTAAGACTTATGTGGTATTTACCACTTTGTTTACCACTATCAAGTAACACAAAAGGAATCTATAAACCCATGTGAGTTTTCCTTTGCCAAATAGCATTGTGGATTATGCAAAAGACACAAGTCCACAATGAAAAGTCAAAGTTCTAATTGGGGAAATAGGACTCAAATAGCATATAAATGTCACATCTCCAATTTTGAGTCCCTCCCGATGGCTAAATATCAACCTAATTTGTATAAGTTAAAGTTAAAATTTGTATGCTTTGGTTTATCTCACATAATAAGGTGTGGGAACTCCTTGAGTGATGTTGGAGAATTTTAAAAATCTAACTAAATTTGAAATATGATAGGATTCTAAAAATCTAGAATTTTTATTTTAGCTCCTAGAGGTTTGAAACCACTCTCAACATCATGTTAGTATATAAATAAAATATAAATTAAATCATTATAAACTAAATGTCATTATCTAAATATAAACTTATACTTAAAAAAATTTAATTTATTTATACATGGTTTGGTTTGGGTAAATTTTACATTGCATTTTAAAACAAATCTATGCGAACTTCATCAATGTGGAAGGCATGGGGACTATCCATATTATGGGCATCACTGATATCATTAAAAATTGTTTTCCTTTTATAGAGGTCAAAAAATAAATAAATTCATCACAAATATTATTTCTATTTTTAATTAACTAAAATTCAATTTGGAGAAGCTCAATTAGGGTTTGATTTACATGCTTCGAAGGTCAATGGTGTCATTTGGGACTAAGTAAATTTGTGGTAGATGAGAAGGAGAGATTTGTATGCCACATGGCTACCTCTTTATTTTCCCTTGCTCTTGTTACTTGGTTAAAAATTAGACCATAAAAAAGGAACTATGATTTTGTTTCATTACAAAATCAATGTTCTTCTTCAAGAGGAGTTGTATTACATAGCCATAGATGCAAGACAAGATGAGTCATATTAATAATATGAGTTGTAAGGTGAGCCTAAGATGCATGACAAGTTGGGGTTTGAAGGAAGAATAGAGCCCATATCCTCATGTAAGGTTTACTCACCCTAGTAGAAATGTATATACATATGTATAGGTTTTATAGCATCTAAATAAGTGTAGCATTAAAATTTAGAAGATAAACAAGTGCCATGGCCATAAGGTGGATGTGGGAAATCTAAAAATAAATAAATAAATTACATTCACAGGTTCATGGGGAAGTCTTTAGGACTTCCTGATGAACCTATAAATCTTATTATTTACCTTATAATAATGGCATATTTTAATCTTGGTTTAAGGAGAAACTTAAAATGGAACCTGAATTGCATGTAGGTTTAAATGGGGGTTCATAAAAATTTGGGTTATGTTTTAATTCGGCCTACTATAAATTTAGTTTTGGAATGCATTTAAATTATTTTCCCATCTGGGTGACACCTTGGGCAGCCATGGGAACTTTGTAAAAAAAATTGGGTAGTGTTATAATTTACCCTTGGAAAAAAGGGCAAAAATAAGTTCATTTTGTTTTTTAAAAAAGAGGATTACAATTAAAATCCTGACATTAAATCAATTTAGTTGTTGTTTTACTATTAAAATCAACGTGAATTAGGGGAAATTGATATATTATTGAATTTTAAGAATCTCTTTTATTTTTCTTTTATAAATCTTATTAATGACCTGTGGAATAATTGTTCGTTGAGTTATGGGTCAATTTCATCACCTTAGTGCTTCCTTTTTTATTCTCCATCTTGAATTTGTTTTGGGTTGTATTTATATTCTTTCTAGTTGATTAAGTTTTGATTTAGAGGTGTTTTTGTGTTCATCTATTGAGCTAGAAAGGTACATGGACAACATCTACAAATATTGAAGTTATGTACTTGATTTCAATTTGTGAATTTTTTTATGGGATCTAATCTTATGCAGGTGTTCCCTTGTAGCTCATTACAGAAATGTAATGATGTTTGGGGTTCTTGGATGCATGTTTAAAAAAAAAATTATCATTGCTATATCTACTTATTTGAAAAGCTATGATAAGTGGAAAATTAAAATATTTCACCCAAAGAACAAGTTGAAATTTTATGTCTGAGTGTTTTATTGAATTCTAATGGAGTCTACCTTTACCATGAATTGATGACATGAGCTGTGAAAAGCTAAATATTTTATTAATTATTTCATGCAAGTACTTTCAACAGGTTTTAAATTTTAAGGGATCTTACAGACTCTTAGTGTGTGTTTTTATTTTTAATTTTATTTATTTTTATTTACATTGTATGCACTTGTGGGTTCTAATTGATTAAATACGAATATACTTTGTTGTGTTATTGAATCTTTGAAACATAAAAATATCATGTTATGAATTTTGGGAATTGGTTAGATCATATATTCTTTACTAAGGTTGTGACAACTTACTCAAATATGGTGTTGAACTCCATGTTTATGCCTTAAAACCTGAATGACTTTTTTTATGAGTATTGAAAATAATTCAGATTATTAGTTATAAACAATATTCATTATTTTGTATGATTTACAAATGAAATTCTAGAATTATCTAGTAGGAGATTTTGGATAGGGGTTCAATCTCTAAATTAGTCAATGAAAATGATTGTGAGTTATTATATAGTTGGGTTATGTTTGAGTCATAAAAGAATAGTAAGAGAATAAGGTTTACCTATTTTAATTTAAAATATGGTACTTTTAGGTTCTTTATTTTTACGATCCTTTTTTCAAAACTAATCTTAACTGAGTCAATATTATTATTACTACTTAAAAGGTATGTTGAATATATTTTGGCATGTTTTCCATGGTCACATGGAATTCTTGAGTGTGTATGTGTATGTGTGTGTGGAATTGTAATTATTGATACATCTCTTTAGCTTGTCGATTGGACTTCTTATCATTAGAAGAAGAGAAAAAATTAGTACTATTTTAGTTGTCAAAAAGAAGAAATTGTAGGAAAATAATTCTTTGTGAATTTATATTATATTGTTGTTCAAAGATTTTCGCAATTGACAACTTTTGTTTTTGAATTACCTTTAGAGTGAAACTGGTGGTCCTTCATATTACCTTCCATCAGGTAAAGGTACAATATATCATTAGAGGAATTTTCTTGCATGAATAATTTTGATTATATATTCCTAATCATGCATGTGAAATTGTTATATCTTTAGTTGTTGAGTAAATGACTTAGTATTCGCAAGAAAAAATACCATGCTAGCCTTGCCATATATCTTTTTTATGATTGTTATATCATGATTAGTTGTTATTGAATTTGTATATTTGTATATGAATGTTTATTTTTGGGTAATTATCCTTTCCATCTTGTGTTGACCACTCTTGTGGAACATTTTAGTGTAGGGAACATGATTTTATGGCTTTCTTAGAATTGATGTAAGCATATAATAGGTTAGTTCATGATTCAATTATTGTTTTAATGGATTTAGATACCTTCGTGAAGGGATAGAACACATTATTTCCATGTGGTAAAAGAGGATTGATAATCCCTTTGGGTTTATAAGAGGATTTTATTGTTTTTTCTACTTGGATTTGTGTGTTTATATCTTATTAACTTCAGATTCTTTCTTTTTATGAAAGGCTATGAAAAGACTCAATTATTACATTATTTTAATGAAATATTTCCTTGCAGATGCTTGTCTTTACACTCTTGGAGTGATTATGTTGAAACGTAGTTTTTATTTTTGAAATTAATAATAAATATGTTTAAGGCCAACTAACTGTAATGATAGCCAATTTTACCATTCCAAATAAGGAAATCTCAGATGTACTATTAATGGATGTTCAATGTAATTGAATTGAAGGGTTACTTAATTTTGGATAGAATTTTCTAATGAATTTAGAATATTTATTTTGATAAAAAAAATTAGTAACGAGATTACCCCAGTTGGTTATGCATGTGTGTGTGTGTGTGTGTGTGTGTGTGTGTGTGTGTGTGTGTGTGTGTGTGTGCATGCGTGCGTACGTGTGTGGATATGTACATATACAAGTATATATGTATATGTGTATGTGAGATGGATATTGAGGGTATATATGTATATATGTATGTGATATGGATATTTAGGGTTTTGAAAATATACTTTTAAGTTTTTAAAAGGTCATATAGGGAAAATTATGAGCCTTGACTTTAGTAAAGGAAGAGTTCTTTTTGGCAGAGTTGGTTAATTAACTACTAAGTGTTATTTGTGTCCATTTTGAGGTCAAAGTTGTGAAGAAATCTTGAAGGCAATGTGACTTAATAAAATTATTCACATTATAAGGAAAGGATTTAATTATGTTTCTAAACAAAAATAATATTCATTCACAAAGTAGTGGATTACTCTTTTACTATTGATTCCAACAAACCTAGGAATGTCTTTTAAGCCCACTATTGAAACATGTGTAGAATAAGTGTAAATTGTGTACAAACTCTTGTTAAAATTTTAAAAAATGTGGGTTGTGTTGGTTTCATTTCAAGGAAGTGAATAAAATGTTTCACCAAGACTTAATCGATCAATGCAATCCTAATAAAAAAAGGCACAAGTTACAATGTCTCACCAAAGAGCAAACCAACCAACATAAAAGGTGGAGTTTTTCTACCAAAACTCCAAGACAAACACAATTGTGCATGAATTAATGTTGAAATCCAAAGTTACAAGCACCAACATGAATAAGCCACAAGGAGAATGGCCAACATGGACATTGAGGAAGTAAACCCCCTCAACAAGCACACCAAAATCAAGACAAAGAATCAAACAATAAAAATAAGAATAGAATATATTTTTTGTGATGAAAGATTCCTCAAGACCATGGATTCTCCTACATCACCTCCTCATCCTTAATCACTCCTTCCAATGCCTTGATGGTGGGTACAGTAGCTTCCCTCTTGTGCTCAATTGGATTATGTTCTAATTCAAAATTTTACTCACTCAAATAAGGCCCAAAAAAACTCTTGCTCTTTCACATGAGTAAAAAACTTAAAGATATCATTTGATTGTCTCAAGGTATTTAAATATCTATATGGTAATTCATGCTTATATAGATATATAGGCAGTTACCAATCTAGTAGAGTGTGTTTTAATCCGGTAATTGATAGTGTGTTCCCCAACTCAACTCACTCTATACCCAACCCAATTTATACCCAAATTGATATATAAAGGGAATAAAGGGCATATTTTTTTATCTAGTGTATCAAAGAGGGCCCAATTAGAATTTGGGCATGGCTTGGTGGGCCCTAAAGGCAAAATTGGGTTATAGTCATACTCTAAGTATTCACTAGTCCCCAATATAGTATATCAAAGGATACCATAGGAATTGGGGCCCTACCATAGATATATAGGGGAATTATTCTAAAGGCCCTACTCCAATATCAAACTTTCCCTACTTGTTAAGGAAATTTAATCTTTCCCTACATACTTCATCTATGTCAAGGTGTAGGGCAAGGAAAGATTGCCTTTTTGATATCTAACTTTACTTCACCTAATAACATATCAAGGGAAGATTTCCTTCTATATGGATATCAATGGAGTAAGGCACAACCATTAAGGGAAGTTTCCCTTCCTAGAATCTAGTTTTGCTTTGCTTCTAGATTAAGGCATGGTTATCCAAGGAAGCTTATTTTATGATAGATAGATTTGTTCTTACCCTACCTATTTAACTATGCCTTACTCAATAAGGAAAGAGAATATTAATTCATAACATATAGGTTTGTTATTGTCATACCTACTTTTCATTTCTAAAATAAATTCTTAGCTATCAAGGGGTATTGCATATATAATTTCCCTACCTACTTAGTTATGCCCTGCCTACTTAACTTCTATTATTGGCAAGGGAATATTGCTTCATAATATATAGAATGAGAAATGAAGGTTTCAATCATGTTTTTTAATAGAATATATATAGCCTCACAAATGGTCAATCTAAATAGATAATAGCAAGTCTATCTCTCTTAATACCAACTGACCATATCTATTTGTATTTATCCAAATCGATTGATAGGTTTGGTCGATTATATATACTCATATCCAGTCGAGTTGATATTTATCAATCTAAATTGGTAATATCCCCATCCCCATCTAGATAAAAGAAAGGAAAGGAAAATAAAACAAAGGGAAGGGAGAGGGCCAAATAAAGAATGTTCAATCAAATTTAAGGGACTATCTATATGCTCAACCAATCTCATATGCTCATAGTCAGTCATGTCTCTAATGAGCACTCAATATTCTAATAAAAAATAGTTAGTCAAATATAAGGGACTATATATATTCTCAATCCAATCTAGATAGAGGTCCTAATATATCCAGTCGATCCCTCTCTATAAATAGGCTCCCTATCTAGATAAAGGGAGAGGGCCCAATTGATCATATAGTGGGCTATGCATTAGATATAGGGCCCACATTTTGATTACAATTAATCAATAGGCTCCAAATACCATCTAGATAAAGGGACCAATATAGAATAAATTATTTATATAGATCTATATATAGGATAGTTTTTTATATCAATATAATCATTTTCATTGAAACAAAACTAGAGATAGCAAACTACCTTGGGAAGACCTTTCACCCAATTTGATTTATTCCCTCTTAATCAAAAATATCAATGGTCATAAAATAATAGACATGGATATGGGATATGGCATATTAATGCTAATCAATATCAAACATAACACAATGTATTCAAATTGATGGGTTTATGATGCAACCCATAGGAAGGGTATGGATATGGCTATAGATCTAATCTATAGATACCACTCTCAATCCACAAAATACCAACCCCATATATATATGCTTACTTTTCGGCCCCTAACTCTCTAAACACTCACACTTTTCATATTTCTCTTCCCCCTAGATAGATAATATCCATGTGAATAACAAGCATCCATCTATTTTGAATCACACTAATCACTTAGACTAACCTCATTATGAGATATATGGGCATTTTAAAAATTATATAGCCACTATTCCCACCAAAAAACACTTAGAATAATGGAATGGAATTCAATGCAACCTTATATTATAGTGTAATCATAGTCACCACCCAAAAACTACATTTATCATCTTCATCCCGCTAGGGATAGCCCTATCTATATATGAATCCAGTGAAGTGTAGCCTACCTAACGAGTAATAAATCAAGAATAAAGGCATAGGATAGAATGTAGTGAACCCCTCTACCTACAAGCATTCTCATTTAGGCCCTCTAGTTTATCCCCCAATGGATATATGTCTATATATACATATAGATAATATATATATATATATATATATATATATATATATAAAGAGATCTATATCTATCTAGGAGGCTCATATCCCATATAAATAGAGAGGAACTATAGAGGCTAATGGGGGAATTAATATAAATATCCATAAGGAAGGGAGGGACCCAAGGATCAAACAACAAGATAAGTTAGTTTATCATATAGAGGGGAGACAAAAAAACCTATACATTTGGCCACTTGGTCTTGAGGAAGAGGCCATGACTACCATAGATAGGATAAAACCCCTACATCCTTTAGAACCCTTAACCCCTACCCACTATGGATAGGGTTAGTTATCCTAATTAAATATTATATCTATCTATATAGATGTCATGTTAATTACATTTATAATTGTAGTCTGTACTTAGCCAATGACCTAATTGAGAACTGACCCAAACGTTCAAAGAGGGGATGCAAGGAATTAACTGACAATAAAAGCAAGTCAAACAATGAGGCCTACACTCATGTTAAGTATATAGTATATATCAATTTGCATATATCATATCCAGTTACTCATGTTTCCCATCATATACAATCATGTTATGTATATAGTTAAGTTACTTATGTTACCCATCCCATAGAGTTACCCCTATAATGACTCGTCTTACCCATTCCATAGATTCATGTTACCCATAGAGTCATGTCACTATTCAGTCTATAGTGTGACTATAGCTCTACATATTTAGTACAATCATGTTACATGAAATGGGTTGCCTGAAGGGTGAGGTAAACTATAAAATAGAAGCAATTCCACCCGATGGGTGAGGTGTTGAGGAGGGTAGAGATAAAACACCTTATGTTTGGTTGGACTTTACTACCCAAGGACAAAGAAGACCAAATGTCAGTCCCCTAAATGTGTCCAAGTGATTAATTAATGGGGGTGAAAAATATTATTAAATAGTTGATAGACTAGAGCACTATCCCCTATAGAATATTATAATTGATAGACCATAGCACTATCCCCTATAGAATATTTAAGTTGATAGACCAGAGTGTTACCCTACCATTGTAATTCAAGTTGGCCCAACTAGGACTAATGATGTATATAAGTTTAGATAGATAGGCATGATCATATAGATAGGCATGGTTGGATTTAACAAATAGATACTCTATATGGATTGGATGGGGAGACACATAATTAAATTATATATAGTCATCTTGATCAATAAAGGATGATGAAGCAGTGATTATGGATGATGAGGGATGGTGAGGTTCAATGAAGGAGTGATTAAGGAAAATAAGGGAGTGATTAGAGATGATGATGGATGGTGAGGGTCAATGAGAGAGTGATTAGGGATGAAGAGGGATGAAGAGGGAGTGATTAGGGATGATGAGGGATGATGAAGCAATGATTATGGATGGTGAGGGTCAATGAAGTAGAGATTAGGGAAATTGAAGGAGTGATTAGAGATGATGAGGGATGGTGAGGGTAAATGAGGAGGTGATTAGGGATTATGAGGGATAAGGGGAAGTGATTAAGGATGATGAAGGATGATTAATGAGTGGTTAAGGATGATGATAAAAGGTGAGGATCAATGAGGGAGTTGTTAGGGATGATGATGGAGTGATTAGAGATGATGAGGTATGGTGAGGGTCAATGAAGAAGTGATTCAAGATGATGAGGGATGAGGAGGGAGTGATTAGGGATGATAATGAATGATTAATGATTTATTAGGGATGATAAAGGATGGTGAGGGTCAATGAGAGAGTGATTAGGGATGATTAGGGATTAATTAAGGATAATGAGGGATGGTGAGGGTCAATGAGAGAGTGATTAGGGATAATTAGGGATGAAGATGAAGTAATTATGGATGATAGAGGGATGATGAGCAAGTGAAATCAACATAAAGTGGTCATTTTATGTGTGCAATTCATCAATGTGACTTATGTTACTTGAATCACACCACTTTGGATTGACTTCAAAGTGACTGGGTTTTAAAATTCAATTTTGAAAAACTTATGACTCCTATAAATGTCAGGAAGTAATCTAGAAGGCATAAAGCCTTAAAAAATGATTATATGTTTACCAAAAATAGACATCAATTATAAAAGGTATACCCTAAAATCCATAAGTTCAATATTGAGACCCTAAAAATACCTAAGTACTAACCATATTAGATTTTGAAAAACTATCTTCCATATCGTAAGGCATGTATTTATGAGACCAAATCGATTAGATGCAGAGTGACCCTAATTTTTAATATTTACTAAAATAAATTTAAAGTATAAGGAATATAATGTAAGCAAACCCCTTCCCACTACCCACCTTTTAATGCATCCCTTTTTTGTATTTATCCACTCATGAGTTCACTAAACCATAATGTGTACATGTTATTAGACTTAGTGGTAATAATGTGTATGCATTATTACCACTAATAATGCATGCGTACTTTTTTTGTTTTGAATTTCAAACTCATGCATTTTTTCAATTCAAATTTGTGCATACAATAATGTGTATGTGCTAAAAATGTGTATGCATTTAGTGTGTATATTTTATGGTGATTTTGAATTAAAAAACCAAGTCTTTTGGCTCAGGAATGGCTTGTATTCCCGAGCCAAAATCTTGGACCTGTCAACACATAGCCAAATTTGAGAGTTTTGAGGGAAAAAAAATGCAACTTCAGTCACCAAATAAACTATGAATTTCAATGATCCAGTTCATTAAATTATTACCATGATGATGAGCACACTCTCCTCTTTCCAAATATATAATTTTTGGACTAATTTAAGGTTTCAATCCATGTTGATTTCTAACTATCACTTTTTTAGGCCACTACATGCTACAACTATACATGTTTATATACGTTTACGTATATTTTTTTCATTAATATAAATATAAAATAAATACGGTTACAAACTAGGCCTAATATTATACCATTAAAAAAACTAGTTTTTATTTTTTAGAGGTAGTTAGAGGGGCCACACAACCATCTATCTATTTTTTTGTAGTTTTCAAGATCTATTTACTTGTAAAATTAATAAAAAAATTATTCATCAAAAATTTATAAAAAAATATAGATTACAAACTAGATGATCTTATCTAAACTATCACCAAATGCTTTTAAACAATATTTAATGATGCTCAAAAAATGAGTGGTTGCACAATCGGATATCTACTTTATTTTTATAAAAAATAGGAGTTTCTATTCAGATTTAAGATGTTTTCTCTAGTTATACTTAACCATTTTTTTAAGTGTTTTGAAAACAAGACTCAAAATTCTACAATCCATGTTCTTACACCATCCTTGAATTTTGAGTGTAACCATCTCAAATTATCTATAGAAGTTCATATTTTAAAAAAATTTAGGAAAAACATGTCCACGGGTAGGCCCCTTTTTGTCCCCTAGCTTTGTGCACTTACCCTTTTATAGATGTCCACTAATATATAAACCAACTATATGAACCACCATTATCAACATTGTAGTCAGCGTGGTCCACATTTATAATTTTATAGTATTATAAATACTAAGGTCCCTGAGCATATACTAAAACACTAATTTTAAGCTCAGATACGAATATGTATTACCAATATTAGGCAACTTAACCACATGGTCTAGCTAAGATAGCTATTATAGTTAATGTATTGGTTATTATTAACATTAGGAAAAATAATCATGTGGTCTAGTTAAGGGAGCTACCACCTGTTAAGTACATGTCCACAAACTATATTTAATTAATTCAATTTTATGCAATTAAATATAAAACATTTACAAGCAAGACTAGCCACATTAGAATTCTTATGCTTATGGACAAATACTCAACCATAAATAATTTCTAATATGAAGGTAGGATCTAGCTGATTTGTGGCCCTTGTAATGTATATGATCTTATATACTTAAATCACGGAAAGGAGACGTTGAAATTTTTTTGAGGATGTAATGTCCTCCTTCCATCATTCTCCAAAAGTAATAAATGATGGAATTTTTAATTATTTTTAGTCAAACTTTAAATGATTTTACTTTGATAGTGGTATCATTGCTTTTTGATCATTCACCTCCTTCTACAACCTTCAAACACCTAAGCTAATTTTTTTTAATGCTCTAAGGAGGGGCCATTCTTGGATTTTTTGAGTGGGTGGAGGAACAGGGTGTTGTTCTATTAATTCAATAGTCATTTTATGGGTAAATGAATTTGTGGTC
This sequence comes from Torreya grandis, assembly GCA_037957365.1. Lineage (NCBI taxonomy): Eukaryota > Viridiplantae > Streptophyta > Pinopsida > Cupressales > Taxaceae > Torreya > Torreya grandis. The sequence goes on from JARHVA010000477.1 coordinate 1,592,470, forward strand.
AATGATCCTAAGAGGATATGATATATTTGTTACTATATTTTGTTTATATGTAATTATAAATTACTAATTTACATAAACCTATACAAATATTTTAAAGTTGTTATCAACAAAAACATAATTTTATAATAACATACCTTTTTTATTTTTCTCCCTCTAATCTTTTACTTGATGAGAGTATAATCTAAAAATAACTTATATCTAGGCATGATGACAACCTACTACACAACATAACATATTATAAAAGATTCAACAAAAGTTATGTTGTACCCCAAACACACCCCATTTTAAAAATTCAAATAGGGACCCATTATTGCTAAGAAATAGTTATTCAGTGTTCATACCAACCTTAGGAAATCTAATATTAATTTAATATACATGAGCCTAAGGTTGTTTCTAAGTCTATTTACATTATAAAATTCCAAAAGAAATAAAATCAAAGCTTGGGAATTATCCATGATTTATTTACCACCTTTGATTCCTTTTGTTTTATTTTGAGTGCTTATTCAAATTTGGGATTTGATCTGATATACTAAAATGACTAATGATGACATTTTAGTGTATCTAAACTATGATGTGTAACACCTTGTTCCCAATATTAAAATCTTCATTGAGTTCCCCAAATAAGGACATCTATTGGCATTCCATTTACTCACAATTGATCACGATCACATAAAATAAATATTTTAAATCACTCTAAGCATTCAGATTCTTGAGCTATTTCCACATGTAATCATCTCATTCACTCAAGGCCTTCGAATTTTAAAAAAAAAAATGAGGTCCCTGGGTTAATGAGATCCATTCATGTGTCAAAATATTATTAACTTAGGACTCAATTGATCTTCATAAAATCTCGAAGTCTTTTGAGTTCCTAGAACCCTGAGATCATACCACTTATCATAATCATGTTAACTCAATACCCTAGAAGATCAAGGCTAGTTCTATACATTCAAATTTCTTGAGTAGCTGAGATCACAACAAGTGGCATGATATCATTCACTAGGAGCTTATCAGTTTCAAGTATAATGAAAAAAGTTATAAGTCTTTGGGTTAATGAAATTCATCCATGTGTCATGATCTCATTCACTCAAACCCTATCAATTGATGGTACATTACTATCATTTCATTTCTCCAAACTCCCAAGGACTATCCACGTATTACCATCTCAAGACCCTTAAGACTTGTCAAGAGGAAGGTACAAGAGTAAAAATAACAATATCTAGAGAGTCAAGAGTTGTCCACATTTTGTCTTCTTGGAATCCCAAAGCTTATCATTCAAAATTATGATGTCAAATTTATGTGAACCCTAGATCCCTGAGGTTGATCCATATGGCACCATCCCATACGCATAGTGCTCACTAGGAAAAGTACATAGCTTAAATTTTGAAGACTCTAGGAACACAAACATCGTGCCAAATGGTAAAATATTACTAATTTACAGGCTGTTGAGCATACAAATCAACATTTTAAAATTTTGAAGACCCAAAATAAGCAAGATCAAAACAAGTGTCATAATATTATATATGCATATCTAGAATATGAATTCATGATTTGACATCTAGTTAAAATTTGAGTACATGGTAAATTGACACTTAGCTTACAAATATGACTTAGCATTCATGATGAATGAAAATCTACCACTTGGAAAATGACACCCACAAAAGTTGACTCTTGAATTTCAAATTAAAATGGGAAGCAAAGGTAAAATCCATTGTAACATTAACTTCACATGAATCAGGCATTCAAATCTCAAACTTTAAGAAATATAAGAAAACTCTTGAGAACATCAAATCACTTTGCCATTAATCAATGCACTGTGAACTATGAATTTGAACCACTAAGCTATCAAAATCCCTAATTTTATTACTAAGAAAATTTATGAATTAACCCAGTTCATTTACCAAAAATTCTACATCATAACAATGGCTTCCTCATCCTAAAAAACTAACTAGCTTCCCTCTCAATATTCTATTATAGGGGGAACTTAAGATTTGGACACAGTCTTTGACATAGGGTTAGTACCATTACTATTAAATTTATAATTCACCCCTAGTTTATGTATAACTCACCAGGATCCTATAGAAGTCTTGTGCACCTGTGAAGTGTTGATTTCCTTAAAGCAAGCCTATGCATAGATGGTTCCCCATTTGTGCTTGTGCTCAAAATAATTAGTGAAAATCGATGCATCGACTAAGTGTCAATTTGTGCCCATAAAATTTTCCCAATGTTCACACCATGTATATATACTCCATGGCATAAGCTAAATGGAATGCAGGTTCAAGTGCATAAACCTCTTAGTGTTCAAATAACTTAGAAACAAGTGCACAACGAGCAATTCCAAATCATGAAGAATGTGCCCAAGATATTTAATATTCTTGCACATTATTATTCAAAGGCATCCTTTTGGCTAAATGGAAAGTTCTATGCTAAATTTTAGATTTTAACTTCTACCCCTTACAAATCACAAGTTGTGATATAATTTATGCACATACTAATTTGTAGACTGATATGAGCGTTGGGTATGACGCAAAGACTTGAGAGAATTATCAAGGGGAATTTAGTGTAAAAGTGTTAAATTTATATTAAACTTGTATAGTACTTATACATCTTCACCCTTTACCAATTTTTATCTCACTATGTAACATATTCTTTGTATAGCCTTCAGTGCACACCCTTGCACTAGCTGCATCCAAGTACTAAGGCACATAGGTTAAGTACAAAGTTAATGTACACTCAAGAATTCATGTCTAAAATGAAAAAGTTAAATCAAGTGTAGATAAAACACATAGGTTAATCAGACTATGGTAATTATAAAAAGGCATGCACCTTCCTTTCACATAAGCTCTTAACATGCAAAAATGACATGGCAAAATCCAAACGTAGTTTACACAAGTCCACATCAAAAAATGAATATAGGTGGGTTTTCAGATGTTAATCATATGTAAAGGAGGTACTTGGGCTTGATTGAGCATCTGGTAGAGCCATGTCAAAACAAAATTAAATACAAGGTAGTTGTGAGGTTGTCAGAGCATGGGCATGTAGTCTCTTTTGATAACATCCCAACCATTTCTCCAATCATAATTAAATGTTGTAACCACACCAATAGTTGGTGAGATTATAATTAATGACCCATGGGCCTCTCATTTCCTATAAAAATCCCAGGTATTTTATTATAAAGGTGTCAACATTTTTAGGCAACCTCATATTACCAAAACTTTCCCTCCAAAAATGCTTTTATTGGTTAAACCTTGCATTTTAATGAGAATTGAGTTCACCCCCCTTCATTCTTATTGTATATTGTGTGAAATATATGTTTTTTTATCTGTCTATGGGTAATGTTTACCCCTCCCATTGTCATCCATTCCCAACACCTCTATGATGAACTAGAACTCATTTATAGGTCGTATTATGTGTGCACTCAAGTCTACACAAGCTTTGTTTGTGGAATGGAGAAAATTTTGAGCAACCATTTCAAGAAAACCATGAAGGCTTATATGCAAAATACTAATGCATTTGGAGTGTCCATGGTGGATTTTGTGTGATATTATCTTATTCTCAAAGATTTGCAGTGTGTCCATCAAGGCAATGGAAGTGTTCACTCTATTCTTGGTGCATCACCTTTTAATCTAAATCAACCTCTTACCTTCTCTTTCCATTTTCCCTTTACCAAGATTTAGGTTTAACACTAGTTTTATATTTCCTTTTTGTTCTTTTTAGGTTTATATGCTAGTCTTAAACTAATGCACTTAGAATATAAAATATTTGTCTTATTCTAGAGGTTCATCCCAAGGAGCACAAGGGTCCTACACTTTGGGGATGGTCCCATCATTATGATGAGATAATCAATGTTTTACATGCATACGTGAATGATAAAAATTTTATGCCCAGTTTCAAACACTTCAGTGACCTGTGCCAAGTGCCTACACTTTGTAACCTACATTAAAACCTCTCGCACCAGAAACCATCTACGAGTGCATGTTTTGAATGACAATAGTTTTAAGTATGACCATTGGGACTTGGGAATAATGACCAATTGAGGAATTAGTGTGATTATTGGCATACAACATTCAAGACACTTCTCAATCATATCTTAACTTTGAATGTCAATTTAACTGGTCTAAACAACCTAAATGCCTAATATGTCTTTCCAGCCCATATTTCATGAAAATACTATTGTTGTACCTTCCCATTTATCATATCAAGCTCAGGAGAGTTCCCTTAGTTCCCCCCTTATTTTGGCTTAGAAAAATAGGGTATCACCCTTCTCATAACATTTACCCCCTCTCACCCCAATTCAGCGTCTGTGACAACTTATTCGCACCTACAACTAGCCTTTAAAAGGCTACCTTGCTCCTAATCCACATTACTACCCTCTTAATCAGCCCTAAAATAACATCAGTGATATATTTTTGGATTTATAAAGATATTTGAGGGAGATTTAAAGAGAATAGGGGTATAGTAGGTAGAAGGAATAATTTATGCATCGAGTTTATACATGACAATAGGAGGTGATGGAATAGAACATATATGAAGAAGAATACTTAGTTGGATAGGTCATATCCAAAGAAGAGCATATGCATCAGTTACTTGTGCATATTCAATAAATTTAATCACAACCAACTACCTTCATTCTTTTCAAGGTTCCCTTATGTTCACAAGCTAGCCTATGAGGCAAGAAGCTTCTACACTCAAAGTCCCCAGCTTCAGGTAAGATAAATATTCTACACTTTTAAGTAACCCCCCTAATTTCAAGTTTCTAATTTTTAGAGGGCCCCCTTCCTTGAAAGAGACTATGCCTATTCCTCCAAAAAACCCCAAGTGCAGTCATGGCAACCTTCTTGGACCATGCACCCTAACTTCACAATTCCTAACATTGTGAAACCCCCTTCCTCTATGCCAATTGAAACCTCCTACCCTCCCACCATCTCCATATTTAAACGAGGACCAGTTGTATAGAGTATAAATGAAGACTAATTGGATGAAGATGAGGGTGTCTCAAGTGAATAAGAAGAGATAATCATTGGTAGTCCCCTCTACATTGCCACACTAGAAAGATCAAACCTAATATGAGAATAAGATACATACAATTAGCTAGAATAGTAAGTTGGAGAGTGAATGAATAAAGTGGAAGTAGAGGGGGGATCCTAATGAGGAAGTTTCAATCCACACTAGTCCATAATGCATCCAAAATCCTAGGATAGACCTCTCTTGGGTAAATGAGATACCATTTGATGTTATGGAATAAGACCTCAAAGAAAATTCAAGCCTTTAATAGGAGTGCACACCTAAAGATAATGACCATGATCACCTCAAGATTAGCCTACAAGCACAACCACAAGCACAAGAGGAGGACTCCTTTGGGGTGAGCTAGAGGATTTCTACTTGAGTCTAGATGTTAAACTGACATCCCCTCAGAAGCAAACCCATGACCAATTCTATGCTGATTGTCGACTTCAAGTGCATATTGTAAAAAGGTAGGGTAAACACATAGAAAAGGTTATAACCTCATTTATAAAATAATATTGTGGGGAGTTGGGCATACATATAGGCATATATGAGTCCTCAAAAGTCCCTTTAAAACTAAGGCAACAATACCAATTAGTCAATCCTCAAAAGCAACACAAAAATGTAGAAGAAGTTACGGTAATGAGTGTTATCAATTCTTGTGCACCTAAGCACATCATAGATGTGTTTCCAAAAAGCATATTGGACTTAGAGAAATAGTTCTAAGATGAGTGAGAGAAGCTTGTTGAGTTCATGAGCTTCCCAAACATCAAACGTAGGCTTCCCAAGCTCTAGAAGGATCAATATTAGTAAAGAGCATAGCTAGGAACAAGGAAATCTTGGAGGAATTGGTTCAACTTTAAAGACATCATCCATATGAAAGGAAAAATTATGTATGACTTGATAGATTCATTCATCAAAAGGGAGCCCAAGAAAATTAGCTTCCTCGATCACTCTTCAGAGGTAACCGGGGCATGCCTCCTTTACATAAAATAGATGTTATCTTGCCTAACCTTGTCATATATCAATAATAGGATGGCACACAATGCAAAGGATCTAAGAGGTTTATGTTTTGACCCAAGAGGATTAAGGATCATGTTTTTAGGTTATATAGTAGATTAGATTAATTCACATTGTATTTCCCTAAGTTCCCATGCACACATTATAGTCTTAATTTAGTTTTTTTTCCCTTTAATTGTGTGTCACACATTTATTTCTTATTCTTCTCCCTTTACTTTCTTGGAGGCATGTCTCACTTCAATTTATTTAGGTATAGGCCAAGTAGGTTACAATTTCAATGACTCTATGCCAATGGATTGCTTCAAAGGCTACTTAATTTTTGCTTAGCAATAAAGTGGCCCATAGATGTTGCCAAAAGTGTTGACTTTCTAAGTCACCCCTAGCTTACATGAAACTCACCAAGATCTTAAGAAGACTTTTACACCTATGAAGTGTTAAGTTCCTTAAATCAAACCTACACGCAGATAGTTCCCCATCCATGCTTGTGCTCAAATCATCAGCACAGATCTACATCTCAAATAAGTGTCGATTCACACCTATGGGGAGTTCCCAATGCGTACCCTATGTAAATATCCTCCAATGCACAAGATAAATGGCATACAGGTTCAAGCGCACAAACCTCCTAGTATTTAGATAACATAGAAAGAAGTGTGAAAGGAGTAGTTATTAATGGATAACCTTTATCCTTCTCAATATTATGCTATGTTCTTGCACTTCTATGTGAAATATTAATGCATTTGGAATGTCCACGGTGGATTCTATGTGATATTTTCTTATTCTTAGATATTTGAAATGTGTTCATCAAGGTAGTGGAAGTGTTCACTTTGTTCTTAGCACATCACCTTTTACTTTGTAGAAACCTATTACCTTGTCCATCCCTTTTCCCTTTACCAAGATTTAGGTTTAGCGCTAGATCTATATTTATTTTTTGATATTTGTAGGTTTGTGTGCTAGTCTTAAAATGATGTGCTTAGAAAAGAAGGAATATGGCCTACTCTAGAGGTTCATCCCAAGGATCACAAGAGTCCCACACCTTGGGTATGTTCACATCATTGTGATAAGACAACTAATCTTCCATGTGTGCAGGTGAATGATAACACTTCTACACCTAGCAATAAACACTTCAACACCTTACACCAAGCACGCATATTATTTATCCTATAGTAAAACCTCCCACATTGTAAATTATTTATGGGTGTACATTTCAAATGACAATAATTACCTCAGTAATTTTCTCTGTAGGATGAGACAGATAACATTGAACCATATTTAGCCTAGGACTATTTGGACGAACACATGAGAAAATACATAGATGATGTGTTACCAATAAAAATAATGGGTTTACACAATGCAATAACAAAATCTAAGGTAACATCATGTATAGACTTACTTCAAGATTTATTTCATAATAAAACCATTATTGGAGACTGCTTGCACTTTAGGCTTCAAATGAATGTGGTGAACTATATTTTTAGGGAGGAATTTGAAAAGTATTTTTGCCTACTAGTACCTAGAATAACTTATACTTAGGTCGCAAACAATACTTGGTTTGACCATAACACAATAGAAGGTAAGCTCAAGTAATGGCTGGAGAAAGACAAAAAATTCAATATTTGAGGAGTTATTTCCTTGGTTCCTATAATCAAATTGAGGCCAAGTATTAGAATAACCATGGATTTATTGAACATGTTGTGTGGATTTTATATCATCACTTATGTACATGAGGCATGGGTACCCTTGTTAGACATCATTCTAACTTATGATAAAATTATGGCACTTGGGGAGGTTATAAGTGTTCAACTCAAGGCACAAAAGTTTAAAGTTGATGAAATGCCATCTAATGGAAATTTTTACATGATGTCTTATGTAGTAGATGAAATCATGGGAATAATGCACATAACCTATAGATAACCCTTGGATCCATCTACATAATATGTGAACAACAAGATTTGTGATGAATTTTCCTTGCTCAATGTCTACATGTTTAGAATGGAAATAAAGAAGATTGCAGAAGTGATATACATGTTAGTATATCAAGCCATTAATAGGAACTCCATGCTTAGGATTTATAAGACATAATGAGAAGAATTTTGAATATAGGAGACTATTGGTACTATCCTAATGGCACTATAATCAGGATAGAGGGAACCATAGCCTCTCTAAATTTACCTCAATTTTTTCTTGAAAAAGTAATAGAACAAGAGATGAAATTTTAAATATATAATAGTTTGGATGAGTATCTTAGTGCCAATTACCAAGGGTACTATCAAAATACCCCTCTAAACATTGGCCAAATGCAATACTTACTAAGGAGTACCTCAATTTAGTTGATAAGATTAGGGCCCACTATGGTTTAAATCAAGCATAATATTATGATTAGGACCCTAGAAATAGAGTGAGGTAATACCTCAATCACCTTAGAAATAAGGAATTATACATTCCCTATGGTCATAAAAGCTTTGAATATGATCAAATTTTTATCAATGTTGTAGATGATTCAGAAGTCTACATTCACATGAATCAGCATAAGATGTCAATGGTAGTAGCTCAAATAATTAAATATGATCCTTAAATTACCAATGAATGGGAAAATAAAATTATGAAGGAGGCATATAAATATGCAATCCATAAATGGCCCCAGCCTTAGGCTCAATTATCACTAGTGCATGGTCATCATTCCTCTCGACAATAAACAAAAGTTGGTGTGTCAAAGCAAGGTGCCTCTCAAGGGGAGATGGATCCCTATATTAGGAAGAAAATTCTTAAGGCACTTATAACCCCTTAACTAGTAGCCATAGGATTTTTCCCCACAACAACTAAAAGGACTTCACATCCCTTAGGTGGACAAGTAGTAATAATTTATTTGGCACCCTTGCACCCATTAACCATGATTCAACATGTAAGTTTTCTTTCAATCTTGTATATTTATTCAATTACACTTCCATCTACAGTTTGAATTCTTCCACCTCCTACCACTTCTTCCATTCCCACTTCACATCCATCTATTAAATAACATGCATTTCTTATCCCATCCTTTTTAGGGTAGGGTCCTATTTCTACCCAACCATCTATTATAACCTATAAGAGAAAACCTATGACTCCTCTTGTATCTTCTCCAAATGTGAAACTAGAATAAATACCTATTAAATGTCTATTTACCAAAGGGAACCCTCTATATGAATAATTAGAAGAGTAAAAGGAGGAACGAAAAGGAAAATCAAAATAAATTGAGCATATCCAGGTGTTGGATAGTGATGGAGAGTGGTAGATTGAAGAAGAGTGGTTGTCTAGAGAAGACACATAACCCAAAGAAGAAATGAAATTTTCTAAGGAAATAAATGATGATGAGGAGGAAGAAATATAGTCTAAACATACTAAGGTATTATGATATGTTGAAGAGGTATAATGAATTGAGATAATAAATGTGTAATTTGAAAGAGGAGTGGAATAAGAAAAGTATGATTTAGCATCTACTGAATTACTAGAGGTAGATAAGACACTAGATTTAGATGTTGAATCTATGTTGAAATAAGCTCATACTCTAACACCTACAGTTTTGAGTTCCTTCCTTAAATCTAATGCTACAATATCATCCACTCTAGTAGAGACACTAGTTGTCATGTAGAATAAAGATATTCTTGCTAAAGAAGAAAGGTGAGCTTTAAATGAAGTAGTATCTTCCCTTGCTTTTTCCATTATAATTATAGATACTCACATGGTCAATATATTTCATCTACTAGTTCAAATTATACATCTCTTCTCCATTTTATTCATTACATAAATATTTTTTAAACTAAGTCAATATATGTCCATGCTTATATTGAGCAAACTTGGCCACAAACTTTTGATTCTTTTGATTCTTTAATTCCTTCAACCATTGCCTCAATAAGGTCCAAACCCTAGAACCTTAAGAAGAATATTCATTTTGAATACTTAGTGTTTATGTCTATTTTTAATCCCTGAGCACCACCTAGACCCTCTACCTAGTTGGATATAACCATCCCTAAGTTTATTCAAATTGAGTCATCCATAATGACAATTTGTTATGTAACTAGGGATATGACATATTAATGTATATTGATTTATGGATATGCCTACATGTGTCACACATCCCCCTTAGTTAATTATATAGATCTAATATATTAAGATAAATGAGTAACTTGTAGAATTAGTGCCTTAGGTAATGGTTAGCCTACATTGGGATTAGGAGGTTACCCATCCATTGTTAGTTATATAGAGGTCTATATAAAGGAAGTGGATATCATTGTAAATCAATCAAGTAAGTGTTGAGTCTTCTATTTGGTAGAAGGATATTGGATTTTATCCCCTTGAAGAGACATTATGAAGTTATTCCTTCCTAAAGGAGTATTACATGGTGTTGTCCTACCTTAAGGGTGATTATTCTATTTTGGCATATATTGAATATTTGAGCATCTTGGCCCACCAATATCTATTGTGTTTTATTGTTCTACATTATATTCTACATATTTTCAATTATTATAAGTGTGGATCATAACAAGTGGTATGAGAGCTTCAATTTGGGCAATTTGTGTGAGTCAAAATCTTAGTTTTGTGGGATCATTAATATCTTACAATTAGTTGCGAATTTTTGTACAATATTTTTTACTAAAGCTGAAGAATATTTTAAGGAAGTCAGAGTAAAAATTGAGGTTTTATGATCAATTTTCAGAGAGTTATTATTATTTTAGGGTTTATAATAAATTCATTATATCTACCGAAAAATAAGTAATTGTTTTGTGAATTTTTTATTGATACTATATTAGTATACAAGAGAGCTACAAACAAAAAATTGAGATGTTTTGAAATGGTTTGAGTGATTTATGGTGATTTTATGATTTTTCATAAATTCACTCTATAGGGAAAAATATTTGGAATTTTTTCCAAAATTTTCACTATTGTTTCAATATCATACATGGAAACTACAATTAAAAAAATAGACTATTTGGATCAGTTTTGAATGAGTTATTGAATTTTTAGGTTTTTTCCTTAACCCTAGTTTTTTTGCTAAATCATGAATCAAATGGATTATAAATAGTTAGAACATTTGATGGAGAGTTTTACAAAAATATGAAATATTTGGTAAAGTATTCTATGGAAAAAAATGGACACATAGGGAAAGAAGAGACTAATGATGATAATCAAGAAGAGATTGTAGATGAAGAAGAATAAGATGAAAAAGAAGATAAACATAATGATGATGATGAGGGAGATATAGAGGATTTAGGTGGAGCAGTTGAGCATCTTGATGTGGAAAAGGAGGAAGAAAATAATTTTGATGATGGCAATAAGGAAGATCATGCAGGTGATTATGAAGAAGAAGAAGAAACAGAGCATAATAATGATGATGAAGAAGCTACAAAGGGTGAAGAAGGAAAGGTAGAGGATATCAAAGAGGAGGAAGAAGCATTTGATGATATAGGTTAAAATAATTTAGCTCCAAATAAATTAGATTCAATTTTTTAGTTTCATAAATGCATTCTCAAGAATAAGGTCATTGTGTCCATAAACCCTAACAACAAGTATAACTTCATGAACATGGGTGTGGCCCAATATCGATAGGTTCAAGCAAAGAATAACATGGAGTCTCAAGTAGATGGTAAGAATATTCTAATTTTTGAAGATTTGAAACTCACTATGGAAAAATATGTTTTGCATTCAAATTTTTATGCTTTGGATATGGATGGTTTGGATATGATTCTTGGATATCCATGGTTAGAAACTTTAGGAATAATCAATTAATGTTCAAAATAAGTTCATGAAGTTTTGGTATGGGAAAAAGAATGTTACTTTACAGTATATCATAGTTGGAAAGGCATAAATAAAAATCAAGGTAGATCATAAGGATGATATTGAATTAATTGAATAATATCATGAGGAAAATTACAATGAAGTTATAAATGAAGAAACAGTACAAGCAGAGCAGAACACTTCATCTATTCAAGAAGCAAGGGGACCACCAAATGAAATAGTGAAAGAGGTAAAAGAAAAGGTTGATAAGGTTAAATTATCTAAAAAAATTAAGGTATATTGACACCCACATCATCATGAGAGGAAATAATCATGGATCCATGTGAGGGAGTGTCGTAACAATAATCACTTTGGCTATATGGGAAATAAAACTACTAATCATTATGGATATGTAAAGAAGCCAAAGAAGAAATACTATGGTCAGGTATGGAATTAGAGTAATGCAATAGTTTGTGGAACATGGAATTAGTGGGGAAATCACTACGACTATGCATGAAAGAATAACTACTATGGCCATGCATGGAATTAGAGTATCATAACGGAATATGGTACATGGAATCAAAAGAAGAATAATTATGCATGGACAGCAAGGCAATACAACTATGATCATGAATGGAATCATAGTATCACAAGGGAATTTAAAAATAAGGTTGGAGAGTTATCACCTACTAATATCATATATAAATGGTAAAATGATAGAGATTAGAGACAAGTGTGCAAATATTTGAAGCACACTCATTATTTAGTTTATTTGTATGTTTCTACGATGAAACATGTCAAGGAGGAAAAGAATGTTATATACCTAAGGATATGATAGATTAATGTACATGATTTGATGGAGATGCTGACATGTTGCACAAATCCCCCTTAGTTATTTATATGGGTCTAATATATTAGGATAAATGAGTAACATGTGGAATTAGTGCATTGGGGAATGGTCGGACTAAATTGGAATTAAGATATTACCCATCCATTGTTAGTTATATAGAGGTATATATAAAGTAATTGAATATTTATAATCACCTAAAAGTGACACTTGAGTTCTAAGAGTGATAATTGAGACCACATATCCCTAGATTAACCTTAGACCTATCCTAGAGCCTATTTTCACACTTATCCAGCTTTAGTGTGGGCTACAATCATCCCTAGTCATCCCTAAAGCAGTCTTAGACCTTCATTATTCCATCTTGGCCCTTCATGCCTAGTTTACTACCATTTGGACACTAGCACCATAATAGGGAAATTATCTCCACATGGTTCTAGTGTCCCAATACTGGTGCTACTATCATTTCCCTCCTCTTTTCACAAATGGATATCTTTTCAAATATTGGACTTCCTAGGGTCAACCTAGACTAATTTTAACACCCACAAGCATTAGAACAGTAAAAATACATGAGTTTTAACCATCTAACCACTAATATGGAAATAAAATTCAAATTACATATGAAAACTTAAAACAAGTTGTGCACAATTAAGGTTATCAATCTATATTATGCCTTACTTCTACATACTATTATCTACAACATTCTTAAGCTCAAATTACTCAAATTTCTAATCTCAAGCACATTCATAACATTTAGGTATATAATAATACTAGATTCATTTGTACTTGCACCAATACTTAATTGGGGAGAACTACATTGGGCTTGATCCCTCTTCAGAGTATTGGTATGTAGGAAACTCTCTTTATAGTGGGGTGTTAAGGATGTCTAGCCTACCCCACTAACAAATGCACTTTTCAGCTTGTATCAACTAGATGCCCTTGAAACATGAAGGATTAGGTTTTAATCATAAAATTAGTCAAAACAATAAATCTATACGATTTTAAAACTTGTGCATGTAAGAACAAGCCTTACAAATCCAGACATTGGTGCACTAAGAAGCTTGGAATAGTCTTGCACAGAGGACACTACCACCAAAATAAGGACACTTGTGCCACATGATGCTAATGTCCAATTAGGATGTTAATGTTAAAGAGTGGTTTTGACACATAGATCATATTTAAAACACTCAGACAACCCATTATCTTATTTTTTAACCTCCAAATCATCTATCTTAGTCATTTTCTAACTAAGTTCTTATTTGCACTATTTATTAATAATTTTAAAAAGGTCAAAGTTAGACAATTATGTAACAAATTAATGGTTGTATTTATTGCATATTTATACCTTGATTTACTATACTATACACTAAGTGCTAAAAGGTTAAAACATTTGGTAAACCTGACTTACTTTGAATATTGCAAACCCTAACCTAGATAACACTAGGGTTTATATTTATAGCAATATGAAACACATATTTTAGATTTTAGATACATACATTTTCTAATTTTATTTGATATAATCATGATAATAATGATAGAATAAGTGTATCACTTTTTGTTTCAAAGATTAATAATTTCATTTACATGCTTGTTTCCTTTAATTCAGAATGAACTCAAAAAAGACAAACACATGTATACATGATGTTTTATATCAATTAAAATGCTTATCATGTTTCATTATTTATTTATCATGTTATATTTATCTTATGTGGAATTTAATTAAGTGACAAATCTTTCAACACATAGATAATACATTACATAAGATACCAACTTCATTACCTAAAATTACCAAGTCTCCTTTAGATGTTTTTTTCTCTTTGGTTCACTTTGATTCCTTACCTACCACTCCTAGACATAAGTGAACATCAGTGGTCTTTCTTATCCCTCCTTCTTCCCTCTTACACACGTCTATCCACCATCTCACCTCTACTACCAGATCTACACTCCTAGTAGACCTTGTGGTCCAGGCTATGATGTCTAAATGTGGTCCTGAAGTTTGGCAGGTTAGCAACACCCATGGCTATAGTTTTGTTAACTAGAGTAGTGTTTCTTCAGCCATAGTTTCCTTTTTAAATCTTAATGAGTGTTTTGACACATATAAATACATTTTATATGCTATACTTAGTGATACTTAGGTGCCTCAAACATCCAAACCAGTTTATGTTACTTCAATAATTAATACTATGAAATGGACCGAAGATCATATTTCATTTAAAAGGGAAGATCTCCCACCTCAGCACATCATAATTTTACACTTACCTCTTTACATTGAATTATGGATTAACAATGTAGGTGTCGAATAGGTTTTAGTCGATAATGGATCAGGATTAAACATTTGTAATATCTCTTTTCTTTGACTTCTTAATATACATGTTAAGAATTTTGATCCTTCTGATATAAACAGTTGAGGGTTTGATAATATTCCTTACAAAGTCTTACGTTAAATCACACTAAACCTTACATTGGGGCCTAGAATGTTGCCTACAACATTTCAAGTTATTCCTAATTATCTTAATTATAATATCTTGATTGGAAGACTATGGATTCATGATATACACACAGTTCCATCCACTTTATATGCATGTTTAAAGTTCAACTACAAAGGTCATATTTACACTTATCCTGTGGATAAAGAACCATTAAAATATTGTCAACATATAGAGCCTTCACATAATTATATTCCTGACATGGATTTTACTATAACACCACCCCAATCTACTATTCATAACTCATGTATCACTCCTCCAGATACTTCGAAAGCATAAGATAATAAGTTCACTTCTCATTTTGCATTGAGATACTTCCAAAAAATGGGTTACATAAGACAGGGCCTTGGCAAACATGAGTAGGGAATCCTTAATCCCATTGAAGCATATGATCAATATGGTAGATAAGAACGTGGATATAAATATAGCACATCTAATTCCAAGTCCTCTCACCAAAATTCTTAGCATATTAATTTTTGTCCACATTTCCATAGATAGATGTTATAAAAAACCATGTTTCTACACTCCTAGTTATTTACCCTGATCTTATCGATGATACAGATTCTCCAAATCTACCTATTTTTGATGAATTTGCCGATGATAAGGCTTTCTTAGAATTCCTAGGGTCATACAAGGATCTCACATCCTTTTATGATTAAAACATGTTTCCTCATTCCATAAATGCCTAGGCATACTTTGGTGAGTGCTTCAATGGTATTTTACCTAAAACCAATGATATTATCCCTACAACACCATATAGTATGCATCGATATATATTACTTAGTGAAGAGACAATCCAATTCAATTATGGCATAGATACTAATACTTGTATCATACTATTAGCTACTGCCTTATATAAAAAGAAGATAATATATTCATCAAATTTTAAAAAAAAATCCTAAAGTATTCACCTAGGTTTATTTTGATATGCCTGACATTAATCTCTCAATCAAAGTACACATGATTACACTCTATCCCAATTCCAAGCTAGTTAAACAAAAAATTCAAAAAATATACCCCAAAGTGGCTCTTTTAGTCAAATATGATATCCAATGGCTCTTAGATGCCAGTTTCATTCGACCATTTGTTAATCCCCAATGGGTTGTTAATAGTGTCCTTGTTATAAAAAATAATGGCTAAATTCAATGTTTTTGTGATTCTAGGGACCTATACAAAGAATGTCTTAAGGATGAGTTTCCTCTACTCAACATTGATATGATAGTCAACTCCATAATAGGCTACAAAATGCTCTCTTTTATGGATGGTTTTATCAATTACACTCAAATTAAGATCATTGAAGAAGACCAAGAAAAACTTATTTTACCACACCATGGGGCACTTTATACTATAAAGTCATGCCTTTTAGATTAAAAAATGTAGGCACAACATACCAATGAATAATGACACATATCTTTCATGATCTCATTAGAAAAATAGTTGATGATTTGCTTGCAAAATCAAAAGAGTGATAGCATCATGACATAGAATTATGATAGATTTTCAAAAGACTAAGGAAATACAATGTATGACTCAATACCAAGAAATGTGTCTTTGGGGTTTCATCAGGGAAACTTTTTGGATTTATAATATCTCAGCATGCTATCGAGGTTGACCCTAAGAAAGTCAAAGCAGTAATGGACATGCCTCCTCTTACCAATTTAAAGCAACTTCAATCCCTACAAGGCAAGATTCAGGTAATACATCATTTTATGGCATAACTCATAGATGAGTTTCAATCATTCACTACATTACTTAAAAATGATATAAAATTTTAATGGGACATCACATGTCAAGAAAGATTTGACATACTCAAATAGAACTTGCTGAACTCACATGTCCTGGTACCACCAACACTTGAAAAGCCACTTCTACTTTACCTCTCAATGATAGATCATGCACTTGGTACACTCTTAACACAACACAATAATCAACATAAAGAGTAGTCCATTTATAACATTAATCATACACTTGTTGACTACAAGCAAAACTATCCAACAATAGAAAAACTTTGTTTGGCACTTGTATTTACTACTCAAAAGCTCTGACGTTATATGATTCACAATGAGATACAAGTGATTAAAATTTGTAATCCTTAAAATTTCCTCCCATATAAACCCCCTCTCTCAGGTTGGATTTTAAAATGGGTTATGTTACTCACATAATTTGACCTCAAGATCATCTTTAAAAAATCAATAAAAGGCTAAATAATTATAAATTAACTAGTAGTATCCGCATTATTGGACATAAATCCTATCAATGATGATTTCAAGGATGACTTCACAACATCTAATACCACTTATGAGATGTGGATAATGTTCTTTGATAGTTCTATATGTGCATCTGGTACCAGATCAAGAATTTTTTTCATTGACCCACTTGGGCACACAGTACCCCTTATTTATTGACTCAATTTTTCATGTACCAATAACATTGTAGAATACAAAGCTTTTATCTTAGGCCTTCAAGAATCTCAAGATCTCCAGATCAAATCAAATGAAGTTTATGGGGATTCATTATTAATTATCAATTAGGTTGTAAATGTCTACCAAATGAAAGAAATAATTCCTCATTCCCTACAAGAATATGGTTCAATGTCTACAGGGTCAATTTTAAAACTTCTCTATTGAAAAAATTCCATGTAAAGATAATCATCATGCAGATGCAATGTCCAATTCAACATCATTGACCCCCATTAATAGATGCAATCTCCATTAGTGGTTCATGTGTACCTTATATCTCTAAAATTTCTAGTTACCACACACAGCGTAGCATTATCTAAAGGGTTCTCTAATATATACAATTATCTACATAAATCTATTAGACCAGATACTTTCATAAGAAATAAAAAGTGCAAACTACAGTGAAAATCCTTTTGATATGTCATTATTGGTAAGGACTTTTTCAAAAGATATTTTGAGGTACACTTAATCCAATGTTTGATATCCAAGGAAGCTAAGTTGTCTATCAAAAAGGTGCATGGTAGTGAATGTGGTGGTCATTTTAGCGATAAAGTGATGTCACACAAATTACTTAGACAATATTACTATTGGCCAACCATGAAATAAGAATGTTAGGAATACGCCAAGTTATGCAACAAATGTCAACACCTTGACAACCTACACCATGTCCCTTCACAATAACAATAATCCATAGTATCCCCATGGTCATTCATGTTATGGGGTTTTAATCTAATTGGTAAGATAAATATAGAATCATCTAGAGGTCACAAACTCATTATCACAACTACAGAATACTTTATAAAATGGGTAGAAGCAATTCCACTATAATCCACAAAGGGTGAATATATATGTCATTTTATCATGACCACCATAATTTCCCACTTCAGCCTCCCAATGGTCATCATCATAGATAATGGAACTTATTTTAAAAATAATACAATGAAGAAATTTTATGATAGATATAAATTATGGCACACATTCTCTACTCCATACTACCCATAGGGTAATGGTCAAGCATAAGCAACAAACAAGATAATCAATAATATCCTTAGAAAAATAGTTACCAAATTTGGTGATAATTATCACAATAATCTTGTCTATACACTATGGGATTACCACAAGTCAGTATTCTCACACTGATAGGAGCTAATCCTTATTCACTACTATATGGCATAGAAGCAGTTATCCCACTGGAGTTAGAAATCCCATCCTTATGGGTCTCCTTCAAAGGGCTCATCATAGATGATCAATACAAAGAGAGACATATCCATGAATTAGAATAGTTGGATCGCACATGTATTCAAGCTGTAGAACATCTTAAGGCTTATAAGAAATGAATCTAGTGAACCTACAATAACTACGTTCATAACATGGAATTTGAAGTCAATGATATGGTTTTAAAATAAAATCTCATAAATGTCAATGCCAAAAGGAAAATTCAAACCAAATTAGATTGGCCCATATTTAATTGCATAAAATCTTAGCCCAAAAGTATATCATCTAGATTCACTTGATGGCAAGGTAATCAAAAACCCATTGAACATCATGCATCTAAGGATATTTTACATATAAAATCAAAAACTATATTCATATTGTTTGTAAATAGCTTATATCCAAAAAAAATAAAAATCATAAAATATTTTAAAGACATAAAACATTCAAATATTTACTCAGAAAACATAAAATTATAGATTGTATGCATTACCATGTTTACACTCCTTATATTTTCCAGACACTGCATATGATAGCTATCTTAGTATATTTGGTTTTTAGCATACATACATGTTTCACATGTTCTTGTTGAGTGCTTATAGATTGATTATAGGAATTATGTCCACTACATCAATCTAGATTCACTATTATCTACCCACAGGGGCATTTACACTGATACACAAGTTATTCATTTGACACATTCACTAATTTGGGGGCACCTTGTACACAGTTTTGATTACCAAGTTACATCTTTCTATACTCTACATGATAGCCTTAGAATTATTATATTTGATATTGATCATGCTATACTAACTCAAATTTTTTCCCAGCTATTACTACTTTAAACTCAGTATATGTACATCTTGGCTCTTACACATTTGTATTACATGTTCAAGCATACTTTCATTTCTAGCTTTCCTAATTTAGCATTGATTATATCTCTATACTTATTTTATTCAAGGGCATTTGAATATGCCATTGCTATATGCCCTACATCACTTATTTTCATAGTATGTATGCTTTGGAAATGTTCCCATGTCCTTGTGTGTGCCTTCTTGATTGTGTATGCAGACATTTTAACATGTCCTCCTTTGTGGATTTAAGCCAACTTACTTGTTATTTATATATGTGGACATTTGAACATGTCCTTGTATGTCTTTCTTTCTCAAATTTAGTCACATGTGCCTATGTCCCTTATATTCTATTTCCCTGGCCTACTTTGTGTGCCTCATGTGTTTTGTATGTATAATTTTTTATATACATCATGGCTATGACACTTGTCTCTTACTTGTTACACACTCTAATTTTAGATGCCATGAGGGACTTCATACATCTCCCTTTCCTACTCAGGTTTCATGATGTACATCATGCCCCATCCCCCTATGTCTCTACTCAATTATTACTCAGATTTGTTTTTACATACATTGTTATATCTATCTTGACACGCTTATGAATGCTAAACATAACATACATCACACATTACAAACTTAGACTCAGATTATCTTACATTCTAATGTTATGTATACACATTATATTGGATTATTGCATAGATATCATATAAGATCCAACTAACACACATCTTGTAGAGATTTTTCTATTGAGGGTAATTCTTGCACAAGTTCAACAACTCCCCTTAAAATAAGGGGCATTCATAAAAGTTTTTCATAGAGATCAAGCTACCAGAATGCATTCACAATACACATTTTAGCACATAAGCTTAGATTATAGACATCAAACTCTAAATATAGGTGAAAATAGTGACATTGAGATGAGTACAGTTGCATAAAAATAAGAGTAGTAGGACAGTAGTACCCAAATTAGAACACTAGCTCCACATAGCACTATTATCCAAGATATGGCACTACTATCCAATAGCCTTAGTTTAAGAAAAATCAAAATTAGCAAGAAAATTATAGTAGGTATGTTCTAGGTTTTCATAGGTTTATTTATATATTTACCAATTTAGGTTAAATTCATACCACTTTAATTCAAATTCATACTAGTTTTCTCATATTAAGGGCATCATACATAGCATGACCATCCCCATTTTTAGTTTAGATACTTAGAAATAGATTATTACAACTCAGTCTAGAATTAATATGCTCAGATATCATATTTGAGATCATGTGCACAACACATTATTTCCATATGCTCGCTTACACACTGATTGATCAAATAGAATGACAAATTCTATGTCATTCTCTATGTTGTATACACTTAACATCATATTCCAGGCCACACACTAGTTTCATGCCTTACTCCATCTACAATGGTTAGCATTCTCAAGTAGCTTGGAGCTACCTCATATACTTGAGTGGTTGCAAATATGACATTTATATGTAGCGATTAATAGTGAGACATTTCTAGTTACATCATGCAGTTTTAATTTTAGATGTATCTACTACATGTGGGTAGGAAATGATGGATTCATAGTCTACTTGAGTTCTTGATCCACCTATATGAGAGGGTTAGACACATCACCAGTCTAATCCAAGATATTCACATGTCATAATCCACCAATCTAGGGTGGGAAATGATGGAGTCAAAACCAATTTGAGTTCTTGAGCCACCCACACATGAGGATTAAGCAAGCCATCAACTCAGTTCAATTTATTCATTGATTGATCAGTATATACATGTACACACATAGGTTGTTACCAGGTTTATGCATTATTTCACATACTCAACTTCACCTCTTAGGTAAGTCCAGGTACACTTCTTTTTCTTTTATCCTAGTCATTTCACATTGTTATATTTCTAGAATAAAGGGGTGGGGGGGGGAATCTAATCATGTAAAAGTGAAACTTGAGTTCTAAGAGTGTTACTTGATCCCACCTAACCCTAGCTTAGTCCTAGACCTATCCTAGATCCTATTTTCATAATTATTCAACCTTAGTTTGGACTACAAGCATCCCTTGTCATCCCTAAACTAGTCCCAAACCTTCATTCTTACATCTTAGCCCTATGTGCCTAGTGTTATGCCACTTGGACACTAGCATCATAATAAGGATAGTACCATTACATGATGCTAGTGTCTTAATAATGGCACTATTATCCTTTCCCTCTTCTTTTCACAAATAGACACTTGTTCAAATCTCAAACCTCCTAGGGTCAGCCTAGACCACTTTTAGCACCCACACAAGCACCAAAATAGTATAAATACATGACTTGTATCCCTCTAATCACTAGATAGGAATTGTATACAAATTATACACGAAAAATTAGAACAATTTGTACATAAATAAGGTTATTAATCTTTATTCTACCCTAATTTTGCATACTACCATCTACAAATTCCTAAGCTCAAATTACTCAGATTTAAAGTCTTAAACACATTTAAAGCACACAAGTTAGCTATCATACTACCCTCACTTGCACTTGCATCAATACTTAGGTGAGGAGAAATACTTCAAATTTGATCCCTCTTCAGAGTATTGGTATGTAGGCAACTCTCTTCATAGTAGGGTATTGAGGATGTCTAACCTACCCCACTAACAAACACACTTTTTAGTTTGTATCAACTAGATGCCCTAGTAACATGAAAGATTAGGGTTTACTCATAAAAATAGTCAAAATAGGCAATTTATAGGGTTTAAAAATGCATGCACCCAAGAACAGGAATTACAGATCTAGACACAGGTGCACCTAGAAGCTTAGGACAGTCTTGCATAAAGGACACTACTACCAAAATAAGGGCACTAGTGTCACATGGTGTTATTGTCCAATCAGGGCACTACTATCCAAGAGGGGTTTTAACACCTAGATCTTTTGTTCAACATTCAAACTAACCTCTACCTCATTTTTTAGTCTTCAAATCATCTATCTTAGTTATTTTTTAGCTAAGTTCTTATTTGCACTATATATTATTATTTTTAGATAGGTTAAAGTTAATCAATTCTATAACAAATTAGTGTCTGTATTTATTGCATATTTATACCATGATTTACTTGTTGACCAAATTTTGACCCTAAGTCAAAATTGATCACCCATATAGATTGAAACTTCATAGAAGTGTCTAATATTTGTCATGGTCTTGTCATGGTCTCAAGTAGTCCTAAATAGTCCCATATGGTCATATGTGTCCTTGTCTATCATTATCTAAGTTATGGTCTTATGTTTACTTGTCTAGTCTTATGGTCAAGTACATGGTAAAACATGGTAAAACATGGTTAAAGGTCTAGTATGGTCTAAATTCATTTTAAAAGGTTATTTTGGCATCATCTGTATCATATTATCATGCTCTAACCTTTGTTTGGATCCTATATGCAAAAAATCACATTTTGGACACCTTTTGGCCCATTTGGAAGGGTTGGATGTGCCACCTCAAGGAAAGAACATTTCAAGAAGATTCCAAATGTCCCTAGTGTTAGAAATATGTCAAAGAAGGTTAAAAAATAGTCAGTGTCTGACATAATCTACATTTTAACTCCTAATCTTGGAAAAAAGACACTTTTCAAGTAATTGTATGGCCTTGCAAGATCATTTTTTCAGATTCAAATAGTTTATAAGTGCCTCTTGGGCTCCCTTATATCATTTTGAAACTCTACACCAAGTTTTAGGTCAAACTGACACTCTAGACTAATTTTCTACACCATCGATGCCTTCACAAGTTCATGAAGGCAAATTTACATTGAATGGTATGGCCAAGAGAGATATTTAAGAGCTAATAATTTGGCCATTGGTATGAGTATAATTAATATTTAAATTAGTGGCATTCATTTATAGATTTATGGCTTATTCTTTATGATCAATTGCTAATAGTGACAACATGTCACTATGGCCTATTCATCTAAGAGGTGTCTGTTCTTGCACATGTTTCTCCAACTCAAAAATTTATGGAGAGGAATGATTTTGAGGGTGGTTTTTAGAGGTCTTTGATATATTTTTCATGATGGTTTCATCATCTAATTCATCTATATAAGTTTCTTTCACTTGGAGAAAGAATGCCTTAGTGTACAGGATATTTCAGTGAATTATGTTGCAAGTTTCTATTTTGTATTCATAGTGGTCATTATTAGAGGTTTTATAATGCTTAATATATCATGGAATCTCCCTCATTTTCATGGATTTCATGTGTTTTGTTTGAATATGTGTTCTTTTCCATACTCAACTTGTGTGTTTTCTTTTTGAGACATTGTCAATGTTTTAACAAATATACTAGAGTTTTATTGCTAATTTAGGATAAAATACCAGTCATATATCTTGGTGTAGGATCTTGAGATCATATTGTGATGTTTTAAGCATGAGAGAGTCAAGATAAGAGCCTAAATACACACTTTTCCAATGAGAGTTCATAGTTATTTCCTCTAATTGCATATTGTATAGACTATAGGAATAGGGTTGAAGATGTTAGGAGGCATGGAGAAGGTTGACACATTTATTCATATGTTCACATGGTTTTGACTACCTAAAGCCATCATCAAGATGACTCAAATTGACTAGAGGATCTAATTTCAACTCACAAACCTTCTGCATCACTTGAGTGTACCTTAAGTCTGTATATTAGCTTGAAGGTGAGTTTAGGTTAACATAAAGTATTGAGAGAGCCTAGAATCTTTGTGAACAGTATTTAGAACTGTTAATAAGGTATGAATTGGTTGATAGTGGCAAGAATTTCAAGATCTTAAAGACTAGCTTGGTGGCCCTAAACTATCCAAATGAGACCTACAGGCCTCAAGCCTATAGGTCCTCATTTTGGACCAAAGGCAACCTAAAATCAACAAAGTTAGGGCCAAGGAAAGCTGGAAACAAGACCAATGCAAATTCAAATAGTATTTTAAACCCTTGAAAAGCATCTAAGTCACTTAGAGCATCTAATAGCATCAAATATTTGAATTGACATCCAAATGACACCTAAAAATTTGTAGGGTAGGTGTAAGATGAAAATTTATGTCTTGAGCTATATTATACTTTTGAATAATTGAACGTGATAAGGAGTGTCATGTAATGGTTTGATAGTGATAAGGAATGGCATGTAATGGTTTGATAGACTACTAGCAGAAGATACTAACTTCAAACCTAAGAGAAAGGAATAGAAAGATGTTAGGATATGCCCTAAACCTATTTCAAGACTTCAAATAATCTCATAGACTGTTGAGAAGGTTTGAAATTCCATGAAGGAGAGAGCAAGAGCACATAAGTCAAAACCCTCTAAAAACACTTATAGGCCTGACTTAAAGGGTCAAGCCATTTTCAAGGATAAAGAGAGAATGCAGGGGTATTTTAGAGGATTATAAGCCTTGATGAAACCTAAATTTAGGATCAAGATAATTTAAAAGGTTAGTAATGCTATGAAAGAGAGACCTATACATTCAAAACACATTCAAAACCTTTTCAAAGTACATACAAGCATACTTAGGATTTGGCCTATTTTAAAGTTAAGAAATGTTGATAGAGTATGTATGTTGGAATGGATATTGAACCTAATTATAGACCTAAAATAAGTCCAAATAATGGATGATACCATTGAGTTATAGGTGAATTCTTAAACCTGATGCACAGTAACATGTCCTACATAATCACTTACAAGCCCTTAGTGTAGACCATTCCACTTTTAACCTAAAGGAAAGAGAGGTAGAGTAGATGTTTGAAGAGATAATTTAGCCCAATTGAGATTAAATACAATTTCATGGACCTTTAAGAAGTTAGTGGTGACATGGTGAAGACCTAAAACTAAGTATGCAGTCAAAATACTCTAAACAACACCTACATGTCATGTGACAACAGGCTAGTTTCAAGGCTTAAGAATGAAAGAATAAGGATGCTTGAGATGCTATGAGGTCTACCTAAAACCAAAAAAAATTATTAAGGTCACTCTGAACCAAAATAAAACATGAGGAAACTTCACTAAGCTGATTCCAAACCTCATACTTAGTCAATATCAAAAGAAGGATACACATAGTCAGTCACTAGCAAACCTAATCTAGCTATTCTTGAAAAATCTGAATTTTAGGGTCCTATAGGTATGACCATGCCTTATAAATTGGTAGATATGGTATTAATTTCTTTAAAATACTTTCATTTTATCCTTGATTTCATAAAAATAGAGTAAGTACTCATTTTTTTGTCTCAGACCTTGCCCACTCCTTGGGCAAAGGGTAGTCAAGAGACTTAGAGGTCCACTTAAGCTTAAAGGCAAGAAAACAAGTTTACAGATGTCATGATGGGATATTAAGGCAACATAAAAACATAAAAAATGTTACATTAACCTATAAGAGGTACTCAATCTCATGTTTTCACTCCAAGTCCCTTGAGGGCTAATAAAGAGAAGACAAGCTATAAACCCCAACCACCTAACTCGTGTACCCTGAGCATACAGAGGGGTAATGAAAAATTCCATATAATGTATAATCATGTATATGTATTTTTAAAATCTTTTTGAGCCTATCACAGTAATGGAAATGACTTTTGAGACCTAAAACTCATGTTTGACCTCACTCTAGACTCAAGAATGCTAAGCAGGCCACCCAAAGAGTAACTTCAGATGCTCACATAGTTTCCCACACTTTTCATGGGAGTATGAGTGTTTTGGAAGATTTTAATGGGTATATTAATAAGGTTTTAAAAATTTAATGAGGTCATTTGATGATTTTTTCTTTATGAACAATTGTTAAGACCCCAAATAGGTCTTAAACCTCTCTTAAACCCTAATAGTGACCAATCAAGGAAAAAGGCCTCAAATGCATATCTAGTGACATATTTTTATTCTAAAACATCTTTTATGTTTTTAAGACTCTAATAAGGTTACCCACACATAATTTGATGTTGATGTCACTTTTATGGATTTCCACAATATGCCTTATTTTTGAATGTTTTTAGTGTTTTGCAAGTGTTATAAGAAGGGGAGAGCTTCCAAATCATGGTATAAGGTAATTTTGGAGTTTTAAAATATATTTAAGACAAAAATAATTAACTATAGTTTATATAGGTGATCAAACTAGGCCCATTTTTCAAGGCAATGTTAAACAAGCTCAAAATGAGACTAGGTGGTAAGTCCATTTCTTGGTTTGCATACTTTGATAGCGTCTGAGGACCCAAAATTTGACATTAAGTTTGTTTATTTCCTATGTAAATTTAATCACATGCTTTTAGGTTATTTCACACTTGTGTCATAAGCCTGGATCAATAAAATAGGGTCTTAAGCAAGGAGGCATAATTGAAGCCTAATTCAAGAGAGAAAGGTAGAAAAATGGGTTTCCACTTAGAATATAAAGATTAAATTTGGTATGGATATATAAGGACATACTAGATTATATAATATGCCATAATTTTCTCAAGATAATCTATAAAACTCCCTACACAAGGAGGTTTATAGGTTTTTAAGGCTATAAGGAAATTAGGCCTAGTGAAGGCTTAAGGAGAAATATGAGTTCTTGGGAATTGGTCCAAGAATAAAAATGGTGTGTTTAAATATTGATAACATATTTTAAGACCATTTATCTTATTTGGATGAGATTAATAATATGCACTTGAGTTTTAGGCCACTTAGACCAAACTAGGTGTGGGAAATGAAGAGTTACAAGACACCTACGTACTTGAATGATGGAATGGCATGCTAGAAGAGTTTTTTAAGGCATGTCATATGTTTAATGAGTGTTATAAGGTCATTTAAACTTAAATTCATGGTTTTAATATCAATTT
This sequence comes from Torreya grandis, assembly GCA_037957365.1. Taxonomy (NCBI): domain Eukaryota; kingdom Viridiplantae; phylum Streptophyta; class Pinopsida; order Cupressales; family Taxaceae; genus Torreya; species Torreya grandis. Next base: position 1,619,880 of record JARHVA010000477.1, read on the forward strand.
TTCACTCCTTTGATGCAAATAAGGATAGTTTCTAAGATGTTAATCAAAGTATCAAGAAAGATTGTAACACCCATGCCACTTGGAAGGTTGGAGATACTTAAAGAGTGAGACACATATCATTGGAGCTATTTTAGATTGTATAATATGTCCTCTTCTTATTTTAACTCTCATGGACATATATCAATATTTTTCTATCACCTCTCTCTCTCTCCACACTTCTCTATATAAGCAACTAGTTTTGGCTAATTTTATAAGATCCACACCTAGAATGGTAAAGCCCTTCTAGTTTAAATACTATATTTGACTTTGAATAAACAATTTCAATGTGGTTTTGAGTTCATAACTTCTTGTATAATTGTGTGAAGTAGTGCATAGTTGAATGACAAGTGATAATCGTCTATCCTTGTGTTCACTTTACTCTTTCATGTTTTGTGCAATTAGTTTGCTCTCTAACAGGTCACATGAAGTATAGTTAGTGTGTTTGTCTATCTCTAAGTGTAAGGAATATAATTAGTGTCTACAATTAGACATATTATTCATTCACCTTGATAAGTGTAATACATATCACCTTCATGTTTGAAATACTTAAGTTAGAGCAATCTAAGATGGTGAAGCTAGTATTGTGAGTTATCTTTCATAGTGAAAGTATATGGTAGTCTAGTGGAGATCAGCTTGGTACATCACTTCTTTATATTATGTTCCTTTCATGTCCTCTCTTTCTCTTTTCATCCAATCAAGCAAGTAGTATATGTGATAAGATATCAAAGATGAATCTAGGCAACTAGCCCTTCAATCTAGAGGTATACCTTTGATATAAGCAACCCATAGGCCTAGAGGTATTCCCATGTTTCACTAAATTTTGGGAAGGTTTTAACTACCTCTCCAAGTGTACAAAATTGAGTGACAATATTTCTAGTATGCTCGGTGGGATTATTATCTCAAGCATGTCTTGTCAAGGTGAATGTTGGTCTTGACAACATCATAACTACATAAGTGTGTTATACTTAACATTTAGCAACTCCACTAAAGGTAATATATGGTTACAAACCAAGTTTTATTATTTATTTTGTTCTTGCTTCATGGTCCTTACTAGGTCAGTTGTTAGTATAAGTAATAATCCTCTAAATCCACTCCCTCAACTTGAACTTCCTCTTGAAGTTTAATATCCTGAGCCTATATTGACATTTGAAGAGCAAGAAGATTTTGCAAGTCAATAATATCAAGAAATTAAAGAGGAATTTGAGGTCAAAATGGCTAGGCAACATGCTTTCCTAGCCTTTAATATTGAAAATCTTATAAACCTCAATGCCTATGATGATATCCCTCCCAATACCAACAAGAGTGTTCCCACTTTCAATGGGGAAACTCCTATAACCCCAAGTGAGCATATTAGGGACATATCCAACTTCAGTAATTTCCATAATGTCACTTGCCATATTTCTTAGGGGAAAATCCCTTGATTGGTATAAAACATTATTGATAGGATTCAATACTACTTAGGATGAGCTTGGGGAATTTTTGACTCAAAGGTTTGAAGATAAAAGTGATCATACATCATTCATGCATCAGCTAAATGTAATTCAAAGAGGGCCTAAAGAAACCATGCATGACTTCAATGAGAGGTTTAAAATAACATGGAATAGTTTGCCACCTCCCATGATACCCCTACAATTTTTATTTTCCCAACATACCTTAGAAATATTAAGATTGATATAGTTGTCATGTTACAATCCATGGGTGAGTACACTTTGCCTAAAGCCTATGACATAGCCATTAGAGCTAAGAATGGTTTGATCTAAGGTGGTAAACTCCCTCAAAAATTATCTATGCCCATATTTCCTAACATGTCTTCTACTCCTCTAAGTCTTGTTCCAATTTAAAATCCAAACAAGTCTAAAGCTACTCTAAAGAAATCAGAAGATAACATTGATTGGGAAGAAGGATGTAAGGCCTTAGAGGCTCAATTTAGGTAGTCAAATCAACAATTTGGATTTCACCAAAGTCCATAATATTACTCTCCTTAAGAAAATAAATGAGAGATAGATTACTATAGAATGGAACAATTTGGATTTCCAGTCCATGGTAATCTAGTTCAAAGAGAATAATGGAATCCTCAAGGATAATATATTAATTCTTACAAGGGTGAAGGACAAGCTTTGGTAGCTTAAGGAAGGCCTACTTCTCAATTGATAACAGAAGTTGAGAGCTTCATGCAAGTAGAATCAAATAGAGAGTATGGTAGTGTTGTCTCCAAATCTTGTACCCTAGGAGAGGGTGTTTAAGCCTCTTCTAGATTTGGGTAACATTGGACTACTTCTAGGTGTGTGGGGCACCTATGGTAGAAGTAGACCTCTAGGATTGAAAGGGCTAGCTCCATAGATATGTCTTGATGTACTTGTCACCTAATCTAATACTTGCTTGTGTGAAAATAGATAGAATTTACATGAAAGTAAACTATTCTATGCGGGTGATATACTATGAATATCTCCACAAAATTATCATACAAATACACTAAGAGACAAGACTCACAAAACCAACTTCTACCTCTTAAATCACTCTAACATTAGCATTTCAAACATGAAGGTGGAATATATGAAAGACTACTCAAGGTGAGTTAACCAAAGATCATTTTTGGACACTAAGGCTACTTTTACACTTGAAAAATAGACTCATACACTTAATAACACTTCATGTGACTTGTTAGAATGAAACAACCTGCATCAAACATGGAAGGATTGAGAGGAAGCAAGGATTAATATCAATCACTTGACTTTTCACTATACATCTCTTCACACACTTAGAAAAGATAGTTTTTAGGATCAAAATTAGATTGTATATCTTATTTCAAAGGAAAAATACAATATCAAACTAGTAGGTCTTTACCATACTAGGTGTGGTCTCTTTATAATAGCCAAAATGGCTTGCATTTATAGAACTTGGAAGAAGAGAGAGAAAAGAGAAGTTCAAGAGTTATAATAATAAGTGTCCAAAGATGAAAATTAGTTATAATGCATGTAAATGAGGTTTAATAAAGATCAAGAACTAATGTAAACATGTGTCCATCCCAAACTGAGCACCTTCCTCACATGTGGCATTGAAACTCCTTAATCACTCTCCCTTAGAAACTACTTTCATCATGGGCTTCCTTGAGCATTCCAAAATAGATTAGGCACAAGTGTCTCATTTGCACTAAGGAGAGGAAGTTATAAAGAAGCTTCCACCTGCATTGGGAATTTTCTTAATCATTAACCTTTTCTTACACAAGCATAATCATCATCTGCAACCATGATTATTCTCCAATAGGTTTTTCTTGACAATTGGCACTAACATCTTCTTATCCTTCTTAAGTGATCCATAAAAGGGGTCTCAACACACATGATAGGACACTTAATATGCTTGGATCCATCAGACACATCTTAAAAGGTCTCTAAATTTAGGTTATCACTCTTTTCACTATGTCACTTTAGAGACTAGCTGAAGTGAAAGGCCTAGCAGGGACACTTTTGGTCATTTATAAGCTCTACAAATGGCATAGGGAGTTGGTTCAACTCTCAATCTATCCTCCTAAGTGGTTGGTATCCCATGATCATCTTCAAGACCTATAAAACATAAGAAATTATCAAAAAACTTGTTTTTTTCTTCATCTGTATGGATTTCATATAATCTAATTCCATGTATTTGAACCTCATAAAGTTTTCAACAACTTATCTTTAACTCTGAAGGTCAAATTCGTTCATTTAGATACACGTTGAGCCTCATTTCTTCTACTGGGTCACAAAATAGGGCTTTGGGAGGATTTTAAGTGCACTAGCCCTTAAGAGATTGTTAATAAATATCTAATGTTGAAAATCTAAAATAAAACACCAATTTTCTTACTTTGGACCTCCTTCATCCTCATGTAACTTCTTATAATCCCATGCAATATCTCCAAGTAGGTGTGAGCATTTTAAGTTGACCTCTCGATTACACCCCTTCAATTTGCATACCCTGTCATGGTGTTGGGTCCAAAAGTGATTAATATATGACCTATTATACATAATATAAGATCAATCACCTTTGATGGACACCAAAAAACATATTTCACACCATTATAATGATCATTTCATGCCACAAGTGTAACTAATATACCAATCTACCTTAGGTCTAAACCTTGTTTCACAAGGTTCCCCATAAATTAAGACTCAACCTGACTCTCCAATGGTTTACCCTACCTCCTGATGGGTTAAAAACCTCCAATATACCTCTATAATTATTAATTATCCAATTTTAAATCTTTGACAAGGTTTAAAATGCATATGACCCTCAACTTGGCATCTAGGCCTAAGGGTTTACCTCACTCATGACTGTAACCTTTATTGCTCAGGGCACCCTGTTTGCTTTCAAAGCTACTATGAAGGTTTTTTATCTTTTTATAGGTGTTTTCTAGCTTTAAAAACCTTCATTTGATCTCTCCTTGTCTTCTGGCTACCTACTCATCACTTTTCCTCAAAACTACCAGTCTTGTGCATGGGAAAAGTACCTTAACTCTGAGACAAAATAGATAGTATTATCCCTATTATCATTGGAAAATTTACCATTGTATTGGATTATATAACTCCTAAGGTTAATTTTTACCAAATTTGAGCACCTAACTCATCCATTTTACCCTCCAAAACCTCCAAAAGCCAAGACAAACTTGTAGGAATGCACTATCAACAGGGGTTTTGAAGGATGATTGAGTTTTACATCTTTTTTTGAGAGATAATTTTTCCAAATGATCCTTAAAATGGAATATTAATATTCCATGATGTTTATAAACCATATTATATCCTATTTGTCTCTCAAACACTTTCTATGCTTTTGGAAACATAGACTAGGTCTATAACTGCCTAGAATGAGATCACTATTTAGGCCTACCTGTACGTTATTTGATTTTGATTTAGGATTTAAGAACACAATAAAAACCTCATAAAATGTTTATAATCTCATTTATATGGTCATACATATTTTTTTCCAAAATTTATCTCCATCACTTGCACTAATTTATCTCTCATTCCCAATATTAGGCCATCTGCTTGTTAGGGGCAGAGATAACTTGTCCTACCTATAGGTTGATTTGGATTTGTCCACCTTTGTATTAGGTGTATTTAGGTTTTATATGAGCTCCCTAAGGTTAATTTTCACTTTTTTAGGCCAAATTTTACCAACATAGTCTCTTTTCTTATAAAGGAATCCCTACTTCTATCTTACTAACTATATTTCTTACATGATTATGTTTTATGGACTTTAGGTTTGCCTGTAGGTGCACTTGATCTATTTTAGGTCATGTGGTTGATATTAATTACCTTCAATTTAGGCTTAGTGCTATACAATTATCCATTTTCACCCTAATCCTTCAATTTGGTCACTATCTACCCAATTGAAATAAAAACTTACTAAAGCCTGTTGTAGGTGATCCTTCCTAGACCTGTGTACAGACAAGGGAGAGTGTTTAGGGGTCAAAACATCAAATTCCGTATTTTATTTGACATATTGGCTTAGGAGTTTCTTTTAAACCATTTTTTATTGTTCCCCCTTGATGTAATAGTCTAGGATTCTCAATATGAAGTGCAAGGTCACTTTTTTATAAACATCCTGTAGGTTTCACTGTCAAAATCTAGTGGTTTCTTCAGCAAATTTGGACTCCAATTTTTCATCCTTCACTCACATTTTAAACCTAAAAATTGGCATGAAAATTGTATGTGTATATGGATATAAGGTGATAATAGGAGGATCCTTAAAAACCACCATAGTCTCATTGTATGAAAACAACAAAAACACTCAGGAGCTCTATTTTGTCCACTTAGGGACTGTGAGCCTGAGTTTAGTCACTTGGATTTTAGCATGGTTTATCTTTCATTTTTCATTATACCTCTTTCCAAATGGAAGTAATTATATACAACACATGATATGGCTTCAATAAAATTTCCAATTTGTGATTCAACACTTTCAAAATGGCATCACAACTCTTCAATTAAGGTACCTGTAGGCAATAATGGTTGTGAGCAAGGCAATGAGAAGAACATGAACCATATCTATGCTAGATGAACTCTTAACAACATGATATACTTTCAAAATTAAAATGAGTCTTTTATATCCTATGGATACTTTTGTAACATCAAGATATCTTCACCTCATGTGATACTTTCTTTGAATATCTATAGATGCACCTCCAATGGCTACCAGACTTAAAAAGTTACATATGACTGTAATTCTCACTCTTCTTGTACTCTATGGAGGCTTGATCACCACTCCATGTTGATAATGGATACATAAATATTTCAAAACCATAAAAACACTTATATGTACATCCCCAAAACCTCCACAAATCATGGCCAAAGTTGAAGAGTAGATGGGAGCTGACTGAGTATGGGAAATGTTGGGTGAATATTTTATCAATCAGATAACTGATGAGAAATAGAGGTCTTATCAACCATAGAAAGGGAGATTGCTTGGCCAAATGTGTAGGTTTACTACATCAAAAGGGGACAAATCTCTCCTCTCATCAAGGGGAGGTTCCCTGTTAGATAGGAGGCTATATACTATATATATAAGCAGAAAGTAACACTTAGGGGTAGGATAACACCATCCATCTCTCTTTTTTCAAATATGATGTTCATAAACAAAGGAGAAAATCTTAGTGAAAACACTGAAGGCACTTCTCTTCTTTCAAAAGTGATCTTCCAAGAAATAATAGGAGTTCTTTCAGATAGTGACAAGTAACTAGTAACAAAGGGCGTAGTAACCATCAGACTGAGATGTAGCACAAAGTCTCCACCTTGATTGGCCAAGAGTGAAATATGAAGGATAATGAGGGCACAAAGTCATCCTGAGGTCCTTTACATAGAAATAGAAAATATAAAAACACATTAAAGGCAATTGCAGTCAGCACAAAGTCTCTCCATAGTTGGCTTTAGGACACCTTCCTGATTCCTTCCACTAGTTATACTTATTTCAATACAATAGACAAGAATGCATTCAAGAAATAGACATAAGAACAATCTCCTAAAATGACATAATCTATAATAGCACAAAGTCTAAAAGTAACTTACTTTCTCATTCAAATAAAAAAATATGATGAACAATTTGAGCTCAAAGTCTCAGTAATCGCCTCTCAATTTTGGCAGAGTTTCACTTCTATAATGGAAAGATCTCCTTTGCATAAAGTAAGAGAATACAATATATAGCAACCAAGAAAGGCTTGGCACTTTGTTCCATGGAATGGCCCATGTTGCATTCAATGCCTTAAATGCATTTTTAATTTTGTCAAAGAGCCCATGCTGGAATAGGGTGGTCGCCTTAACTATGGCATGTCAATTCATCTCAAATGTCTTCTCTTATGCCTGAGTCATCTGGTCTGTCACCTAATGTTTGTGCAGCTATCCACCTCACCTTTACTCCAAGGGAGACAAATAGGTCATGCCTTCAATTTTTACAATCCAAAATATATACTTGGTGGACTGTTCCACCTACTGGAATAACTTCTGCATAGATATTTCTAGCTTTTCCCTCTTTGTCTCTTCCTGGTTTTTGTCTTTTCCTGGCATTTGAGCTCTCAGGGCTGAGTTCCCAGCTTTACTGGCTCTTTTAGCTCTCTCCCTTCATGTTTCTTCCTTTTGGCATTTTGGCCTTTTGCATTCAGGTCTGTGTTCAAGCCTTTAAAGATCAACAGCTTTTTCATTACCATGAATATGATGGTTTTGGGGACGTCACTAGTTAAACACCAACAACTAGTTTATTGCCCTGATTTTGATAGCTTCAAGAACGTCATCAGACATCTGGATCCTAATGGCTAGTTCATGGTGCTTAATCTTGACATCTTTGGGCCCGTCACCCTCCTTGTAAATTCTTTTAGCTTTCTTGTTTGATCCTTCTTGAAGGGGACCTGCCCTTCCGGGTCTAGAGAGGGGCCCATTTTTTGGTCGGTGAGAGCCCCCTCGCAAGGGTATCTACCCTTTAGGGTTCTTTAGGGGGCTTTCAAGTAGTCTTCAAGGTCCTTCAGCTTCAATTCCTTTAGACATTTTGTCTGAAGGAAACCTTTCTACTTGCTTTCGGTTGGCTTTCCCTTCGGTCGGATTCCTTCGGACAAAAAGTCCAAAGGAATTCCTTCAAACTTTTTGTTCGAAGGAATTACCTTAACATTTTGCCACAAAAAATATTTTTGAAGGGTATCTTTTTGCCTTAAACAAATCCAAAGGAAAACTTACCCTTTCGGCCTTCTTTTGAAGTGCTTTCCTGCCCTCCGCAAGGGCTGTTTGATCTCCAGAATTGCCTTTCAGAAAAGTTACAAAGGTCCTTTTGGCTCCCAAGTGCCCTCCGCAAGGGCACTTATCCTTCGAGCATTTAGAAGACCTTCCTTTTAACCTTTTGATTGAAAATTCCTAAGTGTCAAGAACTCATTTCTTTCATGTAGAGTCCGTAGAAACCAACCTGCAGAGTCTGTAGAAATATGTCTGTAGAACCCAGTCTGCAGAGTCCATAGAAACTAAGTCTGCAGAGTTTGTAGAACCAAGAAACCAACCTACAGAGTCTGTAGTTTTCTCTAAGTCTCTCAAGCTTTGAAAGAGTCTGTAGAAACATATCTGTAGAGTCCATCGAAATGAGCCTGCAGAGTCTGTAGTTTCAAGCCTACAGAGTCCGTAGAAATGAGTCCGTAGTTTCAAGCCTGCAGAGTCCGTAGTTTCAAGCCTGTAGAGTCCGTAGAAATCTGAGAAAGCTTGAAAAATGGAGAATTTGAAAGCCCAAAATAATTTTTGAGAAGGGAAGAGATAATTTTTTGGCCTGTAGGACCAAAAATAGTTCATGTGTTGTCCCAAAAAGGAGTGACAGATTTTGGGAACAACAGGAACATAATTATTTGAGGATTATTTTGGCATTTCATGATCTTAAACTTATACCAAAACATATAAATGTACCTTAAATGGATACAAACCTCTAAAAAATTTTCCCCTACCTTCATCCAATGTGATAAATCTCTTTAATGGCACCTAAGACAATTGAGAGTGCAAAAAGAGTAGTTGGAAGCATATATAAGCCTAGAAAAGGCTTTCTTAGTCACTTGAGATTTTAAAAACCAAGATAACCATGAAAATTTATTGTAAATAATGGATAAATACCTGGAACAAACAAAACCATCAAACCAAACAAATAAAATATGAAACAAGTGCAAATAATGACCCCCTCATTGATGCAAGTGCATAAAAACTTGTTTGGAGTGTTATCAATTGTTCATAAAGGAAGAGGAACTAAATTTAAATTTATTGATATGTATTTTAAGTACACTTAGATTACTATCTATCCCCAAGACCATTCCTCCCAACTCTACTTGTACGACCCATACCAAGTTCTTGAATTTGACCTTCCTTAGCTTGCAAAGAGAAAATGGAAGAAACAGGAGCAAAACTAAAATTTTTGGCATCTTCCTTGAAAACAAAGTGTAAAAGAGTGTGACAAGGTTAATATTCACTCCACCCATGTTTTTAGCTGAAGGTGAGTTCCACAAGTCCATATAAGTGCTACAAATGGCCTATTTTTTAGGAAAACTACCATTTCTTACATATAACTGACTCTTTAACTACCATACAATTGATATTGACATAGTGCGACCTCCACATTTATATTCATTTTGGTGACCAATATTGTAACTCCACCATCTGTACAAGTCATTAATTAAGTTATAAAAGTGACCAAATGACCCTTTTTGCTCATGAAACCTAGCAAGTGACCAATTTATGACTTGAAGACACTTTGAAATATAAAAAGGACCATATCAGGACATTTCCAATACAATTTGGCACTTTGACTAAGTTTTAATAGGTTTGACAAAGGTTGACTTTAGTTGACAAGCCTAGTACAAGGAGGATGGGCCGCAACAAGGACTAGCGGAAGAATAAGTGAGACATACAAGACAATAAGAAACCCCATAGGACACATGAAACCTTCAAAAGTTCAAAATAGTAGGGCTTGACTCAATTTGACTAGAAGTCAAATTTGGTCAATAGGTAGTCAAGGAATAAGCTTGACAAACTTTAAAGTAGAAGATAGACTTGTCCCAAATCAAAGCACTTCAGTTACATCTAAAATAAGGTTAAATATAAGAGCCTTAGGAAATGTTCAGTATGTGGATACAATTTCAAACACTCCTCTTTCAAGGCAATAAGGTGTGAATGCAAATGTGGCAGCCTTTACAAGTCCTACACCTCTTCAAAATTAGAACTTGGGGAAGGGTGACTCAAATTACTTCATTGCCTCAATCTCAAGGCACTTCATTGCCTACAAGGATACAAGAAAAGGTGAGTATTTATTCTTTGAATATCATTTATTCTTTGAAGAGCATAAAGACATTTATATCCCTTTGGGAAGTGTTCCACATGCCCAGTTAAAAATAACTACTTCAAGAGCAATTGTCCCAAATCCATATCATTACTCAACCATCAAGACATGGTGGTGTAGCCCTCACTAATTCACCTACCCATATTTTTTAACCCTCCACTAAATCTGAAAATCCCCCACCTTTCTATCTCACCCTTATTGTGGGAGACAAGTTTGTCTTTAATTGCATTGTAGATAATGGGGCAAGTACTTTAGTTATGCCTAAACTAGTTGCATACAAGTTTGGCTTGAAATATGAAACATATAACAAGGGAGTGTTGTAACTTGATGGGACACTAGCTAAGTCAATAGGGCTTATCAAAAGTTTGAAGGCATTCTTGCATGACTGTCCAAGCTTTCCAAACTTACAAGACATAGTGGTGGTTGATATGCTTGCTCACTTTATTATTTGTCTATCAAGAGACTTCACCACCAAGATAGGATGATATATTTATACTTATTGGTCCTTCTTGGCCTTTAGAACAAGGTATGGAGAAAATGTGACTATAATAACACAACCATTGTCCAAGTTCCACATTGAACCATATGTGGAAGCAAGTTCTAATTTGATTTATATAATCCATGAACAAGAGGAGCAAGCCATAGATGATGAAGTATCCTCTAAAATTAAGGGTATCTATGATCTTTCCTAGACGAGTATGGTGCTGACACTTATGAATATGATCCATATACTTTCATTGAAGAGACAAGTCTTGGCACATACATCATCTATGATGAAAGTGATGAACATTCTAAGGTAAGTCTTGATGATCCTTTTCAACAAGATACTAAGGGTAACTATCATATTTATATGCATGATGATGATGGTTTTCAAAGTATGATAGATCAAGATAATTAGGAAGACAATGCCATTATACCTACTCAAAATGAAGAGGTTCATGAATGTGACAGTCATGAAGAAGAGGATGACTTATAGCAACAATTCCATGCCATAGTTTAGGATTTTGAAAAAGTGAGTAAGGCAACTCTCCTTCCTAAGAAGAATGAGCTTGAGAGTGAGGTCATTTGTGAACCCAAAAAACATGAAGAGAAGGTTCAATTCACTGTCAATCAAGCTGCAGTATTAGGAGAGTTCAATCAAACCAAGGCAAAAGTGTTTCTAGTTGAGGAACATTCTAGACCTTAAACTAATGTTGAACCACTTGTAGACATGATTAATCAACAAAAAGACCAATTTGATGATCCTAAACATCATGGTTTAGAGGAAGGTGAAGTTGAGACAACTTTCATGGTTCCCGAGGAGTAGAAAGAAGAACATCAAATGATCACCAATGAGATCAAACATGCTAAATTGTTAAGTAGTCCTAATGGAGAACTAGGAGTACCATTGCATGGAGTTCTAAGTGGTCAACTTGTAGCTAGCAAAGGTCCTATGATTTTTAAGTCTTTATCAACTTCACATGCAAATTTTTTAACAAGCATCTATCATATGGTGACTTTCTCTCATGGAGAAGTTGTGACTCAAAAAACATTTTGTTTGATCTTGGTTGAAACAAGAGAAAGTATTCTATCACCTCAAACATGTTTTGAGGTCTATATATATTAGGTTAAGTGTGTTAATTGAAACTTTTGTGTGTGTTTCTCTTAAATGCTTTGAATCATAGTGTGTGTTTCCTTAATATTGTGTGTTTTGTGTGAGTTTGAAATATTTTAAAGGCATATCAGTTTTAAATTGAGTAGAAGAGTGACTCCATAACCCAATGGAAGGAGAAGGCTACTGGTCCATGAACATCGCAGGCATGCTACCCTTGTGAATCACCAAGAATATTGACCAAAATTTAACCCCAAGTCAAAATTGGTCACCCCCTATAGGTTGAAATTTCATATAGATGTCTAATGTTTGTCATGGTCTTGTCATGGTCTCTAATGGTCCTAAATAGTCCCATATAGTCATATGTGTCCTTGTCTAACATCGTCTAAGTTCTAGTCTTATGTTCACTTGTCTAGTCTTATGGTCAAGTACATGTTCAAGATGGTTAAAGGTCTAGTATGGTCTAAAGTCATTTCAAAAGGTTATTTGGACATCATTTGTATCATATCATGCTCTAACCTCTTTTCAGCTCCTATATGCAAAAAATCACATTTTGGCCACCTTTTGGCCCATTTGGAAGGTATGTATGTGCCACCCCAAGGATATAATGTTTCAAAAAGATTCTAAACACCCTTGGTGTCATAAATATGTTAGAGAAGGTTTAGGAATAGTCAGGGTCTGACATAATCTGCATTTCAATTCCTAATCTTGACAAAAGGATGCCTTTCAAGCACTTTTATGGCCTTGCAAGATAAATTTTTAGTTTCAAATGGTTTATAAGTGTCTATTTGGATCCTTCAGATCATTTTCCAACTTTGGACCAAGTTTCAGGTTGAATTGACACTCCAGACTACTTTTCTCCTCCATCACTGCCTTCAAAAGCTTAGGGAGGCAAGTTTGCATTGAATGGTATGGTTAGGAGAGAGAGTAAGGAGCTAAAACTCTAGCCATTGGAAGGGGTCCAAGTAATATTTAAATAATTGGAATTTCTTTATATATTGATGGCTTATTCTTTATGATCAATCACTAACAGTGACAGTAGGTCACTATGGCCTAATCATCCGAGAGGTGTCTATTTTTGCACATATTTATCCAACTCATAAATCAATGGAGAAGAATGATTTTTAGGGTGATTTTTAGAGTTCTTGGATCTCATTTTCATGGTGTTTTAATCATATAATTAATATATACAAGTTTCTTTCACTTAGAGGAAGAATACCTTAGTGTATAGGTTGTTTCAGTGAATTTTGTTGCAAGTCTCAATTTTGTATTCATGATGATCATTCTCAAAGGTTTTATAATGATTCATAGATCATGAAATAAAAATAATTTTCATGGAGTTTATGTGTTTTATATTAATATGTGTTCTTGTCCATACTCAACTTGTGTGTTTACTTTTTCAGACATTGTCAGTGTTTGAACAACTCTACTGGAGTTTGATTGCTAATTTAGGATTAGGTACTAGTAATATATCATGGTATAAGATCTTAAGATCATATTGTGATGCTAGAATCATGAGAGAGTCAAGATAAGATCCAAAATTCACACTTTTCCAATGAGATTTCATAGTTATTTCCTTTAGTGCATATTGTATGGACTATAAGAACAGGTTTGAGGATGTTCAGAGCCATGGATAAGGTTGACACATCTATTCATATGTTCATATGGTCTTGACTTCCTAATGCAATCATCAAGATGACTCAAATTTAATAGAGGATCTAATTTCAACTCACAAACCTCTTTCATCACTTGATTGTACCTTTAGTCTATATAGTAGCTTGAAGGTGAGTTGAGGTTAATATAAAGTATTAAGAGAGCGTAGAAGGTTTGTGGACTATTGAGAAGTGTTGAGAAGGTATGAAGTGGTTGAAAGTGTCAATAAGTTTAAGATATTAAAGACTATATTTGTATCCCTAAACAGTCTAAATGAGAGCTACAGGCCTCAAGCTTGTAAGTTCTCATTTTGGACTAAAGGCAACCTCAAATCAATAAGGTCAAGTCCAAGGCAAGATGGAAACAAGACCAATGCAAATGCAAATAGTATTAAAAACCCTTGAAAAGTATCTAAGTTACTTGGAGAATAAAAGAGCATCAATAATTTGAGTTGGAATTTGAATGACACCTACACTCCATATAGTAGCGTATAAGGTAGGTGGAAGATGAAAATGCATGTCTTGAGCTTTGTGATACCTCTGAAGAAGTGATAATGATACTTAGGAGTTGGCCTATTTTAAAGTTAATAAAATTTGATAAAGTATGTATGTTGGAAGGGATATTGAACCTAATTGGAGACATAAAATAATTCCAAATAATGAAGGAGACCATTGAGGTAGAGGTGAAGTCTTAAACCCAATACACAGTCACATGTCCTACACAATCACCTACAAGACCTTAGTGCAGACCATTCTACTTTCAACCTAAAGGAAGGAGAGGTAGAGTAGATGTTTGAATAAAACATTGAGCCTTATTTAGATTATATCCAAGTTCATGAACCTTGAGGAATTTATTTATGACATGGTGAAGGCCTAAAACCAAGTATGCAGTCAGAATACTTTAAACAACACTTATAGGTCACATGATAGCAGGCTAGTCTCAAGGCATAAGAATGAAATAACATGGATTCTTGAGATTCACTAAGGTATACCTAATAAAAATAAAAGGTCTTAAGGTCACTATAAACCAAAATAAAACATGAGGAAACTTGACTAATCTGATTCCAAACATCATACTCAATTAAGATCAAACGAAGGATACACCCAGTCAATCACTAACAAACCCAGTCCAACTAGTCTTGAGAAATATGAGTTTTGAGGGTCCTATAGGTATGACCATGCCTTATAAATTGGTATAGAGGGTTGTAATTACTTTAAAAATACTTCCATGTTCTCCTTGAGGTCAGAAAAATAGTGTAAGTACTCATTATTTTGTCTCAGACCTTGCTCACTCTTTGGGCAAAGGGCAGTCAAGAGACTTTGAGGTCCACTTGAGCTCAAAGGCACAAAAAAAGTTTACATACCTCATGGGAGGATCTTTAGGAAACATAAAAACATGAGAAATTTTTCCATACACCTACAAGAGGTACTACATCTCAGGTTTTCACTCCAAGGTCCTTAAGGGCTAACAAAGACAAAACAAGTTATAGACCCCAACCACCCTGACTAGTGTACTCTGAGCATACATAGGGGTAATGAATAATTCAATTGTATGTATAATCATGTATATGGATGTTTATAATGTTCATAATCTTATCACATCAGTGGGAATGACTTTTGAGACCCAAAACTCATGTTTTACCTCTCTCTAGCCTCAAGAAATCTAAGGAGGCCACCCAAAGAACAACTTTAAATGTTCATACCATTGCCCATAATTTACATGGGATTATGATCATTTTGTAATATTTTAATGGGTATATCATTTTTCCAAGTGTAATGAGGTCATTTGATGATTTTTTCTTTATGAACAGTCGTTAAGGCCTCAAACAGGTCTTAAACCTCTCTTAAACCCTGATAGTGACCAGTCAAGGAGAAACAGCCTCAAATGCATATCTATTGATATATTTTACTCTTTAAACCTCTTGTATGTTTTTAATGACTCTAATAAGGTTACCCATATGTACTTTGGTGTTGACACCACTTGAATGTATTTCCACATCTGCCTTTTTTTTGGTGTTTTTTAGGTGTTTTGAGAAGGGGAGAGCTTCCAAATCATGGGGTGATGTCATTTGGGAGTTTTTATATATATTAAATACAAAAATATTACACTATATAATCTAGAGGTGATCAAACAAACTCCATTTTTCAAGGCAATCTCAAACAGGCTCAAAATGAGACTAGATGGTAAGGCCAATTCATGGTTTGCATACTTACACAGGGTTTCAAGACCCTAAATTTGACATGGAGGTTGGTGATGGCCTATTAAAATTTAATCACATTATTTTGGGTGATTTCACACATTTGGTATAAGTCTTGAGCAAGAAAACATGGTCCTAAGCAAGGAGGCCTAATTGAGCCCTAATTGAAGAGAGAGAAAGGTAGAACAAATGGGTTTCCACACAAAGTTTGAAGATGAAATTTGGTATGGAGTTGTAAGGAAATACTAGGTCTTATATTATTCTCTTAATTTCTCAATATAATCTATAAAACTCCATATATAAGGATGTTTACGGGTTTTTTAGGGCTATAAGGAAATTAGGCCTAGTGAAGGCATATGGAGCAAAATGAGTTCTTAGTAATTAGTCCAAGAACAAAAATGGTGTGTTTAAATCCTAATAAAATATTTGAAGACCATTTATCTTGTTTTTATGAGATAAATAATATGCACTTGATTTTTAGGCCACTTAGACCAAACTAGGTGTGGGAAATGAAGAGTTACAAGACACCTATGCACTTGAATGATGGAATGGTAGGCTAGAGGAGTTTATTAAGGAATGTCAGATGTTCAATGAATGTTATAATTTTATTTCAAGGTTATTCATGGTTTTAAGGTCCATTTGTCACTTATTTCATGCAAATAAGGGTAGTTTCCAACATGTTAGTCAAGGTGTCAAGTAAGTTTGTAACCCCCACACCACATGGCATTGGAGGTCTGTTGGACTATCTCATAACATCTCTTCTTATTTTAACTCTCATGGAAATTTTTTAATCTTATTATACCACCTCTCTCTCTCTCCCCACACACACTTCTCTATATAAGTAACCACTTTTGGCTAAGTTTTTAAGATCCACACCTAGTATGGAAAATCTCTACTAGTTTGAATATTATATTTTCCTTTGAATAAATATTTTTAATCTAGTTTGAATTCATAAATTCTTGTATAAGTGTGTGAAGTAGTGCATAGTTGAATGATACATGATAATCATCTAGCGTTGTGCTCACTTTACTCTTTCATGTTTTATACAAGTAGTTTGCTCTCTAACATGTCACATGAAGTGTAGTTAGTGTATTTTTCTATCTCTAACTTTAAGTAATAGCATTAGTCTCTATAATCACACCTCTTATTCATTCACCTTGAGAAGTGAAATGCATATCACCTTCATGTTTGAAATACTTATGTTAGAGAAATTTAAGATGTTGAAGCTAGTCTTGAAGATGTAATTATATGGTAGTCTAGTGGAGATCAACTTGGTACATCACCTCTTTAGATTAGGTTCCTTTCATGTTCTCTATATCTCTTTTCAGCTAAGAAAGCAAGTGGTATAGGTGATAAGTTATCAAATATGACTCTCGGTAACTAGCCCTTCAATCTATAGGTTTACCTCTACTATAGGTAACCCACAAGCCTAGAGGTATTCCCATGTTTCACTCAATTTGGAGAAGGCCTGAAATACCTCTTCAAGGGAGTAAAATTGAGTGACAACATTACTATAATCATATCTTTAACAACTTGATATTTACATACAGTAATTCCTAAAAGGTTAAAATAATATTGTTGTAAATCAACCAAGTGTTGAGTCTTCTATTTGGTGATATTAGAGGTTGTCCTCTCAAAGAGACATTGTGAATTTATTCCTTCCTAAAGGAGTATTATATGGTGTTGTCCTACCTTAAGGGTGATTATTATATTTTTGCATATATTGAATATTTGAGCATCTTTGCCCACCAATATTTATTGTGTTTTGTTGATCTACATTATATTCTGCATATTTCCAATTATTATAAGTGTGGATCATAACACAATTTTGAAGACTCTAGGGAAAATCATAGATGTGGTGGAGACTACACCCCTTAGGGACATTTTAGGGTAGAACAATGTTATCCAACCATCAATTCAAGTGTCAATTCAAATAAGTGCTTCAATGCTTCCTCCAGGATTTTTTCCACCTACTACCTCTACACATACTAGTCAACTTGAGGAGTAGGCAGAGATCATTGTCCCTACTGGGGTCAAGGAGTCTTAAGAGAGGAAGAAGGACATGATGGACCTGGTCCTTACATGATGGGTCTAGAAAAGTGGGATTATATAGAGGGTTGGGAAGATAAAAATAGTAAATGGGAGATGGTATAAAGAATATTAGAATAAAGTCAGAATTTATTTCCTTTGGCAAAGAAGCATAAAAATAACCCCAATGACCCTAAAGAATATGTAAAATACTTTTGTTTTTTTGTAGATACTATAGGGGAGGTAATGAAAAAGTGTATAGAAGCCTGGATAAAACCAAATAGAGGCTTCTACAAATCCAAATTATTCAAGCTCTATCAAAAATAGTGGACAATGTCTAGAGTGCAGCCACGAAGCTATATGATATCATGAACACAATTAGAGCTTCTAGAGATAAATCCCAACCCCATTGGGGTAGGCTAGTCACCTTATGGAATCAACTAAAGGTATTAAAAATAAGGCTTAAGTTCTTAGTCCAATATTCAAGAAACAATGCCTATAACCATCTAAGCCTAATGTGAACCCCAAAGGTTATATGGGCCCTGAATTATATGATTCTTGAAAGGGATGGTGCATTCACATGAAAAAAACAAATGAATACCTTATTAATATAGTTTGTACATCATGGAAGGGAGGCAATAATTTTTTTTAAATATATGAGGGTAATGAGTGTGACCACTTCTACTGGGTAATTGGTGAATAAGCCCAATCTTGAAGGGTTACTCAAAGCAAAAGTTGAGCACACTGTGTATAAAATTAGTGAAGAGATTATACAATTGATAATTTTTTCAAAATATAAGGTAACTAAGGTTGAGGCCTATAGAGAAAAATTCATAGCATTGCAAATTAAGAATATAAGGTTGATGAATGAAATCATATGAATATTCAAACTATGCTCAATTTTGAAATAATTAACATTGAGTTTAATGTTGCATATGCACTTTACGAATAGTTAAAGGCTATTGAGAGAGTTACTACTAAAACACATGGGACAACATGAATACCACCCATAGGCACTCAACCATAAGTGCCATTTCATACAATAATACATATTCTTAATAGGCCCACTAGTTCCACTCAAGTAATAACCATTACCACATCACTATCAATTACCACTTTAGCTAGCTCTTCACATGTAGTACCTCTAGCTAATTCAATTATTACATCAAGCATGTAGTTTCCTTCTTATTCAGGTGGTGCCAAGGTGGAACCTTAGTTAAATGTAAATATATATGTTTGCATCTATTTTATTGTGAATGGGACTCAAATCTCCATTCTATTTTTGAGCATATGTATATTTATATTATAATTATGCAATTTTGACTGGCCATTTTATTTATACCCTACACATGCATATTTGCATGAATTCTATAATTTAAAATTGTAAAATTAGATATTGCTTGGAGGATGAGGCAACCCCTCCCTGAGATACATATATTTGTATTCTCTCGATTCTAAGAAGAGAATTTTAGCTATCATGATAAATAAGAAATTCTATGGATTGGTCTATAAGTTTTATTGGATGTTCAATCTTTTATTCTTCTCCAAATCTATGATTCATTAAAAAGGTTATATTATTTTGGTATTTTAGTCTTTGTATTATGTATAAGTTTTATTCGATGTAGTTATTCATATTTTGCAATAGATAATTTGAATGTTTTATGTTTAATAATCATAATCTCCCTTTCTAGATGTGTTATTACAGTATTACAAATGCATCAACCTTTGGTTATGAGCATTAAAGATATATTATGTTTGGTTCCTTTAAACCTGTAACTATTTTTGTCTATCTTGTGTGATAATAATAACTTACAAGTATTAGTTCTCTAAATACTTGTCCAACCTATAGTTCAAGATCTAATTTAGAAGAGTTTCATCTAACTTTGATTCACAAACCTTCTTTTATTATCTACCCTTCCTTCCTTTTCTAAGTTTTATTTTGATCCTAATCAATTTAGGTTAGATTAATCATCTATTCATCCTTCTCAAGTAGGTCTATACTCATGTCATATCTGAACCATCTAAGATAATCAAATTCTTCACTTATCGCTATTCCACCACCAAGTTGTTTACAAAACCCAATACCCTGAAACTCATACCTTAGAGTGAATCTTATATCATCAATCCTAAAATTTTAGAGGCTACTTTGTAAGATTCCCTAGTGTGTAAAAACCCACATCAACAAGTTCTATGTATGTATATTTCATATTGATTATATCAATGTGTATTTTATTACATTGAAGGCATTTACATTAACAGATAAAGAGGGAATATTTGTCTCATGGTTTTGTAAATACTCATTAGTTTTCAACAATAGTTTTTAAGGGGTGGTTTTCCTATCAACAGTTTTCAACAATGCTTGATTAATGTAGTCGTGCACCTATTTATGTCCCTATTGGTGAAAACTTGGAACTAGTTATGCCTCTTAACATTATAGATCTTACTTCTGATCATTTAACCCACTTCTCCTTTGCAATATTCTAGAGATTTATGTTTTTCTCAATGAGATCCTCTTTCATACGTTAGTTTTCCACCCTTTGATGTTGTTGGTTCCTGTGTATTTGACTCTGATTTGTGTAAATCTTTGAGTTTATCTCATTTTTTTATCTATATTCATTTGGTACATTAGAGATGGAATGTGTAAGGAAATTACTGCGATGATTTGAAACAATAGAATTATATACGGTAGAATTAAGAGTAGAATATGTATATCCATAACAATAATTAGAAAAAGAGTAGAATACTTGAATATTATGACTGAGCCACTTCGAGGGGGAAACCTCCACAATAATGTAATAAGAATAGAATTCACAATATGATGATAAAAGACTTACCACTACCTCCTATATATATATTCTACTTAGCCATGGTTATTCCATAGATTGACCATACTAAGAACATCGAGAAATATAACAAGTAAATATGAAGGTGTGTAAGCCACAAGTCAATGACACATATCCCTAGATGCACTATAAGTTAATGGCATAACATGCCCCTCCCCTTAAAAATAACCTTATCCTTAATGTTGAATCAAACTAGGATGTTTTTGTAGGAATGATTCATCCTCCCATGTTGCATCTTCAGAATGTAAGTTCTTCCATTTGATCAAATATTACTTAATGGCTTTGGTCCATAGTTGTTTAGTGTATGTGTGAAGCATCTCCTTGGGATCTAGAATGACTCAACCTTATTCATCCAATTTGGGTAATTCATTCTAGGTAGAAACTTTGTGTCTAATTACTTTCTTCAAGTAAGATACATGGAATACTAGATGTATACGAGTGGATGGGGGTAATTCTAGCTTGTAAACCATACTACCAATTTTATGCAAGATCTAATAAGGGCCATAATACTTAGGTGATACTTTTTTATCCTTTTTTTTGCTTTAGAGACATTTGATTATATGGATACAAATGAAAAAATACCCATCACCTATGTTAAAATTACACTCACTACAATGTTGATATGCTTACTACTTCATTCGATTTTGTGTTATTGCTAAATTCTCTCACAAATTGACTAGCACCTCCTATTGATGGTGAATGTGTTCCTTAATAGCTCAAACCTTAGGAAGAAATGGTAAAATTGAAGTGATGGATGAAGGGTGATACCCATACAATATGACAAAAGGAGACATCTTGGAAGAAGTGTGAAAAGAAGTGTTATAACACCATTCAACAAGTGACAACCAATGGACCCATTTATCCTATTTATCATAAACAAGACAATGAAGATACCCTTCAAGACATTTGTTCACTACCTCTATTTATCCATCAAAATGAGGATGATAGGATGAGCTATGAGCCAATTGGGTACCCAAACATGCAAATAATATAGTCCAAAAATTACTAGTAAATATGAGATCTTGGCCACTTATAATATTCTTTGGAGTGCCATGCAAATTTTTAACTGTATTGAGAAAAGTAGATGTTATTGTACTGGTAACAAATGGTTGTGATAAAGAGAAAAAATGAGCATACATGGTGGGTCAATCCACAACTACCATGATAACATTTTTACCCTCAGACTGTGGTTAACTCATAATCAAATCCATGGAAACCTCTTCCCAATGTTCGCTAGGGATGGATAAAGGTTACAAAATACTTGGGGTCTTAATGGTTTTACCTTTTTTTTGTTGTCGTACCATGAATTCAGCCACATATTTATGAACATCCCCTTTAGTCCTTCCCAAAAGAAATCTTGCTTGATTCTATCATATGTTTTCAAAAATTTCAAGTGACCTCCATGTGGAGAGGCATGAAGTTCCTGAAGAGTTTTATGTTTGAGGAGAGAATGCTTATAAACGGTATAATCTATCTTTATACCATAATGTGTTCCCCTTTCATGTAAATTTTTCAAATTCATTAGAAACCTACTAAAGATTATGAATCAAATCCTTGGTATCACTATCATTCTCCCATTTTTATCTTGCTTCCTCTAGCCAATTTACTTGCCACATGGTCATAGTGCATAATAATGCCTCAACAGATTCATCCTATCAAGAGAGGGCATTTACCACCACATTCTCTTTTTCTTTCTTATACACTATTTTAAAATCATATATTAACATTTTATTCACCTATTTTTGTTATTTGTCAGATGAAAAGTGTTGTTCCAAAAAATATTTGAGGCTATCATGATCAGTCTTTACCTAAAAGTGATGACCCATCAGATAAGGTCTCCATTACTTCACTACATAAAAAATATCCATCATCTCTTTCTCATATATTGGTTTGAGCCTATTTTTTCCTTTCATTTGGTGAATTTCAAATGCTAATGGTTTGCCTTCTTGCATAAGTACAACCCCCATGCCAAATCCTAATGGATCACGCTCCACAAAAAAGTTTTTAAAAAATAAGAGTATCCAAAATTGGAGTTGTGCACATAACCTTTTTCAACTGCTCAAATGCATTGATAGTTGAATTATTCCACTAGAAGGAGTCTTTATTTATCAAAAAGGTGAGTGGGGTTATAATGCTACCATAATTTTTTAAAAACCTACAATAGTAATTAATTAGCACCATAAATCCATAGAGGTTCTTGAGGGTCTTGGGAACCTGCCACTCCATCATCACTTGAATTTTCTTAAGATCAAATTTCACTCCTTCATGTGAAACAATATGACCCAAGTACTCTACCTCTTAGACACCAAAAACACATTTGGAAGGTTTAGCATAAAGTTAATGTTGTTCCAGAACTAAAAGCACCTTTTTCACATGCTTTAAATGGTCTTTCCAATTTTTGTTGTAGATGAGGATATCATCAAAAAACACTAATAAAAACTTTCTCAAAAATGACCTAAAAATTAGTATTCATCAAACGTTAAAATGTAGATGGTGCATTTGTGAGGCTAAAAGGCATGATCATAAAATCATAATGGCCTCCACAAGTTTTGAAAGTTGTTTTAGGTATGTCCTCATCATGGATGTGAATTTAATGATATCTAGAGTGAAGATCTAACTTGGTAAAATAAATAGCAACATGCAATTCATCTAGAAAATCATCAATTATTAGACTAGAAAACTTATCTTTGATGGTGTATTTATTGAGTTGTCTGTAGTCTAGGCACATCCTCCAACTATCATCCTTCTTCTGCATCATGACCATCGGGGAGGAATATTCACTTTGACTATGTCAGATTATTCATGCCCCTAACATTTCTTGTACCATATTTTTAATTTCACTCTTTTGGGCATAGAGATACATGTAGGGTTTGATATTGGGTGATGTACTTATTGAAATGAGTTTGATGGTATGATCATGTGCACGACTTGGAGGAATGTATTTTGGCATGTCATCAAAAACAACATAATAGTCATCCAACACCTTTTGCAAATGAGGATGTTTAGACTCCTTGGTTGGTTGAACCTCCATGGAAAATAAGTGTGCCACAAAACCTTCTACAACTATTCTAAGAATCTTCATCATCTAGTGGGAACTAACCAAATGTGGATATTTAGCCTGTAATCCATGCAGTTAAAAAGTCCTTCCTTCTGAATGGAAACTCATGAATAATTTTTGTAAATTCATCTCATTAGTGCCAAAAGTGGTGAGCCACTGTACTCCCACAATAATGTCAGCTCCTCCCATGGGAATAGCAAACATAGGGGAATCTAACAAATAGTCTCCCATAAAAAGCATAATACTATGGAATTTTAAAAAATAGTTGAATATACCACTATCTATAATCATGACCTAAAAGTCTAGAGCTAGGTAAATGAAACAATTAAAATGAGCTGCCAACTTATTATTGATGAAGTTATGTGTACTCCTACATTCAATTAACACAATCACCTTATGTTTCTTTAGAAAACCCACCACCTTAAGAGTTTGAGGAGTAATAATGCCTAGAAGTGCATGATAGGAAATAGTAGGTTGAGAATATTCAAATTCATATTTTGGTTCTTCTAACCCTTCCCCTAAAGCCTCCTTATCTTCTTCCTCCTCATCGGCACCATTAATGTAAAATAACTTCTTTTCAGCACATCGATGGCCTTTGCTCCATTTGCTATCGCAACCAAAATACAAACCTTTTGCATTTTTTTCTTCCACTTAATAAGGTGTCAATCTGGTAGGTTGATGAAATGATGGTGTTGGGAAGGTGTGTTCATGAACATTGGTTAAAGGTCTTTGTCTGATCAGTGTTTTTTCCTTAGCCATGTTATCTTTGAGGCCACCCAAAAATAGGTCAGTCACATTTTCCTCAATGATGTTTTCCACACGTAAGGAGAGATTATGAAATTGATGAATGTAGTCCTTGATAGTTCTATTTTGGTGTAACTTGGCTAGCTAATTGAATTAGTTTTTAGAGACATTATTACAATAGTGGAGCTATAACTCAAAAAATACCAACCATGAAACTAAGACACCCTTATTTTTATTTTGATCACACAACCAATGATACCAAATAAATGGATCAGGGTTTAGATATAGATAGGCCATAATTTTAGACATCCATGTCCTATCACTATTGTGTTAAAATTATCAATATAGGCAACATTTTATGAAAATCCATAATTTGAGCCAAAATCACTAAAATGCACTAAATAGTTCAAGTTTGTCATATATAAGTGTCAATTTAGGCTAATGTATCCCTAAATGGGGAAATGCATTTTATGTGATTATTAATTTTTCTCAAATCATTTTGAGTCAAATTACGACCACATAAAATGATGCTCTGGACCACTAAATTCTTCTAATTCAGAATCACACGTCATGTGCAAGTGTTATTTCGCATCCATAATGCTTTGATTAGG
Source organism: Torreya grandis (assembly GCA_037957365.1). NCBI lineage: Eukaryota > Viridiplantae > Streptophyta > Pinopsida > Cupressales > Taxaceae > Torreya > Torreya grandis. The sequence continues at coordinate 1,644,955 of JARHVA010000477.1, forward strand.
GTATTGATCCATATGCAATTAACACATTCTTATAATTATACTCCAGTCAAATTAAAACTCAATAAATTGACATTTTGACTAGTTTGATTAAATGAACAACCAATTTCTAAAGAATTAAATAAAATTAATTAAACCCACTTAAGTACATTAAATCAAATTAAGAGCTTAAGTGAAAATTTCAAGGAAGTTGTTGAAAATCTATTAATTGGAAATTCATTTCTCATTTTTGCATCACCTTATGACATCATCAATGGGGTGACATCCATAAGCCATTAATGGAACAAATGTCTGGATTAACCCTCCCATTCCTCATTAATGCCCCAATCTTCCAAATGTTAATGGGGATATTTATGGCTTGTCCCTCCAAAACTAAATTTATTCATAGCCACACATCTTGATCTCAATATAGACAGTCATGGTTGATACTGATCATTTCAAAAAATATATAAATAAGAGGGCCAAGACCACCATTTTTAAGCTTCATTCATGCAAACCTATTATGCAAAAATTACAATAGACAAGCTTCAATTATTGGCACACATTGATCAAATTCATGAGCCTAATTCATTAGTGCATTGAGAGATGATGGAAGAGTAATCCACTCATCATTGATAAGGACTTGGAGCACCAAATCAAGGGAAAATAATGTTTTTGAGCCACTCTTGGAGGAGGGAAACTATTAGGAAGGTTTGATGGTTGTATTCCTTCTTTCAAAAGCTCTTAAATTTCATTTTCAAAACCCCATGAGGGATTTGGCTTAATGTTATGTTCTTTATGATTATTTGGGTTTTACTCTACTAATGCATGGACTAACTTGATTTGGATACCACTCTATATTTTGCCATACCTAGTGGGACCACACATTCCATACAAGCAAAGAGACTAATATGCAACTCTTAGATCTTCTAATGAATGCTTAAATTTTTTTAAAATTAAAGTTCTATTTCATTTTCATGTATTTTTATTTGTTTTAGTGACACACAATTTACACAGAGATTGGCCTCAATACTGTTTGATCAATGTCAATCCCCTTAGAACTAGCATTGATTCCTGTGTGAAAGGCAAAACATGGTAGAAGGTATGATTTATGGGTTTTTCTTGAATTTTTTTTTGTTTTTATTGTGTGTTTTAGAACTTGCATATTCTCTATTTGACCTTTGTTTTTCAAGATCCATAGAGTTTTTGGGCTTTTATGTTTGTTTTGATAACAAGCTTTTTCATGAAAAATCATGTTCTATTTTCTCACATTTATTCAAGAACTGGCATCGATTCCAATCAACCTGCATCAACCTATATGTAAAGGGACTAGTATAAATTTTTATGAACTGACATTGATCCCTGGGTGGACCAACGTCAGTCTCTGAGATAGAAAAATAAAGACCTGAGATCTTGATTTTGAAATCTTGTTCTCTCATTTATCTTTGGGCTTCTAAGTAGACATAAACCCTTTAAAAACTATAGGTCACAAAGCTAGAAAAAGGCACAGGTTTGAAAATGCTTCAACTATTGAACGTTTCATTTAGTGCCTGAAAAGAATTTAGTTATTTTAAGATTATTTGTTTGTGAAAGGTTTTACAAGTTTACAACTAAGGCAAAGGGACAAAAATTTCATAAACATTTCACTTTGGTGAAATAAAATAAACACTCACGCTTAGATTACATACTCTTAAGAGTGTTTTATTTTATGCTTGTTCTTTCAAAGTTGTTTATTTTTGCAAAATGATTGATGCATGTATACTCTCCCCCATTCCCTTTAGAGAACTTGGGTGACCAAAAGTGCTCTTTCTTTGCCTTGGTTGTTTTAGTACTAAGCATGAAAATAATGTCATTAAGCCCTCCCCAAATCTACATGATTTGGATGATCTAAATGCAACCCTAAAAATCTTTTCACTTGTCATCTATTTATGTATTTTAGCTTATGAGTGGGATTTCATCACCTCTTTATGGGTTCTTTATGGAAACGTTGACCTGAAAATTCATCTCCCAGCATCATTTCAACCCCACTCCATGGTGGGGTATATAAATTAAAATAGTGAATCATTGTGATGGTAGTTTGAGCAGTTAAACTACTTTTGTTAGTGACTACTACCCTTAGAACATATGATCAACTCAGACATTACACTATACTGATCAAGTGATAGATGTAGTGGTTGTGAAAAGGATAAGACATTTTAACAACAAGCTAGTTGACATGGATCTAATTTATGTGAGGCATTTTTATTATTATCCACACTTGTGACCATCTAGAAATACAAAAAAAAATAGTTTTAGAATAACCTCACTTGTCACAGACATACTATTGATGTAGGGTGAGCAGCCCAAAGTTCCATGTCATCATACAATATCTTGAAAAAAGGGGGTGTAAAAATCCTACTCACTCATGTGCTTTTATTTTTGGATTAACACTTAAAATCCTCTCAAGAGCATGTATATAGATGGAATTCGATAGTATCATACAACCTTGTCAATTTTAGAACTTTGGATGTTATACTTAGTTGTATTTTGTCATTTTATCCTTTACTTACTTGTCCTTTTTGAGTCTAAACTATTTAAAAACTAAAACATGTCACCAAACCAAACACTTTTATTGTACACCATTCTATTTGAATAAGAAGGCATTATGCTGGTCAAATCAAAATCATTTATTGACTTGTTCAAATCATCATTCAGAACATTGTGTTTGTATTATCTAAAACAACATTTTTATGTTTTCTATTTGAGTCTCGACCTTTTCCCACTTTGTAAAATCTTAAAGACCTTCATTTTTAATTCGAATCTGAAATCTCGCCTTTCTAAGTTTTAGGCCAAGGTGTTATCAGTTTGCCATTGCACTTGGTTTGAGAAGACTTGGGTGTGATTTCTCATTTAGGTTGAAGGCCATTATATAGACTCATTATCATATTTTTATTCTCCTTATAGACTTAGGTTATCTTGCGTTTGCTCACGCTCTAAGTTATAGGACCATTCTAAATCCTATTACCATGTGGCAACATTATGTTGCCCATTTGTTTTTAGCTTTATACTTAGGTTTTCTTATGTTAATCTATGTTTTGAGCTTCTTATTTCATATTTTTATCTTTCTAATCAAAAAGACCCTCTTCTAATTTTCTAATCGCAAGTCATCATAGTTGTATCTAGATTTTAGGGTATTGATGTATCTTTGACCTAAATTTGTTATGCTAGCTTACACTTTATGTTTCAAAGTTATCATATCCTCTTCTAATTTTATGATTTCAACCCACCAAAGTTGAGTAAATTCATGACCATTTCTTTTAATTATGTGATACTACGCCACTTATTTTATTATAGTCTTGTATTACCTTGTCATTTGTTTAAATAAATCAAATCACACCTTTTAACGTTTGAAAAAACACATTTCACATCTTAGTAAATATAAAGAACAAACATTTAAACATGATTCAAATGTATACTCATAGTGGGGTCTCTTACATCCCTAGTTCTTAGGAAGAGCATTTTTACGATGGATAAGACAACTCTATGGTGTTTGAAGACATCCCAACAACTGTAGGATTTAAAGAAGACTATTTTGAACATCAACCCTTAAAATACAAAGATGAATCCCTATAAAGGTTGATTGAATCAAATGCTATGTTGCCATCAAATTTCCCTATGGAATAATTACACACCCTTGTTAGGATAGAAAATCAGCAGTGAGAACAATCCCTCATATTATATATCCCAACATTATTTATTCTAGCAAAGGAAAGGAAACACTCATAGAGTCTACACCCGATGATCAATATCTTACTACCAAGATCAAGAAAATAATTCAATGATATGTAGACTAACTTATCACAGACTTGATTGACTCTTTAGCAACCACTTCAATACACCACAATGCTTCTAGAGAATAAGAGAATGTAGTAGAACAAATACAACATACTCTAGTTGAGAACACATCTACAATAGATCATGGCATCTCTATTGAATAAAATAAACCTCAAGAGGTTTTTCAAAATGTTTCATCAAATATGAAGCATACATTTTTCAAATAATCAAGAGATTTATGGTGGTAGATTTCAGGGAATGTTTATCAACCTAAGAATTAATAGCTTGCCTACTCGACTCAAGGAGTAAACCAAAACAAATTTATAAATCATAAGGTTTATATCCCTAACAAAACCATGTAATAAGGGCACATACCACCCCCAAAAAAAAATATTCCACCTACAAATGCTCCAAACATATAAGATTGGAATTTGATGAAGGAAATTGTGTCAAGATTGGAGATGGAAAACCGAGTCAAGAAATACAAGTTTGACAAGATATGTCCATATATGTTAGACTTAAGTATTCTCTAAGTCCCCTTTCCAACTCATTTTGAGGCACCCAAATTTGAAAAATACAAAGGAAAAGGTGACCTTCATGAACATATCCAAGCATTTTTCGTATTGTGACAAAAGGTCGCTTATAGCAGTGGTTACTTGCTTCACTTGTTTCCACATAATTTAGCAGACAAGATTTAGACTGGATCCTCAAGTTACTTAAGGGATTGGTGGCAAATAAGAATTCTCTATCTAAAAAAATTGATAACAATTTCTCTTATAATATTTAACTTGAATTGACTGTGTTCAACTTATGCAAAGCCAAACAATAAGAGGGATAAAGCTTTTCAGTGTACCTATAGTGGTGGAGAGCATTAGCTAGATGTTTTTAACATAATTTTCTAGACAAACAACTAGCTAATATTTTTGTGTACAACCTACACCCTGAGGTGGTGCATAATCTATGACTCGCTCGTGCAAACACATTTGAGGAAAATATAGATAAGGGTGTGCATATTGAGAAGGCACTTATTACTAAAGGCCTTATTAATATTTACTCATACGGTCAAATGTTTAATCAGACACAATCACCTGTTCAAGTCATTGTAACATATCAACCTAAAGGATTTAACAAAAACAAGAACATGGTAGGGAATAGAGTGATTGAATCTAGACATTTATAAATGGTACATGCTCCACCAGCTCCAAATGTGCATTTAGCTCCACCTAATCCATTAACTACATTGCAAAGGGTTCCTCCATGAAGAGCATTTAATAAATACAAAGTCTTTATCAACTAGGAGAGCATATTGAGGTCATGTTCTAAAATCCCATGGTAATTAATCTGATTGTATGGCCTATACCAATGCCTTTTCTTGAAGATCAACCCAAATCTAATTGGTATCAAGCAGATGAGTTTTGCAATTTCCATTACATTATTAGCCATCATGCTTATTGATGTGTTCAATTGAAACATCTCGTTGAAGATTTGATTAAAAGAAATGAAGTTGAAATAAAACTTGCAACATCAAACACTAATCAGTATATGGGCATTTACAAAGATCCATTTCCTAAGCACAATCAATAGATGACAAGAAATAATCAGAACTAAAGATAGAATTAATGAAAACAATCCCAAGGCCAAAATCATAATCAGCATGATCATCATCAAAATCATAATACCCATGATAATAACCTAGGTTCCAATAACATGTCTTATGATTACAATAACACCATGGAGCATATTTCTGTAAACCACGTTACCACCATCATTATTAAAGCTCATGAACCATCTCATACTTCTCGAAGTACTGGGACTATCATTATAGGGTTAACACCCTCCCCTTCAAGTAGTGTCACATCAGGTACGAGCAATTCTATTATACCTCACTTTTTATAAGTTAATTTTTTGGACCCCCTTCTTCTAATTATAATGGCTCTTTATCGACTCAAAATTACACCAACGTAACTCAATGCCCATGAGTTACCATCCAACGCCCTTTGCCTTCATATTCTAATTATAATGGCTCTATGCCACCACTAGATTATGAAATTATAACTATATGCTCACGAGTCACCCTTCAAGGTCCTTCATCCTCTTCTAACACTAAAACCAATGTGAACATTATGCCTTCATTTCAAAGTTAAACATTATACCAGCCAAGGCTAAGCCATCATGTGCTACTATTGAAAAGTTGTATAGTATCTCAGACTAATTAAGTAAAACCCATACACAAATTTGTATCTTACATATTTTGTGTACATCTGAAGTCCATAACTATTTTGAATGACCTCCTTCAATAATCCACTATTCCTCAAGACATTAACTTTCAATAATTCCAAACACTTGTAAGTTATTTGTCTCCATTCTAATAGGTTACATTTGATCAAAGAGACATGTCCACTCTCGGTCCTAGCCATAAAAACCCCTTGTATATTAAGGTCATTTTTGAAAACTATGAAATCAAGCGGGTTCTTATAGATAATGGTTTAGGACTAAAAGAGTGTCCCTCGAGCTAGTATAGTGATTAGGTTATACTGAAAAGGACATCTAGACAGAGACAATCATAATCAAGGCATATGATAATACCAAAAGGGAATCTTATAAGACTATTTGTTTGCCAATTATTATGGGGTTGATGTCCCATCATACCTTGTTACATATTATGGATATTGAGTTACTTTATAACATACTTCTTGGTCATCTTTGGATTCATGAAATATGGGTCATTTTATCCAATTTGCATCAGTGCCTATAATTCCCCCACAATGGGATTGAAGTCACCATTCCTATCGATCTACAGCCCTACCAGTATTGTAACCACCTAAAGGCTAAATTTTGTAATTATAACTATTGATTTGGTTCTAAATTCTTTGCAAAGAATAACAAATAAATAGTTTTACATCCACCCACATCCAACTAGATCAAGCCAAGTGATCTTGCTTCCACTTTGGTTGATCCATTTCCTGCAACCATTACACAACAAGTCACTATAGAGGATGTTGTCATTTCCAAGTACCATCTAAAGGATGTATTCCATATTGCTAGGTTTCCCAAGTCTCCCAAATATTTTGGCAAACACAAACCTTCTAAAAGCCCTTATATACCCAATATGATTTGATAAAAGAAGAAAGATACATAGAAGCCATCGACAGTATTCATACTTATTACTTTACCAAATAAAGATCAGGAGGCTTTTACTAAAAGAGATTGGTTATATTTTGATGGTGTTACTAATTATTTTTAGAATCCTAAATATCCTATAGCTAATCAGATATGGATAACTTTGATTACATAGGAAAAGGCCTCAGGCCACGAGAGTAAGGAATCCTAAAACCAATATTAGCTAGTAAACCTAACATGAATCAAGGTCTCTGATTTATACCACTTAGGGGTGATCTCATGTATTTTGATAGTGATTATTTTGAATCAAATAACAATGAGACTCTTGGCAGTGACGTAGCATCCTATTATAGTATTTACAATGAGCTTGCTGACATAGACTTATTTGACTCAAACTCCATTATGACTATCACATCTCATTGTTCCCTTTGACTTTGCCATCTTAAACTCATTGATTGGGACCAACAAAAATCTATCATATGCCTTGATGAATTTTAGAATGAAGAATCCATTAACGAGTACATGGGCCTCAGAGACGGATTGTCAATTTGTGATTATAAACAAGGTTTTGATTTCTCTTTGGATCATTCTACCTACTTTGGAGAAAAGGCAAACTTTCTTGGTCATGAAAAAGATAAAAAATCAAGATCCTTGGGTGAAAACCTCTTTGAATCACTCATTGATCAAGGACATATTAAATAAAAAGACAAGCCCTTAAGTGAAACCTTATTTCAGGCACTCTTGGATATGAAAGTTTGCTCATCTCCAAAGGATGCACAAGGTCCATCAAGTCCTAGTTCCAGTAACACATCTGTACAAAAAAATTATTTAAGCATCTTGATCTTGACTTTCCTAATATATTTGCTAGTTGGCCATTACCTAAACCGATAGATTCAGATTTGTCACATTATCCAAAGCTTTGGGAAGAACAACCAGAGGCTGAAAAAGAAGAAGATCAAAATCAAATGTTGTCTATTATTCTAGAAGATGGTTTTACACTCCTTATATAAAATACTAATGGAGTGAAATTGGGGACTTATGATAATCCCCAAATTGTTTATCTTGGAACCTCCCTCACTGATGAGGAGTGTGATCACATTGTCACCATTGTATGAGATTTCATTGATATCTTTGCATAGGCTTACTTTGATATGCCAAGCTTAGACTCTGACTTGGTTGTACATCAACTTATTGTCTACTCAGATGTCAAGTTAGTCAAATAAAAATTAAATAAGATGCATATATGCATCACTCTTTTGGTAAAAGTAGAACTGGAGAAATTATTAGGAACAAGCTTCATCAGACCAATGGACTATTCTAAATGGATGTCAAATATAATCCCAGTGAGCAAAAAGCTACAGGGTATACATCTTTGTACTAATTTTAGAGATATCAATAAGGCATGCCCCAAAGATGATTTTCCTCTACCCAAAATCAACATGATTGTTGACTCTACTACTGGCTACGAGATGTGATCCCTCATAGATATATTTTAAGGCTACAATCAAATCAAGATAGATCAAGAAGGCCAACATAAACCTGCATTCACCATGCCATGGGAAACATTATGTTATCAAGTCATGTCATTTGGCTTGAAGAAAATTGGAGCCATTTATCAGCATTTTATGAATGTCATCTTTCATGACATGATGTATGATATTGTTGAAGACTATGTTGATGACATCTTAGCTAAATCAAGAACATGTATCAGACATCCTGATGTTCTATAGAGAATCTTTGAGAGACTTCATGAGTATAAGGTTCATCTGAATCCCAAGAAGTGTGTCTTTGGTGTCACTTCAAGAAAATTGTTAGGGTTTATTTTATCATAAAGAGGGATTGAAGTGGATCCTACTAAGGTGAAGGCTATTGTAGAAATGCCTCTACCTTCCAAGCTTAAATAGCTCCACAGCCTACAAGGAAAGATATAATCTATTCGTAGGTTCATTTCATAATTGGAAGATAAGTGACATCTATTTACACATATTTTGAAGAGAGGGGTCATGTTTCAATGGGATAATGAGTGTCAATTAGCATTTTCAAAGCTCACGACATACTTAGTCAACCCGCCAATCTTAAGACCACCAACACTTGGACAAACACTGCTTCTTTATATTTTAGCAACTATTTATGTACTAGGGGCACTCTTGGACCAACATGATGAGTAGATAAAATAACATACAGTTTACAATTTGAGTAGCACACTTTTGGCTTATGAGCATAATTATACACCTATTGAGAAGGCATGTTTAGCAATGGTGTTCACCTCCCAAAAGTTGTGATGCTATATACTGAATAACAAAACCATTATTATTTCTAAAGTGAACCCCCTCAAATACTTATTATCCAAATCAGCTCTCATTGGTCACATGGCCAAATGGGTCGTGCTCTTACGTGAATTTGATGCTGAGTACTAGAACCAAAAGGATATCAAAGGGTAGGTCATTATAGATCAACTTACAAAAGCCCCTATTATAGATACTCAACCACTCAAATTTGATTTTTCAGATGATTCTATTATGACAATAGAATAAGTACTGCATGTGGAAATTATAATTTGATGGTTCCTTCACTTATCATGGATTTGGGGCTGACATTTCTTTTATTACACCCCAAGGGGATCTAATTCCCAAGGTGTTTTATATTAATAATCATTGTACCAACAATATGGCTGAGTACGAAGCATTTATTATTTGGCTTATCTTATAATGTATTGGGATATCTAGCATTTAATGGTTTATGGATATTCTAAGATTATTATCAATCAAACCACAGATCAATATCAAATTAGAGATGACAATCTCGTACCCTATAATCATATTGTGGATAATCTCAAGGCTCACTTTAAATCCCTACAATTTAAACAAGTACTACGGTCCAATAATATATCTGAAGATGCAATGGAAATAATTGGGTTCAAGATACAGATTGATAGTAGTGCTAAAGAGTATCAGTTTCTCATTGAAAATATTCTACAGCCTGCTCATATCTTGCCAGATTCAAAAAGGGTATACACCATTGTTGGTCCCAATCCCCCACCTAAACTACCTTGGTTTTAAGACATTTATAATTATTTTCACGACCAATTCTTTCCACCTAACCTTTTCAATAATCAACATAAACTTTTCCTTTATTGCATAACCTATTATACCCTCCTTGGAAACATGCTTTATCATAAAGGCTATGATGGAATGTTACTTCATTATTTGTCTTCGAGAGAATCCAAGTAAGCGCTTCAGGAGGTTCATGAAGGAACATATGGGGCCCACACCAATGGTGTCATCTTAGCCAAAAATCTCCTTAGGATAGGTTACTATTATCCCAATATGGAAATAAATGCTTGTAATTATGTTAGGAGGTGTGTTGCCTATCAACAACATGGTAATTTGATACATGTACCTTCCTTGCCACTACAACAGATCACCACACCATGGCCATTTTCTACATGGGGCCTCGATCTCATAAAAAAAATTAACCCAACATCTTCTGATAGCCATAATCATATTCTCACTGCTACCAAATATTTTACTAAGTGGATCAAGGTCATTCCTCTCACTTACATCACTAAGAAGTAGATTTCCAAGTTCATACATTACCATATCATCTATTGATATGGTATCCTAGCTCATTTTGTATTCGATAATGGTGGATCATTTGTAAATCAAGATGTTAAAGATCTTTGTGCAAAATTCAAAATCCATCATAAAACATCCAAACCATATAAATCTTAAGGCAATGGTCAAGTCAAGGTGTCTAACAAAACCATTATTGCAATACTGAAGAATATTATCAATGACATTAGCCGTAAATGACAGTTATAAATTTTTCCTATCATTTGTGCTTATCGCACTAGTCATCGAACCCCCATAGGAACCACTCCATACTCCCTTGTTTATGGCACAAAAGTTATTATCCAGATTAAGATCGAGTTGCCTTTCACACTAAGTATCCTTGGAGAATATTGAAGATGATGAATATTATAGAGTTTCCAAGTTGTAAGAGCTATAACTCCTTGATGGTAAGCATTTACTTGCCTTAGATAACTTGCAATACTATCAAAATAGATTGTATAAAAGCTATAATAAGTGCATTCTTCCCCAGGAGTTTGAAACTGGTGATTTAGTCTTGAAAGATAATTAAAAGAACACTAATGTTGAATGCAAGAAGAAGGGCAAGTTTAAACCCAATTGGCTAGGCCCATATATTATCATAGTAAATTATGGATCAAGGGCATATCGATTAGCTAACCCAGGTGGAGAAGAACTCTTAGAGCTCATGAACATTATACATCTTTTTTATGCCTAGAACTCGTGTTCTAAGTGAACAACCTTCTATGTGAAGCTTTACACGTGTCAGACTCAAATGTGATCTGTAAAGCAACGTTTGGGGTTTTATAAGTCGTCTCTTTGAATTGATTTGGGGGGATGAAAAGGGATAAGAAGGAAATACAAATAAAATTGAAATCAACTAACTAAGGTAATGCACCAAAATCTTTAAATTATGGACCTACAATTACATAAAATAGCTTGAATCTTTGAATATCACTGACTATTAAAGGAGCATATGCATGAATTAAAGTCTATAACATGAACAAGAACCAATATTATAGAAGAAGAGAAAGGAAATAACCAAAAAAAAAAATCTACTTAGTTTGACATAGAACACCACATCCTCTTCATTGTTAGGAGGAGAATAAAATACAAAAGGCCTCGAGGACACAATATACAATATTCAATCTAACCTGTAAGGGGCACCTACTAAGGTCATAGAATGAAAAATGGTAAATGCTGCTACTTCTATTCTAAAAACTAGACTGTTACAAATGGTTACTCTATAATAACAATAAAAACAATTAATTATTTATCAACCCCTTACAAAAGAAAAGATCCCCGTTTATATAGGCACCACTGCCTCTTAAGAGAAAGACACTAGAATCAAGCACTCACACTCATGATGAGGTCATTGTAACTAATTGAGGAATTTTGACTCATGAATGCAGTCGATCTTCCAACTCTCAAATATGGTGCAACTCCTATGCCTTATGATACCCATAATGCTTAGAAGAAGCACCATGATGCCATGTGGAGAGTTTGAAAATTGATTTTAGAATGTTATTAGAAATGGGGGCCCACTTGCTTCAACCAATGGAATAAATCCTAGTTTTGATAGGAAAAACTTCATCTTAGACAAGCACTATGGTGCTATATGGTAGGCGCTACATCCTTCTTTTTGTTACTACGTAGTGGGCCCCACCCATATCCATTGGCTAATGGCATTGTTTGAAAGTCTGAAAAAATAAACATTTCTTGAATGAGCACCATGATTCCACATGTTGAGTTGGCACTTATCTTGGGGAAGTTGAGCATTTATTTCTAAAACTAAGCGTAGGGGTACCATGTGGAAAGTCTATGTGTCTCCTTGCAACTAAGTGGTGGGCCCCATCTATTATCTCATCAGCTAATGGTGTTATTTTATGCTTTGACAAAAATAAGTCTCCCTTAGATGAGCATTGGATCACCACATGGAGAGCTAGCACTATTCTTAAGTGAACTAAGAACTACTTCATGTTGAAAAAACACCAAGATGATACATGGAGGCAACAGAAGGAAGTGAAGGCTTAACCAAAATTACAAAAGGGACTTTAGGAAAAAATAAGGTTGAAGCATTGGCATGAACCATCATTGAGCATGCCCGAGACCAAAAGATGCCTACTCCAAGAAATCAAAATGTGGATAATGATCCATAGTTCTTAGTGACTCACAAGGGCATCCACCTGTAGATGAGATAACATAAAATTTTGGTTTTGTAGACCAGTCAAGGCAAAATTTCAAAAAGGGTAGAGCCTAAAAAAACCTATAAGTTCTGAAGAGTGACCTTTAAAGGCATCTACTCTTCCTCTTTGGGTTAGGTCTTCTTCTTCAGTGCCTCAAAGGCTCTATCTAGATATATGATTTCCTTAAAGGAGATGTTGCTCAGGCCTTAGACTATTTATAGCATCTGGAACTCTAGCTGGGCAAGTGGCTACAATATGGTCTCTAGTTTGGAGACACTTGGTGATTAATTGAGAGTCATGAACATGATTTGGTCACCCTATTTCTTTTCCAATAGCTCTTTCATTTTTTCCTTCAAGAGGAAGGTGTTATCTATGAGGAATAGGGAAGTGAGTCCCAATTAGACCATCTATTCAATGTGCCCCTTCAAATCCTAGACCACCTTTTCTAAGGCATTTAGGAATGCCTTGTACTTTATCACTACCTTATTGTAGTTTAGAAACTCATTTACCTTCACCATCACTTACCTTCGATTAACCACCCCTACTACTTGTAATGTCCCATCCATTGCACTATAAAGCTTCTAGATAAGGAGATTCGAGTCTAAAACCTTAGGGGACATGAAATTAAGGACTTGGTCTATATATGTGCTTACCTAGGAGCTCAAATACTGTAAGTTCATGATGAACTCAAGTGATGGCTTCAAGTTAGTAGTCACATTATTTATCCTTTCCCAGTAAGACATATATAACTATTGGATCATGGGGAGGATCATTGTGGTCTGGGAATAGGTAGTGAGGTCATTCTTTAATTGTAAGATCTCTTGGTCCTTGGTTGAGGACTCTTACTACATCTACTACTACAATTATTGATGCACTCTATTAGAGTTCAAGAGACTCTAATAGGTCTATGCAATCTCTAACTCCTTTTCCTGTAGCTTAGTTTTTATTGTCACCTTTTCCTTTTTTAGATCTTGTATTTTGGTCTTTAGTTCAACTTGAATCTGTAGTTGGGCCCTCTAACTAGATTCTACCTAGAATCTCTCATTAGAGATACAAATCTGAAGGTTAGACCTTATCTTGTTGAGTTCCATGTCTTTTGCCTTCGCCTCGGTGTTGAAGCAATCAACCATAGCTTTCACCCTTGTGAGTTCCATCTTTATATTCTCCAATTGATGGCCTGCTTTGATATAGTCCATGATGACAAACTTCTATGTTTCTTCCATTAATTTGACCCTATTAGTGGGTCTAGCCTAGATGAGATTGAGGTTGACGACTTATATTGAGTAGTCCTCCAACTATATCTATTCTTAGGGATTGACTACTTGGGGTGTCATGTGTGAAATCATTAGGGATTATTGTATTGGGTTAAAGAATGACCGCATATGAGGCACTGCTAGGTCCTTGGCATATTTTCCTCTTTTTTCTCCACCTGGGTCAGTCGAGCTTTTCTAACAACCTCAATCTATTAATAAAATTGCTCTTGTGATTGAATATTTTCCCTCATGAAAGGGGATCCTTGTGGTAGCCCAAAAGGAATGGTTACTTGTTGTTGTGAAGCAACAGACACTATTCCTCTAGAGATAAACAAGTGAAGGGTTAGGGTAGGAGGAGATAAAGTTGGGAGGCCACAAATTGGGGTAGAAGGTGATTATGCCACAATAGATTATGGTGCGGATGATGAGGGATGGCTGGATGAAATCGATATAAGCTTAGTGGAAATAGTAGAGGGTGATAAGCGAGTGAAGAATGAGATAGAAGTCGAAAGAAGGAATTGAGAAAAGCATACCTTCTTTTGTGGGGGTTTGGGGTAGAACTAGAGGCTTATGCCTCAAGTCATCTGGGTTGAGATGAACCAACCATGAGATGCCCTAAAGAGACTTGCTATTGTTACAAGGTGTTCTGATATAGATATAGAGGAGGTGGCCAGGTTGAAGGGCCCCAAACCACTAAAACCTCTTCTTCTATCTTTGGAGGGGCATCTTCCTCTTCCTAAAAAGGAGTATCCTCCTCTTCTTCTTCCTTAATAGATAATTCTCCTTCTACCAAAGCTTCCACCTCATAGTGCTCATCCTAGAGGTTTTCAAATGTTTCATCCATGTCCACATCCTTAACATTCAAAAATGGCTTGTCGATTTCCTGCCTATATTTCCAATAGGTGTCAATTTTCTCCTGGCTCTAATCTCTTTGGACGAGCTATGCCTTTAGCCCCTTTGTCAATTTATTGGAGGGGTAAAACTTCCAAACTATATTATAAAAAGACTCCCATGGCTTATAGGTGTCCGATGATATTTTGGAGAGATCTACATAATATATGATGTCCTCTTCAATCGACAACCTTAGCTCCTCAAGGTATGGTTGGGATTAGTGATCAAATAGGGTGATGGTCTTCAAGGTGGCTATGAAGTTGATTGAATCATAGTTATATATGTCATCAATTAGGTCTAAGTTGAGCTTTGTAAGCTTAAGTGCAAGTAGGTACTCATGTGACCTCTTCACCACCATGATGTCTCCCTTAGAAAAGGGGGTGCCATAGAGGGACTTCTTCTTCTACCCTATGCCATATACTACATCCACCACATCAAGTTGGTGAGCCAATTCTAGGGCTAGGGTCCTATCTGTGAGTAAGTGAGGGAGCCAAAATGGTTCTTCCTTAAATCCATAGATACAGATGAAGGTGAAATAGGCTCAAAAAAACCAATCAGCTAGAATCTTATCGCTAGTCTGCCACAACTTTTGGCTATCTATTATTCTAAAAGGGATTGGTTCTTGACTGAGGTTAATAAGGACTGGGGATAGGAAGCACTCTAAGAACTCATAGTAATCTTGTGTGATTGATGGGATGTGGGTCCATAAAGTGACGGGGACCATCATGTTGAGGTGGGTGCTTGTCTCAATAGAGTTGAAAGTGAAGTATGAAGAGAAGAAGTGGGAGTGATGGAATAGGATGAAGTGAGTGAGGAATACTAGAAGGTATTCAATGTCAAAAAGTTCACCAAATCATTCTACATGGTGGTGGTGATGACATCTACAAATTCCATCATGTACACCTTTTCCTTGATCACCATTTTGAAACAGAAAATTTCCCCCAATTTGAAATCAATGATGTGATCATCCAAATCCATGCCAAAGATAAATGCTAACACAGAAAGGGCATATATCACATCCTACATCACAAATCTTATAAGGGTGATGGGTAGAGAAGGCACCTCAGTGTAGTTACTCTAGAGGAACAAATTGATGAACTCTATCTTATGGATCTAGGTGTCCCAGACATTTTGTAGGCTCTCCATGATACAAATTTTGGCATTAGAGTCACTCGAGAGTTGAAGCATATCCCTTATAGAATCTACACTAAGATCCACTTTTAAGTGGTTACTATTTTTAATGACATTAGTGTTAGCATCATATCTATCTTCACATAAGCCAAAAATATTTGAGCACAGGTGCATAAGGGGCACTATGTACTGGGTTAGTCTAGAGTTCCAAATTCTGTACCTGAATGACTCGTCGTCATTCCTTTAGACCTTCTCAATCATTTGGGTGTGGGTACCCTCTCTTGGGTTCTTTAGGGTTTTAGCTAATTTAGGGTCATAGATTTCATCTACATAATCCATGACCAATGTGTGGTCTCTATAGCACCCTTTGGCTATACTTTTGATGTTTAGTACTTTAGGATTTAGTCGAGTGAAATTTGAAGCATATGACTTGCTTACCACATACTACGGGGGAATGTCTCCATGACCACCTAACCTGAGAGTTATACGCTTTTGTGGATTTCTATCGCTACCAAATGAGGATGTATAAGTCTCCATTTTATAAATCCTTCCCAAATGTTATACTCTCTACTTTAAGGAGGGCACTGAATATCAACTCTTACTCACAAATCTAGCAATTCTTGGCTTAATTCTCTCTACTCAGAACACTCTACTCAATTGCTCAAGGTGTTTGAAATTCTTAAGGCATTCAAGTGTTTAGCTTGATGAGGAAAGGGGTATTTATAATCAAATGTTTCTAGACATGATCATCATGTAAAATTTTGAATTTGGGCACCCCATAAATGTTAAGCGTGGCACACATGCTTTAGGAGCAACTTACAAGATATTTTACAATGATCCTCATGGGGGATCATGTAATATGGATCATTTGGCATTAATGGCAGGAGGAGTAGGTAGATAACGGTCTTTCATAAAATGTTTAAAAAATAAGGGGAGTCAGGGTGCAGACACCTAGCAGTGGGATGAGTCACTTGTGCCAATGACACTTATTCTTAAAGTAAACAACAAGGAAAGGAAAACAAATTAACAAAAGGAAACAACAACAAAGAAGGGAAACTAACTAACTATATAAAAGGGGAAGGCTGGTAAATTAGTTGAAGCATTTTAAGTTAATTTTGTCAACAAGAATCACCAACATGTTGCCTTATCCATCCTCCAACTCAAAAGCATTACCTTGTCTATCACAAATGATGTGAAATGACCCCTTCTAAATGGAATCAAACTTTGCATGTTGGCCTAGACTTATGGCCCTTTGGTTATATTTGAGGACCAAGTCCCCTAGCTTAAAGCTTAGGTCCAATGATTTCTTATCAAACCAATATTTGACTATTTGTTATCATATGAACTTCATGTCACCAGCTTGCTCTCTTACTTGATAGAGCTTGAGCAATTTTACCAGTCTAACCTCCATTATTTCATTCTCCATGATCTCAATAGATTTTAATAGTTACAAGGTAGGGATCTCCATTGAAATAGTCTTGGTCACCTCCTTTCTGTATACTAGTTCATACAGGGACATCTTAAGAATCTGCTTTGGAGTAAAGTGGTCCACCCAAAGGGCCATTTTTACATGGACATACCATTCCCTTTACTTGTTGGCACCCATCCTTTTAGTCAACTGGAAGAGATTTTTATTTGTTGATTTCTCCAACCCGTTCCCCTATGGGTAGTAGTTGGATGAAGTCTTTAGGAAGATGTCATTTTGAAGCAAAAAATTCAAAATCTTGGAGTTGAGGAAGGTTTTTACATTATCTAAGATGATTATTTTGGGTGGGCCAATCATTACTACAAGCTCTTATAAGAAGTCAAGGACCATATTTTAGATCACCTCCTTCATCAGGTTTACTTTAGTCTACCTTGTGAAGTAGTCGGTGGCTATAAGTATCCATTTGTAACTTGCATTAGAGATGGGATTGATCATCCTGATTAAATACAAGCCCCACTATGTGAAGGGCTCATTAGTCACAATTGAGTTTAATGTCATGACTAAATTCTTCCACTTGCCCATGAAGAATTGAAATTAGTATCATTTATTTACTGCCTAATGGCAATCCACAAACACGGTTGGCCAGTAGTATCATGTGCATATGACCTTGGTCACAATGGTATTCTCAGAGAAATGCCCTCTTGGAGGAGTAAAGTGCATACCTATAAAAATTTCTCAGTTTGGTGGTTATCCATGCATCAGAGCAGATATTTGTTGAAATTTATTTTGAATAGGACTCCCTAAACTAGTGTGTAGTTAGCCCCTTGTAACATGTAGAATCACCTCTTATGTGTTGGGATCCCATTCAGGTACTAGTTGGTTTGCATGAAGTGGATTCTATGTGTAGCTTAGGACCCATTGGTTTCATATTGATTCACCAAATCCATTTTTAGTGCACCTTGTTCTTCTATCGAGGCACTTATGCATTGGGCTAGGTATTCACATAGCCCTCTTCCTTGGATCACTTTAGTTAGCCTGACCTCAACATAATATTATAGGATCGTAGTGATCCAATTGACCCTTTTTTCTATGATCTCTCCTTCCATTATATACTCCCTGACATTGGAATGCACCATGTATATTGTAATTTTGCTTTCTGCTACAAGGTGATTGAATTTTTAGAGGCCCTTGACAATGGTGAAAGCCTATTTTTCAATGAAATTTTACTTAAACTTATACCCAAATAATGTTCTTGAATAGAAAGTGATCAGGTGTTAAATTATCCATTCTTCTTCTTTTTTAGTTAACATAGTCACCAGGCTATGCTCGCTCCCATAGACATAGATGATGAAATATTTGGAGAAGTCAAGATTGAACAACACAGGGGCAATGGATATCATATCCTTGATCCTATCAAATGATATTCTTCCTTTAGGGGTCCATTTGAAAGGCTGATCCTTCTCCAACATCAATCTAATTAGCCTTACTAGTCTCATGAAGTTAGATATAAATCTGTTGATGAAATTAATCTTTCCTAAGAAAGATTGGACCCCTTTCTTCTTTACTAGCAAGTCTAGGTCTTTGATGTCCTTTACTCTTTTTGGATCAATGAAAATCCCTTCCTTGGATATTACATACCCAATTAGTTTGCCTAATGAGATTCCAAAAACACATTTATTAGGGTTGAGAGACACCCTTAATTCTTGGCACTTTTGGAAGATCTTATCCAAATGATTAAAGTGGTCTTCCTTCTTATTGGAGAATACAATGAGATTATCTAGGTAGATGAGGATGATCTTGTTAATCAGGCCTTTAAAAGCTACATCCATATCTCATTAGAAAGTAGCCCCTGTATTTGAGAGGCTAAAAGGCATCTTTGCATAAGCGAAGGTTCCCCACTTTATGGTGAAAGTGGTCTTATGTTAATCTTCCTCATTTACCCATACTTGGTTGTATCCCAAGAAGTCATCTTTCAAATAGAACATTTATACACCCGCTACCATTTGGAGAATCTATTCCATTAAAGGAAAGGGGTTATGATCCTTTAGGGATGCTTTATTTAAATCCCTAAAGTTCACGCATAGCTATATTTATCCATTATTATTTCTTATTAGAACTAGGTTGGATACCTAAGTGGAATGCTTGATTGGGTATATGATTCTTGAATCGATCAATTTCTTTAGTTCTTGAGTCATGAGAGACTCAATTTTTAGGTTAACCAGCCTTTACTTTTGTCAGACAAGCTTGGAGCATTTAACTAGGTAGATGGTATGCTGGATCACTTTGTGGTCATATCTTTTTAGGTTATTGTAGGTCCAGGCCATCACTCCTTCATACTTGTGGTAGAAAGACACCAATCAATCTTTGTCCTTTTGGGAAATTTCATTCCCTACTTTCAACTTTCTTCCTTCTCTGACATCAAGTTAGGAGTAGTCACTTTTATCTGTGACAAACTTCTATTTATCATTCCTTGCATCATCATAATCAAAAATATTTTCTAGGGTGATTAGCCCCTTTAGCAATTTATTATATTTTAGTTGTATGATCTGATTCCCATAGGCTTCTTCAATCTTTAGCTATATATGCTCCATAAATTTGCATGATTGTTGGAAAAACATGGCAATCTGGGCATCACTCTCAAACACTTACTAGTTTTAGTCATTTTTGGGAATGACAGGTCTAATGATCACCCTCACTGCTTGCTCATTAGTGAAAAGAAATGTCATTAGATCGTACTGGGAACCGATTATTACCATCTTATCTACCTCTGCATTCATGGTCCTAGGGATGATTTGAATGTTCAAAGATTTAAACACTTCAATCAAATCCTATATCTAATGGTGGTAGGACCTTATGCAGACATTCTTTGCAGTCACGACCCCTCTTACCTATCTTACCACTAATTTAGAATCCCCAAACACTTTTAGCTGCTTTATGCCCATCAGATCAATGAGGTTAAGGCCATGGACTAGTCCTTTATATTCATCTTCATTGTTCATGCAGGTCAATTAGAATTGGAAAGCTTGGAGGGTTTCTTTTTTGGATGGGGATGCTAATTGGATACCGGATCCAAACCTAGTCTTGCATTTTGTACCACCGAAATGTAGAGTCCAAAAATTAGACTCACCTTCAGATTCTTTACTCTGATCCTCCTCTTTCTTCATTACCTTAGGGATGACCTAATCTTCATCATGAATCACATAGTTTCCAAGGTCGATCGCATCAAAATTCATGAAAATATCATTCTGAATAAATTCATTTATGAGGACTTCTCCTTTGGGTTCCTATTTTCTGCCATTCTTTCTTCACTGAGAATTTCTATGTAATGTGTCTCATTTTTTGAGAAAAAGGTGTGCATTACTTCGAAGTTCATCATAGCCTCATCCACTATGTGTTCTCGATGTAGTGGCTTGGACTATATTTGGTTCTTAGGATTAAATAGGGCCAATCTAAAGATAGGTACCCAAAGACTAGTGAGATGTCTATTACTACAACCTCTTGGGTGACTATGATTTTGGGGTAAGAGTACAAGGTTATGGGGAGATCCCTAATGATACCTACAGTCTAGACTCTCTTCTCATCTAATTGCATTACCCCTTTATTCAAAGGTTTAAAATATAGTTGTAGTGCATCCATAATCTGTTTGGACATGACCATAGTGTTGGCACCAGAATCTATCATGAAGTTGTGTAATAGCTTCCTTCTCACTATGAGCATTAAATAGAATGGGGTAGGTTTTGTCTTACCTACTCCTATCTGAGAGTTAATGAATGCAGATGGAACATGAGGTTACGCACTAGTGTTGGCTTCCTTTCCTTTATCTTGCACTGGCTTTGTAGTTGGGAAAGCTTGTGTAGGCTTCTCCTGGTCCTCTAAAAACTTTTGTAGAATAGATTTTTGCTCGGGAATAAATAAGATGTCCTAAAGAGAAACATTATCCAAAGCCTTCTTTAGTTGTTTTACCATATTAAATGACCCTTGTAGTCAAACCTTAGGGTCCTTTGGTCTATTCTATGTTGTTTCACTCCACTTTTGATATGTTAGAGGTCATGGTTGGGGTCCTGGGTTGTTCTCAAAAGTTACTTTGGGCCTTGTGAAGGCTTTTTGGGTGTCAGCTAACCTTTTCTTAGATCAGATGAAAAGTTTGCCTAGACTTGTGGGGCCTTCGATAATGGGATTTCACTTTCATAAACCGCATAAACATCTTCTACCTATGAGAAAATTTTGTGCTCTAAGGCTATATCCTCTTCTTGCTCTAGAGACATTCCCTACATTTACACTATTAAGACAACAGTATCAACACCCATAGATTGGTATCTATAAGAAGTTAGATCAAGTGGGTTCCCTTACCTTCTTTATTCAGTGACTTTTTGTTACAAATTACCTCTTTGGAAGTTCCAGGGTGTGTGAGCATCATTTCATGGGAAGCACCATGAATTGGAATCATCCACCAAGTTTTTTGTGCCACTAGCTCTCTGTTTGCACTTGGTGAGACTATTTGTAAAGGATCGATAACTGGGATGATTTGACTCATGGGTCATGTTTGATTATTGAGTGCTTGATGATTTGGCACCTGATGATTTATCCTCTACCTCTCTTGGTACTGGTTCTGATGGTATGGCAATATTATTTCCTGCTAGTTTTGGAAGGGAGGCTTCAGGGGCATGGCCTACTACTGTTTGATATTTATTATCTCATTATAAAAGTTTTGCAAGATTTTCTTCATATCATTCATCTTCATAGCTAGCAAGGATGAATAGGACGTGTTCACTTGAGTAGGTGGATATACAGACATAGAATATGGTGCTTACAAGGTGCTCAATACCTCCTCTTTTGATGACATCAATATCTCTAGGATCATTAACATTGACGATCAAGGGGGAAGCTTTCCATCATCTATCAAGTTGTTCTTAGCTCTAACCGCTAGCTCATATATGTCTAATAGTGTTTGCCCCCCAATGGATTGAATCATAACCACTATATTTGAGTTAAAGGAATTAAGGTAGAATATAATAGCCATTATTGTGGGTGGTTGAGCTGCTATCAAGATCCTTTTCTAGGTCTTATCAAACTTGGTGTTGAAATCAATAATAGCCTCTTGCAAGGCTCTTTTATGGTAATTAGTTATTTTAAGAGAGATGATTGATCCACATTCTCATTAAATAATTAAAATAATTTATTACCCAAGTCATCTGAAGTGGTAATGGAGTCGGGCAACAAAAATTAGTACCAATCAAGAGCTTGCCCTTTGAAAGAAGTACCTAGTAGCTTTAAGGCCACATTTTGTTATGTGACATAGTACACAATGCATGCATTCACAACATCTTAAGCTCCCCTATGCTTTTAAAATCCTCCCCTAAGAATTTAGGGGGTGATTTTAAGGCATTTATAGGAATAAGTTCTAATGTAGTCAGGGCTATCAGAGGGATAAGCAGGTTATCATTATTCCATGCTATGAAGTTCCTTGGTGGGCCTTGAATAGCCATATATTGATGTTGTTGAGTAACATTAGATCCTATGACCTTTTGGCAAGTTCGTGATCCTAGAGGTGGTATTAACAAACTTGGATTCTTCATTGTTTGTGAACTTGTAATGGGCTTATGGCTCATACACTCTTGCTTTTAGTCAATCATATTAGTAGTCGGGTCCCATTGGGTGTGTCAAAAAAGAATAAACTATTGATGCCTAAAATTCTCGCTCTAGGTGAATAACCTTCTATGGGAATCTTTATAGGTGTGGGATTCAAATACAGTCTATAAAGCAACCTCCAGGGTTTTAGAAGATGACTCTTTGTTAAGGTGTGGAGCTAAAAGCTTCAACTATTTGCAGACACAAGAGAGGATGCTGAAGAACCAGAGGAATCGGCATCGGCAGTATAATCGACGTCGGTCACAGATAGTGGAAAAGGAGACCGGCGATGGCAGACAGTCGGCCGATGTCGGCAGCACCAGACAAGCAGGGACCGGCGTCGGTCGCATGTGTATTTTCGGAACTACTGTTGACGAACAGTCAGTTAAGTGAAGCGAGTGTTTCCATGTCAAGCGACTAATTATAGTCATGAGCTGCGTGTCTAATTATTGTAACTAGAGTTCTATTTTTGTAAGCATGGGATCCTATTTAAAGACCCATAAGGCATGTATTGTAATTAATTCTAAGGCAAGTAAAAGCATTAAAGCTAGCAAGGTCAAGGAGATCTACAGGTGTAAGGTCAAGGAGATCAGCTGAAGCATTCAAGGAGGGATAATAACTCAGGCTTTAGAGTTGTTGTGTTGAGCAAGAGAGAGAGGGAAGAAGGTCTTGAGGTGTGGCAAGCCTTTGAGGTGGAGGAAGAAGTGGCATCTTCCTTATTGTATTTTCTTCTAGTAGTATTTAATACAAGAGTGTGTATTGTCTCTCAAATTCTTTGTTGTCTCAAGTTTCTAGCTACTTTATCATTCTGGTATAATTCCGTGTTTAATTGCATATAAGAAAGTAATCAATTGTACTCTAATTGGTAGAGCTAGAGATCCCCTGACAAGTGGTATCAGAGCTATGGTTTGCAGGAAGCAGGGTATTGTTTTTTTATTATAGGTCATTCACAGGGTTTTCTGATTGAGTGGGAGTTCAGCAATGGCAGAAGAAAGTAGACTACGAATGGAGAAGTTTAACGGCAAGAATTATCAACATTGGAGGATGCAGATTGAGGACTATCTGTATCAGAAAGATTTGTACTTACCGTTGGGTGGGGTTGCATGCAAGCCCACAGATATGAAGGATGAAGAATGGAACGTTCTTGATCAGAAGGCTCTCGGTTCCATAAGGTTGAGCCTTGCATTGTCTGTGATTTCCAGCTTATCACAGTGCAAGACAACGGAGGAGTTGATAAAGTCCTTGGTGAATTTATACGAAAAGCCCTCGGCTTCTAATAAGGTATATCTTATGAAGCAGCTATTTACTTTGCAAATGCAGGAAGGTGGATCGGTACATACTCATCTCAGTGATTTCCATGGTTTGGTAAACCAACTAGCTTCAGTCAATATTGTTTTTGATGATGAGGTAAAGGCTCTCTTGATTTTATGTTCTTTGCCTGAAAGTTGGGATGGTATGGTTATGGCAGTAAGTAATTCTGCATCTGCTTCTAAAATCTTAAAAGTTGATGATGTTGTGAGTGTGATCTTGAATGAAGAAATACGCAGGAGAAGCACAAGTGAATCATCAGGGAATGCTCTAAGTGCAAAAAGCAGGGAAAGGCAAAGGGAGAAGGTTGAGCAAGGGAAATCAAGGTCGAGAAGGAGATCCGAGTCCAAAGGTATTACCTGCTGGTTTTGTGGAAAGAAAGGACATACAAAGAAGGAGTGTTGGTTGAGAGATAAAGAGAATCAACATGCAGGTATGGAAGAAGCAAAGGATGCAAATATTGTGATGCAGGATGCTCTCATACTTTCTTCGGATAGTCAGGTAGGATCATGGATTTTAGATTCTGGTTCATCTTTTCATGCATCCCCAAACAGAGATTTGTTCTATGAGTATGAACAAGGAGATTTTGGAGTGCTCTATTTAGGGGATGGTACGCCTTGTCAGATAGTTGGCAAAGGGAAAGTGCAGCTGAGATTGCAGATTGACAACACGTGGGTGTTGAAAGAGGTCATGCATGTTCCAATTCTAAAGCAGAGTCTGATTTCTATAGGAAGGTTGGGAGATGAGGGATGCACAATAACCCTCACATCGGATTCTTGGAAGGTTACCAAGGGAGCACTTGTTCTAGCAAGAGGTAAGAAAGTAGATACTCTTTATCTGTCTACTTGTATTACTGATTCTACTTCTGGTGTAGATTCAAAGATGTGGCCTAATAGGCTTGGTCACAAGAATAGGAATGGAATGGAAGTTATTGATTCAAAAGGTATGTGTTCAAATTCGGAAAGCATAGATACAGTTCATTGCAAAAAGAGGAAATTTGATGCTTTTGACAGGAACAAAGAAGCCTTGGTGTTTATGGAGGAGATGAAGGACAGAGATCAGTCACAGGGGCTGAATAAATCTGAGCAGGGTAGCATGGATAGAGGTTTGATCCAAGAAGAGCTCGCGGATGAAAATTTCATCACTTACAGGAACACACAGACACCAATGTCAGTAGCTTGGCACCAACGTCAGTCATCCGGATACCGACATCGGTCATGTGCAGACCAGCAGGGTCGGTAGGTTGGACTGGAGAAGTTTGACGTTGGTCATAAGGACCGACATCGGCAGGAGGGACACCGGCGTCGGCCAGGGAAACAACGTCAGTAGTCAGGGTCAGTGCAGGGAACCGACATCGTTCAGGAGCAGACTGGGAGATGGCCTAGATCGGTCACTGGAATGGATGTTGGGTGAATTAATAAGTCTCAAACACCCATGTGGAGGTCAGGAAAGGTATGTGAACCTCATATTCATTGTTCACCTTCTTTATATTGCTTACTGATAGTCATGAACTAGGAAGATGGAAGAAGCAATGCAGGTAGAATCCAGAAACAGTGGGAGCTTGGCATGGATGAGGAGTGTGAGTCCTTGGAGAACGAAATAGGTATTTGTTGGTAGTGTTGTCAGCTGGAAGGAAGCACTGGATAGAGGGATGGATTCCCATTTTAGAGAAGAGAGTGGATGGACACATGAGACAGAAGGCTATGGTATATGGTCTTGATTAGGCTGTAGAACAATGGAGGTTTGACCATTGTATTTTATCTTTACCAGGTTGGATAATATTAGCTACATTATTCTGTTACTGTATTGTGTTACTTGTTGCAGGGTTTCATATACAGGGAGTTTTCTGAGCTAAGGGTAGAGTTGGCTCAGAAGCGTGTCATGGAGAATTTGGGAGCAGAAAAATTCTTGTGGCATAAGATACAGGTATTGCATCACAGGTTCGCATGGTGGTTGGTCTTCAAGAGTGACATTGAAGAGGGATACAGAGCCTAAGGAACAAAATAGATGGTGTACAGGTACAGGTACAAGTTATAGCTATTTATCTCTAAGTGGGAGATTGTTAAGGTGTGGAGCTAAAAGCTTCAACTATTTACAGACACAAGAGAGGATGTTGAAGAACCAGAGGAACCGGCATCGGCAGTATAACCGATGTCGGTCACAGACAGTGGAAAAGGAGACCGGTGACGGCAGACAGTCGGCCGACGTCGGTAGCACCAAACAAGCAGGGACCAGCGTCGGTCGCCTGTGTATTTTCGGAACTGCTGTTGACAAACAGTCAGTTAAGTGAAGCGAGTGTTTGCATGTCAAGTGACTAATTATAGTCACGAGTTGCGTGTCTAATTATTGTAACTAGAGTTCTATTTTTGTAAGCATGGGATCCTATTTAAAGACCCATAAGGCATGTATTGTAATTAATTCTAAGGCAAGTAAAAGCATTGAAGCTAGCAAGGTCAAGGAGATCTACAGGTGTAAGGTCAAGGAGATCAGCTGAAGCATTCAAGGAGGGATAATAACTCAGGCTTTAGAGTTGTTGTGTTGAGCAAGAGAGAGAGGGAAGAAGGTCTTGAGGTGTGGCAAGCCTTTGAGGTGGAGGAAGAAGTGGCATCTTCCTTATTGTATTTTCTTCTAGTAGTATTTAATACAAGAGTGTGTATTGTCTCTCAAATTCTTTGTTGTCTCAAGTTTCTAGCTACTTTATCATTCTGGTATAATTCCGTGTTTAATTGCATATAAGAAAGTAATCAATTGTGCTCTAATTGGTAGAGCTAGAGATCCCCTGACACTCTTCAAATTGATTTGGGGGGATGAAAAAAGATAAGAAGGAAATACAAACAAAACTAAAATCAACTAAATAAGGCAATGCACTAAGATCTTTAAAGTATGGACCTACAATTGCATAAAATAGCTTGAATATTCAAATATCATAGACTATTAAAGGAACATATGCATGAATCAAAGTCTATAACATGAACAAGAACCAATACTACAAAAGCAGATAAAGGAAATAACAAACATAAATAGCTTTCCACTTAATTTGACATAGAACACTACATCCTCTTCATTGCTAGGTGGATAACAAAATACAAAAGGCCTCTAGGGTATAGTATAAAATATTCAATCTGACCCATGAGGGGGCACTTGCTAAGGTTATAGAATTAAAAATGGTAACTATTGTTACTTCTATTATAAAAATTAGACTATCACAAATGGCTGCTCTTTTATAATATCAAAAATAATTAATCATTTACCAGCCCCTTACAAAAGAAAAAAGACTCACTTATATAAGCATCACAACCTCTTGAGAGAAAGACACCTAGAATTAGGCACTCATGCTCATGATGAAGTTGTTACAACTAACTAAGGAGTTCTAACTCATGAATGCAATCAGTCTTCTAAATCTTATATATGGTACAACTCCTATAACTTATGATGCCAATGACACTTAAAAGGAGTGCCATGATGCCACATGGAGAGCTCGAAAACTACCTCTAGAATTCCATTAGAAATGGGGGCCCACTTGCTTCAACCAATAGCATAACCCTTAGTTCTTAAAAGAAAAACTTCATCTTAGACAAGTGTCATGGCACCACATAGCAGACTTTGCTTCCTTCCTTTTGTTACTACATAGTGGGCCCTACCCATATCCATCAACCAATGGCACTGCTCAAAAGTTTGACAAAATAAACCTCTCTTGAATAAGCATCGGGATGTCACATGTTAAGATGGTGCTTTTCCTAGCGGAGTTGAGAATTTCTTTGCAAAAATGAGTGTGGGGGCATTGTGTGGAAAATTTGTGTCTCCTTGCAACTGAGTGTTGGGCCCCATCTATTATCCCATCAACCAATGGAACTACTTTATGCTCTGATAAAAATAAGTCTCCCTTAGATGAGCACTAGATCACCACGTGAAGAGTTGGTTCTACTCCTGGGTGAATTAAGAACTACTTCATTTTAAACAAGCACCAGGATGCCATGTGGAAGCAATAGAAGGAAGTGGAGACTTAGCCAAAATTATAAAAGGGGATTCTGAGAAAAAAAAGTTGAAGCATTGGCATGAACCATCATCGAGCATGCTTGAGACCAAAAGTTGACTACTCTTCTAAATCAAAATATGGATAACGATCCACACATCTCAAGTGATTCGATGCTTAACAGTGTTTTGAACCATTGTCTAAAAGACCCCTTACTTAGGGGAACTTGTGTTGAAGTCATTTTATCCCACTATTATATCTTGGACCATCCTATCCTAGACCATATTCATTATGTCTTGACCAACCTTAGACCGTTCTCATGAGAACCATATTTTTTTACGACTCTAGACCATTGAAACTCTGGACCATTAGCACTTTAGATCATTTATATTCCAACTAGACTCTTTTTATACCACTATGGACCGTCCTATTTTGGACCATATTCATTTTGTCTTATTCTATCCTAGACTATTCTGCTTAGAACCATATTCTTTTCATACCCTAGATCATTATAACCTGAACAGTTCTATCCTTGACCAATTATAATCCTAATTATGTTTCATAGGCATTATGAACACATTCAATGCCATTTATACAAAGTAGTTCAGTCTAAATAGTATTTTACAACTTCCTCATACATATAAGTGAACACAGATACATCAACACATAGTTTTTGCTTACTAACTAGTTTTTCATATTTATCTCACACTGCATACTATTCTATTATTATTTTTATTATTATTTGGTAGGCATTGTTACCTTGGCAGGATCATAGGGGCCATTGCAGCTAGCTTTAGCTATTATTGGAGCTTCTACTCTTGGACATACATCTCCTTGAGTAGTTGGTTCCCTATGCCATTGTTTATATTCATGAACCTTGTTGCATCCAGTTTAGCTATTATTTGAAATCTTGCCTGTAGAAGTGCATCTCTTCAATTAGGTAGTTCCCTATACCTTTTGTTAATATTTCATTTATGTTGCTTATTCCAAAAACATAAAAACATTAGAAATAAATTAATAAAATAAAACAAAAACATTGTCTTGCACCTTTTTTATTCTTATCCCACACTCTTGCCATTTTTCAGAAATCATTTGAATGCTCTCTCCCATTTTACGAGTAATTTCTAAGTTTGAATGCTCTCATCATTTTTCAAGCTCATTTCCTTATTTCCTCTACAACATTCATCATGTTTTCTTATCATCACTTTTATTCTATCCCATTTATTGAGAGAACTACATTTGGCCTAAAGTTCATGTTGGATCTCGCATCTATGGAACTATGTAGGCAAGATCCACTTGTCTCACACAGCTAGAGTCAACTCGGCCACCCCCTTCCTTTTCTTCTTTTTCCCCCCATTTTTGTTTTATGCTGTTTCCCTGCCACTTGGGGGAAATTTTGTCTCTTTTGTTCTTGTTCTATGGTACCAGTGTCATTATTTCTTAGATTAGGGGTCACCTTATCATAGGGAGTAATGCCTCTATTATACTTACATGAATTTTTCTTTGCTTGCACTAACATTGTAACTAACTCTTGTTTATGTGTTTATTTGATTTTAATTGTTATTTTATTGTGTTCTCTTGTCTCTCCATTTATTTTGTTCATTTTTATTCCTTTGTGTTTTTGTTGTGTTAATGTTTTGTCTTGTTTTATATGATTTTGCTCTTTTGAGCTCAACTGCATTCTCTAAACACTTTTTGTCTAGTTTTCAGTTAGGCTTGATTTATTTCATTTTGTATTTTACTTTTTCTTTTGTTTTGTTTTCCAAGTACATCTTATTCATACACATGGATCCTAATTATCCATATCTTGCTTTCATGTTGTTTATTAATTTGTTCTTGCTCTTGCTTTATACATTCTTATTCCTACTTAAATCCTGATTATTCATATCTTGGTCTTAAGTTAGGTTACATTTTTATATTATTTTTCTCTTTGTTTTTGTTTAAATGTAAATAATTGTAACTATGATTTTGGTAGGTTTTGTCATTATCCTTAGTTATAAATATTCACATCTGAATTGACCAATCATAATTGAAATACAATGTTATTATAAGTTACTCATACATATGATGCATAATTTCATTTTGTTATAGTAAACACCAAGTGCGCCAAGTCCAAAATTCAATGACGCTCTGAATATCATCTCCAAATGCACCATACCTCACACTAGATTCTATGTAAGATGTGCATCTCTTGGCATATATTGTGAATCTATTTCATAATTAAATAGTGGATCATCTTTTTTCTATTCTTCTTTCCTCATTCCATTTTCTCTCACATCCTGAGTGAACTACATTGGTTTGAGGTCCATTTGGACTATGTAAGTAGTGCTTGGATACATGATGTATTTTGGGTCAGATCAGTGACCCTCATTCTTTTGATCATCTCTTTCGTTACTTTGTACATCCTTCTATGTCTAGCTTTTTGTGGCTTCTTCAGTAATTAGACCCTCGCATCTATGTTTGCACCCACACATATTTAATGTATACATTAGGTTATATCCTTGAGCTATGATTTCTGATTTTCCCTACTAGGGCACAATATTAAGACCAATCATCAATTCAATCAACCCTACTAGGGCAAAATTAATTATCAGTGATCAAAATCAGCCCTACAAGGGTAAAATTAATTTATCAATTAATCAAATCTACTGTACTAGGGCTCATTATTATTTTATTTGTTTGGAGAAATGCATTCATATTTCTTATTTTTTAAGCTCTATGTCTTTTTCCCTCATTCTAGAAATTTCAAAGTGTGCAACTTATCTTGGGATCAATTATTCCCTAAGCCTGCAACTCTCGTCATCTTTTGGGTGTGTCAAAGTGTGTCACTTATATTTTATGATTGCATTCTTCTCACTTCCCCTTGGTTTAGGGCCCATTATATTCTATTTTATTTTGATCAATGAAAATCCACACATGTAAGCATTAGCTCCTATGAGTACACTCTCATCCATGGATTAATTTCAATGGCTCTCTTTTTCAAGAGTCCATCCCTCTCTTTCATCCTTGCATGCCCTCTCGAGGGGGCATCATGGGTCATTGCCTTCCAACTTATTCTTGACAACTCTTTCATTTTTGGAAAATATGTTGCTTCTCTTGAATGTCTCACCACGCTTTCTAAAATAATAAGAAAATGTAAACATCTAATTCATATCATTATTGTGCTAAAATTTTCAATCTAGGCAACATTCTATGAAAAATGCACAATCTAGGGCAAAATCACTAAAATGTGCTAAATGGTTTGAGCTTGTCATATACAAGTGTTGATTTAGGCTACTATATCCCTGAATGGGGTAATTCATTTTATGTTATTATTAGTTTTTCTCAAATCATTTTGAGTCAAATTAAGACCACGCAAAATGATGTTCTGGATCACTAAATTCTTCTAATTTGGAAGCACACATAACGTGAATGTGTTATTTCACATCCACAATTCTCTAATTAGGGTATTGGTTTGTATGCAACTGATACCTTCTAATTATACTCTAGTCAAATTATGACTCAATAAATTGACATTTCGACTAGTTTGATCAAATAAACAACCAATTTCCAAAGAATTGCAAGAAATTAATTAAACCCACTTAAGTAAACTAAATCAAATTAAGAGTTTAAGTGAAAGTTATATGGAAGTTGTTGAAAATATATTAACTAGAAATTCATTTCTCAATTCTGCATCACCCTATGATATCATCAGTGGGGTGGCATCCATAAGTCATTAATGGAACAAATATCTGGATTAAGCCATCCCATGCCTCATTAAAGACCCATTCTTCTAAATATTAATGGGGATATTTATGGCTTTCCCCTTCAAAATTGAATTGATTCATGGCCACACAACTTGATCTCAAGATGGACAGTCATGGTTGATCTTGATCATTTCCAAAAAACTATAAATAAGAGGGCCAAGACCACCATTTTTAAGTTTCATTCATACAAATTTATTACGCATAGATTACAATAGACAAGCTTTAATTATTGGCACATATTAATCAAAATCATGAGCCTAATTCATTGGTGCATTGAGATATGATGGAAGAGCAAGCCACTCATCATTGACAAATACTTGGAGCACCAGGTCAGGGGAAAATCATGTTTTTGATCCACTCTTAGAGGAGGGATACTCTTGGGAAGGTTTGATGGTTGCATTCCTTATTTCAAAATCTCTTAAATTTCATTTTTAAAACACCATGAGGGAGTTGGCTTAGTACGTTATGTTCTTTATGCTTATTTAGGTTTTACTCTACTAATGCATGGACTAACTTGCTTTGGATACCACTCTACAATAACCACTTTTTACAAATATGGAGTTTGATATAGATCAAATAAATTTTCATTTTGAGTGAGCCAAGTGAGTGGATCATTACCATCAAACTTGCATAGGTCCACTTTTGACAACATCAACTTAGGGCTAGAATTGGTGTCGGTATTATTTGGAGGAGAACCAAACTGAAGTGGTGGAGGATTATTTTGTAGTGGATAGGCTGACAAGTTGGCCAATTGCCTAAATATTTGTTGTAATAGATCCATCATGTTATCCAAGTGCCTTTTCAAACCTATAATTTCCCCTTGAACCATATCAAAATCATCTTTTTTCACCATGGCTTGCAATTCTAACTTAAGTTATTGAACTACCTCTGAAATAGATGGATCAGAAGTTTCAATTTCCATGTCATCCTTGTGAGGAGTTTTTGGATTTTCTTGCCCTTTCCCTCATCCACGAGTGTTTTGACCAACCATATACAAACCCTAGGAGGGTTTTAACCCTAAAAAAAATGTATCAATGGAATACACTATTGTAATCATCTATTGAGACGAATCCAACTACTGTTATTATGCATAAGGGTGAAATTTTTTGAGGCAAAAACATGTACCAGTAGAATATACCATTATGATAATCTCACAGAGATGAATCCAATGAATATTAATTTGCAAAAGGTAAAAAACTATCTAGACTTTTTTAACCCAAAAAAAAGTTTTTTTTTTCTTTTTTGTGAAAAAAACCTCATGAACAAAACTATGGTGATGAAAAAAATCAATTCCTCCCAGATTATAAGTTATGTTTTTTCGGCCTTATATTACTTAGGATGCTAGATCTACATAAAAAAAATTCACCATAAAAACTTGCCCAAATCAAAGATCTATTATCATTTGTAAGGAAATTACTTAGATGATTTGCAATGATAGAGTTATATATGGCAGAATTAAAAGCATAATAAGTAGATCCATAATAAAAATTAGTGAGAGAGCATAATATTTGAATATTATGACTGAGACTCTTGAGGGGTAACTTCCAAAATAATGCAATAAGAATATAATTCATAATATGATGATAAAAGACTAATCATTACCTCCTATATATACTCTACTTAGCCATGGTTATTCCATACGCTGACCATACTAAGAACATCAAGAAATGAAATGAGCTAATATGAAGGTGTGTAAGCCACAAGTCGGCCACCCATATCCCTAGAAACACTATAGGTAAAGGGCATATAAGAATGACATTTTTTTGAGAAGAGATCAATAATATTAACTAGTGGTATTCATCCATGCAATCTTGCCATCACCGTTTGAATTGATATGGTGTTTGCATTACATGTAGTGCAAGTGTACTACTTGAGATCTTTAGATTCATCCAACAAAAAATAGTTTAAAACTAAGTATGGCACCTCTCCATGCCTATACAATACTTATTATGCATCTATCAGTCTATTACCATGCAAACACAACTGTCCAATGTATTCATAGTCATGATTTTTTGTTAAATGGTCACTTTTGTCATTAGTTAATCAAGTTTGCATCTACATTTTTTGTGCCTTTATTTTCACCATATACCTTTCTTCAATTTGTTATCTCTCATTGTGCATGTTCATTTTGTTCTTTATGCATCGATTGATTTGTTCAATCCATTTTTGTTATGATTTGTAATCTCTCTATGTGCTACATGTGATTTGTTATCCACATGGTTTTTTACCATATCCTTGCATTTACAAATCCTTATTTTATGTTAAGTCTTGTTTTTTTAATTTTTAATCATTTGTTTATTAATAAATTGGCCTATATACATCATGTTATTTTTTTCAAGTAAATATGTCTTGTTATGCCTTTTTGTTCTTTAGTGGTAAAGTATTGTCAAAAGCTAATAATATTACTTGGGTCTCATTTGTGTAGTAATTAGTTATAATGATATGTTATATGGTCCTGATTACCAATGTTATCAATAACAATGCGGAATCTTAAACTTGCATCATTGAAAATATTAAAACCTTATTCCATGTTTTTATTGTCGTGTTAGCCTCTACTTCTTCTTATGTGCTCTTTCACTTAGGGTGTCAACCTAAGGCTTATCGACCATGGTTCATGAGGTTAATTAAAATATCACAGTAATATTTTTTTTCATTTTTCTCAAAAGCAATAATTCATTTAAGATGAGGTCAAATGTGTTAAGCACCTACACAGCATTTATTTTTATTTTTATTTATTTGGAAATATTGCGACACTTACTCTTGGGTTAAGAAACAAGAATAAGGGGGTTGTTCCCCATCGTGGAGGGTGATTTGTGATTGAATTGATGAGAGCATCATCACATCATGGTGATGTGACTCTCAAATAGAAAAAGACAAACCCATATTCCATATCTTACTTGTTAGGATAGGAAGAAAACATTCTATTTGGTCCATATATATAGGAGGTTGTGCCATTAATTGGTTGAGCTAAATATCCCCAATGAACAAAAACAAGATGAAAAGAAAGGGAGGTGCATCGAGAGAACAATTAGATAGCCTAGAATCTATTTTTTATTTAACATATATTAACAATCTAGTCCAACTATGAATATATAGAGTTTTTATGGCCGAATAATATTCACTATGCTCAAGGTTAATAGTGGAGTGGAGATACCAAAATGATGAATGGGACTACACTATACATGTAATATGAATGGTCCTATCTAGATCATTTAATTTCATCAATGGTAATATTCTAATTTCAATGCAGCCCCTTTTTAGATAAGACTCATGACATATTAGGTAAACATGCTATC
Organism: Torreya grandis; assembly: GCA_037957365.1. NCBI lineage: Eukaryota > Viridiplantae > Streptophyta > Pinopsida > Cupressales > Taxaceae > Torreya > Torreya grandis. Next base: position 1,680,289 of record JARHVA010000477.1, read on the forward strand.
GTACACCACAAGACCCATATCATATACATATGTTAACTTTAGGGGAGTTGTTGAATTTTCATACCCTACACCCATTACAAAGGGGTTTGTATCTTGCATGGTGGTCACATCTTTTATTTACTATTTCCTATTTGATTGTAGAAAGACTCTACATCTAATGTGTGGATTGAATCAACAATGCAATGATACTAATATGGAAGAAATACACTGAGGTTAAGGACTTTATCTTGTTGTTTTTATTGTGGTTGAAGTGAGTACCAAATATTTTAGAAAATTCATGCCACACTGTTACATACAGGGGCATCATTCATGATAGAATGTGAATGTTGAGGTAGAGGAATCACTAATTGAGAGAAAAGGTCATCGATTTGCAGTCGATCCTAGGTGGAAGGGAGAGTTGGTAGGTTTAATTTTCAAGAAGTAAGGGGTTCCCACACCATACACTTAAAAATTAAAATATACTCCATAAATGAAAATAAAAAATTACCAAAAAAAACACAAAAATGAAGAGGTATGGATCTTTGGGCCTCTACCCCTAGTTTAGGCATAATAGTGGCTTTTGATGGGCAGTTTCACAGTTTGGCTCAGTGGTAGCCTAAGCATAGTATGGGAAGCTATACTTATTTTAGATATTTTTTTGTCTAATGTGAATAGTGAGAGAAAAAGGAATAAAAATAATGTCGCATCAAGGTTTTTAGATTTATCTTGGCCTGTGGCATCATTATCAGTCAAATCATACATCTTGGCATGGTGTATACATCTCGGTATGAGCTAGCTTAATGGTAGTAAATTCATCGATATCACTTGTATCTCCACCTTCTTCTATTTAAGTAATCTAAAAGTTTAAATTTTGATGAAGGACGATATAGTTTGTAACTCAACAACACAAAGATAAGAGAGGAGCCCATGATATGAATTCTAGACTTACTGAAATGGGAAAGGAAGCTGAAGTAAAGACTGGGGAAGAAAATGCAAGTGTAAAGGACACACTTCAACCTATTGAGGGAGATACCAACCATATTAGGAGCAAAGAATGATTCTCTCTTGTTTGCTTTATCTTTATGATCTTATAATATGTATGCATTGAACCTACAATACTACCACGCTTGAGTAGTTTCCATAAAATGTTATATTTCCATAGTATGCATCAAACTTATGCCGAGTGGTAGTATAATATGTTTATATTTCTATTTCAATTTATTTTCTGTGAAAAATAAATACAAGAATAAAATGAAGTCTTTATGCAAGAAAATGAATTTTTGTTTTTATCCAATGATTGAATACTCTCTAAATATAAATACTTTCAAAGACATTTCTGAGAGAAATGATGATTTTGTTTTGCCATGTATAGCTTTATTTCTGATTTTTGTGTATTAACCATTGAAGCCTTCATGCATCTACAAAAGACTCTACTACTTTTGTAGTAGTCTTAAATATTGATAAATACATGCTTCAGACCTTGTTATATGGTCTCACATATATTGTTAAATTGAATGTCTAAAGAAAGCTACAAAACTCTTAAATGACATAATGGTTGGCCTTATCACATATAGCTATTAGACTAAACAAGTAATTTATAAATAGTTAGCCTATTGCCTTCCCAGTTCTACCTAATGCAATAACACAGACAACAAATGGAAAATTTTATAAATTCTAGAGCAAATATCAAAACACATACTTATAGGATTAACTGTTGTATTGTATTCCAACGATTCAACAACAAACCAAATGAAAACACAAAAATAGTTAGCCACAACTTCATGATAGGTTAGCTGGAACAATAGAAAAGGAGAAATAAAAAATTTGGATTTAAAATTGAACTGTGTTATGAGACAAGAAAGGTGACAGAGAGCGTGGTGGTGATGTGGCTGCTAGTGAGATTCATGAGACTAAGGGCGATGCGCAAGTAGTGGTATTGTTTCCTATTTTTTGACAGCTTTCTTGGTGTGGGCAAGTGTCACTACACAAACCTTGGTTTGTTCTTTTTCAAAATGGCATGTGGACATAATGCTTCCTCTATGATCCCTATACATATATATATATAAGCTTTAAAAAAACCATATAGATCAATGATAAAAAATAAATTTTATATTTATATATATACATATATATACATATATATGTATATATATATATATGCATATATATATATGTATATATGTATATATATATATATATATATATATATATATATATATATATATAGATATATATATATATATATATACATATATATATATATATACATATATATGTATATATATGTATATATATATGTGTGTGTATATATATATATATATATATATATATATACATGTATATATATATATATGTATATATATATATATATATATACACACACATATATATACATATATACATATATATATATATGTATATATGTATATATATAAATATAAAATTTATTTTTTATCATTGATCTATATGGTTGTTTTAAAGCTTTTATATATATATATATATATATAAAATTTATATCACATATTTATATTATTAAAATAAATTTAAATGATTAACCTTTATTTTAAATTCCTGTTATTCAACAACAAACCAAACCAAAACGTAAAAGTAGTTAGTTGTGGCTTTATGACAACAAAATAAGGTTCGTGCAGGTAGCTCAATAGATGTTTATGGTGTGGCATTTGGGCACTAACCTATTTTTGTAGGGCCATTATGATTCTCATTACAAAGATGTATGGTTCACCTTCCCAATCTCGATGTTTGAAAATTTAAAACTATATTAGAATATATATTATATAGTATAACACACACACCTACCCACACCCACACACACACAGACACACATTATATTTACGAAATAACTAACATATATATATATATATATATATATATATATATATATAAAACATTACTCAAAACCCATGCCAACTAACTTGTCATTATTTCTCACCATCATTGCCCAACTCACCTTGAAATACTTCACTACTTTCATGTTTAGTAAGAATGTATTTGGATGTCAAAATAAGTTTGTGTAAAGTAAATGTATCAGGTTTTGTCTTGGTGATTCCAATGGAGAAATTATTTTTGTTACAATGGCACTGGAAAAATTAGAAGCAACTAAGATTAATTTAGAATTTCGGGTTTGGGATTTGAATAATAATTTGAAGTGGACATGGGTACATACAATCAATATCAAGATTGAAGTTGTAAATGCTTCAAACCTTCATGTGAAATGTGTCATCTAGATTTCATGATAAATTGCATTTGTGTCTATTGGGCTTTGAGCTGATGTTTAGGCATCTATAAGATTGTATGGATATGAGGCAACAATTAGATTTACATGGAGTGCATCCATCAAAAAGGGGTACATAGCTTGCAAGGTGGCAGGGTTTTTGATTGGACATTTGTTATCGTGAAGGGTCAAAAAAGACAACATGACACTGATTTGATTATGAGAAGGCTCCATGTTTGATGTGTAACTCAAACCAACACCGTAATGCCTATTATATGGAGACAAAACATCAAGGTTGCAAAGTCTATATTGTAATTTATGTTCATCTATGTTGCCAATATATTAACACCTATAAAAATTATGACAAATCCATATAGACCTTGCAAGTGGTGAAAGCTTTCAAATTCAATTGGGTGGTGAAGATAACGGGTAATGACATGGTATTTCATATGATATCATACTCTAGAGGGCCCATATCATACCCATGCTTTGATTTTATGGTAGTTGTTGGATTTACAAACCCTACACCCATTACAAAGGGGATTGTAACTTACAGGGTGGTGGCATCTTTTACTGACTATTTTATTTTGATTGTGGAAATAATGGACATCTAATTTATGCATCAAATCAGTAATTTAATGATGCTAATGTGGACTAAATACATTGAAGTTATGGAGTTATTCTTGTTGCTTTCATTATGGTTGAATTGAGTACTAACATTTTTGAAAAGTGCATGCCACGTGGATGCATTATAGGGCATCACTCGTGATACAATGTGAATGTCATGGTAGAGGAGTAACCAATTGAGAGAAATTATGGTCGATTGGCAATCATTCCCAAGTGGTAGGGAGAGTTGGTAGGTTTAATTATCATGCAGTAGGGCATGCCCACATCATACACTTAAAAATTAAATATACTCCATAAATGAAAAGAAAACACTTCACAAAGAAAATCATAAAAATCACATATACATACATATAAAATATTCATATATATTATATAATTATGTTTAACATAGTAAAATATTATAATATTTATATAGTAACTAAAATTTAATATATAAAAATAATATACTATTATATGTGTGTAAGAGGGGTTTTGTAAACTAAAAGAGTATAAATTGACAATAAAACCTCACTCGAAACCCATGACTACTAACTTTCCATTGTGATGCAGGAGCATCCTTCTAAGGATGATACTAGTCTTGTTTTGTTTACACAATTTTGGCTTGATCAAGTGTCTAAGAGTCATGTAGCTTATTTAGGGTGTTTTAAATTATTTAAGAGTCATATTTCACAATTGAGAATCTTCTCCAAGTGTCAAAGTTTGTTTAGAGTGGTTAGAAATTGACATTGACATTTTCCCAACAATTTCACTAATTTGATTTTTTGAATTTCTTGTAAAAGTTTTGGGTCCTTAGTCATGATGAGAAGGAGTTTCAATGATATAGTCTTTTTTGATTGGGATATATAAGGGGTCAATGTTACCTCATTACATACTTGAATCACATGTTAAGTCATTCTAATAGTTATGATAAGAGTTAGGGTGGTTTGAGTCTCTCAACGTTCTTGAGAGGGAATCCAAGAATCATTGGAGTAGTTATAGGACATATAAACTTATAAATGTTTATGTTTGTGGAATTTTTTTGTAGGAGAATGTTGTTAGATTTTTAATATGTATGAATGTTAATAATAATGTAAATCAAGAAAATCACTCTTAATTTTGTTAAGATTCAACTTGCAAACCATGTGTTTCTTGTATTCTGTGTGAATGATGATTGAGTTTACATTATGAGTTGAGAAGACTTTGTATAAATTGATTGATTACACATATGAATTGGTAATCTCTTATTTCAATGTTCTTAAGTTAATTTATGTAATTTCAATTCATTTTACAATACATTTCATTAAATATATACTCAGACCTTATAGAAGATTGTGTTTTTACACATAGTCAGGCCCAAACTTGTGCTAAATGATGAACATAAATATCTAAAAGAGGTTTAATGAATTGATGAAGGTGCATGGGCATTATACATACCTTAATCAATCATTACAGTAAGTTAAAATTTGTTTGAATGTTTAATATTTCAAATTTACCCTTCTTAGGTTGACACAGGCAATCTTAACCCTATGCTAGGGTTTCAAAACAAGATCCTATTTTATAGTTGTCACCAGTAAAAAATCATGAAATTTGGTGAACACTTAGGTTTTAAACCACTCTAAAGGATTTTATATTTTATTTCTTAGTATGGACTTTTGTGTATGGATTTGGAATGACTGTGTGTGTAATAGAGTGGAAGAGACCTAATTAGGCCTTGAAGATGTCTAAAAAAGTGACTTTTGAATAGAGTTAAGACATGAAACTTCATGGAAAGGATGAATTTGATGGAGGATGTTCAAATATCATCTTATTTTCTCAAAGTCAATTAGCACCTATCCATACAATTGAAATTAGTAAAAAAAGGCTATTAGAGAACTAGAACAAAGGAAAGAAGTAGTAAGTGATTGAAGAGTTATGCTTAGAGGTTATGTGGTTTGGTGAAAAGATTAAAGAGGAATTGAATGAACAGGGTGATGATCATAAGCTTCTTCAAAGAGATAAGGAACTCTTAATTAAGTATTAAGCATTTATGCTTATGAGTCTTTGTAAAAAAAAGAACAAGTTGACATAAGACAAATGAATGTTGATTAGTGAGTGTGTTTGAAGTTTCTTCTACATCACATTACTTTTCACCATCACCATTAACTCGAATTGAAATATTTCATCATTTTAATACTCTGTAAGAATGTATATGTGAAAATAAGTTCATATAAACTGTTGGAGAATTAAACTTAATTTGGGTCCTTCCTATAGGTTTATAGACATTTCTCAAGTCTTAATTATGTGTATTTATAAATACATTTTATTTCTACCCTTTTGAAGTGTCACTCACCTCTCTAGTCCATTTGTTGGACTTGGAGTTACTTGCATGCAATTTCTCTTCCCCTACTTGGCACACACTTCCCTCCACTTTTTAAGGGAATAGGTCACAAGTGGGACACACAAAGGAGGCTTGTAAGGTAAACATGTGATTCTTTATAACTTCTATTATTTTCTTTTTACTCTATAAAAGAGTCTTCATCTCCTCATTTCTATTTGAGTATATTATTGCTCATGTTTGCTGCATTCTAGCTAGGTTATTTATCTTTTCCTAGTTTTGTCTTATGACTAAGTTTATCCCACATTGCTTAGACTAGCTTGAGTCTTGGTTCTCCTTGCCTACTTAAGCAAAAGATTTACATTGTATTTTATATGATTTTTATATGATTGTTATGAATAATAATTATTTTTATTCAATGGATTTATTCCTTGTGTGTATTTCGAAGCACTCATGGCTATGGTAATGGCGTATTGGAGAGATCTTGGCTGAAGTGTGTTGTGAACTCATTCATGGTATCAGAGCCATGCTCTAATATTCATTACTCAATGATTTTTTTAATAGTCTTTTTTAAGGTGAAAGAGGTAGCAAAAACTTTCTCTGTGGGTCAACTGCATGGAGTGTTAGATCTTGGTTTCTGAATTGCATTGGAAGTTGTTGATCTACAACATTAGAGGAGACTATCTTAAAGGCTAATAGGTTCCAAGATATAATATGTTATTCATACTTCCATTATGGTAAATCCATTTTTGTGAAAAATACTACATTTTTTACCAAAATGTGATATGTTTTGATCAACTATTCTTTAATCATAAGAAATTTTATAAAATTATTTCTGAGTTATGAGCTCCTCTCTCACAGATTTTTAGAATATTTTACTGTTATAAATCTAGATGAGTATTAAGAAAGTTATGGTCGTTTTAATCTATTGTTCTTGGCACTCCTCTTCTGTCATATAAAATTAAATGATTTTTTGCTAATTTCTCTTGATCTGTGATGAATCATACCAAATATTTTATGAGTTTTATACGACTTGATTTCATCTTTCTAGATCATTTTTAAATTATTAATTTTATTGAGCGATGCAAAAATTATGACAATTTTATTAACAATTTTTTTTATTTTTCTTAAGTGGATTTTTTTTTTGTTTTAAGTGGAATTGTTTTTCCATTAAAATGCACATAAGGGTGTATGGGAGGATTGTTTGAGTATTTGTAGTTTTTTTCAATTCTAGTTCTAATGAATGGTTGGAAGGCTATCTTATTTTCTGATTTGGTCATTGAAATCAGCGTATAGCGTAATTTTAATATTTTGACCCATTTACGAGAATTTGTAAAGCTTGTGTCTTTTTAATCGTAACTTAGGTTTGAGTTTAGTTTTTTTCAAAAGTGTATGGTTTTCAATTCTCTATCCATTGGTGTCATAATTTTATAAAAATGCACTACTTTTATAAAGTGTCATATTTAGGGGGGTTGTTTGTGCTATGAGCCCTACTATTTTTTGCATTGTACTTCATACAAACACTATTTTAGATGCATTTTCAGTTGAACCCAACATCCTTATGCATGTGCTTTTGTAAAATTTTTTCTGGTTGTTGATCATTTTTAGTGTATTTTTGCATACATGATAGTTTTTTTTTGCCATTTCATACTTTTCCATTAGCCCATGACATCCATTGGTACTTTGACAAACTGGTAATTTGTGTCATGTCTCCTCGAGGCCTCTTTCTTATCACCTTGCCTTCTTCTATGGAGATATTTTTTTACTTTTTTATTTTTGGATCACCTCATGGTTCTTGATGGCTTATTTGATAGGTCGACAGTCTCTTTGTTTGGAGCTATTTTGGTGAAGCATAGTGTTTTTCTTATTTCTATATGGTGTTTTTATGTATGGAATATATTATACTCATACTAATTTATAAAGTGTCATGGGATGTTTGATTATTTAGCCTTATTCACCTTCATGTGTTTGTGTGTTCTATTCTAGGCACCTTTTCACTCCTTCAGTTGTTTGTCTCTTCCATCACCACCATGAGGTCATCATCTTTGAGAGACTTTTTATATATTTCCAACACCACTTTTATGACTATTGACAGTTTCCCACAGATTCAAATATAATTATTATGGTGAGTCCTAGTGTCATCTTATCTTTGTCGACAGTTTGATAGTCTCTTTCAACGTGATATGAAGTTATTTTGGTGTATATAGTGTCATCTTATTTGGTATTCAAGTAGTGGATTGAAACCACTCATGCAGTGTTTTTCCCTCCACTCCACTCATTCAACAATATGGGGGCATTGTGGTGTGCATTCTACTTCTTATGTTTTGAGTGTTCCTTACACATCAATACTTTTTTGTAATTTCATCACCACTAACAGTCTTCTTGATTAAAGTTATTCTGATGAAGCTTAGTGTCTATGGTTTTGTGATCGAGTAGTAGATTCAGACCACTCATGCAGATTGAGTTCTTTTGTGACTTTCAAGTACTTAGAGTGCAGACTACTTCAACATCATCTTAGGGGCTTTCTATCTCTATCTTCTTTTCTGTCTTCTGGGGAGGGGGGGAGTTTTTCCTACGAGTTTTCTCTTTTTTCTTCACTTTATGAAAATTATATGTATATTTTATACTTTTTGAGTGTTTTCTAAATTCCTCCTTTATACATGGGTATTTTATTTAGGCACTTTATTTGACATAACTCAAATGATAACTTTTTATTTGACTCCATGGTTATTTTGGTGATTCTTATAGTGACACCAGTGTGGTATCCTCACTAGTGACACCAACGTGGTAGCCCTACTAATTTTTGTGCTCACTTCTCACCATCTCATTGAAGGATGTTCAAGCAATGCTTCCTTGAGTTCATCATCATTCTACTCAGTATTTTGGAGTGCAGTGTTCATATTCAATGATTCTCGTATTTAAAACCATTTTTACTTTCATTTGGCAATTATAATGACTCGACATCCATGTACTCTGACAAGATGGATTAGCATCCATAGGGACACATGACTTCACACTACATCTCTTATTGTTAGTCCCTAGCTTTACTTGAGGGGGGATGCTAGAGTATATTATTTATTATTCTTGTTGGGTTATTTGTATTTTTTTAGTTTTGTCTTATGTGTAGATTTATCCCATATTGCTTAGACTAACTTGAATTTTGGTTCTCCTTGCCTACTTAAACAAGGGCTTTACATTGTATTATATATGTTTTTCATATGCTTGTTGTAAATAATAATTTGTTCAGTAGGTTTATTCCTTGTATGTATGTTGAAGCACTCATGGTTGTGGTAATGGTGTATTGGAGAGATCTTGGCTAAAGAGTGTTGTGAATTTTTATAATTTTCTCACAAAAACTCATTGCTCTCTCTCTTTTCTTCTCATTATGCTCTGGATTTAATTTTTTATTTATGGAGATTTTGGTGGTAAGCCTTCTAATAAATCACGTGAGTTTTTCTTTGATATGTTTAGTTTCTCACTTTAAAATTATTGTCTCATTTATGATTTACACCTTAAGAGATAATATTATTTCTTGATTTTTTTATTTCTACACTTTCATTTATCATTGAAAAATGTTCTTAGGATAATCTCTTCATGATATCAAAACTAAGTTCTTATTGATATTTGTTTTTGAAGAGTATGTAGGCTTCTAGAAAATATTTTGGATTTTTATTTGTAAGGGCTCCACCTTTGTTGTCCATTAATATTTTTGGAGCTTTTTTATTACCCCATTATTTTAGGTAATTACTATGGAGTTTTGTCTCTTCACCACAAAATCTTTTTTAACAAGAACTCCTTTCAAAGATATTTTAATTTACAAATTGTTAATACAAATAACTTTAACAATTAAGTTATTTCATTTAAATTGTATTAGCTCTCTGTTGTGTATTTTTCTTTCTCTTATTTATGTTCTTCTATTAAAAAAAAAAGAGAGAGAAAGATCAGTGTTTTATTTTTTTAAAGCTCTGCTTATGTGCTTAGCCAGACTTTTTTTGGTCATCTTAGTTTCAATGGCTTTTCTCGTCTTTATTTTTTTCCTCTTGCTGGTGGTTGTGTGGCACCAATGTTTTGTTTCTCCTTGAATTATGAGCTACCTCTTTATCCTATGCACTGGATTTGTTCTTTATTCTCTATCATTCGAGAGTTCATTTTGGTTTTTACTTGCGTCTCTTTACTTTCAGCTCTCTTCTGGCATCGTTTCATTTTTTTTAATTTTTTTGCTGCAACTGAGTAGCCTCTTTCTACTTGGCATCTCCAAAGTGCTCATATGTGGCATCACCTTAGTTCTATTCAGTTTTTTCCTTCAGAAGCTTCATTTTCTTTCTCCTTTGCATCGCCCAGGACCCATCACATTTGTAGTCTAACACTTTACTACAATGTCTCCCTTTATTTATTTTGTGAATTTTTAAAACTCTCTGACTATGTCGTGTAATAGCTTATGTGGCTTACCTCTTTGGTTGTATCGTTGCCTTTTTGTGGTATCTTATTCCTTACGCTTTCCTTTCTATTCAAACTTCAACTTTGTTTGGCGTTCCTTTTTAACTAAACGCCTTTTATTTTTCAACTCTAATTTCAACCGTGTTTTTAAATACATAAGCCTTTTCTTTTCACACGCTCCACAAAATAACTTTAGTTTTTATATGCACCAATAACTTATTTTGAAAAAAAAAAGTAATACCAAAATAATTCTTTCACTTTTATTGGAAGTTGTGACGCTCCTTTTTTATGCACACTTAAACTTTAATTTGGTAAAAAAAAAATCGTCATCACAAAGGGAATCTTTCTTAATTCAAGAGCTCTATGTGTTATTTTTATAAAAGCTTATGGAATTCACTTTTATAGTTTGGCATAAACTTTTATTTTCTTAAAACACTTCAACACAAAATGAAAAAAAAATAAAAAAAATCACGTTCATTTTCTTATGTGGCGTATACTCCAATTAGTAATCAATCCAACTAAGTTTCTTAATAATAGTGTTTAGTTTTTGTTAGTATTTGTTGTAGGCATAGTACTATTGTTTTCACCATAGGCGATTAATTTTCCTTGAAAACTGTTCCAACAAATGAAAAAATAATGTTACTAAAATATTTAATAGTTTGGTAATGTTAAAGAATTGTTTATTATTTTCTCCAGTTAACATTAAATGATAATTAAATACCTGGATTGCCTCCAATAAAATCATAAATATTTTCCAAAACCATTAGCACAATAGTAGAAGCAATGTTCCTATTAAGCACTGTGCTTTTGGTTGTATACGGCCAACAACATTGTATATTTGCTATTTTTGGTTGCATATGTGGAGCAACTCAAACAAATTTTGCAATAAAATATCCTTGGGTCAACAATTGCAGAAAATTATGACTGTAAATATCGATTTTTAGAAAACCAGTCTTCCATTGATAAACAAATAAATGTTACTGTAAGTTGGGACACACAAATGCCCCTGACTGCTCAAACACACAATGCTATTAGCATATATCTATATATAAAAAAAAGTAAACTTATCAAAATTTTCCCAAACATCAACATTTTTATAATAAAAAACCTTGTTCGTTGTCATTATTTGTACGCAAAGAACAAAGCTCGAAAATATTATTAGCAATTCCGCATAAGACACTTGGTTCTCTCCTATACCTTATCTTTCACGACACACACAAGTATCCTTTGCCAAATACAACAATTGACAAACCCTGTTTTAAACAAATATGAATTGTTTGCTGTTTTTTAAATGCTTAATTTCAGCAACCAAAACGCTAATATTTTAAAATATAATCAACACTCAAAATGCTTCAAAATCCATAAGATTACAAAAATATAAAAATCCAAATCAATTATTTACAGTTAAGAATTATAATGACTATATAACATTAAATTAAAATAACCGTGTGCTCTTCAAAATTTTATGCCCTCCGTCATAATAACGCGAGTGACATGGCCAACATTAGGCCAAAAGGGCTCCATTGTATTGATAAATAATCCCCTTCAAAAAAAGAGTGTCGCAGTTAAAAAATGAATTGGATGAATTTTTAATGTCCTTTATCGAATACAAGACACACTTTATTAATATGTTTCATTAATGGTTAAGATATCTTCATTCACCTAATACTAAAAGAAGAGACAAAAATTTATGTTAGACAATCAAAGTTTAAGAAATTATCTTGTACCATTCTGAAATACCTTGAAAAGGTGCAACAATTGCAATTCAGGTATTCACATACTTTTCAATTACCTGTAAACAAAAATTGTATGCTACTTATATCATGCATAATCAATTGTACATGATTCAGATTTTTCATTGCACAAAGATTTGGCTGGAAGAGAGGGATTATATATGAACATTCAAAATTATGTCCAAACCAACAGTTTCTCAACCATCATAGTTGAGAAATCATACAAAATTACCTCGTTCATTCATCTTGCAGCAAATTCATCCAAAAATGAAAATTACTGCTACAAAAGTGAAATGATGTAATGGAAAATATACTATATGGAATCTCATTATTTAGCAAAGAAAGAACAAATGACCAAAATTTCTTGAGATTTAACCATGTAGCTCTAGCATCAGTCAAAATTTTCCTTATCTTCACTAAATCTAGTAAAAACATCAAAATTTAAGCAAAGGTTGTTTCAAAATACCTCAAAATGTAGCTTATATGGTTGAGAGTGGCAGACCACTGTATAACATCTCACATTTTAGCCTCACAACCTCAAATTTTAAAAGGCTAGTCTAAACACCATCAAATTTAAAGTCGTTAGAGGGGAATTGAAGGGCAGAAGCAAGGTAATTGTTGCATCGATCGTCAGAAAACTAGCCAATTAATTGATCCATGCGAATTACATTGGACAACTTGACTTTATGGACAACTGGTGTGTTAAGCGCATACATGTTAAAGGAAGGTCCGTGTACGAGCTATTAAGTCATTGAAGGCCATCATACATAATGGCCGCTATCATCATACACAAAGGGAAAAATTGTAGCAAGGACTAACATATTTACTGCTCACAACCATTATATTATTTTGCATGAGTATGTTGCCTTTCCTAGTTATGTGTTCATATTTTATGTTCCATCTAAGCTTCATGTGCTATTTTCTAGCTTTTATATGTTTTCTAATTTCTAAATTCATAAGCAATATTAATTATATATATATATATATATATATAATACTAAACATACAATTATAACATAATAATTTATTATATTATGGGAAAAAAATAATATAATATAATATTTCTATAATATCATAATAATAATATATTAATGTGATATTATAATGTAATAAAAATGAGCATGCTTAAAAAAAAAACATCTTGTACAATCTACACCAAATCCTTTAAAAAAAAGACAAAATACTTTTCATCTTACAAGCGTCCAAAAAGGTAGGTACTCTTCTTTTTTGTATTTTAAAAACTAATTTTCAATCAATTAACTCCCAATAAACCTATGGTTTTGCCTTTCATTTGGTTTAGATGTTTCAAATAGTCTCAATTTTCAATGGGACACTTAATGTTATTGGGGGAGCGACATAAATATATTTTTTGGGTTGATTAATTATCTCTTACAATTTCACTATAAATTATTCCCCAAACATATATTGACGATTAGAAAAAGTATAGTGCAACAACATTTACCAATTAATATTATCATTTTTATCAAGCATTTCGGCCAAATAATAGTATTATTTCTATCACCTATTATTACAAGTATAGCTTTTATATGTCAAAGTCATTTCTAATGTAGAAGACCCATTTTTTCATTTCGAGAATAATTTAACGATTAATGTTATAAATTATTAAATATAGATTCAATATATCTCCTTCATAATATATTGCACTTTAAATGTCTATGTATCATTCATTTTAACAAATTTACACTCACAAAATGTTTTTCTTTCGATGATTTTTTTTTTGCATGCCTCAACGAGGAGCATTCACATGGAATTGCTAAAGTACATAGAATGCCAACATCCCAATGCATATTTTAAAAATAAACATATAGCGGATTACAATGACGAGTAAGCATATATCTGAATCAGTGAGCTCTTTTGGTTAAGTACCCACGAGTAAAGGCATCCATGCCGTCAAATTCTTTCAGGACACAATCTTGGCCTTAACCATTTGACTCTCTATGTCAGGTAACTAGAGGGATTTATACTCTAGTGGATGGACATAAGCAACCATCATCCTCACTAGTTGGACTATAACCCTTTCAGTTAGTCATTGATTTCAATATTGCTATGATGCAAAATAAAATTTTACAAGAATATCTACACCATTGTATGTAGAAGTACATTTTGTTTCTTATCCCAAATATGCGAACTACATATATAGGCATGATTTGACAAAAATATATATTCATTTCAATATCTTTTATGCATATTAGACTAACCACAATGCAAAAAAAATTGTTTTTTCTCTTGAAAAATAAACAAAGAAATTTATGAATATATTTTACAAAGCAAATTGCAAATAGACAAATTTGGCAAATGTAATATGGAAAAAAAAAACTTTCAACTGGAAAGAGCAAGTTAAAAGGTATACAGTAGATTTATTTACATTATAAATGCCTACACGTATTTCAATTATATGTACTTTGTACATTTGAGCATAAAAATAGAGTGAAAAACATAAATTTATCACTAATTGTTTTTAATGCACAAATAGAACATGTAAATATGGAATCAAATAGATGTGTAAAAAGGTATGCATTTACAAATTTATTATTTATTTGATATTTTTTGTATTATTTATTAAAAAATCTAATTACAAAATAAATCGTAAAGCAAAAAAATCAAGACTAGTTGATAAACGTACAATAATTACTTATGTTCATTTTAATGAAAACTACCATACAAATAAAAAATGACCACCACTTTGTCTCGATAATATTCTCACAAAAAATGAAACCATATTTAATTAATACTTAATCGAATACATATACCACCTTCAATCTTCTACCTTGCAATACAACAAGTACTATAGCTACTCTTGTTTACATTGTTTCCCAAAAATAAAAAACAATTTACATTATATTACATGTAATTTTGTTTTGCCACTCGTTGATGTTTTTATAGACCCACAAAAGTTCTTTTTAATTTTGATTAAAATAAACACAAAACAAATTTATTAAAAGAATATATATTTTTTTTTGAAATGTATTTTCTATATTTTAATTTTTTGTTTTGTTTTAATGTTTCATTTTTTAAATTTAATTATTGTTCTTTTCAAGACAATTAGTATTTTGGTGTGGATTTACGTTTATAAGTTAATTTAAAGTTTAGTTTTATCACGCTAATTTTTATTATGTATTATTGATTTTTTGGCCAGCCTAGAACTTATGTAATTGTTTTGAAATGATATTCAAATTGATCATTTTTTTAGCATTCAAGAAGACTTTGCACTCTCTTTCTTACAAAAATGTAGAGATTATTGTTCTTAAACACTAAATTATATGTCAAAATAATATTTTAACTACTTTACATAACTCTTTTAATGAAAAAATGATGACTGAAAAATTCTATCGACTCGTTAAATATAAAATTTGAGTCTTTTGCACATTATAATAGTTGTCTTAACGATCTAATTTGTGCTTTTACAACTTATATGCCTTTGGATATTTCTACCAATCCTGACTTAAAAATCATGAATATTATGAACTACTTAGGTGGTTGACTTGGTAAGTGAACAACTGGTATACTCAAACCTATTTTACCTAAATTTAATACAATTTATAAAGGTCTCGGTTTCAATGATTTTATTGTTTTTAATATAAATTTAGAATCTTATAATCCTTCTCATCGAAAGACTTATAATGCAACTTCTTTGATTATACTACTACTAATGCTCATGCTTTGGTTAAAACTATTAAAATTTGTATGCATTATGAAAAATATGGGCATCGTATATCTAAATATTAGAAAATTGCATCCATGCAAATCTTATGATAAATCCACACATGATACTTTACATTGTTATAAAATACCTATAAAACTCCTACCTCTAAAGATAGAACTGTTTGAATTCCTAAAGACAATGAATCTTCTAAAGATTTTGATATGTCTTCTTGCGATAAATCTTCTAATACTTCATATATAATATCTTTTGCAAGTGATACATCTTCTTTGTCTTTATTTTGATTAAATTAACTCTTTATGTATTTCTTGCTTTTTGTTGTAAGGAAAATATGTTTTATTTAGAGCTTTTTTTCTAACTTCTTTTCATGCAAGATATCATGCTTTATGATAAAAGTTATCTTTTCTTTATTTATTTTTCTTGTACATCTACTTTTATTACATTATGTATGTAGATTGTATTTTTAGCATAATATTTACTTAACTTAAAAGATTGGTGTTAGCTTATTTGTCTTGAAAGTTTGTGAACCATTACTCCTTGTTAGTCTTTGTTCTTTTACAGATTGACCACATTGTCCAAAGAGGATTATTAAAGATATTTAGTGATTAAATTTTCTTTTTTATGATTTTAGACGACACCTCTTCTTTTTTGTATCATTCTATTGTAATTCCTCTTGAAGGAAGTTTCTATTAAAATGGAGTATTATGTAATTTCAACTCCCTTCTTTATTTATAAAAAGTTTTTTCTATTTTTGTAACCCAAAATCAAGTTGAAGGGGGAGTGTTAGAGAATTAACTTTAATTTAGATCCTTCCTATAGGTTTATAGATTTTTCTTAAGTCTTGATTATGTATACTTATAAATACTTTATTTCTGCCCTTTTGAGGTGTCACTCACCTCTCTAGTCCACTTGTTGAACTTGGAGTTACTTGCATGTAACTCCTTTTCCCTCACTTGACACACACTTCCCTCCACTCTCTGAAAGAATAAACTACAACTGACAGACACAAAGAAGGCTTGTAAGGTAATCATGAAATTCTTTGTAACTCTCATTCTTTTATTCTTGCTTTATAAAAGAGCCTTCCTCTCCTCATTTTTTCACTATAAATTCATAGTTCTCTCTTCTTCTCATTGTGCTCTTGATTCAATCTTGTACTTATGGAGATTTTGGTGGCAAGCCTTCTGATAAGATTACATGGATTATTTTTTGATACGTTTGATTTTACATTTTAAAATTCTTATTTCATTTGTAGTTTGCATCTTGAGAGGTAATATTAATTTTTTATTTTTTTATTTCTATGCTTTCATTTATTACTGATGAATGTTCTTGAGATAATGCCTTCATAAACTAATTGTGGGGGTAGATTGATTGGGAACTGAATCATTATGCAATGCTTTGGTCTATGATGGCTTGCATTATTTGTGAAAAGAGATAACATCTTTACCCAATCTCTATGTCAAAATTATAACTTCCTTGGTTTTGATCAGACAACATCTGTATTCATTGGTTGAAGATCCCAACACGTTGGGGTTGGGCCAAATGTGGGTGATTAGGTTTTGTTTTGATGATCACAATGGAGAAATTATTTTTATTATAATGGTGCTAGAAAAATTATAGGCAACTGAGAGCAATTTGAAAATTTGAATTTGGGATTTGCATAAGATTTTGAAGTGGACATGGGTATATACAATCAATACCAAGATTGAAGTTGTAAACGTTTTGATCATTTGTGATTATTTTCCGTAATTACCAACATATTAATTATTGTATTGTATTCTTACCATTCAACAACAAATGAAACCAAATCAAAAAAATACTTGAAGTCATTGCTTCATGATGGGTTAGCTATAACAATAAAAAAGGGGAAATACAAAAAGTTGAGGGCACAAAATTCTCATACCCCTGCTTGGTCCAGGATTATGTGAGTTTCAAAGAGGCTCACAAAGTCTCAATACTATAAATAAAACAAAGTCTTTCTAAGACCATTGATGTGCTTTAGAACACAGTTCTTATAAACCACAGTTATATTAAAGTTTTTGACATTTATGTATGGTTCATCTTCCTTTTACCTAATTAACTATCTTTGTAGATTAGGTTTTGTTTCACAATTTTGATGTTTGCAAATTTAAAATTATATTAGAATATATATTATATAATTTATATAATATTCATATATATTATATAATTAATGTTAATTATATAAAAATATTATAATACATATTGTATAATATGTATATAATAACTAATATTTAATATGTAAAAAAATTATACTCGAATCACATCATTGCTTCAATGCCAATGACATTGAGACAAGACATCAAGGTTCCAAAGTCTATATTGTAACTTATGTTCATCTATGCTGCAAATATACTGGCACCTAGAGATTTTAAAGTGAGCTGGATGGTGATGATGAAGGGCAATGACAAAGTATTTCTTATGACATCGTACATTAGAGGGCCTATATCATACATATACCTTGATTTTAGGGCTTCAATAGCATATTTTATTGACCATTTTCTATTTGATTACAAAAAGACTCAATATGTGATGTGTGGATCCAATGTGTGAATTGAGTCAACAATACAATGACGTCAATGTGCCAGAGTAATACATTGAGGTTATGAATGGACAAGAGGGCATCACACATGATACATTGTGAATGTTGTGGTAGAGGAGTCACCGATAGAGAAAAAGGTGGTCGATTGGTGATCGTCTCTAGGGGGTATAAAGAATGGATATATTTATTTCTCAGGCAGTAGGGGGTGCTCACATCAGAGACTTAAAATAAGAACATACTCCACAAATGAAAAGAAAACACTTATGAAATAAAATCACCAAAATTAAATATACATATCATCTGGTGTAACTTACACCATTGGGGCAACTACTAATTTCTTAGACATATAAAAATCCAAAATTAAGTCTTAATACTCGCTACTGATCACGACACATACATATAAATCTTTCAAAATTGTCATGTTTTATTTTTATTATTATTGTTTAATACTTTTTAGAGAAAAGGTGGTCGATTGGTGATCGTCTCTAGGGGGTATAAAGAGTGGATATATTTATTTCTCAGGCAGTAGGGGGTGCTCACATCAGAGACTTAAAATAAGAACATACTCCGCAAATGAAAAGAAAACACTTATGAAATAAAATCACCAAAATTAAATATACATATCATTTGGTGTAACTTACACCATCGGGGCAACTACTAATTTCTTAGACATATAAAAATCCAAAATTAAGTCTTAATACTCGCTACTGATCACGACACATACATATAAATCTTTCAAAATTGTCATGTTTAATTTTTATTATTATTGTTTAATACTTTATACATTAAACAACAATAACTAAAAAATATATTCTTCTAAAGTAACTTTGGACCTTTTAAGGCAACAACAAATAAAAATTATATCCATTCTATGTAACTTCAGAATTTTGGGCCAATGCTAATAAATCTTAAATCTTAAATTAATTTATTCAATAAAACTAATCACTATTCGACCTTGTTGGTATTTAGTGCAATAGGTATTATTGTAATCACTTCAACCTATTAATTTGCTTTAAAAATTGTGAGATACAAACATTTTCAAATTTTTTAAAGTTTAAACATTAGAAAAAAAAATATTGTATTTTTGAAAAAAGAAAATTTGAAAAGATTTATTTTTATACATTTTAATTAGTTAATGGTCAATAACATAATAATTTACTTGGAGAAATTCAAACATTTAGCATTAATAAATTAGAGAAAAATAAATATCTTAACAAAAATAAAAAGTTAAAGTTTGCACTTATATAATTTAATTATTTTTCACAAACATAAAAATTTATAAAATCACAAATATTATTTTGTATATTATTATACATTTTATTTTATTATAGTTGTCTTTTTATAAAAGACCAATTAAACCAATTTAATCAATCAAACTTAATTTACAAATGGTAATGACTTTTCAATAATCACTTCTACTATCATTTCATTTTCAAATTTCTAAACAATAATATAGTATTTTATTTAAAATTTATTGAACATATATTTTATTTTTTCAAACAATTTTTATTATTTAATTTAATCTTAATTTTTTAAAATTTCTTCTACATTTTTATTTTTTAAATATGTTAACATGGAATCATTGTAGTCAAAATATTACAATTAAAAAACTCTGCTCATAAAATCTAAATATATTTCTCTTTAGAAAGGAACTATGTGAGGGCACTTGTTTCAAATAATTCTAACAAACACAAATCACATATAGTTCATTCAATCAAGGGAACCAACACAAAGTAAATTCAACTCCTCTCGCACACTAGTCACGCTTCAGAAGTCCTAGTATATATATATATATATGGGGACTACCTGTTTTTCGAAAATAAAGACACCCCCCTACATTCGGTAACTTTAGAAAGCACCCTGGAGAATTCTGTAACGCAATCTTCCGTTAATTCATTCCTTAACCCATTTTGAAAAAACAATTTCAAAGCCTAAAAGCTATGGACGTGCGTTTTATAGATCAAGGTCACCATGTTATACTGGACAATAGAATTGTGCAGGTCACGATTTCGAAACCTGGGGGGATCATTACAGGATTACGTTATGGAGGCCTTGATAATCTGCTTGAAGTTCTTAACAAAGAGACTAACAGAGGGTAAGCAATCTTTAAATATATATCTATATATACTGCTCGATTATTTGTTTACGTACTTTAAATTATTATTTATTTATGTAATTGACATTATTTTTTTGGTTGCTTTATAGGTATTGGGATCTCAATTGGAACGAGCCAGGAGGCAAGGATACTTTTGATGTGTAAGTCATTTATATGTTGCCTCTTCTTAAATTTATATAATTATTTTATTTTTCAGAGTTAATCGTGGTTAAATTTCTGAAAATTAGGTAAATTCCAGACGGTAATGTACCGTGCTTAGGACAAAACATCGTGCACTTTATAGTTTTTTCTTGAAAGATTTCGTAATCTTTTATTTGAGAGTAGCTTGTACACAGTGTAACAAGTTGTAAAAGTTTTCTGGATCAGACTTCGTAGGTAATTTATAAGGATTAATTGGATTGTATTTAGGATAGTTAGGTTAATTACAGACCATGATCGAATAGATTGCAGCATGCTTAAATGTTTAACTATTTACAAGTGTTAATAGTGGTTTATTTATGATAATTAGGCGAATTTCAAGCCATGATGGACTAGATTGTAGCATGCTTATATGTTAAGCTATCTATTAGAGTTGATAGGGTTTTATGATATTTGGGCAAATTGCAAACCGTTGTGGACTAGGTTGTAGTATGCTCAGGACAAAAATACCATTCAATCTATAGGCTTTGTATAAATACTTTGCTTTTTTTTGAGGGCCATTAGAGGTTTGGCTACGATATTTAGGCCGTTTGGAGACCATGATGATGAGATTGTAGCATGTTTAGGATATAAATGCCGTGCCATTTTATAGCCTTTTCTTAGATACTTTGTTATTTGCAAGGTTTAATAGGGGTTTATTTATGATAGTCAAATTGTAGACTTTTAACTAGAATGTAGCATGGTTAGGATAAAAGTACTATGCAGTTTATAGCCCTTTGCTTCGATATTTTGTTATTTACAAGGGTTAGTAGGGTTTTATTTACTAGAATGATGTGAATTGCAGACTGAGATGGTCAAGATCGCAGCATGCTTAAATGTTTTGCTATTTACAAGGGTTAATAGGAGTTTGTTTACAATATTTAGTGAAATTGCAAACCTTGATGGACAAGATTGTAGCATATTTAGGATAAAATTCCCTGCAATTGATAGCCTTTTTTATAAATTTTTTATTTATATGGGTCAATAGGGGTTTGTTTACTATATTTAGGAAATTTTCAGACCTTTCCTTAAATATTTTCCTTTTATGAAGCTTGGCTGGTTTTTAAGGATAACTACACAAATTGCAGACCATGATGAACTGGGTTGTAGCATGTTTAGGACAAAAATACTGCCCAATTTATGGCCTTTCCTTAAATATTTTGTTATTGATATAAGGGTTTTGGCAAATTGTAGACAGTGATGGACTACATCATGGCAAGGTTAGGACAAAAATGCCATGCAATATATAGCCTTTCTATATAAATTTTTTTATTTACAAGGGTTTATACAGGATTATCTATGATAATTAGGCAAATTTAGAGATCGATGGACTAGATTGTAGTATGATCAGGTCAAAAATAATGTGCATTTTATAGCCTTCGCTTAAATAATTTATTGTTTACAAAGGTTAATTGGGGTGTATTTATGATAATTAGACAAATTTCAGATTGCAATGGACTAGGTTGTTTCATGTTTAATGCAAAATATAATACGATTTACAGTAGTTGCTTCAATATTTTGTTATTACAAGGATTTCTTTTTGATATTGGGCGAATTGCAGACCATGATGGACTAAATTGTGCTAATTATAGCCCCTCCTTAAATGATTTGTCATTTATAACAAATTTAGGGTTTATTTCCATTAAATAAGAAAATTGCAGACCATGTTTAGCTGGATTGTAGGATGCGTAGGACAAAATACCATGCAATTTATAGGATTTGCTTAAATATTTTTTTATTTACAAGGATTTATTGGGGTTTATTTCTGATATTGGGCGAATTGCAGACCATGATGGACTAGATCGTGCAAATTATAGCCCTTCCTTAAATGTTTTGTTATTTATAAGAGAATTAGGGTTTATTTCCATTAAATAAGAAAATCGCAGACCATGATTAGCTGGATAGTCGGATGCTTAGTACAAAATACCATTCAATTTGTAGCATCTTTTAATTTTTTTTAAATCTACAAGGGTTAATAGGAGTTTGTTTACAGTATTTGTTAGTTTTAGGATCATAAATGAATTACGCAGAATTACAACAACATAGAGCAATGAACACAACAGATACCCTGAGAAAACCCTCCTCTAGGGAGAAAAACCCAGCAAAATATATCTCATATATTTTAGGAATAAGAGCAGAAATCTGCTTTACAATATGGCCCAAGCACAGGACTGATTCATAGTAATGAAAGGTAGTGCCTTTCCTAGGCACGTAAATACAAATAATATGGTTTCTCCTTGATAATAATTTACTTGATGCAAAATGTCAATCTGCTGTAGGTGATCAATCTCCTCCTTGAAGTGCAAATTCTTCTTGCTTCAATCAGATTACCAATGAAGTGAAAACATCTTGTATATATACGCATTGAGATGTCTCTTTATGAAAGGTCGCCTCTCTTCACGAAAGGATACGACTTTTAATAATAAAATAGCAAGTCGGCCAGAGATATTTTAACATTAATATTATTTGAATTTGATGGAGAAAACTATCTCCCACTGCTATAAACATCAACACTCCCTCTTAGCTAGGGTGAAAGATCCCTTCTATAGGTCTGCTGTAATATTGTATTCTGAAATTGTGTTTTCCTTTTTCTGAATGTTTTCTTTCCGTAGTAAACGGAAATTTGCAGAAGGGTTTGTTTGTTTTTTCTTTTGTTTTTGAGTTTTGATGAATTTTGCAACAGGTAAATAATTGAAATGCAATAACATAAATAACTTATGGAATTAAAACCCAAGTACAGCCAAATCAAATTACGTATGGGCAGAATTTCTAGATATTTAATCAAATAAGGAACTGATTATATATTCTCAATAATTCAGGTAGAATACAATGACAAACAGCCCAACATGAATCGTTGAAGTTAAACTAAACCAGAAGAAGAGTGGCGGCCAGATGAAGGAGTCCCTTGTTGATGCGCTGCTGTGATAAAAAGTGGCTGTTAAGTACAGCCGTACAGTTACAAAGGCTGCCAGGTACAGCCGTACGAATAGAAATCCTCACAAACTGAAATCGCCCTTTTATGACTGCTGCGTTCTGTCAAACTTTCCAGCTCCTCCCAAGGGAACACTGAATAATCTCCCACTGAGTCTGAAATAAAATCCACTGTATGGGGGCTACGTCCCAAACAGGCCAGCAATTGGGGTTTGGCGTCCCAATGCTAAAACTCCTCCTGAGTCCAAAGCGCACTTCACAAAAATCTAATATGTCAAAATGATAATCATTAAAATCTTGTTTTTGCCTCTTATAGCCTCTTTTTACTAAGTCGAACCCTAAAAGTGATCCAAGGAGCGCTTAAGTCATAATTTGTTATAATTCCATTTTAAGAGGCCAAGTGCATAGAAAATTGATCCTTTTTCCCCATTAATAGAGATCCGTCCACCGAAAGGTTCTGACTCAAGAATGAAATATTTAGGAAAGTCCGAGACCTTTCTAACGAGCTATTACACCCTAGTGCACGCAGCCAGATGAGGCCAAAAACCCTTTATTACACCAAAATGGCTATAAGCTTAGCCTTATTTAATAAAAAAGACGGAAACTTAGGAAATATTAAAATTATAACCCAAGTAGCCACAAAATGCCCAACTGACATCACGAACCAACAAATCATCTTGTCACCTGTCTGTGACTGAAGTCGGAAATCAAGGATCCACTGACAGTCTCATCCCTAAAATCTAGGGATGCTCCTAAAATCTAGGAAACAAGCCCTATCTCTTTGAAACTGAACCCAAAGAGTAATCTCATGGAGTCCCAACCCTGGGCATGACCATACCTCCTAAAAAGTAGGAATAACCCCCATAAATGTAGGAACTGCCTCCTAAGAACAAGGAATGTCTCCCAACTAATCAATAACTGTCAGAACACCAAGTCCCCAACACTGAATAACCAAACTGGGTCTCTATCCAACCCTGTCAACCTACAAGATCCCATAATAAGCTGACTCACATGTCTCTGCTAGACTGGGCTAGAGTGGGGACATGACATAGGGAGGTATTTTTTTTTTCAATAATCCTCATCTCAGAGATGTACAAGAGTTCACAACGTGATATCGTCCATCATGGCTACTCCCATGTATGGAAAGAACATGTGCACAAGTGCCCATTAGGGAGTCACTCAACGTGATGTCATCATCTCATCATGATGTCCACCATGGCTGCTCCTAGAGGATGGATAGACACACATACAAGGAAATCATCACGGAGTCTCTCAACGTGATGTCATTTAGTCACTCAACATGACATCCACCATGGCTACTCCCAGAGGGTGGAACGAGGGCTTTCACCTCAAATTTCTCTGTCACAGAGAAAGATTCATTAACAAGGGCTTTCACCTCAAATTTCTCCGTCACAGAGAAAGATGCATTATCTCAAGCTACAAGAGATTACTGACGCTGAGTCTTCCTCTCAACAAGGGCTTCATTCTCCACAACTCCAAGCTTGTCTCGAAAATGCACAAACTTCACTTTGGAGAGAGGTTTGGTGAGAATATTAGCCTTCTGCTCATTAGTGCAAAGGTATCTCAACTGAATAGCTTTCCTTACTACCATATGTTTGATGTAATGATATTTGATCTCAACATGTTTTGTTCTGTCATGAAACACTGGATTGACAAATAGCTTCACACAGCTTTGATTGTCACAATGAATAATGGTTGGCTCCAATGATTTTCCAAACAATCCTGCAAGGAGCTTCCGAAGCCACACTGCTTCTCGAGCTGCAACACATGCTGCAATATATTCTGCCTCTGCAGTGCTTAGTGCCACTGAAGATTGCTTCCTGCTACACCAAGAAATTATTGTAGACCCCAAGCTAAAGCAACATCCAGAGGTGCTTTTCCGATCAGCTACACTCCTTGCCCAATCAGAATCAGAATAACCTTGCAAATTTAGATTTGTACTGGAAGTATATCTCAAGCCATATCCAACTGTGCCACGCAAGTATCTCAAGATATGCTTAGCTGCAATTAGATGAATCTACCTAGGTTCACACATGAACTGATTGAGAGCACACACTGCATAGCAAATATATGGTCTAGTATTGACTAGATACATCAACGATCCAATCCGCTGCTTGTACATAGTAGGATCTACCAGACCTGAACTAGTTGCAGACTCACTTAACTTCTTAAAATTAGTTTCCATCGGAGTAGACATGGATTTACAATCCATCATTCCAAATCTCTTCAAGATGTCTATGGTGTATTTTCCTTGATTCAGAATAATCTCATTGGGTCCTTGCCACACTTCCAATCCTAGAAAGTAATGCATAAAACCTAGATCCTTCATCTCAAATTCAAAAGTTAACTCCTTGCATTTGATAATGAGATATTCTGCTCCAGTAAGAAATAGATCATCAATATAAAGAACCAAGATTAAGGCCTCACCATCAACTATCTTGAAGTAAAGATTTGAATCAACATCATTCTTGGAGAAACCCAAACTTATCAAGTATTGATCAATCCTCTCATACCAAACATGAGGAGCCTGCTTAAGACCATACAAGGCCTTCTTCAATTTACAAACATGAGACTCTTTCCCATGAATAAAAAAACCATCAGGTTGTTCAATGTATACTTCTTCAATTACACCATTAAGGAATGCTGTCTTCACGTCCATTTGATGTAGCTTCCATCCCTTAGCTGTTGCAATAGCAATAGTAGTTCTGATGGATGTATAGCGAGCAACCGGAGCAAAAGTTTCTTCATAATCTATTCGCTCTTTCTGAGAGAATCCTCTGGCCACAAATCTAGCTTTGTACTTTTCAATACTTCCATTAGCTGCATGCTTGATCTTAAAAAGCCATTTAGAAGATACAACTGATTTTCCTTCAGGGCTTGGTACAATGTCCCAAACATCATTCTTGATGATAGATTGATATTCTTCAGCCATAGCATCTCTCCATACTTGCTGACTGGATGCTTTCTCAAGACTGGAAGGTTCAGAATCAATGATATGACTCATTAATGCTACATAGCCTGGAAACTTCTGTGGTCTTTTGCTTTCTCTGAATGTGCCTCTAGGAGCTGAAAACTTTTCTGCCTCCTGCATTATTTTCTTAGCCCATAGAGGTCTCTTTCGACTTATGACAATATCTTTTGGTCCCTCAGTAGGTTCCAAAGGCTCAACTGGATCAATAGCATCTTCTGGTTTAGTAAACTCCCTCTGAATCTCAAGAGTATGATCAACATCCATGTCCTGAGGAGTCTCCTGGTCTTCATTATCTATCTCTATGAATGAACCTTTAGATCTTTTGAATGCAACATCTTCTTTAAAAGAGACATCCCTGTTGATCTCTATTTGTTTCTGTCCTGGAATGTAGATCCTGTAGGCTTTTGATGATTCACTATAACCCACAAATAATCCTTTCTTGCCAGATGGTTCTAACTTAGTTCTCTTATATGTAGATCCTGTAGGTTTTTGATGATTCACTGTAACCCACAAATATTCCTTTCTTGCTAGATGGTTTTAACTTAGTTCTCAAATGACTAACCTCAGGCTTCACACCTGTGAAGGCTTCTTTAGGAGTCATATTCTCCAAAATATGATGAGGGCTCCGATTCTGAACATACACTGCAGTTCTAGATGCTTCTGCCCAAAGGAAGATTTGCAAGTCTTGATCATGAATCATAGCTTTGGCTGCCTCAACTATAGATCTATTCTTCCTTTCTGCAACTCCGTTTTGCTGTGGATTGTAAGGAACACAAAACTCCCTCTTAATCCCTGCCTCAATACTGAAGTGACGGAAGTCTCTAGAAGTGTATTCTCCTCCGTTATCAAATCTCAGAACCTTGATTCTTTTCTTGGACAAAGTTTCTACTTGAGCCTTAAATTCTTTGAATTTTTCAAGCACTTCTTCAGATTCCTTAGACTTCAAAAAATAAATCCAAGTCTTTCTAGAGTAGTCATCAATGAAAATTACATAATACCAAAAACCACTCAAGGATGCCACAGACATTGGGCCACACAAATAAGAATGAATAAGATCTAGAATACATTTTGATCTTCTTTCACTACTATGAAAAGGACCCTTAGTATTCTTACCCAATGCACATCCTTTACAAGTATCATCATGCTCCTGACTGAGCTTCGGAAGGCCAATGACCATCTTCTCCATGGATGGAAGAGCTCTAAAGTGAAGATGAGCAAGTCTCCTATGCTATAGCTCACACGAACTAGAGGAATCATTCATTAATGCTTGAATTGGATGAATGGAAAGTCTATAAAGACTCTCTTGCCGAACACCAATCACTCGGGCTGTCTTGATGCTAGAGTTCTTTGGCCAAGCAAGAACTTTTCCTTTAGAAAATGCAACCTGATAGCCTTTGTCCACCAAGGCTGAAATTGATACAAGATTCCTCTTGATACCTGGAACGAACAAGACATAACTCAAATGAAGAGAGATGTCGGAATCTAAGTGAAGAGAAGAGTCTCCAACACCTTTCACTAAGTAGCACGCATCATCTCCGATTATTACTTGAAGGTTGGTTTCTCTCTCCACCGATTTAGAAAGCTGCTCTCTATATCCTGTAATGTGACGAGAAACGCCACTATCAATCAACCATGTGCTGCTATCAGTTGGGACATTGCTTGATAGGGCTCAGATAAATAGAAATCCAATTGAATTATCTCTTGATTCCTTCTTAGGAGAGACATCATCCACATCTGCAGTAGCAACATGTTGCTTTGGTCTTGTTGCACAATCTCTCGCATAGTGACCATACTTGTCGCACTTGAAGCATTGTACATGGGAGAGATCCTTCTTTGATTCAGGAGCATCATCTGATTTCCTGTTTCTATTCCTCTTGAAATTTCCTTTTCTCCCTTCTCTTCCTTTCCTCTTTGAAGTTTGAGCAGCAAGACCCTGATTCTCTTCATTGATAGAACTTCGCCCATTTCCTCTTGCCGCTAGCCTAGATTCCTCTTGAATACAATTCGCATGAAGGTGATCAAACTTGGGCAATTTGGATCTTCCACTTATACTTTGAATGAAGGGCTCCCAAGATTGAGGAAGGCCATTCAAAGCCAACATAACTAGATCTCGATTTTCGATCATATCTCCAATGGCACATAGTTGATCCTTCAACTCAGTGATCTTCATGAAGGAGATGATAGATTCTCCTTTAGCCATTTTGATGTGATGAAGTTGTTGCCTCAATGCAAGAGCTATGCTGGTGTTATTAATCTCATACATACCTTGTAGAGTCTCGAACATGGCTTTGGCCGTCTTCAACTTAGATATGATAGGCACAAGGTGGTCCTTCACGGAATCTATCAAGATCTTTCTTGCCTTAGTGCCATTCCTCCTCCATTGAGTCTTCTCAGCATCATCGGTTGGTTCAGGCACATCATTCTCCATGAATTCCAGACGATCATTTTCCTCTAGTGCAATAAGGACTCTGAATTTCCAAGAGGTGAAGTTTGATGCACCGTCAAGTCTATCTTCAACCTTGAGACCATTCACCATTTTCGAGGCTTGGATAGACTCCCTTGGAATCAGAAGATGAGTAAATAACTTCGCTGCTTACTCAAATCTGATCACGATCTTGCTTGAACTTGCTCTGATACCATGTTAGTTTTAGGATCATAAATGAATTACGTAGAATTACAACACATAGCAATGAACACAACAAATATCCTGGGAAAACCCTCCTTCTCTAGGGATAAAAACCCAGCAAATTATATCTCTTATATATTTTAGGAATAAGAGCAGAAATTTGCTTTACAATATGGCTCA
The DNA here is from genome assembly GCA_037957365.1 of Torreya grandis. Lineage (NCBI taxonomy): Eukaryota > Viridiplantae > Streptophyta > Pinopsida > Cupressales > Taxaceae > Torreya > Torreya grandis. The sequence continues at coordinate 1,709,851 of JARHVA010000477.1, forward strand.
AGCACAAGACTGATTCACAATAATGAAAGGTAGTGCCTTTCCTAGGCACAAATATACAAATAATATGGTTTCTCCTTGATAATAATTTACTTGATGCAAAATGTCAATCAGCTGTAGGTGATCGATCTCCTCCTTGAAGTGCAAATTCTTCTTGCTTCAATCAGATTACCAAATGAAGTGAAAATGCCTTGTATATATACACATTGAGATGTCTCTTCATGAAAGGTCACCTCTCTTCACCAAAGGATACGACTTTTAATAATAAAATAGCAAGTCGGCCAGAGATATTTTAACATTAATATTATTTGAATTTGATGGAGAAAAATATCTCCTACTGCTATAAACATCAACAGTAATTAGGTGAATTTCAAATTGTTATGAAGTTGATTGTAGCATGTTCAAGACAAAAATAACATGCAATAAATAGTGCTTGGATAATTTGTTAATTGCAAGGGTTAATAGTGGTACTGGTTTATCTACAATAATTACGCAAATTGCAGACTGTGCAGGACTAGCTCGTATCATGTTAGGACAAAAATACCATGCATTTTATATGCTTTCCTTAAATATTCTGTTATTTATAAGGGTTAGCCAGGGTTTAAGTAGGATAAATTATAGCCTTTGCTTAAATATTTTGTTATTTACAAGGGTTAATAGGGGTTTGCTCATGATATTTAGGTGAATTGCAAACCATGATGGACCAGAGTGTAGCATGTTTAGGAAAAATACTGTGCAATTTATAGCCTTTTGCATAGCTATTTTGTTCGTTGTTTTTGGCGAAGTACCCTTTCTGGGGTAAACTTTGGTTTAGTTGTCACAGCTGAGGGGTATCTCTTCCATCAGATTCACCGGGGACTGCACTTAGCCTTGGGGTATGCTGCACCATTATGTTGGATGCAATATTTTACCTGATTTTAACGCTTTATCATGTCTTGTGGGGTTTGATCTTGGGTCTCTGTTTCAAAAGCCCATTTGATTTGACAACTTGAACTCATCCCATTTAACACTGTTTGCTTAGATATTTTGTTAGTTACAAAGGTTAATAAGGGGTGACTTATGATATTTAGGTGAAATGCAGAATGTGATGGATTAGATCGTAGCATGTATGGGACAAATATGCTGCAATTTATAGCCTATAGTCTTTTGCTTTGATATTTTGTTAAGGGTTTTTTAAAATGATAATTTGGTGAATTCAGACCATAATGGATGAGATTTTAGTGTGCGTAGGATAAATATGCCATGCAATTTACAGCCTTTACTTATATATTTTGTTATTTACAAGGGTTATTAGGGGTTTAGTTTCTATAATCAATCAAATTGCAGACCGTCATGGATTACTGTGTGTTTTATAGGCTTTTGTTACAAAGGTTAATAGGGGTTTATTTATGATAATTTGGTGGAGTGCAGACCTTAATGGACTAGATTGTAGCATGTCTAGGATAAAAGTTCCGTGCAATAGGGGTTTATTTATGATAATTTGGTGGAGTGCAGACCTTAATGGACTAGATTGTAGCATGTCTAGGATAAAAGTTCCGTGCAGTTTATAGCTTTTGCTTAAATATTATTATTTTTAAGGGCTTATAGGAATTTATTTTCAATAAATATGTAAATTTCAAATCATGATAGATGAGATTGTAGCTTGTATGGGATGAAAATACTCCACAATTTATATCCTTTCCTTAAATAATTTGTTATTTATAAGGATAATTTTGATGTGTAAGTGCAAAACCTTAAGCCATTTATTCATTGCTTTTTCTATAATATGTTGTTTCTGTTGACCATTTTGGTTCTGCAGGCCAAAATCGGTCCCCTTTTTTCCCTGCTGTTCTGAGCCAGTCCATCTTTCGATTTTGCACAAGTCTGGCCGTTTCTACGGACTCTGCAGGCGTTTCTACAGACTCTGCAGGCATCTTTCTACGAATTCTGCAGGGGAGTTTTCTACGGACTCGGCAGGCAGAGACAAGTTCCCGACACTTAGTCGCAAAATGGACCATTTCAAGTGCCCCTGCGGAGGGCAGTTTCGGACTCAAGAGCCCTTGCGGAGGGCAGGGAACACTTTCAGAAGGCCACAGATAAAAGCCGAAAAGGTAAGTTTCCTTCGGAATTTTGTTTAAGGCAAAGAAGAGAATTTCTTTGGACAAAATGTCCGAAGGAATTCCTTCGGACAATTTTGTCCGAAGAAATTCTTCGGAAGAAAATCCCGCCACAAAAGACAAGGGCCGAGGCAAAAGACTTAAGCGATTTCTTTCAGACTTTTTGTCCGAAGGAATTCCTTCGGACAAAAAGTCCGAAGAAATTCGGGAGAGGCCCGCGGGAAAAGGGCCCGAGAGAAATTCCGAAGGTCAAAGGCAAAGTGGTCGAAACAATTCTTGCGGACTTTTTGTCCGCGGGAAAAGTAGCTGAGGGAAAAATCCGCGGGAAAAGTGGCCGAGTGAAAAGACTCGGGGAGATAAGCGAAAAGCGAAGGAAGAAATCCTTCGGACAAAATGTCCGAAGGATTTCAAGACCAAGGCGCTGAAGGACCCCGAAGGGCAGGTGCCCTTGCAGGGGACTCTCAGCCAAAAAAGAAAGACACATCTCCAAAGCCGAAGGGACACCTTCCCTTCGGGAGGGTCCAAAACAAAAAGACCGAAGGTAAGGGAGCGACAAAGAGGCCGAAGCAAAGGAAAAGGCCAAAAGAATTCCAAGGGGTGACGGGCCCGAAGATGTCAAAGTCAAGCACAACGAACTAGCCGTTGGAAGTTCAAACGCAGTGACGGGTGCGCAGACGTCAAATTTAAGGCTCGTGAAATAGCCGTTGATTTTGAAAAGTCCAAAGAAGAGCCCAAGGAACTCAACGACCCGCCAAGAAGATAGCCCCGAGGGCCGAAGGAGCCAAAAAGAGACAAAGCCAGGAAGAGACAAAGTGCAGAAACAGACAAAACGGACCAGGTGGCAAAGGAGAGGCGAGTTATTTCTGCAGTTGGAACAGTGCTTGCCAAGTGGTCATCAAACGGCGCAAACAGTAAGCGGCATGCCCTGTTTTCTCCACTTTACATAAATGAGCAGACAAACCGCGTGATATCTTAAAGGAGTAGTCTTGTTTGTAGAAAAAGAGGTGCGGCCTATGTGTTCACATTAATGTTTAAACGCCAAAGTCAAGACCGGCGATTACACAGCATGGTTTTAGCAGGCCTCTTCTAGAAGAATGACATTAGCAACAGTGACTTCCTCTTCCCGATGCTCTCAATGCACATGTGCCAGCTTGTCAAAAGAGCGCCAAAAGTCTTTTTCAAAGGGGCGCCTTTAATTCTTCTCCTCTTTATATATATTGTAGACTTCTCATTTGGAGAAAGATCCATCTCTCAGCCTATAAGGCAAAAGCTCTGCGCAAAAAATCTCTGGGTTTGTAAGGCAGAACTTTGCCGGATTTTTACCTTGAATCAAGACTTAGCAATTTTTACCTCCATTTGAACTTGCACTCACGCATATGTCTATGTTTTTTTTTTGTGTTAAGTCATTTTCTTTTATGCTTTTCATAGAACAATTTCAGCATGTCTAGTGCATTGTGAAGTTTCTTCTTCTATAGGTATGCCAGAAGTGTTTACAGTAGGAATATAGGTGCATGTGAATAGGCTGCCAAAGTGTGTCTCAGAACACATTTGATAGTTCTTCCGCCCTGTATCTCTACGGACCCCTGACTCACTGATACAAAAGAGTTTCCCACATCGGATGAAGTGTATGGCAGCTTCTTGGTGAAAAGTGTATGTTCGGGCTGAGTGTATCAACTTTTTTGGTGTATCACCTCCTTTTAGTTTAGGTTTAGGTTCTGTTTTCAGCATCCTTCTCCCTTTTCATCCCCCCTCCCTTTTTTCATTTATTTGTTAGCAGTAGGGAATCCAGGACCTAAAAGATACATCAAAGGGAGCTAGCCCTTATCTAGAGACTCTCCCCCCAGCTTCGCTGGTCCCACAGGCGAGAGGGGAGTTTCCATTGTTGCGTATGGAAGACAGGAGCTCAGCCTCCTACCTAGGGTGCAATCCACTGCGTCAACAGTTTCTTATAGGCAAATTCCCCTTTTCGGAATGACCTTAGGCTTAGATGCCATAACCCAGGCACATTGAGTTTGATGTTGTTTTTTACCCAATTTTAACACTTAACATGTGTCCTGGAGATCTGAACCCAATACTCCACTATAAAAGTGAAATGTCCTCAAATTGGACAAATTACCTGAAAAACTGATTTTTATGTCAAACCCTAACAAAAGAAGGAATTCTCATTTTTAGAACAGCAAACCCTAGCTGATCTCATATGCCAAAACAATAGCATAAATTATGCTAACACCAATGCAATACTTGGACAACTCAAACTTGCCAAAATAGCCCTTCAAAGGGTGAATTGAAATTCTAAACCCTAGGTGTCCCCCGCTAGAAAAAATCAGATTTATTTCCTGCTGATTATAACCACTTCTAGAAGAATATATTACTCCAAAATGACTTAAAATATTATTCAAATATTCAAGAAATATTATAGAAAATTCAGAATCATGTAAGGGTATAAAAAGATCTTCAAACCCTACTAAATAGCCTCCAAATCAATTTGCCACATGCTGGAAAAATATATAAAATATTTTAGAATATTTTAGGGCAAATATGACCCTCAAAACATGCCAAAAATCCACCCAATACAAGTTGCCCATGTGCAGAGATATTACAAATAATTCAGAATATTATTTAGGGCACAAAATCACCCAAAACTGGTGCAAATCAGCCACCAACTAAATTGCCAACTTTCTCAAGTAGTTTGCTGCCCTAGGAGAGAACTTTCCGCTGAAAATCTGAATGTTTAAGTGCAAATACAGCCCTTGGATAGAGCTGCCTTATGAAGAAAGATGGAGGTTTTTGTCCCCAACTCTTTTGTGCACTTGAAGGGTTTCTTCCTCAAGTCATGAATTCAAGCTTGACATACTTGAGCATAAATTTCCATATCAAAATTAGCATGCCTCCAAATGAAACCTTCCTTTGCTTTTATACAACTCCCCACAAGGGGCATGCCCAAAAGGGAGGGAAACATATATTCAAATCATAAGGAAGATTGCTTTTAAAACTCTTACTTTAGTCAAGTGACGCCCAAGACCCTTAAGGGCTCCAATTTAAGTGGATCTTATAACATAAAGTAATTTTTAAAGTACCTTTTACATGTATTTATTCAAAATCACTTATTTCCCTTTTTTTCTCTTTTTCCTTAGCCCTTGAGAAACAAGTGAGGCTAAGGGTCTTCAATCGTTTCATGTCCAAAAGGGGGACATGACAAAAAGCTCCCTAAATTCATCTCCCATCTTCTTGAAATATTTTGTTATTTATAAGGATTAATTGGGGTTTAATTTCAGTTATTATGTAAATTTAAGACCACGATGGACTAGATTGTAGCTTGCTTATGACAAACATGCTGTGCAATTTATAGCCTTTTTTAAAACATTTTTTTATATGGAAGGGATCTCAAGGAAGACAAGAAATTTATAAATGAAAATGGTCTTCAAGTTTTCCATACCATCAACATCCCTAATAGGCCATTTAATGCCAGAAATATCATCTATAAATGGCAAACCAGAGATACAAAGTAAGAATATTCTATTATTTTTTAATGTGAAAATAGTCTCTCAAATCAACTCATCACAAAACAAGGTGAAGTAACTTTAAACAATGTCTGACAAATGCCAACAAGATGAGTTAGAGTTACTGCAGAAAATTAACTTTCCAAAAGAAGAAATAAAGAATAAGAATAATGCTGGATTTGGAGGATGCCAGGCTGCTGATTTTGCCTAGAAAATTGCTGTTAAAATTTAGCCTATGATAGGGTGATTAGAGAGTGAAGTCCAAGGACAATCAGCTTGAGAAGAATTTGTTCAAGCAGGCTTCCAAGGTATAAGATTGGCACAATCATCTTGTGAAACTTGGAAGCAGTTGAGAAAGACCAAAATGGACTTAAGGTTGATCTATCAAGGAAAGAGCTGGTAGCAGATCAGTTTAGCAACTGCTGCACTGCTAACACTAAGCCATCTGCTTTATCTAAGTCTCGCCCTATTTCTTGTGTATTGTCAGCACAGATGTTGACCACTCTTAAGAGGGTGGATAGATGCAGGCAGACGTATAGACATTTTGTTAGACATGTAATTAGTTAATAAATAAAGACATTATGATTTTTAGTAATAAATATGTGCAAAGTGATATACATAAAATTAATTAAATTAGGTCTTGGTTATTGGTGGTTGTGATCTAGGTGGGAGTTTGGGACACAACTTTGGAGAAATATTGGAAAACTAGTATTTCATCTTGATGGGGCTGTAACTTCTTCACTGTTAATTGGAATTTAAAACCTTTTAATGAGTTGGAAAGCTTAGGACGTGTACAACATGATGAAAGAGTGCAGAATTACATTTGGCAAAGTTTGACTCCCAAAAACCACTCAGAAAGGCTTGAAATTGGAAAAATACGAAAATCCAGAAAATTCCAGAAGTTCAAGAAAACTAAAATTGTGTTTGACGAGTTTCATGATGTGATAGATCCTCTCAACTTCTTGGGGAAATACTAATCACATGGATTTTCAGATTCCAGGCTGAATCACTTAATTTTCTATTTTTGGACTGTTCGTTTTCTGCTTAAAATAACTATAAAAGAATTTCACCTGAATGGAATAATCATTGTGCTGTAGCTTCACATATCTTCTTAGAAAATAACTATCTTCTTGTAAATTACTCAGTTTCTCAATTAAGCTTCATTCACATTGCTGTATCATGGTTCATTGCTTTCATAACACATTAAGTTCCTAAAATTTAGTGTTTTGTCCACCAACTTGCCAATTAAATCCGGATTAAATTGCATATGAGAATTTACCTTCAACGAACATATTCAGCATTGACTATCCTATATGAACATCTCTCTTCGATCACCAAAGGAGCTCTCTTTGATCTAACCATAGATCACATTGCCTATGTCGACTGGATAGCTTGCATGTTACTAGTGTGCATAATGAATTTATTCCTATTTCTAGAAATGAAGCAATTCCATTAATTTGAAACTGTATTATTGTAATTCAAGCAATTATAGTCCCTAAGAGGAGAATCTTTATATTTTAGCAGAAGATTCTTGTGAATAAGATAGATTATAACTACAAAATTAGATGGGAAGCAAGATTGTAAATTAAAAATGTTAATAAAAGAGATGTCCTATTGGGAGTGACTATTTATAATTGTTTAGGAAGATAGTTGCAATCTAAATAATGTTATAGAGTTTTCAATTAAATCATCTCTAGCTTCACTAGCTAGATGTTAGCATTTAACCATCGTTCACATAACCGTAACCGACGAGTACTCGCCAAGGAGAAATTTTGAGTGATAGGAGAGTATTCGACAGAGCTGGTCAAATAATTGGGAATAACCGACAAAGGCAAAAAATACTTAAATTTATCAAAAAACATTTTTTTTAGAAATTGCAGAAGCAAAATAACCAAATGAGTTTGTAAAACATTGGGAAAGTGTTTTCTATTAGATTTGAATACAAATAAAGTAAAAAATCGCATAATCATGTGAATACAATTGTGACACTGTCAAGTTGTCAACAACAAACTAATATAGTGATATTTATTGTCTTATACAAGAATCTACAAGTACAAATTACAAGAATCTATAATTTTCTCTTTCTTGCTCTCTGGAAAACGGGAGACTGAGAAACTCTAGTCCTTCCACGCGGCTACTCTGCCTCGCTTTGTCTAGAAGGTTGCACCTACACCTGTGGCTCCACCTCTACCTTTGCCTCTCCCTCATCTTCAAGGATTTTCTTCAATCCAATCTCTCCTCTTGCTACAATTACACTCTCCATAGCTTGCCTCTCGAAATCAACAATTTCGTCCTTTGTGCACATGGGGTCCTCCCGTGCAATCCAATCATTGTAGGGATTGATCTCATCTAGATCGATAGGCTCCTCTGATATGTTCTCCAACTTCTTTGTTTGAAGTCGAAGGTTGTATCACAAAAAAACCAGGGCATTGAGGCGTTGTTGGCTCAAGTTGTTGCATTTCTTCGTGTGAATGACATCAAACAAATTTCAACTGCGCTCACATCCATAAGCGCTACAAGGTTACGATAAAATGCAGAGGGCTAGTCTTTGAAGATGTGGGGTATTCCCACACCAATCTTCCAACCACGACCGTGCAAACAAGATATTTAAATTTTTGTAAGTAATTAATAATTGTAAATTTGTAACTGGTAAGGTACAATTAAAAAATTCATTTTATATTCCCTGGTGACTGCATGGCTCTCCCTTGGATAGCTAGAGCTGAAGAAAAGAGGCTCCCACTTGCTTGCTTGTAGTTCTGCAACTTTGCAATAATGAGGTCCCTCACCTCAACGTCAGGTGTCATAATCTCAATGCACATTGAGAGCCCCTCCATAACCTCTCCACTAGCATCTGCGAATCCATTGAAGTTAAAAAAACTTGGGGTTAAGGTAGTACCCCGTTGCATGGATGGGTTGGTGGCGTTGATTATTCCACCTTTGATTAATCAAGTCCCAAATGGGATAAAATCTAGCACGATCCCCCCGTAATAGTTGTGGATGGCCTCTTTCGCCCTATCCATGGTCTCGTAGATATAACCCATTGGGTTTTGCTCCCCATCCATCACTCACAAAACCTTCACTAAAGGCTCCGACACCTACAAAGTTACAAACAAATTAAAGTTAGTGTTACAAACTTATAAATAAAATAAATACTTTAAGTTTTAAAAATTTAAAATAAAGGAAACGCCTTGAAGTTTATATTTAAATTTCAAGTTATCTTGATGATCTCTGTAGCTCTCGTTTCAAAGGCCTCATTGAAAACTGTCTTCTGAACCTTGACTTCATCAGTTTTCTTAGAATATGATGACTCCACCCATGCTTGAAACACAAACATCTGCTTCAAAGGAGACAACAAATTACAAATACTTTGCAACGTAAAAAAGTTCATTACAAACTTGGTGGCACCTATTTGAACAAACTCGTTTTCCTTGGTATACTCTCTCATCAAGTTGAGAACTTAAAGCTAATTGTATATATATATATATATTGTTATTTCTCTAGCTTTTTTTACAACTAGTCGTACCCAATAAAGTTTGCCTATGTGCTCTAAAAGAAGGTCAAGGCAATGGGTTGTACAAGGGGTCCATAAGAGTGATGGATGTCTCTCCTTGAGAAGTCTCTCATCTGCCACATATGTTGTTGCATTGTTTGTGATAACTTGAAAAATATTCTCGATGCCTACCTCTAAAACAACCTACTCTAGCATCAAGCTTAAAGTTTATGCATTTTTTATTTTGCTAGATGCATCAATAGACTTAAAAAAAACTAGCTCACCATTTGAAGTCACCAAAAAGTTGATGAGGTTGTGGTTTTTTCTATCCGTCCATCAATCAGAAAGAATGGTGCATCTGAATTTGCGCCACCTCTTCTACAATTACCTTTGCCTTTTAAAATTGCATTCTAGAGCAACTTCTCACTTAAGCCTTTTGGAGAGGGTGCCTTGTACCCTTTCCCTGCAACTGTCAATGCTGTCACCAAATATTTCTAGTACGGGCTCTTTGCTATGTTGAAGGGAAGGTTGTTGAAGTATCAAAATTTCTGCATATTTTATCTGCTTTTGCATGCCCCTCCTTGTTCCATCCTATACTTTGCAGCAAATGTTGTGTCTCATATGTGTTTTTAGGCACAAAAAAAAGTGTATCTGACTCGAACTCAATGAAGATGTGCCATGGTGCTTTTGTGGACCACGATTAGAGCCTACAATTTCTGTCATAGTTTTCTCTTCTTCTTCTACTAATGTGGGAGCAATGATCATTGTTAGGGCTGCTTGCATCCTTGCCCTCTAGCTTCTTTTCCTTCAACAATGCAAGCTTTGCAATCATCTTTCGTTTTGTCTCTTTCGTGACACTAGGACAAGGCGTGACGTCACGCGAATGAATACATGAAAGGTGGTTTTTGAGGCGATTGATGCCTCCTGACATCCTCTTCGAGCAAAATGAACAAATTGAAATTGTCTGAGAAGTTTCAACCTACACGACATATTTTCAAGCAACAGTGTGAGCATCAGGGGGAGCCGATTGGCTACCACTGACTGAATTTGACTCCAATGCACTAGCGGATGCCATTGTTCGCTAACAGATAACCTGAAAACATGTTTAAAACAACATTAAAAAATAAAAAAATAAAAGCATTTAATACAAATTAAAATACAATAAATAAATTATAATGACAAAATATTAAACGGAAACTAAAATGCATTTAATAAATAAATTGTAAACTTTGAGAACAATTCTTTACAATAAATATACAATAAATAAATTATAATGATAAACGGAAACTATAACGGTTAAAAAACAACATTTTTATCAAAAATTATGCTTAAATTGTAAATATTAAACATTAAAATTCAATGGAATGGATGAAATTTGAATGAAATGTATGAAATTAGAACAAAATGCATGAAATTTAAATATTAAAATTTAAAATATTTATCAAACAAGTTTATTTTAAATTACAATTTCTTTAAATGCTCGAAAATTAAAAAAAATAAAAAACAAATGTACTAACTTGGAAATTGCTTTGTTGAATTCTCCTTCCAATCTGCCTTTGAATGCTCCAAATCTTGTGTGAATGCAATGAAAGGGGGTGTGTTTCAATTTATAAGACATTTCTGCATGTTCTCAGAGTTTGGCGTGCATTTTCATTTTTTTGCAGCATTTTGACTGTGTTTTCTGGGTTTTTGTAGTGTGGTGAGTACTTGCTGGTTACTCGTGAATAATCGGTGAGTACTCATTGGAACACATAAAACCATCGGTTTTTTTACAGTGGTTTTGAATGGCGGTTAACCCCTCGAGGCGTTAGCTGGCGAGTAACCGAGCAACCGACGATTACTTGCCAGTTATGTAATCAATGATTCAAATCACAATCACCAAATCTGGCCGGATTTGCACAAAATTTCGCTGGATCCGGATTTTTTGGCCAACCCATATAAGTTCGTCCAAGTCAGCCTTCTTTTTTTCATTTTTTTGGTGCAAAAAAAGCCCAGAAACCATAATTAGCATATAATATTAACATTTTATATTATTTTATTGATTTTTTTCATTGTATTTGTCACTTATGCATATTTTTAAAACTATGCTCACTCACTCACTCACACACACACACACACATATATGTATATATTCCGGATCGGATTTTTCTGATTTTTTTCAAGAATTCCGGATTTCAGATTTTTTTGCCTTCCTGAATGGATACGGATTTCTGAACTTGGTAACTATGATTCAAATGCCCATCATAAGCCCACAATATTTAGCTTCAAAAAGCTTGTTGCATTCGTCTTGCTATTCTTCGCAGATTACTGCATAGAGAGAGTAACAAAGTTTGTAAGTATTTCTCAGAAAACGTCGTTCTTGAACTTTAGTCACAAGAATCAATGAATACCGATAAACAAAGCATGAGGAGGAGCTTCAATATGTAAAACTATAGACACAAACAGGAAACTACTCATTCTACTTTGTGTTCAACAAGGCTGCTCTCTGCATGAAAAACTGCACACTGGATACATGAATCATGATGCATGAAAAGAATGTGCTGAATGGATAAAATAATAGATACAAAGCATAAGACCCCAGATTCAGTTGGGAGTCAGGGCCCTCCATTGTCTGCTGAGAAACTGAACTTTTATGAATGCTTGAGGATATAATTGTCACGCTTCTTCATAATACCTCCCCATTGAGTTGATTGATGACTACTGTTTTGGCTATTCATTACATTGACAGTTTTTTTACTAAAGATACCTAGGGAGAGGGCCCTAGCCTAAGAAAACCTGTCAAAGCGTCATAAATTGTTAACCAAAAGCTCAAAAATTTAAGAATGTAAGGGCATGTTATCATGCAAATACTAGGAACGGAAAGAAAAGAACACCCCTGCAGTCAAGTGGGCAAAGAGGCTGTCGCCACCTTCTGCCACAGATTTAGGTGCTCAGACGCCTTGTAGCCAAGCTCCGAAAAGCGAACAAACTCTTGCTGAGCAAGAGGAGAGAGAGCTGGCTTATTGAAACCCAAGTTGGAATCTTCTAAGCCACCTGCCCATCCATATTACATTGACATTAACTATCGCATAGCTTTTTATCATTTGCTGTTATTGACTTCAATGGGCATCATTTCTGATTGTTAGTTGCCTCTTGCTTTCATAACCTGGAAAATCTTTTATTGTTGATTCAATATGTTTGTAAGTGACTGTCTTTGTATTTTAAAACTGTACAATATTTACGACTGCTCCCTATCAACTTTCAAGCATAATTTGTTACATAATTTTCTTTTTCTAAGTTATATGCATTTTGGATAAATTTTACACATTTGCATAAGTAATTTTAGCATGAAGTACCATTGTTGATATTTACATTACTCTCTCCTTGGATGTCATTAGAGTGATGGCTTTATTTACCAAAGAAATCATAATTTGTATGCAGGCCAAGCGCCACAGTTTTTAATGTGGTTGAGGCCAACAAGGATAAAGTTGAAGTTGCTTTTATCAGGCCATACAACCCTTCAAGCAGTTGGAAGATGGTTCCATTGAATATAGAAAAAAGGTTAGTTGGGTAGCTTTTGAATTTTTAGGCTGTCAAAAATCTTTGAAAGGAATATTTTTAGTACATCATTTGCAAAAGGCAAACATGGCTTTTCTATTTTTATTGAAATAACTAGTTGATTTGAACCTTTATTGCATTGAGTGATAAGAAGCTCAGATAGTTCTTGAACTATTCACTGTCTTCTTATTTACAAGACATTTTCTGTCTTTTTTCTTGTTTATATGGTGTCAACAGTTTTTAGAAATTTCTTTAGTTTGGGTCAACTCAGTAAACAATTCACAAATTGTACTACATTACCAACAGGGTATGAAAACAATGATGGTGATAACGTAGGAACTTCTGTGATAAGAAATTATGCACAAGGGAAACAATCTTACTCTATAGAATTATTACGAATACAAAAAAGGCGTTTTATTTAAATCCATAAATTGTACTAAAGAAAAAATGAAGCCTGGTTAGAATGGCATCTCACGCATGGTCTTTATAAGACATTTCTAAGGCTGTTTGACTTACAGTCTCTAACTTTATTTAAGTTCATTCCAATGCGTAGACCTTGAGAGAGTCAAAACAGCCTAGTTCGTCCCCCCACTGGTTTAAGTTCCTTATAGCAAAGGAATAATACAAATTTTGGTAGCCAGGTAATTTCTCAAATTATATCTGTTGATTTGGCTTAGGGTGAAATATTTGTAGTTGTATTGATGTTAAAATTGCCTAAAGCAATTAAAGTGAAGAAAAAAGGAGATGAAGTGAAGTTACTGATACGGGCCGGATATATATATATATATTGATGAGATTGTAGACACAGAGTGATGGACTGAAGTCACATATTTGTTGATTGTCAAAACAAAAGTATACCAATTTTACAGAGAGCTAGAATTTTTAAATTAATAAAATTACTTTGTTTCAATTTCATAGAAGATATACAGTAGTGTAACAGTTGATTTCAGACCTGGATTTGGAAGATTTGCAAATCCAGGTTGCAATTTTAAGTTATCAACATCATACATCTAAATGGACCGTAAAAGCCTCTGTAAAGGCTTCAAAACTAAAAATAAAAAAGTCAGTGATAAGTGATACTAGAGAGACCTATACCAACGTAAGACCTATCACTAAAGTAAAAACTGTAAGGAATTACCATAGACTGATAAAATATACCGGAAAGACTGAGTAGATTACTATTATATGAAGCAAAATTCCTGCCTCATGAACTGTCATGCATTCCTAGCAGTGTATCTCTTGGTCCATCTACAACAATGAGCATCATCCTACAAAAAATACACAGATTTCCAGCAATTGCCCCCAGTATCGCTCCGGCAGTAGACCAACAACTACCATTGCTTTCAACATTATCATAGACCATCTGTGTCAGTTAGGTGGATGACCAACTGCAAGAGCCATGCAAATGGAAATTTTCACCTACAGTTCCTTTTTAAAAAACTCTTTAGTTCCATCATTGACCTTTTGCTTAATGGTATTGAAAATGTCAGGAATGGATTGTCTAGCCCATAGTTCAAAATATAGTTCTCGACAATTTCTTGGTAGGGAAAAATTTGAACCGGTTTTTGGAACTCAGCAATTTCTTGGCATTACTCGACAACTTTATTGCTACTTTAAAAAATATATAAATTCATAAATAAACTTAAATTAAATGTAAAACATTGTTAAATGATACAAGAAATGAATGTAGAGAATGCCATAAGTGTATTTTCTATTAATTTTGACCAAAAATGAGTACAAATTTACAAACTACAAAGTTACAAACTCCAATGCTCATAGAGTCATATGAAATAGCAAATATACATATTACATTTCATCTCTAGCGCCTTAAGTTTGCTGCGGCTGCCTCATGGAAGTGGAAGGTAAAAATTCCTCCTCTTCAATGCCAACATTGTTAGCAAATATATCATCTGGATCCTCACCAACTCCCCCTGATGCCTTTGTTGTCTTGGATGTGATTGCTTCTTCTGCCTCCTCCAAATTCGTGATCTCCTTTGCTGTAAACATGGGCTCTGCATCATCAACAATCTAGTCGGCATATGGATCGATCTCATCCAAGTCATCAGCATCATATTTCTCTAGCCCCTCCACTTTTGTCATGCGAAAATGAAGATTGTATCGCACAAAGACAATGTCATTGAGGTGTTGTGTCGTCAACCTGTTGTGCTTCTTTGTGTGAACAACTTCAAACATGCTCCAATTACGTTCACACCCAGAAGAGCTCCACAGTTGACACCAAATGTGGATGGCTAGCTTTTGAAGATTTGGTGTTTTTGCACCATAATCTTCCTATCACACATCTACAAATAAGAGATTTATAATTTTGTAAGTCAACTAAGCTTGAATAAATGAAAGAAGTTTACTACTAGTATCTAGAGATTATGAGAATCGAGACGAGAAAGGAAAAAACAACTTGAATACATGAAAGAAGTTTACTACTAGTATCTATAGACTATGAGTAACGAGACGAGAAAGGAAAAACAAATGATTTAATTTGTTTTTCCTTGGTTGAGAGGCGTTTCTTATTTTAATGCATAGAGCCGAAGAAAATAGTCTCCTCGCTGCATTCTTGTAAATCTGCAGCTCCTCAATAACTGCATCTCTTGGCTCATTATTAGGGATCATCCTCTCTATGCATGTATTGAGGCCATGCATAACCTCCACATCGGCCTTAAATGAATCGGAATAGAAAAACTTAGTATTTAAGTAGTAGGTCATTGCATGAATATGTTGGTGGAGAGTCTTGTTCCATCTCCGATCAATTATGTGCCATATGGGTTCATATTTTCTTTGATTTTGCCCATAATATTTGGCTATTGCCTCCTTAGCTACATTCATGACCTCATACAAATAATCCATTAGGTTTCTCTCTCAGTCAACGAACCGTAGAACTCGAACCATAGGCTCTCACACCTAAAACAAAATAATACACAAATTTAAAATGAAAATTAAGATTTTTTATAACAAATACATGATAACTAAAAAAAATTGAGTTTAAGGTTACCTTAATTATTTCCTCCTTGTGCATCACAAACACATCATAAAAAATGTTCTTCATGACCCTTTCCTTTGGCCTTCTTAGCATAGAAAGAATCCAACCATCGGTGACTCACAAACATCTTCTTAAGGGTGTTAGTGAAGTCGCAATGCTCTGCAATGTGAGGAGGTTTGTAGCGAATCGTGTAACTCCTGATCGCACAAGCTCCTTTCCATTGGTGTGCTCTCTCATCAAATGTAGCACCCAAGTGTGATTATAGATAAACTTGATGATATTTCTTTGCTCATCAACCACACTCTTCACCTATGGGAGCTTTCTTATGTCCTTGAACAAGAGATCAATGCAATGAGCCGCGCAAGGAGTCCCAAAAAGTGTAGGGTGCCTCTCCTCAAGAAGTCTGTCTGCTGCTACATATACGATTGCGTTGTCTGTCACAACTTGAATAACATTCTGCACACCTACTTCCATCACCACCTCATCTAGCAATGCACACAAAGTGTTCGGAGTTTTTACTTGATGGGAGACATCAATTGACTTCAAGAAGACCGATTGCCCACTTGAAGCCACTAGAAAGTGAATTAGTGTGCAGTTTTTCCCATCCATCCACCCATCAAATAAAATGGTGCACCCTTTTTTCTGCCATATTTTTTTTGGTCTTATACAAGAGCTTGCGTAGGTTTCAGAGAATCCTCCAACAATGAGGTGCGATGTGGTTTTTTAGGCGAGCAACACCTCCACTCATCTTCATTCCGCAACAATTACATATTACACAATTGCCCTTTGCCGCCGGTTCACAATGCTTCCAAGAAGGGTCAATGAACTTAGGCTTATGATGGACCACTAAACTGAATGCCGATGTTGATGCCATTCTTAAACAACAAATTTAAACTCTGAATAAAAAAAATGTTATAGAATTTAAATATAACTACTAATCAAAGGAAGTACAAGATGAAGTCGAATCTAGATATCAAATTACAATGATCATGATTCAAATTTCATATTAGAAACTAGAAAGATAACGAAAATTCAAAATAAATAAATAAATACCTATTTATGTTGTGCGCTGTATGCTGCAGGCTCTGACTGTACTGTCACACTGAGATATCCAAATTTCACTGCTCTCAGCTGTGGTAGCCTTGGCACAAAGTTACAAATAGTGGATAGAGTCTAGAGTCTAGACCCTGAATCGCTGAAGCCTGATATGCTAATGTCAGAGTCAAATATAACTGCTGAAAGCCTGAATCGTTGGGTTTAAAATGACATCAACTTGCCTGCTACCTGCACCCTGAATATAACCAGCCCCCAGGACCATTTAACGTGATTCGGGACTCGGAATATCAATGACAATATTCAGTATATAGTGTAAAGTTGTAAACCCTGATTCAGTATTCAGCATTATAACAAAAGGAATGAGCAGTATATAGTGTAACCTGATTCAAAACTCACCAAACTGCAGTATATACTGTAACCCTGAGTTGTCAAAGTTCAAACTGCAGCTGGGAAAAATGCTTACCAATCTCGCTTCAAATGATAAAACTGTGTTATAAAATCCTAGATTCCTTTTGTTATAAAACCGTGGTATATAATGATAAAGTCATAAAGCCATGTATTTTCACTATAGGCAAGTTGACGGCTATTTTTTGGCAATTTTCGCCGAGTAATCGCTGATATTACTCGGTGAAAATCGCCGAGAAATGAAAGGTTTTCGTCTCGCAAAAAGCACCCCGAGATATCGTTCTGCAGGCTGCTCGTGAGATATCAGCGAGATTTTGATCTATGGTCTTGCGGCTAGCCTATGCCCCAAATTATTCTCTGAGAGATTGCAGTGCTCAACCATCAACCATTTATCATTCCAGTCTTAACATCCTAGTCTCAAGGTTGTGGTTAATTTCCTTATCCTTTACATAGTCTCCCAAATTAACCAGCTTTATCTCCCGAGTGTTTTTGGCCTCCTAGTTTGGCCCTTTAGAGGATTTAATTCCTCCTTTAGAGCTATAATCTACAACCATCCTCACCGAAAGTTCATCCATATTTTCAGAATCAATATACCCACCAAATAGCCCAATAATATTTTGAGTAGTGGGGGTGAGAATCGCAGATTCTCATCTTTAGAAAATGGGCCACTTTGGCTGTGGCGAGGAATTGAAGCAGGGGTAAGAGATACTATGGCCAGATCTTCACAAATTGCTGGCAGAGCTGAGTATTTCACCACAGTCGAGGTGTCTTTGCTTCAAGTTGCTAAGAAGAAGCTCTTTATTGTCTCCCACACCTTCAATTTAATTTTCTGCTACGCTTCCTATTTGCCCCTCAAATACTTATTGGTGCCAATAGCAATGTACTGTACTGTTTTGTTGATAAATGTAGCCTTAGTGGATACAATATTCCTCCCTCTAGTAGTGCCGTCATCTTCCATGTTAGGCTAGTCCATTTCCCCATGGTGCAGGTTATTGTCCCTCTGAGGAAGCTGTTTGTCACATAGTTCCATCCTCTCAACCTTTTATAATTTCTTCTTATCAAGTGGGCATTGTGGTTACTGTCCCAAGCCTCCATAAGGTGCTCCTCTATGTTGTGTCATCCGTTGTCTGAATAGGATCCCTTTGCCATGGTGCTGGTAGGGTTAGACCAACAAATTGAGTTATTATCAACAAGATCGAAACACACAGAACTTAGCAGAACTTAATGGAACTTTTTACTAAGGATGGCAGGAATTAACCCCAGAAAGAGCCTATACAAGCAGTAAAGAATAACAATAATATTAAGAGCATTTTGGTAAGTGTGAGCTGAGATGAAGAGGCCAATGCATCTCCCACATGGGTGATCCTTGATGAATGTTGAAGCCAAGGTCCTCACCACTTTTGCCTGCCTTGAGTCCATCACCAAAATCCCATCATTGGGGCTTGACAGTCTTTGGGCCTCTTGCCCTCTTATTTTCAAGGTGGCAGCATTAAATTTGCAGTGATGAGAATTATTTTGAATTAGGGGACCTTGAGGCCTATGCAATACATTAGTTTCCTATCTCGCTTTCTTGTTACTAGGATTTGTCAATGTTTGTGGTCACTTTGACTTCTATATCCTCCCATATCAAACTTAGGATTTTTAAATCCTTTGCTTCCAACTTCCATCCATTCTCATATTAGATTTTCCTATCATCCTGCAATTAAGCACCTCTAAGCAGGCATATATTTCAGGCTCCATGGTTCTCTTATGCTAATCCATCACCTTAGTTATAAGCTGGAGTCTTAAGGCTTTTTTGTTACAAGCTGGAGTTTAAGGCTTTTTTGTTACAAGCTGGAGTTTAAGGCTTTTTTTTGCCAGATGGTTAGCCACATTATTATGTTCAGGAGGAATATGGGACACTTTGATGCAAGAGACACTATGAAATTGCTCCCTAAGTTTTATGGTCAAATAATTTAATATCCAACTATTCAGTTATGCAATACTTTATTTTTGAAGATAGCTAACAAAGTATTGGAGTCTGTCTCAATCCCTTCTCCATAGCTATTCAAAGACCTTGTCTAATTCCTATTGCTTCAGCTGCATTATTAGATTGTATCCAGAGACTTTTAAGATACCATAATTGAGGTTCACCTTGGTGATCCCCAATGATTCCTCCAGCTCTAGCTTGGCTGGGATTAACTTTTAAGACCATCCAAGTTTAATAGGGTTCTAGATTTAGTTCACAGATTGATGGATCAATTCAGGGAAAGCTGAAATATGGAGATCTGTCTTGACAAAGGTATTAATAGTTTGCCTTTAAAGAAAATTTATTTTTCACCATGCTTTTGTGGCTACAATCTGGCTTTTATATGTTTTGTGTATGCTGCCATGTCCGCTCAAGATATTTTTCTTTAGTCTTTTATTTTGAAGACATACATATATCTTGGTTGCTGCGTCATGGACAAGAATGCATATTTTGTAGAACTCAAGTTTCTGTACATGTTTATGCATTGAAGTATAGTGTTTACTTTCACTACCAAGGTGTGGCCTTTGGACATTGTAATATCCTTTTCCGGTTGAAATACCAAATTATGGGTTTTGTCAGCAAACCCTTTTTAAGAATAAATTTGAGATTCTAAATAAACCCTGAATTCTGAAAATTAAGGATAAATCCTTTTTAACTTGGAATTTTATAGAAATAATTAAAGTCGCTGAACGCACAAGGAGAGCAGATTTTTATTGAAATCAGATTGCAATACAAATTACAAAACAAAATATATTGGCTGAAACCCTGGCCAAAATTATGCATAAAAAATTCAAAATTGTAACCCTAGATTTTTATGCCCACTTGGCATTTACAAACAACAAACTCGAAGGGTAGAACCTATGCTTGTACGGTTGACCGTACATATGAATTGGTTGGCTGGGAATGACGTCCAAGTTCGCTGATGATGACATCACAAGTTGAAAATGATTGAATGGGAGGTACAACTGGCTGGAAATGATGTACAAATGGTTGAAGAATGATGCCCTAGCTGCCAACAAGGTCCATAAGTTTGAAACGATAGGTCAGAAACCCTAGTACGGCTGCAACGTCACTATAGCAATCTTATTTAGGGTTGATATCACTGTAGCGAATTGATTTAGGGTTGAAAATGATGACATTAGCAATGGAGGGATCTATGGCTGCTGCCCTAGCTAGTACGGTTGGTCAGAAACCGTAGCACAAACCTTGGAAGGAGTTGGAATGCAATGTCCCCAAATGGGACTATTTCCTACAAAAGGGGATTTCCCTTAAATCCCAAAATTCTAAAATTCTGAAAATGAAATCAACAAACCCTAGTTTGCAAATAATGTTCCAAAAACCTTTGTTAAAGCCCTAAAAACCCTAGACGTCACAATAGCAGGGTTTTGTAGATGATTTCCAGCCAATAACTTATCCCAAAATTATCTGAATAATTGCAAAAATAATCAAAAAATTAAATACATGAAATAAGTGCTTTTTTTCCAATTTATTGTTGCTCAAATGCCACTTTATGGTGACTAGAAAAATCTGATCTAATCCCAAAAATACAACTGCTGTTTTGGATATTTTTCTGCTTCAAACCCTCGCCAAAATTTGTCGCAAGCGCCCAAAAAATCTTAGAAAAATTCAGCGAAGTTTCTAAGGCATAAAAATGGCCAAAAAGTGCCCTTCAAACCAATCGCCCAAGTCACCAAGTGCAAGAAAAATAGGAGATCAAGATCTTGTCCTTCGCAAGTGAGAATGTCCTCCAAACCTGCCAAAATTAATTAAATAATAATTTGAAAATTATTATTTAATTTTCTATCAACTTTGGACTTCAAACCTTCCACGAAACTTCTCCAAAACCTCACGCCAACACGCATAAAATTAGCAAATAAATTTAGAATATTTAATTTGCATAAATGGACCAAAAAGAAGCCTCAAAACCCTCAATCAAACCTCTAGAGTAGTTTGCTCCACTTGCAAAAATAGGACAAATATTAATCAGAGTTAATTTGCAAGAAATGAACTTCAAAACCCTCACAAAAACTTCACAAGAACTTCTCAAACTAGATTGCCCCATTTCTAGGGCAAGTAACAAGATCTCCTTAACAAAGGTGGCATCAAAAGACACCTTTTGTAGAATGATCAACACCAAAAACCGCAAACACCTATTGGACATGCATCCCAATAGTTTTTTCAAGCATGGAGAAAAATTATCAAATTTAGCATGTCCTCTATTGTAGTCTTCATCTTGTATTTGTACCTTTCAAAAGGAGACGAATCACCTTGAGAAGATAAAATACATCATAAGCCTTTGTTTGCCCTTTTTAGAATATCTTTTTCTTTCCTTGCTTTAGCTCCCATGCGGACATTCTTTTTTTCGAATTTAATATTAATTAGTTGCCTTAATAAAATAGTAATTTAAATTAATTTAAGGCAAATAAATTAATAATTAATTCATTTAAACACTTTAGTGGTAAAAACCATTTTTTAACAAATATTTTATTAATTAAGTAATAATTGCTTTATAAGAACAAATGATAAAAATCACTATTTTCGACAATTAATAATTAGCTAATAAAATATAATTCCCCAAAATGATTCTTTGTCTATGGGAAAGTAGACTAAAGGTCTTCAATATCTGCTAAATCAGGATGTGGCAATGGGGATATCACAGTCCTTCCTTCTCCAAATTGCTTGCCCTCAAACAATCCAAAACAAGGCTCCTTGGATAGAGCATCTGCAACTACATTATTTTTACCTTTCACATACTCAATATCAAAATCATAAGCTTGTACCTTGCTTACCCATTTTTGTTGCCTATCATTCAGCTCCTTTTGATTGAGGAAGAATCTCAAGCTATTGTGATCCGATTTTCCAATGAATTTACCACAAACTAAATATCCCTTGAACTCATTCAAAGTATGCATAATTGCCAACATCTCCTTGTTATAAATTGAATAAGCTTTCTCTGAATCCTTGAGTTTCCTACTCTCAAAAGCAATATGATGTCTATTCTACATTATTAGGACAACTTCTATCTCTTCACTTGAAGCATCACACTCAACCACAAAAAGAGTAGAGAAATATGGAATAGCAAGAACTTGACAAGAATACATTATCTCTTTGAGATTTTCAAATGCTAGTTGGGCTGTTTTGGACCATTTGAAAGCTCATTTCTTAGTCAAATCAGTCAAGGGGGCAATAAGTTGTGAGAAACCTTCCACAAATCTCTTGTAATGACTGCAAAGACCACAAAATCCTCTTAACTGTATGAGTGTAGAGGGCATAGGTCAATCCATGATAGTTGCAATTTTTTGTTGGTTCACTTACACACCTTGTGCATTGATGACATGTCCTAAATACAAAATCTCTATTAATCCAAACTCACACTTGGATTTTTTTAAAGAAAGAATGTTGTTCTAATGTGCTCAAGACCAAATCCAAGTGTCTCAAATGCACCTCCAAGGTTTTGCTATATACAAAAATGTCATCAAAGAAAACTAGCACAAACTTCCTTAGATATTTGCCAAACTTATTGTTCATACATGATTGAAAAGTAGCTAGGGCATTAGTCAATCCAAAAGACATAACGAAAAACTCAAAATGCCCCAAATGACATCTAAAAGCAGTTTTATGAACATCCTCTTCTCTTACTTTGATTTGGTGATAACCGGATTTTAATTCAATCTTGAAAAAGTAAGTGGCACCATGTAAGTCATCCATTAATTCATTAATCCTAGGTATTGGATACCTATTCTTGCTGGTCCGTTTATTCAATAACCTGTAATCAGTGCACATCCTCATAGTGCCATCCTTCTTCTTCACTAGAACAACTGAAGAAGCAAAAGGACTTGCGCTGGGCCTTATGTGTCCCATATCAAGTAATTCTTTGATGGTCTTTTCAATCTCTTCCTTGAAGGCTCTTGGGTGGCGATAAGGAGTAACAATAATTGGTTTGACACTCATTTCTAGCTCAATATTATGCTCAAAACCTCTATCTGGTAGCAAACCATAAGGTAAATCATCAAAGACATGAATATGCTTGTCTAAAATAGTTTGTAATTTACTAAGATTTTGAATTTACTGTGATAAGACAGTTTGCTGCCCAAGCAATTTGACCCCTTCTAAAAGCCCTTTCCATCCTCTTCATAGACACCTCTTGTGGAACACCATTTGCTAGACCCTTGAGGACCACTTTCTTGTCTTCTTTGAAGAATTTTAGCTCCATAGTTTTATAATTTTGAGTGAAGTCTCCTAAGGAATGCAACCATTGAACACCCAAAACAATATCAATATCTCCAATGTCAACAACATAAAAATCATCAATCACCTTGTGTTTCCCAAGCGTGGGTGGAAGTTGTGGCAACTATTTGGAGCAAGAAATGGTGAATCCATCTGCCATAGTCACATTGAAACCTTTGCAATCCGTAGCTTCTAATGCCATCTTCTTAACCAAGCTCTCATCAATAAAATTATGAGTGGCTTCGCTATCAACCAAAGTAGTCACTCTTTGACTCTTCAATGTACCTTTTATCTTGAAGGCATGATACTTGAGAGCTCCTCAAAGAGAAGCAAGTGTGCTACCCAAGTCTTGTGTGTCTTCCTCATGTTCATGCTCATCAACAACATTGTCATTCTTTTCATTATTAGTATCAACAATATCAAAATTTGAATCATCATCAATTACTTAATATAGTAGACATGTCCCTTGCCCATGCAACGGTGGCTTTTGGTCAATGGATTCTTGCGAGTGAAACATAAGCCTTGCCTTCCTAATTCATCTCTAGCATCCTTCATGTTGTTGCTATAGGGCAGCGATCTATGAGGTGGCACATATGGTGTATAAAGCTTCCTTTGTTGCTCATTTGGTGATGCTTTAGGCTGCCCACCTTGTGCTATTTGCTGCCCACTAAAATCAGTCCTTGGCTGCCTTGTATTTGCCTTTTCAGGCAGCAAATAAGTGGCTGCCCTTGGCTGCCCTGTATTTGCCTTTTCGGGCAGCGAATAAGTGGCTGCCCTTGGCTTCCCTTTTTGCCCTTCATGACCTTTGTATGCTGAACATTCTAAATCCAAAGCCTTAGTGATAACATCTTGTAGAGAAAGAGGGTTAAAAGCCTTAACCAAACCTTTCAAGGGTTCAATCAAACCTTCAACAAATAAAACAACCAACCTCTTCTCACTAATATCGGGTACCAATACTGAAACTTTTTTGAAAATCAACAACTTACCTTTCAACATAATGATCTTGTTTGAGTTGAGCTAACTTATGAAAATGTATTTTCGGATTTTTTCTATGAAACCTCTCCATGATTCTTTTGCCAAACTCCTCCATGGTAGTAATAGATCTGTGGCCTTGTATGATTAGGCCATGAAACCACCACTCATGAGCAATGCCCTTCAAATGTAGGGTGACAAATTTTAGAGCCTCATCCTCAAACATGGGGTTAAGTGACAAATGTCTCCAACTTTTGTAACTAAGATCTCATAGGAAGTTTATTGGTACCATAAAAAATAGGAAAATAAATCTTACCCAACCTTTGTTGCAAATCTTTGTGGGGCTGCATATTAGGAACCTTTGGCTTGGATCCTTCATCTCACAAAAATCTCGAAAAGACAAAAGATCTTGCGTGGCTAAGCTTAGGGTTGCATACTCTCTTTGACGTATCTCCAAAATATCCTCCCTTGGCGTCCTCATTTCTATTATTGGTTCTTTCTGCAAGAATGTGGCCTTGAAGAATTTATGAGGGGGGTTAATAGAAACCCTCTCATTATCACTCTAATGTCCTTCTCCATTAAAGGGGTGGTCTTTGCTTGGAATTGTAGTATCCTTCAACATGGCTGCAATTTGTATACTCAATGTTTGTTGAAGATCTTTTTGGCTTTCTTTGATCAAGCTTTGCAAAAGTTTAACTTGTTCTGAAGAGAACCCTTTAGGCTCTTGGTCTCCCATAGTCTTTTTCTTCTCTAGATAAAATATGATCTCTTTACCTTCTTGCATCCATCAACCAACTCACAGGTAGACAAGACCGGTGCTCTGATACCACTGTAATGTCCCCAAATGGGATGATTTCACACAAAAGGGGTTTTCCTTTAAATCCTAAAATTATGAAATTCTGAAAATGAAATCAACAAACTCTAGTTTGTAAATAATGTTCCAAAAATCATTGTCAAAGCCCTGGAAACCCTAGGCGTCATAATAGTAGGGTTTTGTAGATGATTTCTAGCCAATAACTTATCCCAAAATTATCTCAATAATTACGAAAATAATCAGAAAATTAAATACACAAAATAAGTACTTTTTTGCCAATTTATTGTTGCTCAAATGCCACTTTTTGATGGCTAAAAAAATCTGATCTAATCCCAAAAATATTACTGCTGTTTTGGATATTTTTCCGTTTCAAACCCTCATCAAAATTTGTCGCAAGCGCCCAAAAAATCTTAGAAAATTCCAGCGAAGTTTCTAGGGCATAAAAATGGCCAAAAAGTGCCCTCCAAGCTAATCGCCCAGGTTGCCAAGTGCAAGAAAAATAGCAAAAAAATAGGAGATCAAGATCTTGTCCTTCGCAAGAGAGAATGTCCTCCAAACCTGTCAAAATTAATTAAATAATAATCTGAAAATTATTATTTAATTTTCTATCAACTTTGGACTTCAAACCTTATCGAGTTCATCACAAGTTCCAGTTGTTCATTTACAAACAGTTAGAAGACATTGATTGCGGGTCTTTTTAAATTCTTTCATTGTGCCAAGTTCACGTTCTCTTCTTTGTTGGATATTTTTTTATGACCTTTTGACACTTGTCAATGTGCGTGCACTCGGAGGATCATCTGAGTTTGGTTTGCACCATTGGATCTAATGCACCGATCAGACATGAGCCGTTGATCTTTTAACGCAACATTAGTTTTAATACTAGCTTTGCCATTAACCATCGAGCTCCTTTTCTTCCTTTTTTGCATCTCGCTGCTTTCTATATCATGGGTTCGCTTCCGCTCCTTTCGATTATCCTCGATATGCTCGATCTTTACCTTTTGTATTGAGCGTTAAACTTCGGCATGTTGGGGTAATCTTATTTTCTTTGGCATTCTTGTAACGGTCCTTGCAACGTTGATCCTTCACAACTTGCTCGTCTTTTAACCTTGCTTTAATTCCTTCGTAAGGTTCCTTTATGCAGATTGTTGTGGGCCTTTGTGTCTTCGGGACAATTTCCATGGACTTTTTGTCCGAGTTTATTTCATCCTGAAGTGTCCTCCAATTTCTCCGAAAGAATTTGTCATTGGCTTCTAATAGGAGATGTCCTTCCGAAATCTTTTCTTCAGACTTTTTGTCTGCGTTATTTCTTCGGACTTTCTGTCCGCGAGGCATTTCTTCGGACTTTTTGTCCGCAAGGCATTTCCTCGGACTTTTTGTCCGCGAGGCATTTCTTCGGACTTTTAGTCTGCAAGGCATTTCCTCGGACTTTTTGTCTACAAGGCATTACTTCGGACTTTTTGTCCGCGTCATTTCTTCAATTTTTATGCAAGTGTCCACATGCTCTTTGCAACGTTCAAAAGACAACCTCCAGACTTTTTGCAATCTACCCTTCGGCTTTTCTACAAGTGTCCACATGCCCTTTGCAGCGTTCAAAAGATACCCTTCGGACTTTTTGCAATCTACCCTTCGGCTTTTCTGCAAGTGTCCACAGGCCCTTTGCAGTGTTCAAAAGATACCCTCGGACTTTTTGCAATCTACCCTCCGGCTTTTTTGCTAGTGTCCACATGCCCTTTGCAATGTTTAAAAGATACTCTTCGGACTTTTTGCAAACGTCTACTTGCCCTTCGGACTTTTTGAAAAGGTCCACTTGCCCTTTGGACCGTTCAAAAGATACCCTTCGGACTTTTTGCAATCGTCCACTTGTCCTTCGGATTTTTTGAAAAGGTCCACTTGCCCGAGAAGGACTTGACAATTTTTTCGAAAGAGTTGTCCTTGCCATTCTTTTCGAAAGAATTCCTCTAAAGGAATTCTTCAAGACTATTTCGGGTTTTCCATTCTTCTTGACTTATCCCAATTGCCTCTTCTAAGTATGAGCACTTCAAAAACGCGATTTACTCAAGTCTACTCAACTCAACCTTTGACATTAATGCATGATCAGTTTCAGTCTCAGTGACATCAAGGACATTAACCTTTGACATCAATGACAATTCCATGCTGCCTTAGATGGAAATGATAAGTGTTCAGTCTATAGATTGCTTTTTGTATCATGATATCAAAACTGTCAATTGTCTCCTTGCTCAAATTTCCAACAATGATTATCCTCATCAGGCCATTATCTATAACCTTGTCTTCAAGTGTAGAACTTGGCTCCAAGGAGTGATTTATGAATCGTGAGCATTGATCCTCCGCAACTTAATTAAAATGCAGAACATACTCTATATGATTCCTCATGAACTTTTTTTCTATCCAAATGCATGGGATGAACAATTCACTAGAAATAATAATATTGATCTCATCAAAGCCTTTATCCTTCTTGTATCTCAAAAGATCACCCGGATCCCATATGTAAAAACATTATTGAACTTGAATCAAAGAATCTATATGCCATATGTTGCAAATTGTATCCTTGACCCTATCACCATTTTTAGAATGCTTTCCATGATGACAATAATCTTGTAATGGCATAGTATGAAGCAACAAATCTGAAATATGACCATCCTTTACATACCTTGGGCTGTAATCAAAGTGTTCACCTTTCTTTGTTGAAGTAGAAATTGTTGAGATATCCTCAACACCTCCATTCTTGTGACTCAAAATTTCCGAGTTGGGATCAACATTCACCTCAATTGCATGCTTATCAACATGGCTATCCTGAAATTCAATCACATATGACAATGACTCACCTTTTGGAAGATTGTTAGGTAGTTCATGGATTGGCACATTTATTTCCATCTTCGGCTTTTTGCATTCAGTTAGTGATGCCTTTTTCTCGTTGACTTCATTGATATACATGCAATCATTAGAAGTCAATAAAACATCTTTTACTATCAAATGATCTTTACCTTCACCTTGCATGTTGGATTTATCCTGTTCTTGCTCACTGATGTCTTGTGGCTTTGAAGTTGACTATTCTTCTTGCTTCTTGATTTCTTCCTTATCAATCTTTTAGGGTTTTGACTTTCCCTCCTTCAACCTTCTACTTCTATTTTCTTTGTATATCTCCAAGATTTTTTCAAAGGTATTATAATATTTGTAGATGTCAGACTTTATATCATATGCATCAAAGGCAAGAAGTTGGCCCTCATTTTTGTCACACTGCTCTTCTAACCATGCCTCGTGAATATTTCGTGATCTTCTTAATGAAGTTAGATCTTCATAGCTAACAATAAACTGCTCCAATAATTGGGTCTTAAATCTTGGTTCTTCATTCGCTCCAGGGTATTCTCAATTGGATTTGTAGATCTTTCTCTCTGATTTCCCATTATGCTGCATTAAAAAATTGATCTAACTCTGCAACCGGGCAAGATCAATGCTCTGATACCATGTAATATCCCGTTTCGGTTGAAGTACCGAATTATGACATTTGTCAACAAACCCTTTTTAAGAATAAATCCAAGATTTTAAATAAACCTTGAATTCTGAAAATTAAGGATAAATTCATTTAAACTTGGAATTCTATAGAAATAATTAAAGTGGTTGAACACTCATGGAGAGCATAATTTTTATTGAAATCAGATTGCAATGCAAAGTACAAAACATGATATATTGGGTGAAACCCTAGCTGAAATTATGCATACAGAATTCAGAATTGTAACCCAAAATTTTTATGCTCACTTGGCATTTACAAACAATAAACCCTAAGAGTAGAACCTATGCTTGTACGGTTGACCGTATAAATGAATTGGTTGGCTGGAAATGGTGTCCAAGCTGGCTGATGATGATGTCACAAGCTGAAAATGACTGAGTGAAAGGTATAGATGGTCGGAGATGATGTATGGCTGAAGAATAATGCCCTAGCTGCTAACAATGTCCAAAAGAATGAAACAATAGGTCTAAAACCCTAGTACGGCTATAGTGTCACTGTAGCATTCTTATTTAAGGCTTATATCACTATAACAAATTGATTTAGGGCTGAAAATTATGACGTTAGCAATGGAGGGATGTATGACAGTTGCCCTAGCTAGTACGACTGGTCATAAACCTTAACACGAACCTTGGAAGCAGCTGGAAATATGATAAATTTGCTTGATGATTCTCCCAATGCTGAATTCTGATAGTATTGTGATTTGAAAGCATAATTGTAGTTCCTAAATGGAACCACCTCACAAGATTGGAGGGTTTTCGTCCTCAATTCTCCTTATCCACCGGAGGGTTCTTGTCTTCAGAGGTTGAAAGTTGAAGCAAATGCTCAAACTTGCAAAAGTGTAATTGATAATAGGCAAAAGATCTCCCATGAACCCAACACCCTTCTTTATAGTTTTATTTTCACTTTTGCCGAAGAAAGCATCCAATAAGCTTTTAGAAAAGCATTGATCTCTTTCTATTATAATTTTGACTTACTTTATTAATAATAATACAATTAAGTGTCCCTTTTGATTATGAATAGACTAGGACAACTTAAAAAAAATATTATTACTAATTATTTCTCTAATTAAAATATTTCGAAAAGGGACATGACGGAGATTATCTCAAGCTATTGGATTTTTGAACCTTATGTCAGATGAATTTATATTCTATCTTTGATTTTTTATAGGAAGAAATGGTTTGGTATGAAATAAGTCAAATGTTACTACCATGTGTTAGAGCTTCCATGTTTTATGGTTGCTAGAGAAATTGTATTAGTCATACAATAGGTAAGGGATAATGACAAATCCTTCAAACCAATGGTGTTTGAATAGAATTGCATTCTCATTTCCTGGATTTTGGCCAAAACCAAAGTCTCCTGTCATGATCGACCAATACACCAAACATTGCTGGAGGAAGGTATTGGAAAGTGCAAGGTTACATGGGTGGGTATGGGAATGCATATGGTGCAACTACGTAGAACCCAGTGCGAACCACCAAAACTTGGATACATGGGTGCAAGGGTGCAAGTGTTCAAGGATATGCAAGGTGTGGGCTCCCAAACGTTGGGTATTGAGGGTAGGGCAACATTAAAATTGAAAATATCAAACATGAAAATTGAAAGTTGAATCATTTAGTTTTTTGGATTCTCTTTCCTTGAACTTTCTATTGTTAATGGTTGTATCCTCAAGTCCCATTGACGTACTTTTGGTCATCCGTGGACATTAATATATTTTCTTCCTTTCTTTATGAAACCTAGTAAAGTTCAAATCAAATGTATCATATCATATGGATATTATATAATTTTAACACATCAATAAGTGCTACTAGCCAATTACAAATAAACATAATATCCAAAGTGTTCAAGAAGTGTTATTTAATACATGTTAATCAAAATTACAAAAACATGTAGCTGTCATATGACATCAGGTCGACAAAAAAGTAGACGAGTCGTGATTCATGACAACTCAATCTTAGCTTGCAGGTCGAGAATTTTTTTTGTTGAGACCGTCAATCTCTGTTAGCTGTGCATAATGCAAAGGGAAGACCGGTGGTTGAGAATAAGAGATAATTCAGATTAACAAAATGATAATAGATATTGTTTGCTAAGAAAAGCTACACTACCAAAAAATACTATTTTTAGAATATATATACATGTCATGAACATAACACAACAGAAAAGGAGAGAACATTATCTTTATGGTATAGGTAGTGTAAAGTACGTTGCTTGGTATGGGGAGGACCTGCCACATCTGATGTAGCATTTAGGTGTCTCAATGAAGAGATGCCTTAGACCACACAACCTTCAAAATTACACAGTGGAATAATACAAAGTAATGCAACAAAAAATAAACTCAGTTCTTTATTAGATTTCAGTGGTTGGACATACAATTTGCACACACAATGACAACACCACCTCAATCTTGAATAAGATGTGTTACAACAACAGATCCTTAGATCTCTGCTTGCTAACTCACTTTCTTTACAAGTATAGATCTCTCAGAATATTCACTATGATCTATATCCTTAAGCTCGCTGACTAGTTGGCTCGAGCATAGGGGCATGTTTATATCGGCACAAGATCCACCTACTTACAATAATGCTCTCAACAACCTACTACAAGCATTAGTTACTTATAACACATCATTGTGTGTCACAAACGTTAAATGTTCAATACAATCTCTATGCACCATAACACATCACAATATAAGGAATCACGATGAAGCACATAACAAATGGCATTAAATGAAACCGTAATAACCTTCCATAATTCAAGGAACTAAATGCAAATGGTTACAAATTGTATCAGCTCCTCATCAATTACATATTGCAGAACATGTGCGCCCAGAACAAGTTGTGTGGAGATTGCAACTTCGCAAGGCTAAGTTGCAATGATTCACAAACAAAAGATGTGCAGAAAACTCCTTGCACAATGATCCTCATATTCGCATTGTTGCGAACCAACCTCCTCCATATGATATCACAAGCTTCACAAATAAAGCTGTGAAATAGAACCCTTAGGCATCGCAAGATTCCAAGCCTTCTACTTTGTGTAGAACTGATCAAAGAATTGCGCAATGTTGACAAGTGACAAGAAGCTGGAACATAAACTGCACGCATCAACAAACATGTGATGAACAAAACAAACAAATGCATGCGTACAAGGCTGCACAAAACAATACAAACAAAGCTTGCGTGCAACAAGACTTGCGCACAATTGCAAACATGCTTACTTTCTACTCTTATTGTTTTTGGTTGATGGAAGATTACAAGTGAACCCAGATGCTCTTGCATCATACACCTCGAGTAACAAAAGAAACATGAGCTCTAGCTCATGCCTCTTCCAGGGTAAATTTTAGTGGCGAATATTCGTTAATTCACGAATATTCTATTTTTCGGATATTGGTTTTGGCGATTTTTAGGGTCGGCAAATGGGATTGAATTGCCAAAATTTTAGGGATATAAATTATTTTGGGGGTCGGCTAGCCAACCCTTTGCAACATTATCTTCAAAAACAGTTTAATTCGCCACATATATATAATATGCCCCTTGATCCCGATATCAAACAAGACAACACCTCCGAACCCTGATATAGCCGAATGGAAGTGCCGAACGACACTACCAAATGACAGTGCCGAACGATAGACCGGACAATAGTGTGGAATGGCATACCGGAGGGTAGTGTTGAATGGAACTACAAAAACTTCACCAGGGTTAAAGCTTAAGGGCATGGGAAGAAGAAAGGAAAACAAAAAATTGAAACCTTCAAAGACAACTGTTAAATGTACTTCCCCTGTTGAAGGATACTGAAGCGACTTTCAATGGAATGTACAAACAAAACACTACATGTGCATGTTTACATTTGCCTGGCTATCCTATAGAAATAGGAAGTTCACATTGTGTTAAAGGAGAGCTTTCTGAATATGAAGAGAAATCAAATTTATAAGGGGTTTATAAGGGGAATTTAGATTCCATGTGTCAGCAGTAAACAAAAAATGACGGTTCGTCTTTTGCAAGTATTGCCTTTGTTTCAAAAACAACTGATACAAAAAAAATTAAATTAGGAACTGGTGAAGTTGTCTCTGGTAACCATGTCATGGATCCATTGGAGAACTCCAGAATGCATCTGGAATCATATGGGCTAGCTTAAAAAATGGTCGAGAATGTCTATTGTGACGCTGTGGGACGCGATTTAGATGACATGGATAATGAACAACAAGAGATGGCAGTTGAGCAACGATCAAACAATAAAAAAGATGAAACCCTTGGTGACATAAAGATTGAACTGTTGCATGGAATTTAGGATTAGGACCGATTCCAGATGGATTTTGGAGGTATCCAATGGATGCATGACATTGGTTACCAGAGGCAACTTGACCAGTTCTTGATTCAATTTTTTTCATATCAGCTGGTCTAAAACAATGGCAATATTTGCAGAGGTGCACTGTCATATTTGCTAACCCCTGACACATGGAATCTAAATTCCGCTTATGAACCCCTTGTAAATTTGATTTCTCTTCATATTCAGAAAGCTCTCCTTGAACAATGTGAACTTTTTATTTTTGCAGGATATAGCCAGGTAAATATACAAGATATTCCTCCAATTGATGCGGGTGGGGCCAAGGGGGGACATGGCGGTGGAATCAAATGCGTCAAATGAGGGCCGAGGGCATAATTTATAGGATCCCTTGGTAACCCTTCGGCTTGGTCTAGTCGTTTGGTTTGGCCGTTTGACAAATCCGTTCGGTCTGTTGTTCGACAGCGCTATTCGGTCCGACCGTTTGGCAGAACCATTTGGTTTCGTTGTTCAGCAGAACCGTTGGGTTTGGCCGTTTGGTCTGGCCGGAAGGTTTTTGGCAGACCACACAACCAAACGTGCTGTCCAGTGGGAAGGGTTTTGGCGGACGACACAACCAGTGGTGCTGCCCAGCCGAGAGGGCTCCACTGTCGGCTCTGTCGACGGCATAGTCGTTTAGTAGAGCCAAACGACTACATCATCGGCACAGTCGAATGGCTTTGCCGTGGGCAGAGCTTTTCGGCTCTGTCGTGGATAGAGCCGAACGACTCTCCCATTGGCTGCATCGAACGACACTATCATGGCTAGAGCCAGACGACTGTGCCGTCAACAGAGCTGAGCGGTTCTCTCGCTGGTAGAGGCGAAGAGTGTTGCTGTGGGCAGAGGCGAGCGACGTAGAATGTAAAGGAATGAATGTACATTAGATATAAATGCATGGGGTCTTTCTTAAACCTCAAGTTGAGGAAAAACATTAGGAAGGAATGTGCATTAGATAAAAATATGGTTGGGCAAATGGGCAGAAATTCTGGACCATCCGATTTGCCAAGGCTGCGAATCAGATTCGCCTAAACGAAACTAAGGGGGTTTCAGATATGGGCTCTTTAAATTTACCTTGACATCTTCTAAGAGTTCTGCTATTGGTATTCCTTGTTTTGCAGCTTCTAATGTGCTTAGCCATGTCACATCTTCAATTTCTTGGCCTTTCCACTTAACCAAATATTCTATATACTCTTTGTTGCATGTTTGCTTACTGATTTTGGAATCAATCACCTTTTTTGATTCTTTACACACTTTCTTAGGCATTTGTGCTCTCTAATCATCTTATTCAAAATTTGCGTTTGCGCTTTCATTGCTCTATCCTTTACAATACGGATATAAATCTACCACATTGAAAATAGGTGATATGTATATCCCTTCAAGTAACTCTATCTCATATACATTTGTTGCAAACTTCGCAACACTTTGCATGGTCCAATTTTCTTTCACTTTAACTTGTCATAAGTTCCTTTTGGAAATCTCTCATCTCGTAAGTGTGCTAAGAATAAGTCTCCCACCTGATAATTTACTTCTCCTTTCTTGACATCTGCACGTTGCTTGTACTCTGCAATGCTTCTTTCCAACTGCTTATGCACTTGTTGATGTGAATACCGCATATATTTAGCAAAATCTTCTGCTTCAGCACTTTTCTTTTGTTCATCTTTGATATTGAACAATTCTCTGACTCCTCTTGGACTCGATTCATTAACAATTTGAAATGGTGTCCTTCTAGTACTCTTATTAATTGAAATGTTATACGCAAATTCAGCTTGTGTCAAAATTGAATCCCATGTTTTTGGCTTTCCTTCAATCAAACATCGCAACAGGTTACCAAGAGTTATATTGTCTATCTTTGTCTGTCCATTCGTCTAAGTATGGTATGTTGAACTGAACTGTAGCTTGGTATTCAACTTCTTCCATAATGTTCTCTAGAAATGTTTAACAAAATTTATATCTCTGTCTGATAGGATTCTACATGGTGATCCATGCAATCACACAACTTTCTTGAAAGACAAGTTGGCAATGTGTGTTGCATCACTAGTCTTCTTACAAGTAACAAAATGTCCCATCGTTGAAAATATATCCACAATCACAAATATGGTATCATGTCCTCTATGTCTTAGGCAATCCTAAAACAAAATGCATGCTAAAATCTTCCCATGGTCTCTCTAGAATAGGCAATGGTCGATACAACTCTGCATTCTAATTTTTCCCCTCTACCAACTAGGAAATTCTACACTCCTGCACATACTTGCGCACATCCACGCTCATTTGTGGCCAATAGTAATTCTTAGCCAACTGCACATGTTTTTTCATAACCAAAATGACTTGCTACATCTCCAATATGTTTCTCCTTAATCAAATTTTTGCACATTGAACTTCTTATTATACACAATTGTGCTCCTTGGAACAACAATCCTTCTTGCATGAAATAATCCAACCACGGTTTTCTATGGCAACCCACTGGTTCTATGCATGCTTTCCATGCATCTCTTCATCTTCATCTTTTTCATACATCTCTTTCATAGAATTGAATCCTTTGATTTCCTCTCGCATCTTGTTCAACAAGAGAAATCTTCTACTCAGCACCATTTTCAACTCTCTTTGACTTACCACTCCTGCTTCAACACAAATGAGTAACTCTGTAGAAGCTCAACCCACTTCATATGTCTCTAGTTCAATTTTCCTTGACTATTTATGAATTGTAGTGCTTGATGGTTTGTATACAACACAAACTTATTTGTAAACAAATAGTGCCTCCACTTCTTCAGTGCTTGCACTATGGAATAGAACTCCTGATCATGCACCAAATATTTCTTCTTTGCATTATTTTGTTTCTCATTGAAGTAAGCTATAGGTCTACCTTCTTGACTCATCACTACTTCCATTGCTGCACTACTTGCATCACAATCTACTTATAATACCTTATCAAAATCTGACAATGCCAACATTGGCTGCTTAGTTACCTTCTTCAATTGTTGGAAACTATATATTGCTTCTGTGCTCCATAAAAGCTCTCTTCTACCTTTGCGCATCACGTTGTCAATCGCTGCACATGTCCCATTGAAATCCATGACAAACTTCTTGTAAAACCTCACAAGGCCACAAAAACTTCTTGCTTCAAACGTGTTCTTAGGTGACGCCCACTCGAGTATAGCTCACACCTTTTTTGGATCCATCTTCAGACCTTCTTAGGGTATTACAAAATCCAAGCATACTAACTCATCCGTCATGAAGCTAAATTTATCAAATTCACAACTTTCATCTCACAACCACTCAAATGCACCAAGTGTTCTTCCATTGTTTTGCTGAAAATCAATATGTCATCCAAATACACTATAACAAATTTTCCTGAAAATGGTTTCAACACTTTATTCATGAGTCTTATGAATGTACTCGGTGCGTTACTCAGTCCAAATGGCATGACTAACCATTTGTACAATCCTTCCTATGTTTTGATTGCAGGATTCCACTCATCACCTTCCCTTATGCATATTTGGTGATATCCACTCTTCAAGACAATCTTTGTGAAGTATTGTGCTCCACAAACAATCCTTCAAATCATCTATGTGTAGCAATGGAAATTTGTACTTAATAATATTGTTGATAGCTTTGGAATCAGTGCACATCCTCCATTCTCCACTTTTCTTAGGCATTAACACCACTGGAACTGCACACGTACTCAAACTTTCTCTTGTCAATCTTTTATCTAACAACCTTGAAGTTTTCTTTGCACCTTTGCATTTTCATTAGGGGTCAACGTATATGCCACTTTGTTCGAAAACTCAAACCTAGAATCAAATCCATGCGATGACTTATACTCATCACGGGTGGCAACCCATCTAGTAGATCGTTAGACACAACCTCTGCAAACAAGCTCAACATCTCCTTCACTTCGCATAGAAGTGCTTCTCCTGTTGCACTCATGTTTACAACCTATGCGGGTTTTGATATCAACGCATGACATGCGCTCTCTTTCACTTCTGTCAAAAATTGTTTTCTTGAAATCATCAATATTCTTGAACCTTTGTCCACTTCTTCACTTTTTCCTTCAAAGGATTTAAAGTGTGTTTTACTCCATCCTTCGTCAATGTACAGGGATTTGCACAACCATCATGTTGTGCCCTCTTGTCAAAATGCCAAGACCTTCCCATTAACACATGGCAAACGTCCATGGGCATTATGTTGCACAAAAATTCATCCTTGTAGGTATTAATTCAAAAACTTACTAGACATTGCTCATTCACTAGAATTTGATGTCCCTTTAGCAACTAGGACACTCTATAAGGATTTGGATGCACAATCTTCTTCAGACCAAGCTTTTAAACCATCTCTTGCAAAACAAGATTATCTGTACTACCATTATCAACAATCAACTTGCAACACTTACCTCCAGATCTACAAATTATGAATAGATTCGTCCTCTGGGTGGGACTATTCTACTATTTTGCTTGTTTTAACAACACCCTCTTCATCACGAGAGCTTTTCCAATTTCTAGTTCATCTATAATATGAATAGACATAATACTCTCTTCATCCACTTGTATGATATGTGGACACTCAAATGCTCTATGCCTAATTTCACTACATTTGAAACATATATCCATGAACCCTCTTCCTTGACCTTGTCCATAGGATCCTCTACCTTTGGTAGGAGTTGTTCAGCCTCTTTGTGCACTAGTATTTATTGCACTTAGAAGTACTGGCTTCTCCTTGTGCAAAGCAATTTCTGCGGCTACTTCCTTGTCCTCGTGCGCACGGAAACTTTCCTTCTCTTGTGTTGCACCTTGTTGTTCACTTTATGACTTCTCCGCCTTCAATATGCACTAATAGGCTTCTTCAACAAATTACAACCAGATTGGACCAAACCTGTCTTGAATGGAAATTTGCAATCCATTCAGATACCTCCTTGAGATCTTCTCAGTGTCATCTTCAACATGGCAAGTCTATAGAACTTCTTAGTGCAATCTTTCACACTCATCTCCCTTTGTTGCAAATTTTGCAACTAGTCGAACATAATTAAATGGTAATCAAAAGGTATGACTTTAACCTTCAACTTTACAATTAGTCTATACCAAGTCTTGATTTTGTCTTTACCTTTACGGGGTCTTTCTACTTGCATGTGCTCCCACGATATGGATGCATGACCCTTCAACTTTGTACATGCAAATTTGACCTTCTTGGGATATTCCATACTATCATAAATATTTCTCTTACTCAATGATCCAATCAATGAATTCATTAGGACTCAAACTTCCTGAATAACTAGGAGGGTCCAACTTCAGCTTACTAGTCATCCTCGCAACTACACGTAGGAATCTATCTTTATGTTCATCAACTTTTTCTTTTGCAACCTGGTTCTCACACGTTTCTTCTGCAGCTTCATTTTCGCTTTCTTCATCCACCACCCCAACACCTCGACATTGTGTCGTTTCCATAGCCTCTAAATAGGCTTGCATATCTCTCATCAATCTAGGCAAGTCTAACCACTCCTGATGCTTTGGCCACTCTTGGCGCTCTTGTAGTGAAATCAATTTTGTGTGACATTTCTCGAAATCAAAAAACTCCACACCTTCTACCCAACACTCATATTGTAAGATGTCTTCTCTACTTTCTACCTACACTCGCAAATGTAGAAAACATACTTTTATCCATGTGCTCATTCGCAAGGAAGAAAACCTTGCTCTGATACCAAATGATGTAGTCGTAGTTAGGGGTCTCAATGAAGAGATGCCTTAGACCACATAACCTTCAAAATTGCATAGTAGATAAGATAAGATAAAATAAATATATTAATGTCCAACTAATGACCACAAAAGTAGGTCAAAGGGACTGTAGATTACAGAAATGTGTCAGGAAAAAACGGGAAACCAAAAAGGTCTCCAAAAACAAAAAAACAATATTGAAAGAAATAGTATAAAACATGGCAGGGATTGACCAAGGCCAAAGCCAAACCACTAAAGGACCCAACCATGCTCAGGGCCAAAGAAGGGAGCAAAAGAAATGAGTAGTCTCCAAGAATCTGTAAACATCGGGAGCACGAGGATGATCCCTAAGAGAGAAGAACCAGGAGGGAACCCATCAAGAGTTCGATCCAACTCTCTTAGCATCCAACGCCGACAAGAAGAAGCTCCGAATAGAAGTTTGACTCGAAAAAGGGGGGGGTATGATGCCTGGTCTATCCTCCAATCCTCTGCCTAGAAGGAAAAGTCCTCTGTGAAGGTCTGGTGGATCTATTCTGCCCCCTGATGCCGGGTCTGGAGTGAATATGTCGATGAAATCTCGGAGAACTGTGAATAGTGTCTCTGGGCCTCATTGATCTAGAATGTGGGGTTGTACTAATGTCAATCTGTCGCTTAGTGCCTCTCCTTGAAGGTAGCATCGTGAAAAAAGAAGTAATCCGTTGAGTGGAGACTGGTCTAGTGGGTCTCTGAATAAAATGATCATGAAGCTTAAGAGCTTCCTGTATATATAAAACCAAACATCTCTAGTCCTCATATCTGAAGAAGTTAGAGTATGTGTCCTCCTAAATAGGCAATAAAACCTCCCTTTGATCTCTTAGTAAATGTGACAACGAAAGATGAAGTGCTCCTCGGACTTCGTCCCCTGGATGCTCCATAACTGACAAAACCTGTTTGCTCGGTCTATTTGGTGATCTGTCTCAATCCTAAGCCTGTGAGATCCCACTCGAAACTGTCCTAATGTGATGCGAAGAGAGTGCATTCAGTGGTGGAATGCATATTGTGGACGAATGATAAGCCTGTCACTCAGCGCCAAGAAGTGCTCTACATAAAATGCCATCTTAGGGCGTAACCCCCCAGGAGAGTTTTGTAATGTTCCCTTTAAGCTTGTTGTTGCTTTTGGATGGTTTAGCCTATTCCTGACCTTCGTAGGCTAATGAACATGGTTAGGGGGTCTTTGAGGTAGACATCTAGTCAGTGGATGGGTTCCTGGGTTCAGTTGAATTGGAGGAATAAGGGAGATAATAATTAAATTAATTATTTGTAAGGTTATCAAATAAATAAATATTATAAAGTGACCTTATATTTAATTAATTTAATAAAGTGACTTAAATAAAATATTATATTATAAAGTCACTAAAAAAAATAATGTTATTTTAATATTATTTCTAGAAGCTTCTTGGAGATGGATTGAAAAAAGTATAAAAGAAGATCAAACCAAGCTTCATTCTTCCAGGGTTTGAGATATTTCAGTCTTTCACATTGCTATAACTTGTGGCTATTGACAAACATTCATGGAGGTCGACTTAGTATGGAGTACTCAGATTTTTGGCGGTTGACATGTCTGATTGGCATCAATTTCATCAGGAGACTCAAGTGCTCCACTTAGGAGATCTTGGCAATAAAGTTTGTGGAGTTTAGAGGGCGTATTTAAAGTCTGAAATTTATATATCAGTCTACTGTAGGGGTCGACCAGCCTATGTGAATACTCCATTTTGGTTCATTGTGCACCACCAAGGACACCTATCATTCTGGGTAATTGAGGAATCAATTCCTCTAGTTGAAGCAAAGATTTCAAGACCATATTCGAAGGGGTTGAAGGCAGTGTTAATTTGTAGCATCCATCAGACTTCTAGGGCATGGGCGGCTCTCCTTGAGGGGGGGCGATTTCATGCTTAGAGGGCTTAAAAAATTCCAAATAAACTCAGAGGTCTTCACCATGCAAATTGCTGATCATTCCCCACTCGACATCCAGGTTTCCATTACTATTTGCTTATGTATTGCTTATTTTTTCTGAGTACTAAGTTTGAAGATTTTCGATAGCCATTAGAGCATATGTATGAATCATTTGATAGTTGAAATTCAGTTTTGTATCTCTCTTTTGCAATCTGAAAAATTGTAATTAGACCTTATCAGCAAATAAACAGTTTTCAGACTTATATATATATTGAAGTATGTTTGCCAAATGTTTGACAAAACGCCTCATCGAAATTTAAATATTTTTTGAATGTAATTGATGTTACAAAGTTGCTTGCATATCTATTCTACACCATTGGCAATCCGTTTATTGACAAGTTCAGTTTGCATACCAACTGTTTGACAATATTCCTTGAGTTTCAAGAACAACAAGATAAGGTCAAATTTAGCAAGGGATATTATAGTGGTATCAGAGCGGTTTTTTGACATCTTGTTGGGGTTGGAATTAAAATTCATTGTGCTCACATAGTTGATATTTGAGTTCCAGCACTTTATTCTTTGTTTCAGTTATGGGAAAAACCCAGGGAAGAAATTTCAGTTGGGTAGCCAGCTAGTATTTGTAGTTTCCAAAGTAGAAATTGAGACTGTTTATAAAGAGTGACTTGCACTTCACAATGAATTAGAAATAATCAGTTATATGGGTAACTATAAGGCTTTTAGCTAGCGAAAAAGGAAATCAAAGCAGCCAAATGTTGAGGATATTTTGCAAAAATTTGTGCTTTCACAACGAAGATTAGCTCGTAGCCTGCAAAAGTATGAAGATTCCATTTCAAGACGAACCTCATCACAAAGCCAAAATGAGACTTGGTGAAGTATTCAAAAGTCTCTATGAAGAGTTTGGTTTAAATGTGTTAAGTCAGCAGATAATGATTTTCAACCTACAGGTGAATATGGGGTTAAAACTGAAGTGAATGTGGATAAGGAAATTTTACAATATGAAAATAGTATGATGGAGCTTCAGAATGTTACTCATAGCACTTGAGAAGTTATCAGTCATGATAACAATTCTGATTTTGATGACAACAGTCTTTTGCTTGAGTATAATGAGGATTTAGAAGTCATGGTGAGTGCAAAAAATGTTGTGGGAGAACCTTTGAATGTTGGCACACAAGCTATATGTGTCAAACATGAGGTTAGCATGGAAAAATTGACCCATATCCATTCTGATTTTCATGACAGTAGTAAGGAATCTTTGCATCAGCATGAGGTGATAGTGATTTCACAAGGGAATGAAGTCTTTACAGAGTTGTCATATGTTGGTACTCAAGATTTGGGTACTAATGATGCAATTTATAATGAAGTTTCATGCCACAATGAGTCTGAATTTTCATATCAGACCGTAGAAAACAAATCAAAAAATTTATCTAATGGCAATGAATCCTAGGATCGTGAGTCGGATAGATATGTAGATGCTTTGGAAGAGGAAGTGGGCGAAGAAATTGTCAAAACAATATCGTCTACAATGCTTGTTAAGCCATCCTTTGAGGTACATAGTAGCAATACCATTGATGATATTGTGAGTGAAGTTGATAGCACACACAACGTTGCTTATCAGTTAGTGAGTGATGATGATTCAACTACCTATCATAGTGCAGATTCTAAATCAGAAAATTTGTATGAGAGTGATAAGTTCCAGAGTCCTCATCATTTGGTTGGGCATCTAAAAGTAAATGACAGAATTATTGCTACCACCATAGAGCATTTTGATGTTGCTCGTCAGACATTGGCCCTTCAGGGTTGGAGTACTCCCATGACAGATGAGCGCGGAGATAGTGGTCTTTCCTTTGTAGAGTTTCATGCATTTCAAGAAGCAATTGGATTAATGAAACAAAATTACTTACAGCGATTTGCGGACTGAGATTATCTTCTCGAGTGGGATTGCATCTATCATAAGGAATTGAAGGAAAAGGAAGAGGAGGTTGATGAGCTCACTCATGAGCTTGAGGTGACTATGGACTCGTTGAAGAGCGCTCAGTTGGCCCTTCAAGAGTCACGGTCATAGATAGAGGAGCTTACCGTGGAGTTGAGTTTGGCACAGTCTTCACCATTTTCTGATATAGTTCAGGTTTCCATGGCAGCAGTTGGTGAGGAGCACGTATCCACTAATTATGGTTGTAAGCAGGTTGAGGATGTGGTTACATCCATCACGGTTATAGGTGCAGTTGATACAGATGGGATGAGTGCATTGGTTGAGAGTTGCAGGGAACCACATATTGCACCTAGTTCTCCTGAGGTTAGTCCCATGACAGGGGATGCAGGACAGATTATTGATAGCTCTTGTGACATATTAGTTGATTCTCCAGAGAGTTGTGTGACAACTCACGATACTACTCCGTCGTCTTCACAGGAGATATGTAGAGTATCATCTAGTTGGGGGATTGGTTCTTATGTTGATTTGTTTCCCTCTCCTGGAAGTAAATCAGTTATTCCATCCCATGTAGCTGATTATGATCGACAGTTTGTTGACCTAGTTCAAGAGTATGAGTCAATTTATTGTTTCGAGGATTCAAAAATAGATGATTTAGATAAGCCTAGAGTAATTGTGCAGTTTGTGAATAATCCACTATTCAAGTTTGATGGTGGATCAGTTTATGATAATCCACTCTTCGAGTTAGATGTTGATCATGCTCTTGATTCCAGTTCTGAGATGAGCATTGATTGTAGCGTTTGGGATCCTTCTAGTGCATCAAAATTTCAAACAGAGTTTGCAGAGGAGATTTTGGAGATGTACATGGTGAGGAATACATACAACTTTACATTTGATCCTCATGTACATGATTTATTTCAGATGCACAGTTCAGTGGCGCATGTGATGGACAGCTTGTATGATAGCTTGCTTTGTGCAGAGATTAGAAGAAAATATGATTGGTCTTCTGAGTTGCTTCCTTTTAAGGCTCATACTCCTATGACA
This sequence comes from Torreya grandis, assembly GCA_037957365.1. Taxonomy (NCBI): domain Eukaryota; kingdom Viridiplantae; phylum Streptophyta; class Pinopsida; order Cupressales; family Taxaceae; genus Torreya; species Torreya grandis. Next base: position 1,753,411 of record JARHVA010000477.1, read on the forward strand.
CCTGATGGTGAGATTGAGTTGATTCAACAGATTCGGTTAGTTGTGCTAGTGCTGACATTTCAGGAGCTGTGTGGTGATAATAGGGACATTACATAGATCTTTCCTTGGGATCCTAGTGGGGAAGAGTTTTCTTTGCAGCTGAGATTGCTTGAAGGCAAGCAATTTCAGGGAGGGCAGATTGTAATGCCCCCTTTAAACCTGTTGTTGCTTTTGGACGGTTTAGCCTATCCATTTCCTCGTAGGCTAATGAGCATGGCTAGGGGGTCTTTGAGGCAGACATCTAGTCAATGGATGGGTCTCTGGGTTCAGTTGAATTGGAGGAATAAGGGAGATAATAATTAAATTAATTATTTGTAAGGTTATCAAATAAATAAATATTATTAGGTGATTTTATATTTAATTAATTTAATAAAGTGACTTAAATAAAATATTATATCATAAAGTCACTAAAATAAAATAATGTTATTTTAATATTATTTCTAGAAGCTTCTTGGAGATGGATTGAAAAAAGTATAAAAGAAGATCAAACCAAGCTTCATTCATCCAGGATTTGATATTTGCTTTGATGTATTGTTGTGGAGAAGTGGAAGCCAAGGGTTTATGTAGTTTTTACTTTCTTTGATCATTGGGAACGAAACCTCCTATTGATTGGCATAACAGAGGTTGTGAAAGATCTTCTGAAGGGTTGCAACTGTTTGGGTGAGAAATATTTCAACCTTTCACATTGCTATAACTTGTGGCTATTAGCAAACATTCATGGAGGTCGACTTAGCATGGAGTACTCAGATTTTTGGCGGTTGACATATCTGATTGGCATTGATTTCAGTAGGAGACTCAAGCGCTCCACTTAGGAGACCTTGGCAATAAAGTTTGTGGAGTTTGGAGGGCGTATTTAAGGTCTGAAATTTATATATCAGTCTGTTGTAGGGGTCGACCAGCCTAGGTGAGGACTCCATTTTGGTTCATTGTGCACCACCAAGGATACCTATCATTCTGGATATTGAGGAATCAATTCCTCTAGTTGAAGCAAAGATTTCAAGACCATATTCGAAGGGGTTGAAGGCAGCATTAATTTGTAGCATCCATCAAACTTCTAGGGCAGGGGCGGCTCTCCTTGAGGGGGGTGCAGTTTCATGCTTTGAGGGCTTCAAAAATTGCAAATAAAATCAGAGGTCTTCACCAAGCAAATTGCTGATCAATCCCCACTCGACATCCAGGTTTCCATTACTATTTGCTTATGTATTGCTTATTTTTTCTGAGTACTAAGTTTGAAGATTTTCGACTGCCATTAGAGCATATGTATGAATCATTTGATAGTTGAAATTTAGTTTTGTATCTCTCTTTTGCAATCTGAAAAATTGTAATCAGACCTTCCTATCAGCAAATAAACAGTGTTCAGACTTTCATATATATTGAAGTATGTTTGCCAAATGTTTGACAAAATGCCTCATCGGAATTTAAGTGTTTTTTGAATGTAATTGATGTTACAAAGTTACTTGCATATCTATTCTACACCAGTGGCAATCAGTGTATTGACAAGTTCAGTTTGCATACCAACTGTTTGACAATATTCCTTGAGTTTCAAGAACAACAAGATAAGGTCAAATTTAGCAAGGGATATTAGAAGTTTACCGAAGTGGTATGAATAATGCAAAGTAATGCAACAACAAATAAACTCATTTCTTTATCAGATTTCAACCGCTGAAAATACAACTTGCAAACACAATGAAAACAAAATAGCAATTTCGAATGGGATGCCTTACAACATCAAATCCTCAGATCTTTGCTTGTTAATTCGCAGTCTTTGCAAGTATAGCTTTCTCTCAGAATACTAACTATGATCTATATCCATAACTCGCTAACTAGTTGGCTCAACCATAGGGGCATGTTGATATAGGCACAAGACCCACCTACTTACAATAATGTTCTCAACAAGCCACCACAAGCATTAGATACTTGTAACACATCACCATTCATCACAAATATTAAATGTTCAATACAATCCCCATGCACCATACCATATTACTGCATAAGACATCACAATGAAGCACATCACAAAGTGACATTAAAAGAAACCGTAACAACCTTATATGATCCAAGGAATTAAATGCAAACAATTCGGAACTATATCGGCTCCTTATCCATAACATCTCACAAAACACGTGTGCCTAGAACAAGTTGTGTTGAGGCCGCAACCTCGCAAGGCTTAGTTGCAATGATTCACAAACAAAAGATGTGCAAAAACGCCTTGCACAATGATCCTCATATTCGTGCTGCTGTGAATGAACCTCCTCCATATGATATAACCCTTAGGCATTGCAAGACTCCAAGCCTTCTATTTTGAATAGAGTTGAACAAAGACTTGCGCAATGTTTTGTGACAAAATGGAACTGAAACTGTGCGCATTAACAAAATTACGCAGAACAAAACAAACAACAAATGCACGCACACAAGGTTGTGCAAAAAAACACATTTAGAGCATGCGCGCAACAAGACTTACGCAAAACTGCAAACATGCTTATTTTATACAAGTGTAAGTGTTTGTGGTTGATGTAGGATTACAAGTGAACTTGGATGTTCTTGCATCACCATCATTGCCCTTACCTCGACATATAACTTGCTATTTAGAAGACAAGGGGAACCAACAGTGGTTGGTTAAAACACAACCGCCGACCAAACCGTTCATAATTAAAGATTCTGTAATACACTACCCAAAGCCGACAAGAGAATAATTAACAACATAACAAAGTTGGCTGCCATAACAATGCATTCATTAATAACAACGGTCTACAAATATTATATAAAGTTAAGGTTATCCTTTGATTGCTTTATGTTGCTGTTTTACTTTTTACTTTATATGATTTTAATTTTAATTTTATTTATAAATGGGGTGCGTACCCTAATTAGGGTAAGTTACTAGGTGTTTTGGTTGCCCCTGGTATGTCTAGGGTGTGGAAATGAGTGCACTTCACACTCGCACCTATAGAACCGGGTATGGGTTTGAGCCAATTTTGGCCGAGTACTTGCACTCAGACAACCTTGGGAAATAGAATAATACTAAACGAATCTCAGTAGAGATCTTGGTTGGTATAGAAGCCAAACTTGGGAACCAATTATCCCCAAACTCAATGGCGGTGTTGTCTCTAAAAATTCTAGGTCATTTCGCAAGTAGGCTGACTAGGCATCTTTTGCTGTTGGAAAGTCTATTAATATACCTTTCGCTATTCAACAATCTGTCAATAGCATACCCTGATGAGGGTCAAGAAGCATGACTTGAAATGTTGGTACAAAAAACATGAACGGATTAATTTACAGAAGCTTTTGCCTTTTAACAAAACCAAAGATGGATAACGATGATATCTACGTTGGATTAATTCAAAATACTGTGGAGCATTGCTGTTATTTTATCATGACACTTGCAAACAACCTATTAGGAGTGAAATTTAGATTTTAGAGCAAACTGGATGCTTTCTCGCCTTGCTATTAGATCTTCCTTTTGGCTTATTCTTTAAATTTAGTGCTACTGTCACAGTCTTTATATTTATTGTACTAAAATTATTGCATCATTATAAATGCTGATATATTGCCAATCATTTGCTATAATGTTTTTCAAAGGTTTGCTTTACTTCGAGGGAACAGCGGGTTTTACACATATGCAATATATGAGCGTCCTTCAGGGTGGTCAGATTTCAATCTCAATCAAACACGTGTTACGTTCAAATTGCGGAAAGACAGGTCCGCAGATCTTCCATGGTTTTTGTAACTTTTAAATATCTTCCTCTTATCAACATGAGTAATGAATCAGGCTACATAGCAATAGAAATGCAAGTAACACTTTTTTAACTCCTAGTTTCTCCTCTAACATGTCTTTTGTTTTCCTTTTATTTAGATTTCAGTACATGGCAATTGCTGATAACAGGCAGAGAGTTATGCCATTACCAGATGACCGTATGTCAGACAAATGCAAAATACTTGCATATCCGGAAGCAGTGCTTCTCACAAGGCCGGCAAATGCTCTCCTTCAGGGCGAGGTGATGTGCAAGCTTCTTATACAATGAAAATCTGATTTTGTCTGATTTTTGAATATGCATTGCCTGCTATCCTTCCACAGTCATAAAAATAAGTTCAAGGAACTAACTCTCTCACATATGCCCACACCAAGGAACTGCAAGTAATCAATATTAAGTGCATAATTTGCTAGATGTCAATAAATAACATCACAATGGGTTTCAGTTAAAAATTGTTACTTTCATTATAAATAACTTGATATCACTAGAGAGTATAAGAATCACAATGGGGCATGTGTCAATACGATTCCAACAAAGTTCCATACTACAAACAGTCCTTGCAATTCAACTTGGTTTATTTATGGAAGTGTACCAACATGTCAAGGCAACTTACTGAACAGGCCTCCGCACTCTCAGATGATTCACTCCCATTTCCTCTTGTTGAATGACACCTGCTGCTAACTAACAGATTGTGATGATTCTTAACAAATCTGTCTTAAATTATAAAACACATTACTCTTTTATCAATAAATCAGGTCTTTCCGAGCATGTATGTTGCACTTGATTCACTATATCATATCTTTATGATCAGGATGCAAAGGAAATATGTAGCTGCCATAGTATTAATGTAACAGAAAGATATGCCTCTAACTGGCATATGCAAAGGCTTGAGCATACAACTATTAGGAGAGAAACTCTTGGCAAGATTTTAAAGCGACAGGGTTCTAACTTCTAGATGTAGACCCTAGAGACAATTAGGGTCACATACATGTTCTTTATTGCAAGGATATGCATACTTAGATTGAACAAGATAGATGTTATAAAAGAACATGTGTCTCCTGGAATCAGCTGCGTAGGAATAATTTTCTCCTCGCAGTAGGACTCGTTGTGATCTGTTACTCAAAAACTAAGAATAGTGCATATAAGGCTAATCAAAATATTGGTTGGGTTCCCATTCTAATAATTAATGTTTTTGTTTTGTAAATAAGTGACATCTGATTTGAGAAAAGGCAAGGAAACTTTATGTCAGCAAATGTTTAATTTTGGCAGGAATAGTTTTGGTGGTTGTATGCAAAGTGTTTGACAATATTCCTTGAGGGTTTATAGAAGCAACTTGAGGTCAGATTACCCAAGGGATACTACACTAAGCAAATCATTTGTTATATTCGTAACCTGCCAGGCCATAAAACCCCTGATTGTAAATATACAAATCCTATTGTTAAAGTTGTATATTCCACTAGTGCAACAACGTGATGGAATTTTGTAGAAGAAAATGAAGATTTATATGACTAAGATGAAATCTATGAGCTTGTAATTGAAGAAGTTGATGATGAAGAAATTGAAGAAGTTGAGGATGAAGAACTTGATGAGAATACAAATGAGCTAGATTTACTAGTTGATGACTCAGAGGAAGATATTCCGGCCTTCATGCAGAGACCATGGACACCATTTGGAGAAGGCAGTAGCTCCAGAGGAAGAGGACGAATTCCTCAAATTAGATCTAGAAGAAAATGCTACCCAGGAAGAGGTAGGCAACCGCAACACTTCAATCGCCTGCCTACAGTTAGACCGCCATCACCATCTATAATAGTATTCCCTTAAAGCTTTAAGCCAAGTGATAAATGGCTTAAGGATAAATATAGCTTCCTGTTACCTGAAAAAGCAGTTCACAACATTTCCAGTCCAAAATGGGATGATGACCCATATACTGAGGAAGTGCTTGAAGTACAACAATATGAAGAGTAATCAACATTTGATTGGGAAGAATCTCAGCTCAAAATGAGAGTTGGAGATGAAATTGATTGGGTTGAAGAAGGGCATCCAACAAGACGGAAGGAACTTGTCTGCGACCCAACAAAATACAAACTGGTATGTTTAGCAACACCAGTCCCAATTGAGTCAAAACCAGCATACATAGCACAACTAATCAATTGAAGGTACACTCAATTTGTTTCTCTTGAAATAAATGGTAAAAATATAGATGCACAAGTTTATACTGGTGCATCTTTATCATTTTGTAAAACTGCTATTCTTGATGATAGGGAAGAATTAGATGAACAACATAGCTACAAGTCTTTAGATATTCAAGGAAATGGATTCACCTGTAATAATTATAAACATCAAGAACCAAATATATTACAAGATAAGGTATTCCCTTGTGACTTCTTTGCCCATGATCAATTACCAGTAGATTGCCTTTTATGAGGAGCATTCATGGATCAGTATTCTCCATATGAAAATATTCCTAAAAGTGTCTTATTCACAATCAATCGAGAAAGAATCAAGGCACCAGGACTTGTGTATGCCACAGAGCAATATCCCAGTCACACAACCATGATCCAAAACCCAAACAATTATGTCCTATAGAAAATAGAAGAATTAGGATGAAGGATTAAAGATGAAATATGTTCTAGTGACCCTCAAAAATTCTGAAACAAATCTATCCCAGAAATGGAAACTTACCTCATTGAAGGGAAGTCCTTGAAAATAGGGAATAAAATCCCTATACCAGCTCATGATTATCAAGATATGGAGAAAACCATAAAAGAACTATTAGATGCATGGTTCATTGAGTCAAGTAATTCACCATTTTGTTGTTATACTTTTATGATGAATAAACACTCAGAGTAGAAAATATGAAATAAAAGAATGGTAATAAATTATAAGCCTTTGAATGCAATTACCTTGCCTTATCCTTATCCATTCCCTGGTAAATCTTATTTACTGTAGAAAGTTGCAAGATATAGGTATTTCTCACAGTTTAATTGTAAGTCAAGATTTTACCAGATAAGGGTAAAAGGCTTTAGATAGGCTGAAAGCTGCCTTCAGTTGACCATTTGGTCACTTTCAGTGGAAGGTGATGCCAATTGGCTTAATGAATGCTCCAACCTACATCTAGAGCCACATGGATAAAATATTTTCTGTTATGACTGATTTTCTGTGTTTACATTGATGACATTCTGATTTTTAGTTAGACATTAGAAGAACAGTTGCAGCATTTACAGAAGTTATTTGACACAACAACCAGAGCAGGGATAGTTCTTTCAGATACCAAAATACAGTTGTGTCCGACTGAATGTAAGTTCCTTGGGAAGGAAGTCTAAAATGCCAAACTAAAAGTCTAAGGACATATCAAGGACAAAATCCTTGGATTTCCTGAGAAGCTTGATAGAAAACAATTGTAAGCTTATCTAGGAATTCTTCACTATGTAAATAGTTTCTACAAAGATAGTGATGTTGATAGAAGTGTGTTACTGGAATTGATTAAGAAAAATAATAAGTTTTTATGGACTGATGTACATATTAAAGCAGTCCAAACAATAAAAGCTAAGATTTCTCAGTCTCCCTGAACTTCATGTCCCAGTATTAAAAAATTCTCTGTTGTATACAATTGCTTCTGATACAGCTTGGGGAGGAATTATTTGTTGCATAGAAATTGGTACAGAACATGTATGTGAGTATGCTTTAGCTGTGTTTACAGGTGATGTCAAGAAATGGATCTCTTCTGAGAAAAATATCTATATTGTTAAAAAATGCCTTGAGAAGTTTGCCTTGAAATTGATGCATCTCAAGAATTTTGTGATAAGAATTGACTGTACTAGATTTCTCACTTTCAAGGAGAAAGACCATGGAAGAAAGGATGGTAGAGGTAAATATATCAGTTGGTAGAATTATTTAAATTAGTTCAACTATACTGCTGAACATGTTGTAGGAAAAGATAATTTAATTGAAGATTGGTTAAGCTGAGATCCTGCACTCTTTGATGGACAGACCTCAAGGACCACGTCCGCATAATTTTCCTCTCACCAGGATAAAGTGTGACAAGTTTGATAATCTGTCTCTCCCAGAACGGTCTGAAATATTTCAATATGGAGTCATTGAGCAATATAAAAGAACATCTAGGCGCAATGATTATATGGATTTATAGGCCTCAGGTGCTTGTCACATTGAAAGCTTTAAAACATATGGAAATCTCACTATCCATAGGCTTAATAGTGCTTTGCTAGTTGAACGGTTTATTGATTTAAAATTTTAATCTATCGCCCTGAATATTATTGGAGGATCAGAATTGATACTTTGCAAAACAAACATCTGATAGAATTTGTAAAAAGGATTGGACCTCCAGTTCTGCATTCACATGTCCGATAACCAAGGGAAGACACAGGTGCCTGCACTATCATAAGAAGACGGTTACAATGGGAATCAGATTTCATGCTAAACATGAACCCACATGGCAATCTATGACAATCTTATTGGGAATCATAATTTATCCTTTAACATAAATTTACTTTTCCGGCCTATTAATCTTGCTGATCTTGACAGGGAAGTTGAAGCACCATTGGAAAGGTAAGCATCAAATGCATGGGACCCAAGATATTCGACATCGTCATCAAACGATGATAGAAGATCAGCACGTGGTAGAGACTTTATCGATCTGCTGGCCTCATCTTCATCACATTCTACTTAGTGTGCATCTACTTTATTAGTGCCCCCTACTTTATGGATAAGGAAGCATCCACTTTTGTGTTAGTGGAGAATCTCTTTAGAGCTGTAAAGTGATTAGGGGTTAGACATTGTTGGCAGAGATCCAATAAGACCACACCTCATTCACTCTATAAATAGAAGGTAGGGAAGCAATAATGGGCATCAGTCGTAGAAGAAGCATGTAGGTCTTAGGAAGTCTGAGTCTAGTAAGTCTTCAGGAAACAGAGTATGCTTTTACCTTGGGTTTCAAGCAAACTTGGTTATCGGAAATTTTCCTTTTTATGATGTATAAAGACTTGTAATATTTGCTTGAGTTGATTGATCATTAGAAGCTGTAGCCATTCGGCTAGCAGTCTCCGACGCTATTTGCTTGTAAGTGTTGTATCACGATCAAGGTCTTGAGTAGTCATGCAATATATAGGTCATAACTAGTCGTGCAATATATGGTATCAGAGCCATACCAATATCTATCCAGAACTAAAGTTCTAAAGTATAGTAAGTTTGTAATCCTTCTGTTGCCTTGTAGTAGACTGCCATCCTGTCTGTGATCATCCAACCATTATTTTGATTGTGTTAAGGTGTTATTTTGCTCTAGTTTGAGAACTGTATAGTACTAGATATAACAAGATAAGATTGATTCTGTAAATAAGAATGTTGACAGTATTAATAGAACTGTACATGATATTGATGACAAGATAGATCATCTTGAATCTAGTCTTTCCTGGCGAACAAGAAGAGAGGAAAGAGTTGGAGAAAAGAGTAGAGCTTGAACAAGATAAACAAAATAAAGAAGATATAGCTTCTACCAGTTTAGATCTGATTCCTCTAGACTTCAGAATAATATTTTTAGTAGAACTCACTCCCAAGCATAGGTCTAAATCTATGTCCAATATGTAGAGAGCCCATGTTCCAATTCAACCATGGTACCTTAACATAAATGATAATCTCAATTCAATGAATGAGATTACTTCTTGGTCTAATAATATGACAACCATAGGAACTGCCTCTCGTGCAGATGACCACTATATTACAACGTTAGCAACCAGATAGCTCTGGGGCATAGTAGCAACTTGGGGGGATGTATTTACAGGAGCTATGCAAAATGATTTTGTTTTCAATAAAAATGAATCCATGAAAGCTCTGTATTTACTTTTGATTAATGAATTTGTTCCCCCTCAAGGGAATAAGCAAGTAGAGTCATCAAGATGGCTTGCTCAGATGAAATTGTGTGATTTGAAACAGTTTGAAGACTTTGTTAAGCAATATAGACAACTTTCTTATCAAAGTAGAACTCAAGGTTCTGATGCTACAAAATTGCAATTTTTTCATGCTTTACCTTATAATCTTGTTGATAGAGTCCTTGCTTATATTGAATTAAAAGGTCTAACTCTTATTGCAATGTCCTTGACTGGTGTCATTGACTTTGCAAGACAACAAACTATGCAGCTTGTATCACAAACCAAAGCCATTCAAAAGCTTAGCAAACATGAAGCTAGTCGCATAGCTGTTGAATTTCCCGAAACCGCTCCATTTGGCTATTGCCCTTATGCACATAAACCTAAGTGCAAATTTAACAAGCAAAGAGTTGCATTAAAACGTCATTATTTTCCTAAACTGCGTACGCTTGCTCCAAAACATAGGTTCTTGCGTCACTGCAAATTTCCTTGTTCTCAATTTAAGCAAATCATTTGTTATATCTGTAACCAGCCAGGGCAGAAAGCCCTTGATTGTAAATGTAAAAATTTTGCTGTTAAAGCCATATATTCCACTAGCGCAATAGTGTGACGGGATTTAGTAGAAGAAAATGAAGATTTATATGACCAATATGAAATCTATGAGCCTGTAATTGAAGAAGTTGAGGATAAAGAAGATGAAAAGCTTGAGGAAAATAAAGATGAGCTAGATTTACTAGTTGATGACGTAGAGCAAGATATTCCAGCCTTCATGCAGAGACCATGGACACCATCTGGGGAAGGTAGCAGCTCCAGAGGAAGAAGACGAAGTCCTCAAAGTAGACCTAGAAGAGAACACTACCTAGGAAGAGGTAGGCAATCACAACACTTCAATAGACCACCTACAGTCAGACCACCTTCACCATCTCCAATAGTATTCCCCAAGAGTTTTAAGCCAAGTGATAAATGGCTTAAAGATAAATTTAGCTCCCTATTACTTGAAGAATCAGTTCACAACATTTCCAGTCCAAAATGGGATGATGACCTATATATTGAGGAAGTGTTTGAAGCAAAACAATATGAAGAAGAGGATGCAACATTAGACTAGGATGAACCACAATTTAGAATGAGAGTTGGAGATGAAATTGATTGGGTTGAAGAAAGGTATGTAACAAGACAGAAGGAACTTGTTTGCGACTCAAAAAGATGTAGACTGGTATGTTCAGCTACACCAATCCCGACTGAGACGAAACTAACATACATAGCACAACTAATCAATGGAAGGTATGCTCAGTTTGTTTCTCTTGAAATAAATGCTAAAAATATAGATGCACAAGTTGATATTGGCGCATCTTTATCATTTTGTAAAACTACTATTCTTGATGATTGGGAAGAATTAGATGAACAACATTGCTACAAGTCTTTAGATATTCAAGGTAATAGATTTACCTGTAATAAGTATAAACATCAAGAACCAATTATATTACAAGATAAGGTATTCCATTGTGACTTCTTTGCCCACGATCAATTACTAGTAGATTGCCATTAAGGAGGAGCAGTCATAGACCGCTATTCTTCATATGACAATACTCCTAAAAGTATCCTGTTTACAATGTAGAAAGAATCAGGGCACCAAGACTTGTGTCTGCCATAGAGCAACATCCCAGTCGCACGACCATGATCCAAATCCCAAACAATCTTGTCCTAGAGAAAATACAAGAATTAGGACAGGATTAAAGATAAAATATGTTCCAGTGATCCTCAAAAAATATGGAACAAATCTATGCCATAAATGGAAATTGACCTCATTGAAGGTTAGTCCATGAAAATAGGGAAGAAAATCCCTATTCCAGTGCATGATTTTCATGATATGGAGAAAACCATGAATGAATTATTAGATGCAAGATTTATTGAGTCAAGCAATTCAACATTCTGTTATGTTTTCATGGTGAATAAACACTCAGAGCAGAAAAGAAGAAAGAAAAGAATGGTAATAAATTATATGCCTTTGAATGCAATTACCTTGCCTTATCCATTTCTTGATAAATCTTATTTACCACAGAAAGTTACAAGATTTAGGTATTTCTCAAAGTTTAACTATAAGTTAGGATTCTACCAGATAATGGTAAAAGAATCAGATAGGCCGAAGATTGCATTCAATTTCTCATTCGGTCACTTTCTGTGGAAGGTAATGCCATTTGGCTTAATGAATGTTCTAGCCTACTTCTAGAGCCACATGGATAAACTATTTTTTGGTATGTCTGATTTCCTTTGTGTGTACATTGATGATATCCTAATTTTTAGTCAAACATTATAAGAACACTTGCAACAATTACAAAAGTTATTTGACACAACAACCAAGCAGGGGTAGTTCTTTCAGTTACCAAAATACAATTGTGTCAGATTGAATGGAAGTTCCTAGCGATGTAAGTCTAAAATGCCAAACTAAAATCCAAGTGCATATCAAGGACATAATCCTTGAATTTTATGAGAAGCTTGATAGAAAACAATTGCAAGCTTTTCTAGGAATTTTAAACTATGTAAATAGTTTCTACAAAGATAGTGGTGTTGATAGAAGTGTGTTATAGGAATTGCTTAAGAAAAATAAGAAGTTTGTATGGACTGATGTACATACTAAAGCAGTCCAAAAAATAAAAACTAATATTTCCAGTCTCCTTGAAGTTCATGTTTAGTATTAGAAAATTATGTGTTGTATACAGATGTTTCTAATACAGCTTGGGGAGGAATTCCTTGTTGCATAGAAAATGGTACAAAACATGTATGTGAGTATGCTTCAAGTGTATTTACATATAATGTCAAGAAATGGATCTCTTCTGATAAAGAGATCTATGTTGTTAAAAAATGCCTTGAGAAGTTTGCCTTGAAATTGATGCATCTTAAGCATTTTTTAATAAGAACTGACTGTACTAGATTTCTCACTTTTAAGGAGAAAGACCATGAAGAAAGGATGGTAGAGGTAAATATATCAAGTGGCAGAATTATTTTAACTAGTTTAACTATACTGTTGAACATGTTACAGGAAAAGATAATTTGGTTGCAAATTGGTTAAGCCGAGATCCTGCATTGTCTTTGATGAACAGACCTCGAGGACCACGTTCGTAAAATTTTCCTCACTAGAATAAAGTGTGTCAATTTTGATAATCTGTCTCTTCTAGTACAGTCTAATATTTCACTATGGGTCATTGAGTGATATAAAAGAACATGATCTGTAAACTAGGTGGATATTCCACTCTTAGTTTCACCAATACGGATTCTTTTAAAGCAGATGTTGCTCGTAAGTTCTATGCCATAGAACAACACTTAAAATGTTGTTTTAAGATGTATTCCAACTCTAATGACTGTCATCTACAATAAACAAAATATTCTGCAATTTACAAGCTTTCTACCTTTTTGGGATTACAAGGAAAAACCAACCTTATGGCTCCCAAACTCGTAATGATCTCTACAATGTTTGGTAGAAGACTTGTCTCTTAAGAAAGAACTATTGAACTCAACTTTCTCAACTGTGTAGTATTCAACTCATTCACACACATAGAAACAATGAGTTGATGAAGGAACAAGTTAATGCATTCCTCAATTGCATCCACTTGAATGTTGGGATTTAATGCTTTACTGCGTTCTCCTCTATTCTCCTCCTTTCAAATGAACTCTACAGGGTCATATTTATACACAAGAATACCTTTTGGACGCATTCAATAAGCCAAGAGTTGGAAACTGAAGTAATACACCTCATGTCCTTTCATCTTCTTGTGCATCTATCTTCAATGTATCTGCCTTCTAAGACCTGTATTTAAGCTCCCATACACTTGGAATTCACTGTAATGTCCCCATTTTCACATCACACATGAGAAGGTTTGAAGACCTTTAGTCTATTTCCCCATAGACTAAAGAGTTCCTTTTAGGGGGTCGTATGTTTTTAATTATTTAATTATTTGCCCCAATAGTGATTTTAATTATTTGTTGTTTTAAGGCAATTAATTATTTAATTAATAGAATATGTTGAAGATTTGATTGGTCGGATTTAAGCTATCAAAAGAGAAAGAAGATTTAAGAAAGTCGGCAAAAGGTTGGGTTTAATGAAGCTATACTCTCCTCAAGTGATTTGCCGCACTTGGAAGGGTATATTTGCTAGTTGGTGGACTCTTCTTGCGCATGTGCGAATTCAGATTATTGCTCTTCATGCTTGAAGGGAACTATTGGGATGTATGCCTAATAATAATTGTTCTTGTGCTCTATCTACACAAGTGTCTTTTGACGCCAGCTTGCAAAGGAATTATTTTTTGATGCCCTATGAGCCTAGCGACTTGCTTTTGCAGGTCTAGCATAGGGTTTTTGAGCTTGTTTTGATGTGACATGCTTTGACAATTTTATGCTAATAATTCCAGGTGTGGCGACTTGCATTGAGAGTGGTTTGCATGTGATTTTGGGGTCAAAAAGGCCAAGCAAATAGTCTGAAATTTATTGCTAATTTTCTGCTTGCTAGCGTTGGGATTTTGAGGTGGTTTGTGGATGTTTTGAGGCTTCAAATTGATGCAAAGGTTCTTAATAATTTTCAGATTATTCTTTGATGAAATTTGATGTTTTTGAGGGTTGTTTCTATTAGTGGAAGGCTGGAAATTAACCTCATAATTTTCTGGGATTTTTCCTTGGCTTGGGCGACTTGGGCGACTTGCCTTGAGGGCTTGCAGGGGTCATTTCTTGGCTCAATAAGTTCGCTTTAATTTTTCTAATATTTTTTTGATTATCGTGGCTATTTATGATAAGGGGTTGAAATGGAAATTCAGTCAAAAAGCAAGTACAAGTGGGATAAAATTCAGAATTTTAGGATCATTTGCAAGTGGTAGTTGGGCTTCAGAAAAATAAGGAAAAAGGTACATATTTGTGTTTTCAGCTTGTTAATTATTTTGACATATTTTGTGGTGATTTGTGAGTCAATTGATTGCTGGAAATTGCCTACAATACCATTGAAATGTGGCGCCTAGGGTTTGAAGGGCAGAATTTATATTAGATAAATTGTTGAGAGCTAGGGTTGGCTGAATTTATTCATTTTAGATTTCAGTTTGTTGTGGATTTAAGGTATAAACAATTTTGCATCCAAATATCCTCTTTTGGGATATTACATTCACCCAGCATCTAAAACAAACCAATAAGAATCTAAAATGCCAAAAAATGCTTCAAAATCCCGTGGTCTCGATCAAGCTCCAGAGTTCAACAATCAGCTCCAGAGTTCAATAGTCTGAAGCTTGGGGAGATTTCGGAGCTTAAGTATGTCAACTTAAAATGGCCATAACTTTTGCATACGACCTCGAAATGACGTGCCGTTTTTTTTAACTTGTCTAATTTTTTGAGGGGAATTCAAATATGTAATTAAAAATTACTTTTGAAATCAGATATATGCTATTTTAGCCCGTACAACATAAATTAGCATTTTCTAGGCCTTAGCATTTTCCAAGATTACTCATTTTAGACAATTGATTGTTCTACCAATTGTTTTGGATGATAAAGATGATCAAATTTCTGATCACATACCCAAAATTGAAGGCTTTTGGGTCTCACAAAAGCTGTAAAAAAAGATGAAGATTTACCTTCTATCTTCCCAAGTGAGAAACCAACTTATCATCCTTTTGGACAATACCTTTTCAGGTTCCAATCTGATCATCTTGTGGATAGTACCTTGGTTCAGTTCCAATCTGATCAACTCTTTGACAGTGCCTTATTTAGGTTCCAATTTCTGCCAACTGATCTTCTTGCACTCTTTGGTGTCTCAGCCTTTTTTGTGGCTATTCCTCTTATCCCATCTGCTGCATTACACATGCTTGTAGGCTAGAGTGAAGCTCCCCACGAGGAGATGCTAATAAAAATATCCTCCTTGCTGTTCACAATGATTTCAATAAGTGAAGAAAAAAAATATTGCATTATGTGGTGGTGTCACAACATTTCATCACTCTTACAAATTGCCCATATCTTGGGTCCTACAAAAAAATGCAATATACATGGATTAGAAACACAAATCCATTTACCAAGATGCCAATATCTTGCAATTGAAACTTTGCATCAAAACAAATGCAATATCAACTGCTGTTAACACCAAAATTTGTTTGGAGAACCTGCTGCAATCTTTTTCCATGTGCATACACAACTAAAAATGCATGCTACAACTTGATATAGCTATTATGTACATACCACAACCAACATAAGCATGCAAAAATAGCTCTGATTTATGAAACCAGCCTATACCTCCTTGCTATAGTCATGTGAATTCTGAAAATGCATGCTACAATAGTGATAAACAACTAGATATGCAACACATGATGTAATTTTGAATTTGCATGGAGAGGAAATGAAAACCAATATGTCGTCACCTTTGTGATACCTTAGCCTTCAACCTATGCTTTGAGCTTTCTGTCAATGCAAATTGCCTCTTGTGCCCATCTTGTCACATGTTACAAGAACTTGAGAAGGAAAACATGTTAACTTGAAAATCAACATGAACATGAGAATGCTAAAAATAATACAACCTCTTTGCTACAATGGGCTGTTGATACACTTGCTTCTCAAACTGATTATATGGCCGCTCCATAATCACTCTTAATGAGTGACATTCCTCCATTTTCTCATACAAAAGAGGTTAGCTTGCTTCATTCAACAATGGAACATAACAAGCAATTTGGAGTTGCTTACATATGCATGCCAAACAACATATCAACTATGCAAATACTCTATCCATGGAACCAAAAGCTTGCCATTACCTACATGCAGTGGTTATGAGGACTCCTCTATGGGCTGCTCCTTGGTGGCTTACATCTGGGATATTTTTTAGTTGCAAATCAAAATCTGAGTTTTGCAACTATTCTTCTAAGGATTGATCTCTTACCATGTTTATCTTTTGGCAATGGTGATGGGCGCTTCTATTAGAGATGATGGAGAAACTTCTTCATTTGCCACCTCTTGCTTTGCAGGTACATGAACAACTTCCCTCTTGCTTGTAGACGCATTTTCCTTCTTAGAGTGCTCCTTGCAATTCTTTGGGTGAAGTTGTGGATGAAGCTCCCAACACTTTTCATGCCAATGCCCGCTCATGTTGCAATGAGTGCAATAATTTTTGCCCATTCTTTTGGACAAAATGCCCTTCTCCATATTCAGATTTAGAGAGTGGTCTTTAAAACTTTCATCCTTCCTCTTGAAGGACACGGGCTTCTTTTGGATGGATTTCTTCTTCCAACACATGGCCACACAATGGTTATTCATTCCACAAAAAGAACATGGATATGTATGCCAACAATTTTGTGCTATATGACCATTCTTCTTACATTTGAAGCAAAAACTAAAGATTTGTTTTTCCCATACCTTCTTGGGCTGCCCTTTGTGCAAGCATGCTGAAGTGGTAATTTGTTACCTCCTCCTTTGGGATATTCACCTCTCTTTGGAGATGCTTTGCATTCTTCATTGATGCTCTTCCCATCATTGAAAGGCTGCCCCTTTCTTATTTCCAGCTTGCATTCACTCCCATGGAGTGACAATGTGCTATCTCCTTCATGGAGCTGCTGTCCTCTTCTTGAGGACTCTTTGCTGGCACTTTGAGGTGGCTTAATGCTACATTCCTCTTCATGCGAGAACTGCTTGTTGACTTTCTAATTCACCCCCTGATCGTCATAGGGCCTCCCAAGGCTTACAAAGAGAGAACACACTTGCGAAGACCCAAGCACTCCAAGCATAAAGTGCGCAGGTGCTTCCCACTTGTGCCTGAGCCTAAGATAAAAGCACAAGTCTGCGCAGCATAAAGATTTAAATACGCGCTCACACATAGGATTTTATGGCGTGCAAGTCAAAAGGCGCACAGGTTTAAGGAAGCAAGGCCCGAGGTTCCAAATGGCCAAGTAGTGGGAACACGCAAGGAGTGATCACAAATTAGGAGGGACGTATCGAAGACCTTCAGTTTTTGTGCGCAGTCTTATTCAAAGGTCCTCCTGCACCTATCTAATGAAGTTCTTTGCCCGTGCGTAGGATCTTACATCTGTGTCATATCACTACGAAGGTGCACAATATAAAGCTGCATGCTGCGTTAGCCCCAAACGCCGTTCCAAGTGACTCGCGCATGCACCTTGGCGCAGGAAGTTCTCGGTTCGACCAAGGGTAAGCGTCGGCTCTCCATGTGGTGACCTGGTGCTCATCCAAGGCTGGTCCCTTTAGCGACAAAATTTCAAGCATTGCCATTGGTTGGCGAGGAAAGAAGGGGACCCATCGAGCAGTCGCAACAAAGTAGTGCCCATGTGTCACAACCGCGTTGTTTCTACCTAAAACTCCAAGGAGATTCCTCCGAGAGCCCATCGAAGTGAAATGTGTCACTCCTACATTGCCACACTCAAGATTGATCAGAAAGCGCCACATGTCGAGTGGCAGTCGGACATAAAGAAGGTTGTTGGAGGCAGTTGAGAGGGGATCGAGGCATGGTTAGATCGATTGAATGCAGAAGTGGCTACTTGACATCGGGATGTGCATACATGCCACCCTCTGACTCCGTTAGGGAAATCTTACATTCCCTATGCACGTGTATCCAGAAGCGAACCTGCCACCAACCCCAGATCCAATCATTGGACAGACTTCAAGAAGCATGGTTGTAGCGCTGCTAAAGAATTTAAAAGCTTTACCCACCACCCCAAGTGGTGCATTAATTGTAAAATAGGCTTGTTCTCTATAAAATCCTGGTCGTTCCATTGTAAAACAATCGACACATTTTTAGTAGCCTCATGCTGTTGAAATTTGCCCTCCATGAGCACTTGTATTGGTTGAGTCTTGCAGATTAATGAGAATTAAGCTCACCTCCTATTATTCTGATGATCTATGTGCTATTTTGTGTCTGTTGATCTTTGTCTGTGAGTAATGTTCACTCGTCTCATTGTCATTCATTCCCAACACCTTCTCATTGAACTTGGAGCTCACTTGCAGAATGTATCCTATGTGCACTCGGGTCTGTGTTGATGCTATCTATGGACCGTTTTTCGTCCCTCTCAGTGTTGCGTTGTGTTCCCGCGCCTCTATGCGAAACACTTATGCATCCGGAGTGTCCTTGGTAGAATCTATGTGGAAACGTCTTGTTCTCAAGCGTTTGTAGTGTGCTTATGGCAATATGAGCGCTCGCTCTATTTTGGGTGCATTGCCTTTTTACTTTCAGCATCTCTTACCTTTTCCCTCAAGATCCTAGGTTTAGATTAGCGGTAGTTTACCTTTTTGCTCTTTAGGCTTGTGCGCTGGTCTTAAACCAAGTGCACTTAGAATAGAAGGAATCAGGTCTACTCCGAAGGCTCGTCCCAAGGAGTACAAGGGTCCCACACCTTGGGGATGTTTGCTTCATTGCGATAAGACAACCGATGCTCGTGCGTAGTTGAGTGATAATACTTCTGCACCTAGTGCTGAGTCCTTCCGCGCTCTGCATAGGACTTTTGCACTCATCATCTTACAACAAAAGCTCCTGTGCCGCAGAGCATCCACAGGTGCACGTTTTGAACAACAGTTTCTGACACGTCGGGTGGGACCAAGTTTGAAGAAAAGTTAAGGAATCGGTGCTACCTTTAGTTATCAAGTGTTGAAGACACTCCAGAGAGCACTTGGCAACTCCGAATGTCCAATCTACTGGTTTAAGCAGTCCGAGTACTTAATAGTATGTCTTCCATCCCCTGCTGTACAAAAATGCTATAGTCACGCCTCCCCATTTCTCATATCAAGCTCATGCGAGCACTTGTAGTCTTCCCCAGTTCAACGCCTATGGTAACCCTCTTTTGCTTCTAATCAACCCTGCGCAAACTACCTTGTTCCCAATCGGCATTACTATTCCCCTAATCAGCTTCAAAAGAGTTTCTGCAAAATACATCTTGATTTCCAAAGACAACTAAGGGAGATGGAAAGAGAGTAGGGGTATGATAGGCAACAAGAGGAGCTTGTTCATCAAGCTCACACTCAACAACGAGAGATGATGGAGCAACACAAATTTGATGAGGAGTGCATGGCTAGGTAGATCGCAGCCAAAGAAGAGTAGATGCGTCAATTGCTTGCGCAAATGCAAAGAATTGAATCGCAGCCAAGCGCCCTTGCTCCTTCCTTTCCTAGCTTCAAGCAGGCTCCCACTATGCCTGCAAGTCAACCTGTGGGACATAAAGCTTTCTCGTCCAAAGTCCCTAGCTTTAGGTAGGATAGCTCCGTTGTGCCTTCAAGTAAATCCCCTACTTTCAAAGTTTTAAGCTTCAAAAAGCCTGTGCCTGTGCTAGCTCAAGAACCCATCCTTTTTCAAGTGCCTCAAGCGCAGTCATGGCAGCCTTCTTGGACCATGCATCCCGACTTCACAATGCCCAACCTTGTAAAGTTCCCTTCCTCTACACCAATTGAAGCCTCTTGTCCTCCCACCATCTCCCTTTTCAAAGGAGGACCAGTTGTATGGAAGGCAAGCGTAGACCATTCGGACGAAGAGAATACTTCAAGTGAATGTGATGAGGAGATCGTCATTGGTGGTCCCCTTTGTGCCACCACTCCAAAAAAATCAACCCCATTGCAAGACGATAGATACAATCTGATAGTGCTCAAAGAAAGCGACAATGATCACCCCAAGGTGAGCTTGGAAGCACAATCGCAAGCACAAAAGGAAGACTCTTTCTAGGAGCTGGAAGAATTCTACGCAACCCTGAAAGATAAGCTAGCATCCTCTTAGGAGCGTACCCATGACCAATTCTGTGCCAGTGGACTTTTTCAACAAGGTGCACACCCTGAAAAGGTCACAACTGTGTAGATGGTGGAGACCCGGAGGGAGCAAGGCACACACCTAGGTTCAGACGAGTCATTGCAAGACTCATTCGAACTGAAGGAGCAATTTCAGCTGGTCGAGCCCGAGGTGCCATGTAAAAGCGTAGAAGACGCTATAGCGATGAGTGTTGTCAATCCTTGTGTTCCCAAGTATGTCACAAATTGGTTTCCAAGAGGTAAGTTGGACTTGGAGCAGCAGCTGCAAGATGCACGAAGGCAATTCTCTAGATCCATGAGCTTCCCAAGCACTGAGCATAGGCCTCCCGCACTTCAGAGGGATCGGTCTGAGCAAAGAGCACAACTAGGTGCCGAGAGATCCGGGAAGGATTGGTTTGACTTCGAAAACATCAGCCATTTGGGAGGAAAGCTTCTGCACAGCATGGTGGAAACATTCATCGAAGAAGGGTCCGGGCAAACGAACATCCTTGAGTGCCTCTTCGTAGCAAATAATGTCATCGCGCTTCTACCCATCACATATCAACAATAGGAAGGCGCACAACACAAAGGACCTAAGAGGTTTCTGTTGTGATCTAGGACAAAGGCGCATGTTTGTAGATTGTATATATTATATCAGATTAGCTCGCATTACATTTCCCTAAGTGCTCGCATGCACATTGTATAGTCTTAGTATAGTTTTGTTTTCCTCTAAGTGCGTTTCGTGTATCTGTTGCTTGTTCTTCTCCTTTTTGCTTTTTTTTTTGAGGGTAGAACTATTTTCAATCATCAGGCATAGGCCAAGCAAGTTGTAGCTTTAACGACTCCATGCCCAATGGATCGTTTCAAAGGCCATTGGATTCCCGCTTAGCAGGCAAGCGGTCTGCAGAGGTCACCAGAAGTGTTGACTTTCTAAGTCACCCCCTGATCGACATAGAGATTCCCAAGGCTTACAAAGAGAGAACGCACCTGCGAAGACCCAAGCATAAAGTGCGCAAGTGCTTCATGCCTACGCTCGAGCCTAAGATAGAAGCACAAGTCTGCACAACAGTATAGTGATGACAGTGCTTGCATACAGATTTCAATACGCGCCCACGCACAAGGTTTTATGGTGCGCAGGTCAAAAGGTGCACAGGTTTAAGGATGCAAGGCTCAAGGTTCCAAATGGCCAAGTAGTGGGAGTGTAATGTCCCCATTTTTGCGAGCATCAGAGTTCGGTGGATTTAGCCTATTCTTAGCCCTCGTAGGTTAATATGCATGGTTAGAGGGTCTCTTGATGGAGCTTGGCTCAGCTTCGGATTGTCAGTACTTGATCAGTTGGCTTTCGTTCGGGCTCATTCGGACACTTCTAGCCTGAGTTGCTATTCTTAGCGGTGATCAGCACTCAGCGTGGGACCCCTGCTATTTTTAGCAGTATGGATTGATAGCGTTCAGAATCACTTCCTCAGTCGACAGCTTCAGACGGCTCGTGCATCGGATGAATGATGAGAGAGATATTAATATTTAATTGAATTAATTAAATATTAATTAACTGGAGTTTATAATATAAAGTTATAATATTTTATTATAACTTAAGTGATTTTTGCTAAAGGGGTCGCCATCATTGGAGGGGTCACTTTTGATTATATTTTATAATTAAAAGTGCTTTCGAAAGCTATTGAAAAATTAAAAAGAAAAAAAAGTTCGAATTTATTTAAATTGGAACTTTTGAGGAGATATAAGGGTCTCATTGGGTCTTGAGCTCATTATGTTATGAAATCAGTTTTTGATCAAGTCTTCTTCAGAGAACGAAGCCAAGGGTTTCAGTTGTCTACAGGCATTGGAGAACGAGCCATCTTCAGTGTTGCAGTTCAGAGGCTGTGAAATATCAGCTGATCTATTGCATTCAAGTAGATATCTTCATTCAGAAGTTATCACAGAACGTTCACAGAGTTTCTTTCAGCTTGCAGCACTAATCAGGTTTTTTCATCAAAATATCATTACCTTTTGTTGCATGTTATTGGATCTTATTTGTAATCATTTCAGAAGATCAATAAATAGTCTGGCATCAATATTTTCAATAGATTCTATCATTTCTGGTGTTGCATTATTTTATATAAATTTATTCAGCATTTTCTTTCAAAAACGCAAAATCGAGAAAAAACAATCAAAGCAGTCAGTTATCAGAAATCAGGGAGAACAGGGGTTCCTACAGTGGTATCAGAGCGGTTTCCTGCCATCCTGTGTTGGTTTTCGAAAAGAGAATTTCATACTCCTAGGGTTTGAAATTACTAAAAAGAAAGAATTGATTTAAAGTACGATCATACAACATCCAAAAGGGTTTAGTAAGAAATAAAATATATATATCTTTTATTACAGTCCGTACATGTACGGCCTGCCGGGCGTACGGACGACGTACGGACGGCGTATGCACAGGATCGCGGTCTTCAGCGATTGATTGGAGGAAGGCGCACAGAAGTAATATTGAGGCCGGTTTTGGGCGTTTCCCAGTACACTGCGAATTCTCCATATTTCGGCTGGAAGATATAATCTATATGGTGGCCCAGCTGAGGTGCAAATAACAGTGTAGCATCGGTAAGCGTACGAACAACGTTCAAACAACAGTTTTGGGCGGATCGCTGACTGGGCAGATTCGTGGTCATCCGTTTCTCACACAGTCGGCACGTAAAAGGGATGTCCACTCCGCACATATACCTTCACATTCAACGCATCAGTATTTGCATCGTGGCCACCAGGGCGCCTGCGTCCCACGCGCGACAGACTTAGTTCCCAAAGTCGAGGAAGGTGGGGCCGTGTCTCTTGTGAAAGGGTTTCCGCTTTCCCAAGGATTTCGAACAGGGGACCTTGAAACTCAATCATTAGCAGGTTTTTATTTGCCTATCGCCGCCTTCTATTTGCTAAAGAGTTATTAGTAGAGCGTGATTGGGAGCTTAGTTCAGCGCCAAACTGGCCGTCCAACATAAGAGAACATAAACGTCTGCTTCAGAAGGAGACAAAAGCTTAGTGACTAAGCTGCTCAATAAAAAAAAAAAAAAAAAAAAAAAAAAAAACCGTCAGCAGGACACTTGAAGGGAATAAGACAATGAAAGTTTGAAAAGGACGCAAGTAAAGACAAAGTCATTACAAGACCAAAAATCTGGAGAAATATATGATTACCACGATGTACATGGCTTCCTGAGAGAGTGATTTTGATAACAAAATCGGGGCTGTAGGAGGGACGTGGTTGCTGGTTGGGCACTTATTATTGTATAAGTCTATGATCTGAATATTGGAAATCGCCATATGTGTTGCTACTATAGTCCTGTGAATGGAAGCCTTTGGCAAATATTAATATCTTCTTGCTTGAGAAATTTTATCTTTAAGCTTCAGTCTGAGTTGGTCTCTGTTGTAGCTTACTGTGCATTCTGTCAGCACAAAACAGACTTATATGCAAGTATTGCACTATGTATTGAATGTCAAGTTTGCATTTGATCAGAGAAATTCTGTACCAAAACATCTAGCAGCTGACAGAGTAAGTCCATATTTTCAAGTTCGTTAGAACAGTGAAATAGCAGCATACCAACTGTTTGTGGAAATGTCAATACATGCTCTATAGTCATTTTCATAATGATTTCAGTCATTGGTGTTCTGTAATTGCTGATAAATCAGTATTGCATTGAATTTGTAAGTCACTGTTAAGTCTTTAGAAGGTACCTTGGTGCACATGATATCATTATATAAACCCAGGAACAGAAAGAGAAATCATTTAACAACAGAAGAAAATTGTATGGTAACTGTTTGACAAATTTTCTGAGGTAGAGAATCAAGGTTCTTTTGATCAGATTGGCAATCTTGGACAGCAAAATGGTTGTCATGGCTTCTAAATTTGCCGATGAGATAACGGACGCTTATGAGGAGTACAAAACACAGTCCAGAAATAAACAGGTATTCAAAGAACTTGAACAATCCCAATACAAGCTCAATCGCGAGTTGTTGCGTGTAGAACGGACGCTTTCAGAGCTTGGACAGTCTAAAGGATCCAATTCACTTCCTTCCAGCAGAGGTCGAACACCACAAAACAAAGAAGAAGTGATTAGCATGTTTAAGGAGTATAGCACTCTTCCTCAAAAAATTAAGAAGGAACTTCCTTTCATGAGTTACATGGATTTGCACCCGAGTCTTTTCTATAAGACAGAGTTTGCAAGGAAGAAATATCACACTATAGCTCATGAATTGTTTGCACATGAAATGGATAGAGAATCTACACATAAGGATGATACAACTCTTCATCAAAATGATTTGGTATCTTCAAATTCCTATGAAGTATGCAGAAATTTATATGATGAATTTGATACACATGCTGATTTGATTCAAGAAGACACTAGCACAGCTTTGGGTAATGATTTATCTACATCATCCTTGCAAGAGGTGACTCAAGAAGTTTCTAATATAGAGGCTACTTCCGATTTTTATGACACCGATGATGAAATTTTGCATGAGCATGAGACAGCAGTGTTTTCACATGTGCAAAATGATCCTATTGAATTGTCACATGAAAGTACTCAGGAATTGGGTACTAATGATGCATTGTATGTGGAGGATTCATGTCATGGTGAGTCTGATTTTCCAAATCAGACCTTTGAAAACAAGCTAGAAGGTTCATATGTTGATATGGAATCCCAGGATCATGCTTTGGATGGGCATGCAATTACTTTGGGAGTAGAAGTGTGTGAAGATACTGTCATACCAGCAACTTCTACCTTATCAGTTGAGCCACCCTTTGAGGTACATAGCAGCAGTACCTTAGATGTTGAGGTGTGCATGGATGTAAGCGCACATGATGCTGCTTATCATGAGGAGAGTGAGGGCGAATCAGCCTCATATCATAGTGCATATTGTGAACCGGGAAACTTGTATGGAGGTCATAAGCTACAAAGTTCTCACCATTTGGTTGGGCAACTAAAAGTGAATGACAATATGATTGCCACAACCATTGAGCATTTTGATGTTGCTCGTCAGATGTTAGCTACTTATGGTTGGAGTACTCCTTTGATAGATGAGCACGGTGATAGTGGTTTTTCCCTTGCAGAGATACATGCACTTCGAGAAGCAATTGGAATGATGAAACAAAATTACTTAAAACTACTTGCAGACAGGGATTTTCTTCTCGAGTGGGATTGCATTTGTTATGATGCATTGCAGAGGAAGGAGGAGCAGGTTGATGAGCTCACTCATGAGCTTGAGGTGACTATGGACTCGTTGGAGAGTGCTTAGTTGGCCCTTCAAGAGTTACAGTCACGGTTGGAGGAGCTTACCGTGGAGTTGAGTTTGGCACAGTTTCCACCAGCTGCAGATACAATACAGTTATATACAGAGGCAGTTGATGAGGATCTTATCTCCACGAGTTGTAGTGAGGATGTGGTTACATCTATCGCAGATATTGGTGTAGTCAATTCAGATGGGATGAGTGTTTTGATTGAGAGCTCTTGTGATGAGATAGTTGATTTTTCCGAGAGTTGTGTGACAGATCACGTCACTACTTCATCATCGTCACAGGGGATATGTGGGGCATCATCCAGTATAGAGATTTGTACTTATGCTGATTTGTTTCCCCAGGACTATGATGGTCAGCCATTGACAGAGGTGGGAGCATTTCATCTTGATTGCATAGTGAGGAGTGTTTATCACTTCTCCGTTGGTCCACACACAGAGGATTTGATGATGCATCAGTGTGGATTGGCCCCAGAGTTATACCATCCGTTGTGGGATGGGTATTCACCATCTTCAGAAGATGGGATTAGCGGCTGCAAGCGTCCGACTCAGCTGTTTGCAGGGGATTACTTGCAGGGACAGCTGACAGTTTTACATCATGCTGATATGTATCCAACAGGGTTTGCTACTTCTATGTCAGAGAATTTTCTTATGGGTACATGGTTACAGGATGACTATGGTGTCAGTTGGCATGATGGCTTGGTCAATAATCACATCCACGAGGGTTTAGCAGAGGACAGGGTGAGATTCAGTGTAGCAGATGCTTCAAGAAGTTCTTATCTCCACATGACAGATGGATGTGAATTCAGATTGTATTGGGATCCAGGTGGTGACCGTTTTGGCACTGAGTATTGGAAGGGTCCCATTGTGTTACTTCACCACTCACAACATGGTGAAGTTGGAGGCAGTAGAGCGCAGTGGCAGCCTGAGGATGACAGACACGACAGACTTTCACTATGGGTTTGGGATCCAGGGATAGCTTGCGCAGTTGTGTTTTTGTTGATGCTACAGGAGACAGTGATGTGTGGGACACTTCACAGTTCTTATTTTTGGGCCTTCCGGGGAGTTGGGTTTCTTTGCAGTAGAGATTGCTTGAGGACAAGCAATTTCAGGGAGGGCGGACTGTAATGTCCCCATTTTTGCGAGCATCAGAGTTCGGTGGATTTAGCCTATTCTTAGCCCTCATAGGTTAATATGCATGGTTAGAGGGTCTCTTGATGGAGCTTGGCTCAGCTTCGGATTGTCAGTACTTGATCAGTTGGCTTTCGTTCGGGCTCATTCGGACACTTCTAGCCTGAGTTGCTATTCTTAGCGGTGATCAGCACTCAGCGTGGGACCCCTGCTATTTTTAGCAGTATGGATTGATAGCGTTCAGAATCACTTCCTCAGTCGACAGCTTCAGACGGCTCGTGCATCAGATGAATGATGAGAGAGATATTAATATTTAATTGAATTAATTAAATATTAATTAACTGGAGTTTATAATATAAAGTTATAATATTTTATTATAACTTAAGTGATTTTTGCTAAAGGGGTCGCCATCATTGGAGGGGCCACTTTTGATTATATTTTATAATTAAAAGTGCTTTCGAAAGCTATTGAAAAATTAAAAAGAAAAAAAAGTTCGAATTTATTTAAATTGGAACTTTTGAGGAGATATAAGGGTCTCATTGGGTCTTGAGCTCATTATGTTATGAAATCAGTTTTTGATCAAGTCTTCTTCAGAGAACGAAGCCAAGGGTTTCAGTTGTCTACAGGCATTGGAGAACGAGCCATCTTCAGTGTTGCAGTTCAGAGGCTGTGAAATATCAGCTGATCTATTGCATTCAAGTAGATATCTTCATTCAGAAGTTATCACAGAACGTTCACAGAGTTTCTTTCAGCTTGCAGCACTAATCAGGTTTTTTCATCAAAATATCATTACCTTTTGTTGCATGTTATTGGATCTTATTTGTAATCATTTCAGAAGATCAATAAATAGTCTGGCATCAATATTTTCAATAGATTCTATCATTTCTGGTGTTGCATTATTTTATATAAATTTATTCAGCATTTTCTTTCAAAAACGCAAAATCGAGAAAAAACAATCAAAGCAGTCAGTTATCAGAAATCAGGGAGAACAGGGGTTCCTACAGGGAGCACGCAAGGAGCGATCACAAATCAGGAGGGATGTGTCGAAGACCTTCAATCTTCGCGCGTAATCTTATTCAAAGGTCCTCCCGCACCTATCTAATGAATTTCTACGCCCGTGCGTAGGATCTTACATCTGTGCCATATCACTACAAAGGTGCACAATCTAAAGCTGCATGCTGCCTTAGCCCCAAGCGTAGTTTCAAGTGACTCTTGCATGCGCCTTGGGGCAGGAAGTTCTCGGTTCGACCAAGGGGTAAGCGCCAACTCTCCACGTGGCGACCCGACGCTCATCCAACGCTGATTCCTTTAGTGACAAAATTTCAAGCAGTGCCATTGGCTGGTGAGGAAAGAAGGGGACCCATCGAGCAGTCGCAGCAAAGAAGTAGTGCCCATGTGTCACAATCGCTTTATTTTCGCCTAAAAATCCAAGGAGATTCCTCCGAGAGCCTGTCAAAATGACACGTGTCATTCCTGCAGTGCCACACTCAAGACCGATTAGAAAGCGCCACGTGCCGAGTGGCAACCAGACATAAAGGTTGTTGGAGGCAGTTGAGAGGGGATAGAGGTGTGGTCAGATCGATTGAATGCAAAAGCGGCTACTTGACATCGGGATGTGCATACACGCCACTCTCTGACTCCGTCAGGGAAATCTTCCATTCCCTATGCACGTGTATCTAGAAGCGATCTTGCCACCAACCCCAGATCCAATCACTGAACAAACTTCAAGAAGCATGGCCACAGTGCCACTAAAGAATTTAAAAGCTTTACCCATTGCCCCAAGTGGCGCATTAATTGTAAAACAGGCGTGTTCTCTATAAAAGCCTGGTCTTTCCATTGTAAAACGGTCGACACTTTTTTAGTAGTCTCACGTTGCTGAAATTTGCTCTCCATGAGCACTTGTATTGGCTGAGTCTTGCAGATTAATGAGAATTAAGTTCACCTCCTGTTATTTTGATGATCTATGTGCTATTTTGTGTCTGTCGATCTCTGTCTGTGAGTAATGTTCGCTCCTCTCATTGTCATTCATTCCCAGCACTTCCTCATTGAACTCAGAGCTCACTTGCAGATCATATCCTATGCGCACTCGGATCTGTGTTGATGTTGTCTGTGGACCATTTATCATCCCTCTTAGTGTTGCATTGTGTTCCTGCGCCTCTATGCAAAACATTTATGCATCTAGAGTGTCCTTGGCAGAATTTGTGTGGAAACGTCTTGTTTTCAAGCATTTGTAGTGTGCTTATGGCAGTATGAGTGCTCGCTCTATTCTTGGTGCATCGCCTTTTTACTTTCAGCATCTCTTACCTTTTCCCTCCCTTTTACCTCAATATCCTAGGTTTAGATTAGCGGTAGTTTACCTTTCTGCTCTTTAGGCTTGTACGCTGGTCTTAAACTAGGTGCGCTTAGAATAGATGGAATCCGGCCTAATCTGGAGGCTCGTCCCAAGGAGCGCAAGGGTCCCACACTTTGGGGACGTTCCCATCATTGTGATAAGACAACCGATGCTCGTGCGTAGCTGAGCGATAATACTTCTACGCCTAGCGCTGAGTCCTTTCGCGCTTTGCACAAGACTTTGCACTTAGTGCCTTACAGCAAAAGCTCCTATGCCGCAGAGCATCCATGGGTGCACATTTTGAATGACAACAGTTTCTGACACGCCGGGTGGGACCAAGTTTGAAGAAAAGCGAAGGAATCGGTGCTACCTTTAGTTATCAAGTGTTGAAGACACTCCAAAGAGCACCTGGCAACTCCGAATGTCCAATCTACTGGTTTAAGCAGTCCGAGCACTTAATAGTATGCCTTTCCATCCCCTGTTCCACAAACATGTTGTAGTTGCGCCTCCCCATTTCTCATATCAAGCTCATGCGAGCACCTGTAGTCTTCCCCCAGTTCAACGCCTATGGCAACCCCCTTTTGCTTCTAATCAACCTTGTGCAAGCTACCTTGTTCCCAATCAACATTATTATTCCCCTAATCAACTTCAAAAGAGCTTTTGTGACATTCATCTTGATTTCCAAAGACAATTAAGGGGGATCGAAAGAGAGTAGGGGGGTATGATAGGCAACAAGAGGAACTTGTTCATCAAAATCACACTCAACAACGAGAGATGATGGAGCAACGCAATTTTGATGAGGACTGCCTGGCTAGGCAGATCGCAACCAAAGAAGAGTAGATACGTCAATTGCTTGCGCAGATGCAGAGAATTGAATCACAGCCAAGTGCCCCCGCTCCTTCCTTTCCTCGCTTCAAGCAGGCTCCCACTACGCCTACGAGTCAACCTGTGGGACATAAAGCTTTCGCACCAAAAGTCCCTAGCTTTAGGTAGGATAGCTCCGTTGCGCCTTCAAGTAAATCCCCTACTTTCAAAGTTCCAAGCTTCAGAAAGCTTGCGCCTGTGCTAGCTCAAGAACCCATCCTTCCTTAGGAGCCTCAAGCATAGTCATGGCAGTCTTCTTGGACCATGCATCCCGACTTCACAATGCCCAACCTTGTAGAGCCCCCTTCCTCTGCGCCAATTGAAACCTCTTGCCCTCCCACCATCTCCCTTTTCAAAGGAGGACCAGTTGTATGGAAGGCAAGAGCAAACCATTCGGACGAGGAGGATACTTTGAGTGAATGTGATGAGATCGTCATTGGCGGTCCCCTATGTGCCACCACTCCAGAAAAATCAACCCCGCTTCAAGAAGATAGATACAATTTGATAGCGCTCAAAGAAAGCGATAATGATCACCCCAAGGTGAGCCTGCAGGCACAATCGCATGCACAAGAGGGAGACTCTTTCTGGGAGGCGCTGGAGGAATTCTCCGCAAGCCTGAAAGATAAGGCAACATCCTCTCAGGAGCGTACCCATGACCAATTCCGCGCAAATTACCTTCTTCAACAAGGTGCGCACCCTAAAAAGGTCACAACTGTGTAGATGGCGGAGTCTTGCAGGGAGCAAGGCGCACACCTAGGTTCAGATGAGTCATCGCAAGACTCATTCGAATTGAAGGAGCAATGTTAGCCAGTCGAGCCCGAGGTGCCACGTAAAAGCGCAGAAGACACTGTAGCGATGAGCACTTTCAATCCTTGCATGCCTAGGTATGTCTCAAATTGGTTTCCAAGAGGTAGGCTGGACTTGGAGCAGCAACTAGAAGAAGCGCGAAGGCAATTCACTAGATCCAAGAGCTTCCCAAGCACCGAGCACAGGCCTCCCGCATTTTAGAGGGATTGGTCTGAGCAAACAACGCAGCTAGGTGTCGAGAGATCCAGAAAGGATTGGTTCGACTTTGAAAACATCAGCCATCCAGGAGGAAAGCTTCTGCACAACATGGTGAAAACATTCATCGAAGAAGGGTTCGGGCAAACGAGCATCCTTGAGCACCTCCTTCGCAACAAATAGATGTCATCGCGCCTCCACCCATCACATATCAACAATAGGAAGGTGCACAACACAAATGACCTAAGAGGTTTCTGTTGTGATCTAGGCGGACAAAGGCGCATGTTTGTAGATTGTATATAGATCAGATTAGCTTGCATTAAATTTCCCTAAGTGCCCGCGTGCACATTGTATAGTTTTTTTTCTCTAGGCGCGTTTCGTGCATCTGTTGCTTGTACTTCTTTTTATTTTTTTTGAGGTTAGAACTCAATTCAATCTATTCAAGCATAGCCCAAGCAGGTTGTAGCTTTAACGACTCCGTGCCCAATGGATCACTTCAAAGGCCACGGGATTCTCACTTAGCAGGCAAGTGGCCCGCAAAGGTCGCTAGAAGTGTTGACTTTTTAAGTCACCCTTGATCGACGTAGGGCCTCCCAAGGCTTACAAAGAGAGAATGCCCCTGCGAAGACCCAAACACTCCAAGCATAAAGTGTGTAGGTGCTTCCCACATACGTTCAAGCCTAAGATAGAAGCACAAGTTTGGGCAGTAGTATAGTGATGACTTGTGCCTTTATAAAGATTTCAATAGCGCTCGCGTGCAAGATTTTATGGTGCGTAGGTCAAAAGGCGCATAGGTTTTAGGACGCAAGGCCCAAGGTTCCAAATGGCCAAGTAGTGGGAGCGCACAAGGAGCGATCACAAATTAGGGGGGACATGCCGAAGACCTTCAGTCTTCGTGTGCAGTCTTATTTAAAGGTCCTCCCACACCTATCTAATGAAGTTTTGCGCCCGTGCGCAGGATCTTACATCTGCGCCATATCACTACGAAGGTGCACAATCTAAAGCTGCATGTTGCCTTAGCCCCAAGCGCAGTTCCAAGTGACTCTTGCACGTGTTTTGGTACAGGGAGTTCTCGGTTCGACCAAGGGTAAATGCTAGCTCTCCACGTGGCGACCCGACGCTCATCCAAGGCTAGTCCCTTTAGCGACGGAATTTCAGGCAACACCATTGGCTAGCGAGGAAAGAAGGGGACCCATCGAGCAGTTGCAACAAAATAGTGCCCACGTGTCACAACTGCGCTGCTTTCGCCTAAAACTCCAAGGAGATTCCTTCGAGAGCTCGTCAAAGTGACATGTGTCACTCCTGCAGTGCCACACTCAAGACAGATCAAAAAGCGCCACATGCCGAGTGGCAGCCAAGCATAAAGAAGGTTGTTCGAGGCAGTTGAGAGGGGATCGAGGCGTGGTCAGATTGATTGAATGCAAAAGCGGCTACTTGACATTCGGGTGTGCACACACGCCACTCTTTGACTCCGTCAGGGAAATCTTACATTCCCTATGCACGTGTATCCAGAAGCGATCTTGCCACCAACCCCAAATCCAATCACTGAACAGACTTCAAGAAGTATGGCCACAGTGCCACTAAAGAATTTAAAAGCTTTACCGACCGCCCCAAGTGGCATTAATTGTAAAACATGCTTGTTCTCTATAAAACCCTGCTCTTTCCATTGTAAAATGGTTGACACGTTTTTAGTAGCCTCATGCTACTAAAATTTGCCCTCTATGAGCACTTGTATTGGTTGAGTCTTGCAAATTAATGAGAATTAAGTTCACCTCTTATTATTTTGATGATCTATGTGCTATTTTGTGTATGTTGATCTTTGTCTATGAGTAATGTTCGCTTCTCTCATTGTCATTCCTAGCACCTCCTCATTGAACTTGGAGCTCACTTGCAGATTGTATCCTGTGCACACTCGGGTCTGTGTTGATGCTATCTATGGACCGTTTGTGGTCTCTCTCAGTGTTGCACTATGTTCCTGTGCCTCTATGCGAAACACTTATGCATATGGAGTGTCCTTGGCAGAATTTGTGTGGAAAAGTCTTGTTCTCAAGCGTTTGTAGTGTGCTTATGGTAGTATGAGCGCTCGCTCTATTCTGGGAAAATCACCTTTGTCCTTTCAACATCTCTTACCTTTTCCCTCAAGATCCTAGGCTTAGATTAGCGGTAGTTTATCTTTTTTCTCTTTAGGCCTGTGCGTATGGTGCACTTAGAATAGAAGGAATTTGGCCTACTCCGGAGGCTCGTCCCAAGGAGCGCAAGGGTCCCATGCCTTGGGGACGTTTCCATCATTGTGACGAGACAACCGATACTTTTGCGCAACTGAGTGATAATAGTTCCGCGCCCAGCACCGAGTCCTTTCGCGCTATGTGCAGGACTTTCGCACTCAGCGCCTTGCGGCAAAAGCTCCTGTGCCACAGAGCATCCACGGGTGCATGTTTCAAACGATAATACTGCCCATTCTTTTGAGAATCAAACTCCTCATTAGTTTTGACAAAATAAATGATGCCATTACCTTGCATGGGCTGTTTTAGTAGAGCTATCGGCTTGGGCTCTTTATTTTCTGAAGCTTTCCTTGCTTCAGCTGTCTTGGAGCATTCTCCAACTGCGTCTTTGCTACTAACATATCCCAAACCTCTATATTGAGGCCTTTCCCCAACCATTATGGGATTAGTCATTCCTTGGCCATTTATGCCAAGGCCTTTTCCATCATAATCCATCTTTGTTAGCAACTTGGAGCCAACACCCTTAGTATGCTTCTCAAATTTACCAAAGGAAGCATCTTGATCTTGATGGAGGGAAAGAGAATATGATGGAGTTATTGCTTTGCATACCTCAATCATGGTTTGTGCATCATTGGTAGAGGATGGTCTCCTTGGCATGTTAGACTTTTCTCTCTCCTTCACTCCTTCACTCTTTCACCATCTTGGAACTTTGCCAACATCTCTTCCTTGGTTTGCATCTCATGTTGCAACTCTTCAATGATACCCATGAGAAATTTTCCATGGCTGATCACTCTATTTTGCAACTCTTGATTCTCATCTTACAAACGCTGCCACAACTTTCTTAATTCAGAGTTTCCCTCTTGAATTTGTTGGTTTATTTCTTCAAGCTTTGCCCATGGCTGAACTTTGCAACCAAAAGCCTGCACTTCCTTGTCAACAAACAAACAGGGAAGAATATATATAACACAAAGCAGAAATGTGTTAGGAAACCCTTACAAGGCAAAAGGAAAACCCGCTCAGATACCAATCTGATCTGTAAACTAGGTGGATAAGCCACTCTTAGTTTCACCAATACGGATTCTTTTGAAGAAGATGCTGCTCTTAAGTTCTATGCCATAGAACAACACCTAAAATTCTGTTTTAAGATGTATTCCAGCTCTAATGACTATCATCTACAACAAACAAAATATTCCGCAGTTTACAAGCTTTCTGCCTTCTTGGGATTACAAGGAAAAGCCAACTGTATGGCTCCCAAACTCGTAATGATCTCTACAATGTTTGGTGGAAGACTTGTCTCTTAAGCAAGAGTTACAAAACTCAGCTTTCCCACTTGTGTAGTATTCAACTCATTCACACACATAGAAACAATGAGCTGATGAAGGAACAAATTAATGCATTCCTCAATTGCATCCACTTGAATGCTGGGATTTAATGCTTTGCTGCCTTCTCCTCCTTTTGAATGAACTCTATAGGTTCATATTTATACACAAGAATACCTATTGGATCCATTCAAGAAGTCCAAGAGTTGGAAACCGAAGGAATACACCTTCATGTGCATCTATATTTAATGTATCTGCCTTCTAAGACTTGTATTTAAGCTCCCATATGCTAGGAATCCACCCAACACCTAAAATGAACCAATAAGAATCTAAAACGCCAAAAATGCTTCAAAATCCCGTGGTCTCAGCGAAGCTCTGAATTTCAACAGTTAGCTCCAGAGTTCAGCAGTTCGAAGCTTCGGGGAGATCCCAGAGCTTAAGTATGCCGACTTAAAATGGTCATAACTTTTGCATATGACCTCAAAATAACATGCTGGTTTTTTTGAACTTGTCTTATTTTTCGAGGGGAATCCAAATATTTAATTAAAAATTACTTTTGAAACCAAACATATGTTGTTTTAGCCTGTACATCGTAAATTAGCATTTTCCTAGATTACTCATTTTAGACGGTTGATTGTTTTACCAACTGAGTTGGATGATACACAATCAAATTTCTGATTAGAACATCTAGGTATGCTTCTATGGTTTTACAGGCCGTAGGTGCTTGTCACATTGAAAACTTTGGAACATATGGAAATATCACTTTCCATAGACTTAAT
Organism: Torreya grandis; assembly: GCA_037957365.1. NCBI lineage: Eukaryota > Viridiplantae > Streptophyta > Pinopsida > Cupressales > Taxaceae > Torreya > Torreya grandis. Next base: position 1,788,720 of record JARHVA010000477.1, read on the forward strand.
AGTGCTTCGTTGGTTGAATGGTTTATTTATTTGACATATCGCCCTGAATGTCAGCGGAGGATCACAATTGATACTTTGCAAAACGAACATCTGATAGAATTTGTAAAAAAGATTGGAACTCCAATTCTGCATACACATGGCCGAAAACAAGAGGAAGATACAATTGCCTGCACTATCTTAAGAAGACAGTTACAATGGGAATCAGCTTTAGTGCTAAACATGAACCCACATGTCAACCTACGACAACCTTATTGGGAATTACAATTTTTCCTTAATATAAATTGTCTTATCTGGCCTATTTCTCTTGCTGATCTTGACAGGGAAGATGAAGCACTAATGGAAAGGCAAGTGTCAAACACGTGGGACCCAAGATATTCAATATCATCAGCAGACGATGATAGAAGACCAACATGTTGCAGAGACTTTATCGATCCATTGGCATCACATTCATCACATGCTACTTAGTGCACATCTTTATTGGTGCACCTTACTTTATGGATAAGGAAGCATCCACTTTTGTGTTAGTGGAGAATCTCTTTAAAGCTGTACAATGATTAGGTGTTAGACATTGTCGGCAAAGATCTGATAAGATGACACCTCATTCACTCTATAAATAAAAGGCAGGGAAGCAGTAGTGGGCATCAATTGTAGAAGAAGCCCATAAGTCTTAGAAAGTCCGAGTCTAGTCTGTAAGGCTTGAGTTAAAATAGTATGCTCTTACCTTGTGCTTCGAGTGAACTTGGTAATCATAATTATTTTTCCATCTATGTTGTATAAAACCTTGTAATATTTGATTGAGTTGATTAAAAATTAGAAGTTGTAGCCATTTGGCTAGTAGCCTCAGACACTGTTTTCCTGTAAGTGATGTATCACGATGAAGATCCTGAGTAGTTGTGCAGAGGAGGAAACTCCAACATGACAAACATCTTTGACAGATGAGCTTTAAAGTGGGAGCTCTTGTGTTAAGATATAATGGGAGGTGTGAAATTAAGTCGGGTAAGTTTTAAGTATTATGTTTGGGACCATTTAAAATTTTAGAAGTTTTAGAGAATGAGGTAGTCAAATTGGAATATTTGAATGGGAACCTTGTTAAAGACATGGTCAATGGCTCTATTTAAAACTTTATCAAGTAAGGATCAAGACTATCCACATGTAGAGATAGATGCTCTATCTAAAGAATAGAATAAAGCAAAAGAAGGGGACCCACATATAAAACTTAACCAAGTCAATTTTCTCGAAAAGGAGGAGCAAACATTAAAAAAATAAAAGGCGTTGAAGGCAGTGTATAATCGCACAAAGATGCAATTGAATCATATACCTGTCGACCTCATATCACATGGTGCAAAATCATCGACCTTTCTTTTATGTTTGACCTCCTTAGCTACAAGTGGTATGTTCTCTGCTCCTATCAACTTGCTTGTTGAGTGTTTGATCTCTCCTCATAGTTTGATTCTTTCTAGCCAATCCCCTACCATTCGACCAGACTCATACATGTTCCCTCCTATTTGACCTCTACTTTGTCCATTCAAGTTGCATGCACCATATGACTTTTGTTGACATACCACAACTGTCATTGCAATGTATGATCTTGGTTGATATACCGCAATTGTACGATCTCCACTATTCGAAACTATGCCACCGCAAATATTTTTCAACTTGCCTGAAGTTTTTTCAAAGACGTTTGAACTAGATCAATCACCATACGACTTACCTAAAGTTTTTCAATAGTTGTAAAACCAAGGTCGCTCACTATCTCTGCTCCACACTTGTTGGCTTTGCCAACCCAACTGCGAATGTTTGTTCGAAGGAGGAAAAAAGACAACAAAAATTATAATTTCAGCAACAATTAACAAAGATTTCACACTGGAATAGTTTTGTTTTTTATTGTCAAAGGAACAAGGGAGTCGCTCAAATTCATCCCTGGCTTTGAAACACAAATCCTAGTTTGGATTAAGTGAAAGAACTACAATTCAACGGCCTTGGCCAAGCTCTATCTAAAACTAGTAGGTAGGGTTTAGCAGTTATTCTAGGTTTACCAGGACTAAATAAATTCAACAAGTATGCTCGATAGAGATGCAAACCCCTCTCCTCTTTCGAGCACCAACGAAGTCATTGTCAAGTAGAAAAATGCCCTGGAAGTTGCATTTAACAAGTTTGGTACAGTTCATGAAGGCTAGGCAATATTCTACCCCGACCCCCAAAAATGGTGCAAACCTTCTTAATAGGTAGGATCTCCAAGCAAGTTGGAGCAATGGGCGACAAGAAACAGAAAGGGGGTGATTTAGGGCATAAAACTAATCTCAAGGCCTTAACCCACACTTGAGACCCTAACTTGGGAGAGCTTGCCAGCTATAGACTTACATACATGGTGGGAAGTAAAACATACACACATGAGCTCAATATTGACACATGAGCTCAAGGTTGTGTTACACAGACCAGGCATGGACAACATCCTTCAAATGCCCTCCCTTTCAGCTAGGGACTTTGAACCTTACTTGGTTTGCATGGTGTCCAGCTACAATAGGGACAGTCAGTTTTCCATTGTCTCCTACAAGAACAAGCAAGTAAAAGTTACCTATACTCCTTAAGATGTTACATGGGTGTTTGGGATACCCTCACATGGGTTGGTCGTTAGCAAGGCTACTAACCCTCACTTAACTACTACATAGAAAGACTTGGCAGTCCAAAACCTATGCAGAAAGGATTTAACTAAGGAGGAACTCCACAATAAGTGGGCAAAAGGGCAGCAAGTCATTCAAAAAGAGCATCTGGGATCTGAGGAGGGGCATGCATTCTGAATGCGATATGATGCTGATTATTAGTAGCCTCTAGGGCATTTGACATTGCCAGATGGACGACAAAATATATGCTCGGTCTACATGGAGGTGAGATCTATAATTGGGCAGACTTATTATCTACAAGAATTCACAAATTTCTATCCTTGACCTATAAGGGGTTATACATGACCCAACATGCCATTTGGTTATTCCTTGATGCAATGTATACAAAGTTTGCCATGAGTGAAGAATTGTCTTGTGATGGTTCCTATGACCTAGCTTGGCCCTTGGTGTTCCGTTGGAAGAATCTTGGCATTCCCTTAGTTGCAAAGGAACATAGGGCAACAATGAAAAAAAAGAAAAGAAAACACACAATAGAATTTCCCACATTAGTGGTGGACGAAGAAAGGTTAGATTTAGAGGATGATGGTGACTATGATGGTGACAATGATGGGCTTCCACCTATTTTTGGGTCCACCTTTTCTGAGTTTATCATGATCATTTCTTCACCTATTGGGAATGTTGGGCAACAAGACTCTGAATTTGAAGAATGGTTGAACCAACATGGGGAACTAGTTAGTATGGATTTGGACATTCTAGAGAGTCCCTTGGCCCCACCATTACCGGATCATACTTGAGTAGCTCAGATTCCTTTGGCAACTTTGGAAGTAGGACTGCCTGAGTCAGAACCCCTGAGCCTCTTGATTATCAGGTAGTGCCCTTGTTCCTTTTGAACCCCAATTTGGCTAGCCCCTACAAGAATTTGGATCAATAGGACCCATGCTTCAAACACTTTAGGGCATCCATGATGTTGTGGGGCAGTTGGATGTGAATGGTGGGCTATCCCAAATTCAAATGATCTTGGATATTGTAGTTTGATTGTAGAGGTTTGTACAAGAAGATTGTCATCTCGAATTCCCCAGGGATGACATTACTTAGAATTGTCCGGATGTCAACACTCTCGAGATGCATGCAAAATGGCTACCTCTGCGGGCTCTGTTAAGCACACGCTTATACTGAGAGGGGGGGTGAATCAGTATAATCTTATCTTTTACTTAATGAAATTGAATATCCACAATCAAAGCATTCACATAAAAATGACATAGATTGACACCAGATTTATGTGAAAACCCTTTTGGGGAAAAACCATAAATGAATAGTGGCTTGGAACTACTGTCCAAATCCAACCACAAATAAAATTCTTTTTACAAAATTTGTAGGCACCAATCTATTGGAGACACCAATCCCCATCACTAAACAATTTGTAGGCACCGACCTACTGGAGACACTAATCCTCACTGCTAAGCATCAACTTAGCAAGAGAAACCAATCTCTTCTTTCTGAGGCATCAACCTCTACTGAAACAATATTCCACCTTACTATTGTTGCTTCATCAACGAATGATGGCAAATTCAATTTCCTCTTCTTCTTCTCCACAAAAATCTGCTTATACTTGAATAATAGAAAAAAATAATTTCATTCTTCAAATTTATATGTGTTTGTATGATATATCTTTTTATTCTCCACACACTTGCTTCCTTCTCTTCTTTATTAATCTTCGCATATTTCACACTTCAACTTGCATATCTTTCTCAACCTTCTATTCGCCTTATATAACCTTCAAATGCTCTTCACAAAGGAGGCATCCCATCCAAGAGGCACCTCTTCACCAAAAGATGTGATCGTTGACATTTCCATTAACAATTTTGTTGATATTTCATTTCCGTTGACAATTCTGTTAACAATTCTGGTGGCAATTCTGTTGACATCAATGACAATTCTTGTGATATCAATGACAATATTCTAACAATCTCTCCCTTTGTCATTGATGGCAAATCTGTAGAGAAACTCCCACTTGTTGTAGTTCTCCTTTGCTCCCCTTTTTCTTAATTCTCTCCCTTGGACATCAATGGCAAAGGGATGTTCATTATACTTCCATCCACAAATAAATCATGGGAAACATCTGTCTTCTTCAACATCACCACAACTAAATGATTGTCTTTGTGCTCTTCCCTGTCCTTTTGCATAAGGACTTCTTTTTTCATTTGCTCTCCTTGAATTTGATCAAATCTGGGCTGTTTGACATCATCTACTTCCATCTGGATTATCTCTAGCTGCTCAAGTGGTAACTCCTCTTTTCCACTTCCCTTTCTATCTGCATATCATGCTCTATATGCTCATTAACATTCCCAACTTGATCACTTGTTGGATCTGAGCTACCTTCTGCAATTTGCACTTGATGCTGGCCCATGCTTGTTGTAAGTTGTGCACCCTGATTGATTTCATTCTACTCTGTTCTTGCTTCTTTGACTTGTTTCCAAAAACAATACTATCACTTGCATCATCACTCTCACAAAGAATATCCATTAGTTGATCTTTCTCTTTGACTTTTAAATGCATATCACCAAAGAATCCATGGAGTTGAAAGATAATACAGTGATTAGCTCCCCCTGAATTGGTGCTTCTTATGAGCTTAGTGATACCTCTTGTGCATGAAATGCAATTTTCACAAGCATAGGTCTCTCCTTATTTTATTACTCCTGCTTCTTTTTCCATACTTTTGAAGTTTCTTCATTTTGTTTGGTCATGGCTTCCACTTTCTTATTCTGCCTAGCAGGGTTCATAAAACCACTTCTACATAAGCATGTTCTATGTTCAAAGTTGTTGCACTTATAGCATCTGAAATTGTAATCTACTAAAGAAGCAAACGGATTGTAGTTTCTATTTGAAGACCCATAAGAACTTCTGTTATTGTTCCATGCGAAATCATTTCTTGCTTGTGCCCTACAATCTCTTGCATTATGACAAAATGATTACAGAAATAATAGTAACCATAAAAGGAACTCTGGAACCTAGTCGTATGTGCCCGCCTTAGAGGAAAGGACTTTCTAAATTTGTCCTTGCTATCTTTTGGAGGAGTGTTTGTTTTCTATGGGACTTGATTCTCTTTCTTCTTGCTGATAGGACTTTTGGGAATATCTGCATAACTTTTTGTCTTTTCCTCATTTGCCTTCTTTGGTGGCTCTTTGTGATCTTCTTTGTTGGCCATCTAATTTTCTTTATATCCAAGACTAGTCTTTATAAATGGTGACCTCTGCCCATTGATGATATCATATAAGATCTCGGTACTCTTCTCAAATTGGAGGCTTCTGTTCAGCTTAGTGGTTGTTTTCTCTAGTTCCTTCCTCAAGGAAACACTTTCAGACTCTTGCCTCTCACAATTTTCTTCTTTTGTCTTTAATTGGATTATCACCTTTTCTTCTATCCTTTTTGCCTCCTCTAATTGAATCTTTAGGCTAATGATAATTTTTTCTGATTCCTCAAGGCTTTGTGACAATTTAGCTCTTGAATCAGAATCCTCTTCATATTTCTTGAGTTGCAACTTTTGTTTCAAATTATTTTTCTTAAGCATTTTTATCTCACTTAAAGCACATATGAGTTCTTCTTCAAGATCTACCTCTCCTTCATCTTCGACATCTTCCTCTTCCAAGGTGTCTTCATTTGTAAAGGCATCATTTTTTATTTCTATAGCCATGAATAGAGTTTCTTCTCTGTCACTATCTGATATGCTCTCATTGCTCTCCTCAGCCAAGCTACTATCCTTTTTGGAATAGAAGCTTTTCTTGTGTCTACCAAACTTTTTCTCATATTTGTTTTGTTTGAAGCTTTTCTTGTATTGAGGTTTGCTTTCTTTTTTATTTCTTTCCTCATCATCGCTATCATTCTTATGTGAACATTTAGCAGCAAAGTGCCCTATTTTACTACAATTGAAACACTAGAAAGGTAGCTTACATTTGTATTTGTTAGATCCCTTTTTAAGCTTTCTGACAAATAGGGCCTCCTCATCTTCTTCATCGCTGGTGCCATCTCTTGATTCAGGCTCTTTATATTTCCCTTTATTAGAAGCTTTGAAGGCTACTTCCTTCTTAGACGATTTCTCCTATTCGGTCCTCATTTCATATGCCGTGAGGATACCATGCAATTCATCCATTGTTAGCATATCTAGATCTCTCATTTATTCGACGACAGAGACTTTGGCATCAAATCTCAATGGGAGAGACCTTAATACTTTTTGCAAAATCATTCTATCTTCAATCTGTTCTCCAAGACCTCTAATAGTGTTGACAATTTCATCCATGCGAAGCAAATAGGTTGCAACGTTTTCTTCATCCTTCATTTTCAAACTTTCGAATTGTCTTCTATCTGTTTGAATCTTGGCCTTCTTTACCTTACTATCACCTTCGTAGATGTTTTGTAGTTTGTCCCATATTTCCTTTGCCGATTTACAATGCATCACCTTGACAAACTTTGATTTTGATAGGCCACACAAAATAGCATTCATGGCTTTGGCATTATTCTCACTAGCCTTCTTTTCGGCTGTATTCGTTGGTGGAGATGGAGCAGTATAACTATGTACTACTGCTTGCCAAATATCAAACCCTAAAGCCATTAAATAGGTTTTCATTCTTATACTCCAAAAAGCATAATTTGTTCCATCAAACAATGTAGCATTGTTTGTGGAGAAGCTTTCTTGTCCGGCCATGTGTGCTCCCGAGATCTACCTTCTAGCGGTTAGGTTGTTTATGAAGGAACTGCTCTAATACCAATTGTTAAGCACATGCTTATACTGAGAGGGAGGGGGTGAATCATTATAATCTTATCTTTTGCTTAATGAAACTTAATATCCACAATCAAAGCATTCACATAAAAATGACACAGATTGACCCCAGATTTACGTGGAAACCCTTTTGGGGAAAAACCACAAATGAATAGCTGCTTGGAACTACCGTCCAAATCCAACCACATAAAATTTTGCTTACAAAATTTGTAGGCACCAACCTACTAGAGACACCAATTCCCGTCGTTAAACAATTTGTAGGCACCAACCAACTGGAGACACCAATCCCCACTGCTAAGCACCAACTTAGCAAGAGACACCAATCTGTTCTTTCTGAGGCACCGACCTCTACTGAAACAATCTTCCACCTTACTATTGTTGCTTCATCAACGAAAGATGGCAAATTCAATTTCTTCTTCTTCTCCACAAAAAATTGCTTATGCTTGAATGATAGAAAGAATTAATTCCGTTCTTCAATGTAATGTCCCCAATTTTCTATTAAAATGGTTTAATTAATTAATTAAATTATTATAGAAATAAAATTGACTTCTTCTAGAAGTTTCCTGGAAGGCTTTAAAAGAAGGGGAAAGCAAAGCATTTGGATCATCTAATATCTTCTATTGCAAAAATTATTCTGAGAAGCTTGAATCTGTGATTCAGCTGAAATCTCTGAGGACGCAAACCTTCAGTAGATTGGAGAAGAGTTGGACGAAAACCCAGCCCTTTTCAGAGGTGGATTCGTGACGGAATTCAGATTGGGCATATTGATCAGATCTGGAGCTTCAGAGGCCATTCATTGAGAATATCAGGGGTTCAGCCTATGCAGAGGTTTCCAGGTATTTATTCCTTAGTTTTGATTTAAGATATATATATTTTTATAGTCAGATCAGGTTCGGTACGGAATCCGTACAGATAGGCACCAGGGCGTACCAGCAGGTTCAGAAAAGGGAAGGGCCCAGTTCGTAGTTGTGGGCCGCAGGGTTTTACAGAGACCGGCATCGGCACATAGACCGACATCGGCCGATCAGCGACCGACGCCGGCACTCAGGCAGTCATAGGCAGTCACTGGCAGGCAGAGACGATCGACGGCGGCAGGGTATCGACCGACGTCGGCATCATAATAACCGACGTCGGCGACTGTGTTTTTACACAGCGTCCAGATTTGTGCACACTTCCAGGTTCTTGCTTATTTTGGGCTTCATTATACCCTTCATAATATCGCTGTGTACTGTAATTTTTGTTTATTCACTATTGAAGCAAATCTGGGTAATATATTTTTGTATCTGCATTCTCTAAAGGCAAATAATCAGAGTTATATCTTTGTCTTGTAAGACCCTGTATATTTTGTGTTTCCAAATTGAGTTTGGGATCTTTCAGTGGTATCAGAGCCATGCATCTTACCAGCCTGTAGGGGTGAATATATTTTATTTCTATGCATCCTGAAAGATTTGATAGAAGCCATAGATATCTTACACGTAGTAGAGCTCAGTACGAGCGAGAGTTGGGTTTAGGACAGCCACCTATCATGGCCGAAGAACAGAGGCATGCCCATAGAAACCAGGATGAGGAAGAAAGAGAGATGATGAGGACCCTCATCACTACCCAGCCCAGGATTGTTCAGGCTCTAGACCGATTACAGGATACCATGGAGCGTTTAGAGGTGGAGAGACACAGAGGGAGAAGGAATAGATCAGTTTCAGTGACAGGCAGTCAGTCCAGTCAGCATAGTCACCATTCCCATTCTTCAGTGGGGAGCTCCCGTCATTCCTCTAGGCGAAATCATCATCATACACCTACTCCAAATAGACCATTACTGCCTCAGTTTGTACCAGGTGGACAACCAGTACAGGTGGAACTACTAGAGATGGGGTTCCAAGAGTCCGTTTTGGCAGCGACAGCAGAGTGGAGAGCTTTACCCCCAGAGGTGAGGGAGGTTTTTCCTTTGCCCCAGTATTGTGCACAGCGTAGAGACACAGCCAGACTCAGGGGAGATCGGGGTAATAGACCACCACAGCAGCAGCATAATCATGACCTCAATAGAGCTACGGGGAAGATTACATTGGCTTCATATAATGGCTCTGGAGAGACTAGTGCAAGAGCTTGGGTCCACAAGCTGGACATATATCTTTCTTTGAGGCCCATGCCTGAGCGTGAGGCCATTCAGTTTGCGGTATTACATGTAGAGGGGATTGCATATGATTGGTGGCACCATGGATTGGTCACCCAGGATCATGCTTTAGTTCACTCTTATGCTGAGTTCACTGAGAGACTTATTGCACGGTTTGACTGTAAGGATACAAAACTTTACTACAGGGAGTTGGCTCATCTTAGACAGAGTGGTCACGCAGAAACTTATATTAATGAGTTTCAGCGTATTGCGGTTATGGTACCTGATATGCCTCAGAGACGGAGTGTCATGTTATTTATTGAGGGATTACAGGATAGACTTAAGGGACTGGTACGTGCTTTCCAACCAGCCACTCTTAAGGATGCCATTGATGTGACATTGAGACTGGATACTGTTCCCACTTCTTATCAGGGTGATAAGAAAATAGCCGCGGACTCTCGGCCTTTACAGAAGGCCAACGCACCACAAGATAAAGAAGGGTCATCCTCTATAAATCCTTGGATGAATCAGGAGTCTAGGAATGACTTGAGGAGGAAAAAGTTATGTTTTTCCTGCAAAGACCCATGGGAACCAGGACACCGTTGCATGGGTAAAGGAAAGGTTCATTTGATTGAGGTAACTTCTGAGTGTGGAGATGAGGAGGTTCCTGATACGGACATTGAGGATAATATTGAGCAGGTTCAGACACAGCTGGAGTCAGACACCCCGGAGCCTTTGGCATCAGCCAAAGCAATTATGGCTACTCTATCCAGTTATCCTAACTTTCATGCTTTTCGGTTGAAAGGTACACTTAAGGGTAAGTGGGTTGTGAGCTTGGTAGATACAGGTGCTACACATAACTTCATTGACCGGAAGTTAGTGGGAAGGCGTGGATTTGAGTATGAGAAGTTTGGTGGTTTTGGGGTAAAGGTGGCAGATGGTGCAGTTTTGGGTTGTACCAAACGGATTCCACAGCTTAGCATTCAGATGGGGGATTACACTCTGACCGATGATTTTTATGTGTTTCCTTTAGAGGATTATGATGTGGTCTTGGGCATGCAGTGGTTACAGGGTATTGGGCGCTACATTATTGATCACCGCCGTATGCAGTTAGAATTCCTTTCTGGGGGAAGGAAGATTATCTTGAAGGCAGCACAAGATGGAGGACCTAAGGAGGGGTCATCTCACAGGATGGAGTCTCATTTTATAGGTGATGTGGTAAATAATTCTATTTGTTGCAGGGCATTTTCCTTTCCAATTATAAGTCAACATCCTTATGGGGATTGTGAGAGTTTGATAATCAGAGTAGCGCAGCGGCCCTTTTCTAAGTCTAAGGTATGTGATGGTGAATTTGCTAAATACATGTTGAGGATTATCACACTCCTCTCTAGGAGAAATAAGGAGAATGTAATCACAGATATTTTTCAGCCTGGTGTTTTTGATAGAAGAATTTGCAAGTTTTTGAGAATAATATGGGATCCAGGAAGTTGGTGTTGGAGAGAATTGCTTGAGGACAAGCAATCTCCAGGAAGGGAGGACTATAATGTCCCCAATTTTCTATTAAAATGGTTTAATTAATTAATTAAATTATTATAGAAATAAAATTGACTTCTTCTAGAAGTTTCCTGGAAGGCTTTAAAAGAAGGGGAAAGCAAAGCATTTGGATCATCTAATATCTTCTATTTGCAAAAATTATTCTGAGAAGCTTGAATCTGTGATTCAGCTGAAATCTCTGAGGACGCAAACCTTCAGTAGATTGGAGAAGAGTTGGACGAAAACCCAGCACTTTTCAGAGGTGGATTCGTGACGGAATTCAGATTGTGCATATTGATCAGATCTGGAGCTTCAGAGGCCATTCATTGAGAATATCAGGGGTTCAGTCTATGCAGAGGTTTCCAGGTATTTATTCCTTAGTTTTGATTTAAGATATATATATATTTTTATAGTCAGATCAGGTTCGGTACGGAATCCGTACAGATCGGCACCAGGCCGTACCAGCAGGTTCAGAAAAGGGAAGGGCCCAGTTCGCAGTTGTGGGCCGCAGGGTTTTACAGAGACCGGCATCGGCACATAGACCGACATCGGCCGATCAGCGACCGACGCCGGCACTCAGGCAGTCACTGGCAGGCAGAGACGACCGACGGCGGCAGGGTATCGACCGACGTCGACATCATAATAACCGACGTCGGCGACTGTGTTTTTACACAGCGTCCAGATTTGTGCACACTTCCAGGTTCTTGCTTATTTTGGGCTTCATTATACCCTTCATAATATCTCTGTGTACTGTAATTTTTGTTTATTCACTATTGAAGCAAATCTGGGTAATATGTTTTTGTATCTGCATTCTCTAAAGGCAAATAATCAGAGTTATATCTTTGTCTTGTAAGACCCTGTATATTTTGTGTTTCCAAATTGAGTTTGGGATCTTTCATTCAAATCTATAAAAAAAGCTTAGGGTGTTCAACAGTCCTCTAGCTGCTAAAATTTTATCCCAAGGTGTTGAGGCCTCTGGGCCCAATTATTTAGACTCGTAGCCATCCACTCTTCCACTTCCTGCTCAGCGGGATACACCTAAACGCTCTCGCATCCTTCCTTGGAGGATTGACGAGGCGGAGGAAGGAGAGTTTTTGGTTGACCCTGACTTGAGGAAACAATATGAGTTCTTGAGTAGGGCACACATTTTCTGCATAATCAATATGATGCCCTGGAAGGGCTAGACTCGGAGGACATGTTCCTTGACTCTCGTCATCTATGAATTGCTTTTCATGAAATGTTTGGGGTCTCACAGATCCAAAACGCAAGTTTGTTGTACGTGATTTCAGAAGAAAGTTTTTCGAGATGGATATTCTTTGCCTGCAGGAAGTCAAGGTAGCAGATTTTTTAATGACAGTTGTCAGTAATTCCATCTGGCACGACAATATCATTCTTCATAGCAACCATGCCGTAGGACGTGGAGGGGTGATCACTTTCATTTCTCCAAGGTGGCGGCCACACTTAGTGTAATTTGGTGTGGACCCCACCAATTGGCTTGTTTGGGCTCTTGTTAGCATTGAAAGCCACTCCTTTGGCTTTATTAATATTTATGCCTCGAATGACGCTTTAGAGCATACCCATTTATGGCGATGGAAAGCGGATGATCTCCTCGATGCCCATTGGGTGTTATGTGGTGACTTTAATATGGTGGCATCTCCCGACGACAAATTGGGCCACTTGCCTATGAGGTGGGCAGCTGGCGAAAGGGAGGTGTGGTTTTACACATGCACTAAATGGGGCCTTTATGACCCCAATTTAACCCGTCGGCCTATAGATGGAGTTTGGTACACCTGGAGTGATTTCAGGGAAGGCCCTACTCGGATTTTGAAGCGTCTAGATAGGGCAATGATGTCCACCCAACCGTACTTCTCTTTTGATAACGGCTTTTTTCCTCTGGTGTAGGCGTTGCTGGATTTTGGGCTTTCCGATCACTCCCCCATTCGGTTTCGTGTGACATGGCAGTTCACGAAGCCCAAAGTCTACAAAATGCAATTCTTCCTTAACATCTCATTGCTCAAGCATGGGCCCACGGTGGCACACATTAGGAGAGTTTGGAATTTAGATCCACGTCCTTCCCAAGAATTTGATTGGATTCTCTGGTGGGATGAAGCTATTAGGACGACCTCGCGCTTTTTGCGGATTTATGGTTGCCAACTTGCCAAAATTCGGAGACACTCCTACTTTGCTGCTACCTCAGAACTGAGTTGTGTGGCTCTAGCTCTGGAAAAAGATCCCTTTAATGAGATCTTGCAGGTGAGAGTTGCATCCTTAAGGCACCACATTCAAATTGCATATAACTACAATCCCTGGGGAGCCCAAGTCAAAGCCAAACTTCATTGGCTTAAAATAGGGGGCAAAACTTCTAAGGAATTCTTTCATTTGCGGTGAGCCAAAAACTCGAAGCAACAAATTCAATCCATTGCTGAGGCTGGTAATAGGCTCACTGAGACTTCTTAGATTTTGCAAGCTTTTGTCCACCATTATCAACAAGTGTTCAAAGCTCAAGCGTCTTCGACTGAGCATGATTTTGCCCTTCAACAATGCCTTTCAGTGGTGTTGTGCAAACTCATTCCTGCCCAGTAGGTGATTTGTGACAGGCCCCTCACTGTTGACGATTTGCATGACGCTGTGCCTCATATGGCTAATGACAAAGCCCCTGGCATTGATGGCTTTCCCTTCGAATTCTACAAAACTCTTTGGGATCTTGTGGGCAGTGATTTGCATAAGGTTTATCAAGAAGCATTTCGCACACATTCACTGGGTAAAAATATAAATAAAGGAAATATCAAATTCATACCTAAGCAAGGAGATCCTAGTTGATTTGCAACTGGCATCCCATCACCCTCCTAAATGTTTTCTATAAAATTATCGCCAAGGCTCTAGCAATCTGGTTGTACAATATGTTGACTCTCATTGTGTGTCTAGAACAAACGGGTTTCATCAGAAGCCATTATATCTTGGATAACATCATTGCCCTCTGGGAAGGGATGGATTGGGTTAGACGGTCTAAGCAACAAGATATGCTCATCAAAATTGACTTTGAAAAAGCTTATGATCGCATCGAATGGCCCTTTATCTGAGCTATGCTTCGGGCTTTGGGTTTCGGGCCCATCTTCATTCAAATTGTTCAGATGCTTTTCTTTGATGCCTCGGCGGTCCTCTCCGTCAATGGAGTTACCTCCGAGCAATTTGGCTTATTCCATTCCATTCGCCAAGGGGGGCCTCTGGCTCCCACCTTGTACGTTCTTGCAGCTGAGGGTTTTGGATATCTTTTTAGCAATGCCCAAGCTAGTGGCCTTGTTAAGGGAAATTATCTCCCTCCCAATGCAACTAATCCGCACGAAGACATGCAATTGCATAATGGCCACTTTGCAGATTACTCCTTTACCATCATTGAAGATGAAGCCAATGTGGACAATGCCTTACAGTGTCTTGACACCTTTTGTCTAGCCTTTGGCTCCAACATCCAATGGCAGAAAACTTGTTCTTACAGACAGTCTTACCTCCCTTCACCAACGTGGGTTGCCAAATTCGGTTGTAAGTGGATCCAACATGATGAAATCTTTAAATTCCTTGGCATCCCCTTTGCTTTCGATGTTTTGCCACCTTTATTGTGGCAATATATTGTTGACATAGTTACTAAGAAGCTAGATTACTGGGTGACCAAGTCTCTTTCGTTGGTAGGAAAATTTCAAATATGCTCGAAAATTCTTGCGTCCTCCCATGTGTATTACTCGTCACGCTGGGTACCTTCTAAAAAATCTTACCAGAAGTTGGAAAAATTGCTCTGGGATTTCCTTTGGGCAAATTCCTTGCAAGGTAAAGGATTCCACAGGGTGGCCTGGGAATATTGCTGCCTCACGCGTGAAGCTGGAGGGATGGGTCTCATCGACATAGCTTGGCAAGGAACTGCCTTATGTGACAAATGGATTGTGTGGGTTGTTAAGGGCCCAAAATCTTGGAAGGTGTTATTCAGACACTGTATCTCCTCTGGGTTGCCCAAGGGGAAGAAAGCCTGGAAAGGGCTCGGCTTCCCCAATTTACTCTTCATCCAGTCTCCCGTCTAGATCATGGGTTCCTTTGTGGCCAAAAGCATCTGGAAGGCTTGGGAAAAGATTAAGCCATGGCTTCTCTAGAATGGTTCCGGTTTTCGTAATGAGCTCTTTGCTAACTCCCACTCTCCGTGGTGGTCTCCCATTTTTTCTTGCAATGAAGTGCCCCTGGCAGAAGTCCCCTTGATCAACGTCCTCAAGCTTTTTCGCAGAGGAATTCATTCCATCCAGGATATCTTCTACAGGCGTTCTCGCTCTTGGTTATCTTGGGAAGAGGCAAAAGCTAAATTCCGATTAGCCAATGCAGACCAGGAATCTTACCAGGGGATTATCAATGCCGTCCCTGCTTCTATGCTCCATAAAATCACGGTCCATTCCACTCGACCTTGGTGGAAGGACTGGAAATGGGATGTTGAGACCCCTTTCCGCAATTACACTCCTTGGCTAGGCTACGCTTGACTCACCCACCATTTGCCCATGGTAGACAAGATCAACTCCCGTTGGGGGTTGCACTCATTTGTTAAAACATGGAGTGTTTGCTTCAACACTGTTTGGGGGGCTTGTGTGGAGCCCAAGCTTGCCCACTTTGCTTGGTTTATACTGCACCAAGGCTTGCTTATTGACAGAAGACTTGTTCAGCTGAGAGTTCACCAGCGTACTTGCCCCTTTTGTGGCCACCTTGAAACTCTCCCTCATCTCTTCTGGTACTGTTCCAAAGCTCAAAGGGTCTGGACTTGGATCCATGATCTTTTCAGGCCTTTCCAACCCGAGTTTTTCATTTGACAGCATATCCTCCTTGGTGACAAACCCGCTATACCCTTCATTTACGCGCAAGTCTAGCATACTTTCAAAATGGAGATTCTCTTTTGGATTTGGAAAGAAAGAAATAATTTTGTGTTTAATCATGCTTCTGCTGATTGTAATGTTTCTACTTTGCAGAAATCTTCTATCATCTCCAATGTTCTTTTGCAGACTCAAATCCAAGCCAATAAAGTGGCTATGGAGCTTGGGTACCTTCAGGGTCTCATCTCCCATTGGGGAGATGTTCCCTGCACTATGGCTCGGGTTTCGCATTCTCCGTCCAGGGATCCCAGATTGGATGACAGAGTGTTGCGACCGCCTCGTTGGGGGCATTGTCGTAGTTGTTCAAGGCGTCACTCTCATAGCAGCACCTCGTACTGGCGCGTTTCCCCTCATGGGCAACAACGAGGGTGGTAGTCATCGCCTCCTTCCCCTGTTGGGCAGGATGGTTGGAGCGCTTCTCTTCCTCTGTGCCCAGATGCTTGGGGGCGCCACCTGAAGGCCGTGCAGACATGATGGATAATTCCCAAGGCTCTCTTTGGCTATCTCGCCCACTCGGACACAAGCAAATGAGGATATAGACATTGCCCAAGTTACTAGCTGGGAGCCTGTTCCAGATGGCAATGATTTGCCAAGCTCAGGTTGGGGTTTAGATGATATGGATCTTTCGCCTGCTGGCCTTGCTCTTGCTGTATAAAAGTTCTCTTTTTATGGCTTTGTGATGTAGTTGCTTGTTTCTAGGCTCTGCCTAGTTGATACTTTGATACTTTGGTTTTGCTCCTAGTGTGTCGTGGTGTGCTCTCATACCCCCTTATTTTTTTGTGAATTATTTGTATATTTTTGTTTAGCTGATATATAGATATATTTCATCAAATATAAAATAAAAATCTACATGTGTTTGTATGATATATCTTTTTATTCTCTACATGCTTGCTTCCTTCTCTTCTTTATTAATCTTCACATATCTCACACTTCAACTTGCATATCTTTTTCGACTTTCTATCCGCTTTATATAGCCTTCAAAGGTTCTTCACAAAGGAGGTGCCCCATCAAAGGGGCACCTCTTCACCAAAATATGTGACCATTGACATTTCCATCAACATTTTCGTTGACATTTTCGTCGACAATTCTGTTGACATTTCCGTTGATATTTCATTTTTGTTGACAATTCCATTGATATTTTTGTTGACAATTCTGTTGGTTATTCTATTGACATCAATTACAATTCCTTTGACATCAATGACAATATTCCAACAAACTCCCTCTTTGGTCATTTCTCCCCAATAGATTATCTTAGAGTCCCTTGTCATTATTAAGGATACTTTTCGGTATTAGTACTTGTTACTCTAGTTGGCCCTGTACCAACAAAGGCAATTGGAGGCCAAACAAGACAAAGCTAATTCTTAGATGGAGGTTTAGATTTATTTGGATGATCAATGTGGCCAGTTTTAGGAGCAATTGAGCCAAAAATTTCAGCTTACTTGGAAACAGACGTACATGGTTGCCAAGGTTGAACAACAACTCGCTCAAGGGCAAGTCAAGTTTTAGTAGGTGGTTTGCATGGCTAGACATACATGGGAGTAGGAACTTGTTGCTACCAAGCAATTGCAACACTGTACAAGGGAAACTCTAGCAATTGAAGTTGGGGTACATTGCTTCTTTAAGATCTCCTTCAACTAGTGTTTCTTCGGGCTCTCCTCTAGCTGGGTCTTCTTTCGGTCCAGGTATGTCTTCTTCCCCCTCCTGTTTATTCTTACAGAGTTACTTTTTCTTGTTTTTGTCGGGACTCCAAATTATCTAAAGGGGAGGATAATGCAATCCGTTGAATTGTTGTTTATGAATAAGTATTACCAACAAGTTTTGTTGAGTTTCTTGTCAGCATTTGAGTACTTAGTAGAAAGTATCTTATTTACGTTGGTTGTGATGGTTGGGTTAGCCATTAACTGCTTGGTCTTGTCCTTTATGAAGCATAGTGAATGCCAAGGAAAGGACGGTTGTATCAGGACCTTCCTGAACTGATTAATTATACTAACATTTATCATTGAGGAATACAAAGCTTCTATTTTTGTAGATACTCGTACGTGGTATGATCTGTTATTACTGTTCCATGTTTGCTTCTTGTTGATAGTCTAGTACCCCAGTAGACTTTATCTATATTACAAACTACTTGGAACTCTTGTGCCCTTCTATTCTGATATGCATGCTGTTTGTAATCCATGACGCTCTTCTCCAATCGCTTCTTCACTTATCTATGCACATCATGCATATGTACTGTGTAATCCTTTGCTTCATCACTTCTTCTATTCATACCAGCTATATATCTCAATTCACAAACACCTCTACGGCTGCAACCATACACAATTTGAAAAGGACTCATTGTTATACTTCTATTGATTGAGTTGTTGTAAGCAAACTCAGCTTGCACCAAAGTTGTATCCCGCTATTTATGCTTGTCTCCTACCAAACATCTAGGTTAATTTTCAAGGCTTCTATTTGCTATTCTGTTTGCCCATCCATTTGTGGATGATAGGCTGAACTGAAATACAACCTTGTGCCCAACTTTCTCCACTAAGTTCTTCAAAAATGTGCAACAAACTTTGTATCCCTATCCAAGACTGTTTTTGGGCAAACCATGCAATCTTACTATTAATTGAAGAACAAATTGGAAATGTGTGAGGCATCACTTGTCTTTTTACATGGTACAAAGTGCGCCATCTTTGAAAATATATCCACAACAATGAATATAGGGTCATTACTTTTGTGTTCTTGGCAGCCCAAGAACAAAATCCACACTTGTGTCCTCCCATGGCCTTTCCAGCATCGGTAAAGGTTGATATAAACTTGCATTCAGACTTTTGCCCTTGGCATGTTGGCAAATTGTACATCCTTGCACAAACTTCCTCAAATCTACACTCATCCTTGGCCAACAATAGCTCTCTTTCAGCTGTGCCAATGTTTTATCAACACCAAAGTGACCAACTAGTCCTCCACTATGCTTTTCCTTCACCAAGTTCTCCCTCATTTATCCTCAAGGTATACACAATTGCTATCCCTTGAGCAATAAATCATCCTACAACCAATATTTTAGCCATGGAGTTCTATCCATGCTGGTTGGATGCTTTCATGCTGCCTGTGCATCTCGAAAATCCAAATTTACTTTATACAACTCCTTCATTGAGTCAAACCCAACTAATTCCACTCTCATATCATTCAATGCAAGGCATCTTCTACTCAATGCATTTGAAACTCTATTTGACTTGCCACTTTTATGCTTCAACACAAATAAATAACTTCGAATAAATTCAACCCATTTCATATGCTTTTGATTCAACTTACCTTGGCTGTTTATGAATTGCAATGCTGAATGGTCCATGCACAAAACAAATTCTTTGGGTGACAAATAATGCCTCCACTTCTTGAGAACTTGTATCATAGTATAAAAATCTTGATCATAAACAGAGTACCTGTGCTTTGATTCATTTAGCTTCTCACTAAAGTAAGCAGTGGGCTTACCTTCTTGACTCAAACTGCTCCTATCGCTGTCCCACTAGCATCATCACAATCAATCTGAAATACTTTGTTGAAATCCGGCAATGCTAACAATGGCTGTTCCGCCACCTCCTTCTCCAAGATTTGAAAACTGTCATTGGCTGTGACAATCCACTTAAAACTCTTTCCTATCACCTTTCATTGTTTCCATAATGGGTGAACATATTCTGCTAAAGTTTCTAATGAACTTCCGATAGAAACTAGTTGACCCATGAAAGCTTTTTGCTTCAAACATGCTTCTATGTGATGGTCAATCCACATTGATTTTACCTTTTTCGGGTCCTTTCTTGATCCATTATGTGAGGTTATAAATGCAACTGTATCAGTTCTTCCTTCGTAAACCTACACATCTGCAAGTTGACCAGCAACTTCTTTTCTTTCAACCTTTGCAATACTAATCTATAATGCAACAAATGCTCTTATTTTATACTATTGAAATTCAAAAAGTCATCTAAATAGACAATGACAAAATTACTTGAGTAAGACTTAACACTTCAATCATGAGTCTCATGAATGTGCTAGGTGCACTTGACAATCCGAATGACATGCCTAGGCACTCCTACAACCCATCCTTTTGTCTTGAATGCAATTTTCTACTCATCGCCTTCTCTAATTCTAATTTGGTGATAGCCACTCTTCAAATCAATTTTTATTAAGTACCTTGCTCCACTCAAATCATTCACTCGTGGCAATGAAAATCTGTATTTGATAGTAATCTTGTTAGTGGCTATTGAATATGTACAAATCCGCCATTATCCACCTTTCGTTCATGCTAACATCGCTCAAATTGCACATAGGCTTAAGCTTTCTCTCATGAAACCCTTCTCCAACAACTCTTGTACTTGCTTCTTCAATTCCTCATTCTCCATAGGTGTTAAACCTATATGTTGCCTAGTTTGGCAAACTAGATCCAGACACGATCCATATGATGGCTAATACTCCTCATAGGTGATAATCTATCCAACAAATCCTTTGAAATAATTTCAGCATATTCATTCAACAAAACCTTATGACTGCTGTCTACCTCTTCTATGTTTTACTTCAATGGGTTCAATGTGAACCGCTTACTATCCTTCACAAGTGTGTAAGTGTTTGCTCCACCATCATGCACGGCCTTTCTATCAAACTGTCATGGCCTTCCCAACAATACATGACATATATCCATGGGAATTATGTGACACAAATCTTCATCTTTATACAATCCAATTTAAAAACTAATCTTACATTGCTCATTCACTAAAATCTGATGTTCTTTTGGCAACCAAGACACCTTGCATGAATTGGGATGTACTATTCTTTTCAGCCCAAGCTTTACTACCATCTCACTAGATACCAAGATATCTGTGCTACCCCTATCAACAATAACTTTGAAACACTTGCCTCCTGATTTGCATAAGGTCTGCAATAGATTCTTTCTTTGCACTGGTTCATTCTCCTTTTTGGCTGGTTTCAATAGCACTCTCTTTATCATAAGAGCCTCTACATGTGCCAGTGCTTCCATGTTATTTGAGGATGCAACATTCACCTCATCCGCATGTGCAATGTGATTACTTGCCTCATTTCTTTTATTGTTGTCTAGAAATATTTCAGGACATTCAAAAGCTCTATGTCCAACATATCCACATTCAAAGCACTTACCCGTGAATCTTCTACCAAAGTATCCTCTTCCTCTTGAAGAATATCCTCTTCCTCTTTGTGTTTGATTCTGATTTTCAGAAGTACTAGCTTCTCATTCATGAGCATGTTGTTTTCAACCTGTTTTTGTTTTGTCCTCTTCCTCTACCTCTTGATGTGTTTTGTTGCCTTGACAATTTATTTTCCGCGTTCAATGCATATTGAAAGGCTTCTTTTACTAACTTCGACCTAAACAATCCAAACTCATCTTGAATGTAAACTCGAAGACCATTCACATACCTTGAGATCTTGTTTTGATCATCTTTAACATGACCAAATCTAATGGTGAACTTGTAAACTTCCTTCGCACAATCCTTTACATTCATTTCTCTGTCTTAAATTTTGCAAGTTCTTGAATAAACTCAGCTGATAATTAGAAGGTTAAAACTTACCTTTCAGCTTTGCAACCATTTTATTTCAAATCTTGATTCTGTCTTTACCTCTTCTCTCCCTTTTTCGCTGAACATGTTCCCACTGCAAGGATGCATGTCCCTTCAACTTGTTGTAGGCAAAATTCACTCTCTTGGGGTCCTCCATTGATTCGCAGTCAAAATACTTCTCCAGCATTGTGATCCAATCAATAAGATCCTTGGGGCATAAACTTCCTCCATAAGTAGGGTTGTCCAACTTAGGCTTGGCCTTTGGAAATCCGTCCTCTAGTTCACAACTAGCTCTTCCACCTAAACTTCTTGAGTTCCTCCTCCATCAACACTTAAACCCAGAGTTGTAGTTCCTCTCCTTTGTGCATTCTTTATTGTATCCAATCTCACTTGGACTCTCAACATCTCTACCAAGTTTGCTACTCTTGGTGCCCTTCCTCTTGTAAGAGGTGTTCTTCTATATGCCATTTCTACTCCTCACAACTCTCAACAATAACAATAGTACAAACTTTTATACATAAAATATATGCAGACCACTTGGATCCCCCTTATGAGCTGCTCAACCCCAAGCTTGATTTCTATGTCGAGCATTTCTTATAGGTGGTGGGTGGTATTATTTGTTTCCCTCACTATCTCCAATGCCATTGGTCACATAGCTTGAGGTTTACCCTTGATCAGATGAGAATTTGTTCTCACTAGTTATGGCTTGAAACAAACCATCACATTCTCTGTCAGGGCTGGATATGTCGTCTTTGCTTCCTCCAGGTGGTGGAGATCGAGGACCACTTCATTTTTAGATGCCCTATTTATTATGAGATCTGGGGAAGATATCACTACCTCTACAAAGACTTAGACAATACTCTAGCTACTTTCTTTAGATATACAGACCAACAGTCCCTAGCTCTTTATCTTCGTGACGTTGTCACCCTTTGGTGCAAATTCCTACGAGGAACCTAGAGGCTCCCAAGTTCCCATTTTAATCACCTCTTTCTTTCAACCCATCCAGGTGATAGGTCGTAGTAAGCGTTCTTTGGACGCCGATACATCACACATTCAGTTAGGCGGTGCTTCTCTTAGCACATCATTACTACTTAGACTACTCAAATCTTCAAGACTGCTATCTCACGGCATTGTGGCTTTGCTCCGCCTTGTCGGCGTGGCTTTGCCCCTCTTTGATGACATGGATCTACTACTTGCTAGCTGCCTCCCATACCACAAGAACAAACTAATATTAAGAGCTTCTTTTCTACTATGGGAGTCACACCGACCTTGGATGTTAGGGAAGATTCTCGAGGAAGTGTTTTGCTTCCTCCTAGGATCCCCCAATCTAGCTCCTCTGGCCTTGTATACTCACTAGATAACATTATCAGATCTCTCACATTGATTGACAATGGCTTAGATGACTCCTCCATTTCAGTCACAGAGAAAGACATTCGATGAGATTTGCTTCCAATCTTCATTAGCACATGCTTTTGGGGATTTTGTTGGCCCCATATTGCTATTTGTATTGGTTTCTTTGCCACTTGTGTTAGTGGAATGTTGTTCTATTTTGCCTTTTGTATGTTATTTCTATTTTGTCTTTTGTATGGTATTTCTTTGGTTCTATTTTGACTTTTTGTATGTTATTTATTGCTATTTGTATTGGTTTCTTTGGTTATTTCTTAGGAGCAATCAAACATTAATGAGGAACAATCAAAATATCGTGTAAGGTCAAAAAGGACATATGCAGACATCATGAAAGTGGCAAAAGCAAATAAGGTGTGTCAAATAAGAATATATCCAGACACTAAGAGAGAGGCAAAGAAGCCGAGAAGACACAGTTAAGGCGCAGTTACAAACCAGACTTGTAACAAAAAGTGTACAAGATTCATTCTGAATCGCTTCAGTAATTTTTTGGAGTTGTAGCTTCATTTTCAGTAATTAAGATTCATTCTTAATGTTTGATTGCTCCTCATTACCTTCACAAGTATTAAAAAAGATCAAAACATGTCATAAAGTTTAGACACGATATTTGATTGCTCCTCATTAATGTTTGATTGCTCCTCATTACCTTCACAAGTATTAAAAAAGATCAAAACATGTCATAAAGTTTAGGCACTAATGCAATAAGACTATCAAAATATGAGACATGAGCCTTTGGCTGCCCCTAATGTTTGATTTCTCCTCATTACTTTCACAAGTATTAAAAAAGATCAAAACATGTCATAAAGTTTAGGCACTAACGCAATAAGACTATCAAAATATGAGACATGTAATGTGTCTCATATTTTGATAGTCTCATTGCGTTAGTGCCTAAGGTATTTTAGTTAATTGTTGACGCTTCCTTAGAGTGGGTGCTCTTGAATGCAACCAGTGAGGTTTGTTTGTGAGATATTTTTCTATGAGGTTGGATTAGAACAGTAGCTTCTAGCAGCTTTTCTCACTGTGGTTTTTTTCTTTGGGTTTTCACGTTAAAATCTGGTGTTGAGCATTCTTGTGTATGTGTGTGATCTTTGTTTAGTTCTTTACTTTGCATATACGTTGAGTATCTAGTTTAAAAGTTTTAAGAACTAGGTTTTAACTTATCTACTGATTCACCCCCCCTCTCAGTAGATTGTGTGTTCAACAATTGGTATCAGAGCGCAGGTTCCCTATCGGCTCAAGTAGATCGTGGTTGGTGAACACAATGGCCTGCCAAGAAGGATCTTCATCAAACAAGGCTCCTCTATTCGATGGGTCTAACTATGCTTTTTGGAGCATAAGAATGGAAGCATATTTGTCTTCCCTAGGGTTTGGTGTATGGATGTCAGTGGTAAATGGTTACACCGCTCTTGTTGTAACTCCTACTGATCAGGCGGCCAAAAAGGCTTATGAAAACAACGCCAAAGCTAAGAATGCCATTTTTTGTGGGTTGTCAAACTCTGAGTTCGTCAAAGTTATGCACTGTCAGAGTGCAAAAGACATCTGGAACAAGTTGAAAGGTATCTATGAAGGAGATGTTAGAGTGAAACAAGCCAAGTTGCAAATGCACAAAGGATAGTTTGAAACCCTGAAAATGAATGAAGAGAAGATAGCGGACTATCTCCTCAGGGTAGATGAGATAGTAAATGCTATAAGAGGACTTGGAGAAACAATAGAAGAGTCGACTATTGTCAAGAAGGTTCTGAGATCCCTTCCATCAAGATGTGACTCCAAAATTTCGGCCATTGAAGAAGCAAGAGATTTGGACAGGCTCACCATGGATGAATTACATGGAACTTTCACAGCGTACGAAATGTGGATGGGAGAGACAAACACAATCAAGAGGGAAGCAGCCTTCAAAGTAGTAAAATCTGCAAAAGAAGAAACCTCTGTGCTCGATTCTGAGGAGACTGATGGTGAAGAAGCAAATTTTGTCAGAAGACTGAAGAGAGGATCAAGTAAGTATAAAGGAAAACTTTCATTCAAATGTTTTAACTGTGGCAAGGTAGGACACTTCGCTGCAAAATGCCCACTCAATAGGAAGGACAACACCGAGCAAGTTGAAAATGTCAAAAAGGTAAAACCGTATTATGCTAAAAAGAAAATTTTCTTCAAAAACAAAAAGGGGTTATATACAAAAAAAGAAAGTGACTCACGAGAAGAAAGTAACAGTGACAACTCTGACGATGAGAATGACTGTGCCTTTCTCGCAGAGGAAAATGAGTTCCTATTTATGGCAGAGGAAATCACTTCCTTGAATCAAGAACAAAATGAATATGAAGATTGTGATGAAGGAGAAGAAGGTGAGATAGATCTTGAAGGTGAATTGGTGTGTGCTCTTGAAGAAATTGAAAAACTGAGAAAGAAAACACAACACAGAAGGAGCTTGAAAAGGCTGACCAAATGATTGTAACGCTGAAACCTCAAGTTGAGGAAGCCAACAGAATAGCAGAAGTCATCAAAATGGATCTCCAGTCTAAATCCAATGAATGCATGAGTCTTGAAGCAATAGTAGCTTTAAGGAAAGAACTTGAGAAGGCAAGAGACCATATAAACAAAAGCTTAAAGCTGACGAAAGGATCGGAAGCTCTCAGTGAACTGATCAGTGCGCAAAAGTCCTCAAATGAAAAGTCAGGGCTTGGATACAACAAAGAAAAAGGATCCTCAGCGTGCACATCAACGAACTTGTATGATAACTTCAAGAAAGGAGGAGAAGCAAAAGCTATGAACAACAAAGAAGCAACGAAGGCAAAGACCAGAAAGGACATAAAAATTGATCCAAGGAGAGATGCAGAAGGATTCTTCAAAGTGACAGATCAGAAAAAGAAGAAAGGTAAAAGTTTTCGATATACTGCACCAGAAAATGTATGACCAGGTATGCTCCTTTTTATGGTTATAGTTATAACTGTAATCAGTTTGGTCATAGGGCTGTTAATTGTAGTCTTTCCTTCTAAAAGATTTAATTTTGTTAGCAGAAATTCATTTGCTCCTTTGATAAATTCAAGTTTGATATGTTACAATTACAATAATACTGGACATATAGCTAAGTATTGTAGAGCTAACATTGCAATGACAAGAAAGTACAGCTTAGGAAAAACATGTTTTTAAATGAGAATAGAGTCTCAAAGACCACTTATAAAGAGAAGAGAAAGGCAAATGAGAGATCCAAAAGGATATGGAAGGTGAAAGATCAATCCTTGATTGTTCAAACGGCACTCCATGACAAAGAGCAAAACTTGTAGGTCATAGACAGCGGTTGCTCAAAGCATATGACTGGGGACAAGACCAAATTCACCAGCTTAAGCAGATGCAAGGAAGGGACTGTCAGTTTGGGTGATAACACTGCAATCAGAATAAGAGGCAAAGGAACCTTGCACATAGATGGCAAGCTTCTTACACATGATGCCCTATAAGTTAAAGGACTTAAACATAATTTGTTAAGTGTAAGTTAGATGTGTGATAATGGTTATGAAGTCGTATTTAGTGCTGAAGGTTGTAAACTGAAAAGAGCCGAAAAAATCGTTGCACAAGGAAGAAGAATTGCAAGCAACATATACAACCGGATTGAAGAAAATAATGCAAGTTGTCTCAAAAAGTCGATGAGAGCTAGTTATGGCATAAAAGAATGGGTCATGTCAACTTTGACAATCTAGTCAAGGTAAGCTCTAACAAGTGTGTTAGACATATGCCCAAAATTGTCAAACCTACAGACGTCACATGCAGAGCATGCCAACTAGGAAAGCAAACGAGAATCATATTTGAAACAAAGGAATACATGACCTCAAAACCCCTACAAGTAGTTCATACAGATTTATGTGGTCCTACTAGGACAAAAGGATCCAAGGGTGTATACTACTTTATGCTATTTGTAGATGACTTCTCAAGGATGACATGGGTAACCTTCTTGAAAGATAAATCACAAGCCTTTGAGAGATTCAAGATCTTCAGGGCCATGGTTGAGAATGAAATGGAAAGAAAAATCAAGTGTCCAAGATCAGACAAAGGTAGAGAATTCACCTCCAATGAGTTTGTAGAATATTGTGAGAAGCATGGAATTAAGAGACAGTACTCTGCTGCATGTACTCCACAGCAAAATGGAGTTGTAGAAAGAAAAAACAGAATAGTGAAAGAAATGGCCAGAACAATGCTAAAAGAGGCAAAGCTTCCTGATGGATATTGGAAAGACGCAGTTCAAACACTAGTATATATCCTAAACAGAGTTCAACTCAGGGTAAAGAGTGATAAAACCCCATATGAACCGTGGTTTGGAAAACTTGCATCTGTGAAATATTTCAGAGTGTTTGGAAGCAAGTGCTACATCAGAAGAAAAGAGGCCAAACTGGGAAGTTTCGAGTCAAGATGCGACGAAGAAATTTTTCTTGGATACTCCACTTACAACAAACGCTGTGTTACAATAAACCGCTGCATCAAATAGTGGAAAGCATCAACGTAAAGGTAGAAGGATTCAAACAAATTGAGCCAAATGAGGACATCAAAATTGAAGAATCAGAAGAAGCAAAAATGAAGAAGAAAATAGTGAAGAGGAAGAGAAGAGCAAAAAGGCACCTGTAAGGTTTGTTCAAAAAGAACATCCCAAGGAGCAAATAATTGGCAACAAAGGTGAGGGTGTTCAGACCAAGAGAAGAGCTGTAATGAACAAGGAGCAAGTAAACTTTGCTCTACTTTCAGAAATTGAACCTAAGACTTTCAATGAAGCCAACAAAGATGAAAACTAACTAACAGCCATGGAAGAAGAGCTCAGCGAAATTGAAAAGAATAAAACTTGGGAACTAGTTCCCAGACCCTCGAACAAGAATGTAATAAGAACTAACTGGGTTTACAGAAACAAACTCAATGAAGATGGAGCAGTCATAAGAAACAAAGCTAGGTTGGTGTGCAAAGGATATGCACAAGTAAAAGCAATAGATTTCGAAGAAACATTTTCTCTTGTGGCAAGATTGGAAGCTATTAGAATGTTCCTGGCATTCGCAGTTCACAAGAAATTCAAAGTGTATCAAATGGATGTGAAGTCAACATTCCTAACTGGGAACTTAGAAGAAGAGGTGTACATTGAACAACCAGAAGGATTTCAGTTAACGGAGGAAGAAAGTTATGTGTGCAAACTAAAGAAAGCTCTGTATGATCTGAAACAGGTACCAAGAGCATGGTATTCACGATTGGATCAATACTTGCAACGACAAGATTTCAAAAAGGGGTGCGCAAACAACAATCTGTACTTGAAATCAGAAGGTGAGCGTACGCTGATTGTTGTTGTATATGTGAATGACATTATCTTTGGAGGTGGTGATAGTAACATGTGCAAAGAATTTGCCACGCAAATGCAAAATGAGTTTGAAATGTCAACGCTGGGAGAACTCTCCTTCCTTGGTTTACAAATTACACAAACTAATGAAGGGATATTCATATCTCAAGCAAAGTACGCAAAGGAGATGCTCAAGAAATTTGGAATGGAGG
The DNA here is from genome assembly GCA_037957365.1 of Torreya grandis. Classification (NCBI taxonomy): domain Eukaryota; kingdom Viridiplantae; phylum Streptophyta; class Pinopsida; order Cupressales; family Taxaceae; genus Torreya; species Torreya grandis. The sequence goes on from JARHVA010000477.1 coordinate 1,817,126, forward strand.
ATAGCAATCTAGTTGGTACTCCCATGATGACTGGCTGCAAGCTAAGCAAGGAAGACGTGTCTCCTGATGTAAATAATATGCTGTATAGATCAATGATTGGTAGCCTGCTATATCTAACAGCATCAAGACCAGTCATCATGCAAGTTGTATGCATGGTTGCACGGTATCAAGCAGCCCCCAAAGAATCACATGTTAATGCGGTAAAAAGAATTTTCAGGTACATCAAGGGCACGATGGAGTTTGGGTTATGGTACCCAACTAGCAAGGATCTTACTTTGATTGCATATACTGATGCTGATTGGACAGGAAGTGTGGATGACAGAAAAAACACAAGTGGTGGTGCATTCTTTCTAGGTAACAAACTTGTGTCTTGGCTAAGCAAGAAGTAAGAATCGATTACACTCTCTACAGCTGAAGCCGAGTATGTTGCAGCAGCTGCTTGCTGCACTGAAGTCTTATGGATGAAACAAACTCTCAAGGATATAAAGGTAGAATATCAAGCACCTATCTCTATTTATTGTGATAATTCAAGTGCCATAAATCTATCCAAGAATCTAGTGATGCATTCCAGAACCAAGCATATCTCAATAAAATATCATATTTTTTGAGAGAAAAAGCAACAAGTCGGGAGGTCACCATGGAATATGTGCCAACCAAGGATCAAATAGCAGATATCTTTACCAAGCCTCTTCCCAAGGAGCAATTCGAGTATCTGAGAGAGAAGTTGGGAGTTGTAGCTCCCACCCCATATCACTAACTTCCAGTGATAGGTTAGAAGTCTAGGGGGAGCATTATAGGCATTTTATTAAGCTCCTGGATTAAGAGTAAAGACAATCTGCTATGTACCTTACACATCGTTTGTCATCTGATGTGAAGGAATAGACTAAGATATGCTGGATCTATATTTCTATGCTCATCTATTATTGATTAGTCTTTCAGACCAATGCTATATCCAGGATCGGTTGAAGCATATGGAAGCCTGGAGACTCATAGGAACAATTCAGGTCGGTGTGCATTATCCAAGGGGGAGTCTTTTTCATAATGCTCTATCCAGACAGGGCCAAAGATCATAACAGCTCAACAACACTATGTCTTATTGGTTCAACAAACACTCTTTGTCATTAATGTCAAAGGGGGAGAAATCAGAATAAGAGCAAGCAAGCAGAATGCAAAGAGTTATTGAGGATGTCTTTGACTCATTGAGGATGTTTTGCCATCAATGACAAACGGGGAGATTGTTGAAAATTTGAGCAAGGTGACAGTTGACATCATGGAATTGTCATTGATGTCATTGAGATTGAAATTGGTCAAGCATTAATGCCAAAGGTTGAGTGAGCAGAACTGTGATGTATATCGCGTTTGTGAAGTGTTTTACTCAGAAAATGCAATCGGGTTAAGTCTAAAAGACTTGAGTTGAGCAGATTTGATTAAGGAAATTCTTTCGAAAAATGCTAAAGGCAATTTTGTCAGGGAAGTGGACCGTTCAATGCTTCCGAAGGGATCTTTTTCAAAAGTTCAGAAGGGTAAGTGGACCGTTCAAAGCTTCCGAAGGGATCTTTTTCAAAAGTTTCGAAGGGTAAGTGGACCGTTGCAAAAGTTCCGAAGGGATCTTTTCAAAATGCCGAAGGGTAAGTGGACTATTCAAAGCTTTCAAAGGGATCTTTTCAAAATGCCGAAAGGTATGTGGACCGTTGCAAAAGTTTTGAAGGACAAGTGGACACTTGCAGAAAAGCCAAAGGGTAGATTGCAAAAAGTCCAAAGGGTATCTTTTGAACGTTGCAAAGGGCAGACTTGCGGACAAAAAGTCCGAAGAAAAGACTTGCGGACAAAAAGTCCGAAGAAAAGCCTTGCAGACAAAAAGTTCGAGGAAAAGACTTGCAGACAAAAAGTCCGAAGAAAAGCCTTGTGGACAAAAAGTCTGAAGAAAAGACTTGCGGACAAAAAGTCCGAAGAAAAGCCTCGCGGACAAAAAGTCCGAAGAAATGCTTTGCGGACAAAAATTCCACGGAAATTGTCTCTAAAGACTCTTGACAAAAAGCCCGCAACAAATTGTCCGAAGAGAGGTCAGTTGCAACTTTGTTGAAGATAAAAGTGTGGAAGTCTTATAGGGCATTCTCAAAGGGACAAGGCATGGTAAAGATCGAGCAAGTCTACAAGGATCAATGGAGCAAAAGCATTACAAAGATGCCGAAGAAAATGAGATCACATCAACATGCCGAAGTTTAACACTAAAAACAAAGGATAAAGATCGAGCATATCGAGGATAATCTAAAGGAGCGGAAGCAAACCCAAGGTATAGAAAGTAGCGAGATATAAAAAGGGAAGAAAAGGAGCTCGATGGTTAATGGGATAGTAATCTCAAGCACGCGCATTTGACAGGTATCAAAAGGTCATAAGAAAAGATTCGATAAGAAAAAGAACATGAACTTGGCATGACAAAGGAATTCGAAGAAGCCCGCAATAAATGTCTTCCAACTATCTGCATAAGAACAACTGGAACTGGGGTTGAACTTGATATATCTTCTCAGAGCTCGAGATATCTGAATCGAAGTGATCAAGGAAGCGGCGCAGTTAAGTAGAAGTGTAGGTGCCTACGATAGTAAAGGCGTTTTGAACGTTGTCGTTTGAAGCATGAATCGAGACATGAAGTCAAAGTCACATTAAATGCAGACCAAAAGTGATCAAGGAAGTGACGCAGTTAAGTGCAATAGAAGTGCAGATGCTAAAGACAATAAAGAAATTTGAATGTTGCCGTTTGAAGCATGAATCCAGACACAAAGTCAAAATCGCATTGAATGCCAGATAAAAAGCTTGAACCGGTTAAGATGAAGTGTGAACACTTCATAGAGAGACAACCCTAAGATGCATCTGTCTATATATGCTACGAACAAGTCATTTGAATGTTGCTGTCTTTCTATTGCTGTTGCAAATATCATGTGTTAACTTAAAATTGTCAAAAAGGACATATGCAGACAACGTGAAAGTGGCAAAAGGAGATAAGGTGTGTTAAATAAGAATATATCCGGACACTAAGAGAGAGGCAGAGAAGCCGAGAAGACACAGTTAAGGCGCAGTTATAGACCGGACTTGTAATAGAAAGTGTACAATATTCATTCTGAATCGTTTCAGTAATTTTTGGAGTTGTAGCTTCATTTTCTTTGATAGGTTGGTGCCATCAGAAAAACTGAGTTGGAGCTCAGTTATGAAGTTGACGCTTCCTTAGAGTGGGTGCTCTTGAATGTAATCAGTGAGGTTTGTCTGTGAGACATTTTTCTATGAGGTTGGATTAGAACAGTAGCTTCTAGCAGCTTTTTTCATCGTGGTTTTTTCCCTCTGGGTTTCCACATTAAAATCTGGTGTTGAGCATTCTTGTGTATGTGTGTGATCTCCGTTATGTTCTTTACTTTGCATATACGTTGAGTATCTAGTTTAAAATTTCTAAAAACCAGGTTTTAACTTATCTACTTATTCACCCCCCCCTCTCAGTAGATTGTGTGTTCAACAGTTGGTCAAGCCACTAACTTCCACGCTGAGGAAGGACGACACGTTCACGTGGACAGCAAGAAGAAGAGAAAGCTTCGAAGACATCAAGCAAGCTATTGCCCAGGCTCCCACCCTGACTAGTCCAGATTCCTCCAAGGACTTCAATCTCTACACCTTTGGAAATGAAGAGTTAATCTTCTCTATGCTCACTCAAGCGGATGGTGAGAATTTAAAACAGCCTCTCGCTTTTTTTAGCCAAGACTTAGAAGGCTACGAGATTAGGTACACGTATATTGAGAAACAAGCGCTTGCAGTCATACGAAGTTTGAAGAAATTCAGACATATGTTGTCTAACAGCAAGATTCACATCTTGGTGTCACATCCTAGTGTAAAAGACTTCTTGTTGAGCCTAGACTTGAATGAAAAAAGGGCAGGGTGGATCACCAAAGTAATGGAGCACAATGTAGAGATCATGACCACCAAGCTGGTAGGGGAAGAGGGCTATGTGAATACCTCGCTACGGACTACAAAGAGCCAAAGGAGGACGTTTTGGTGCTCCATGATGAAGCTGTGTCAGAAATACTTACAATCATGAAGAGCTGGGCACAAGACATGGTTCATTTCCTTCAAACTAGTGAATGTCCACAAAGTCTTGATAGGACCAGAAGAAGGTATTTTAGGCTCCAATCTCTTCCTTATGTCCTAGTTGATGGAGTGTTGTTCAGAAAATACCTTTCAGGGGCACTCTTGAGATGCATTGACTTAGACGAAGTCGACAGGGTACTGTCTGAGTTCTATGATGGACCAGTTAGTGGCCACTTTGCTCCCAAGGCCACAGTTGCAAGGATTATGAATGCTGGCTACTTTTGGCCCAGTTTGTTCAGAGACACTCACGCTTGGGTGAGGAAATGTCAAAAATGTGCTTTCTTTGATGGGAAGCAATGACTCGCTGCAATGCCTCTTCATCGTATTCAGGTGGAACAACGATTCATGCAATGGGGGTCGGACTTCATAGGACTGATCAACCCTCCTAGTGCTGGCCACAAGTGGGTCTTGACTGCTACAAATTATTTCACAAGATTGGTAGAAGCCGTCGCTTTGAAAGAAGTCAATGAGAGCCCAGTCTTAGACTTCTATGAAGGCATAGTGACAAGATTTGGGGTCCCAGCCGCAATCATTTCAGATAATGCATTGGCTTTCTTGGGAACAAAGACAAGCGAGTGGGCGTTAAAGTATGGCATCTATCTCAGCACTTCTTCCAATTACTACCCACAAGGGAATGGGCTGGGCGAATCCACAAATAAGAACCTAATTAGGATCATTAAGAGGACAATGAAGAAAAATCAAAGGACTTGGCATGCCAAGTTGAAGACAACTCTTTGGGCAGACAGGATCACTCCAAAGAGGGCAATTGGGAATTCACCATACACACTTGTGTATGGAAGGCAAGCTAGACTTCCTATTTCAATTGAGTTACCAGCCTTGGATCTTACCCATCAGTTGCAATTGGAGTGCGACATCCTGGGAGTCAGGTATTGTGAGTTAATGGAGATTCAAGAAGCAAGAGACCAAGCCATGGATGCAATGTTTAACCACCAACAACAAACAAAGAAACATTTTAACAAGAGGTCTACGCCAAGGAGCTTCTCAGAAGGTGACATTGTCTTGAAGTGGGATGCGGACCGAGCCAAACCTGGAAGACACACAAAGTTTGACGCCTTGTGGAGTGGCCCATATGTCATCACCCAATGCAAGCAACATAATGCTTTCCAACTCTCCAAGTTGGATGGTGAAGAGGTACATATCCCAGTCAATGGGATATATCTTAAACATTGTCACTAGCTTTATTTTTCCATGTACATAGTTTTTCTGTCTTTTTCTCGTTTTTCCTAAGTGCTTTTATGCATGTGTTTAGTGTTTTTGAGCCTTTGTGTGTGTTTTCTTTACTGTTTGGGGTAAATCTTTATTTATTCTTAGGCTTTTACAAGGCTGTTGTCAACTTTTTAAGTTGCATCCTGACCCCATGCCCAATGGATTTTTAGGCCACCAGCGTTCTCAAGCATAGCAGGCATGCTTCCCTTGTGAATCGCCAAATGTGTTGACCAATTTTTGGTCCTGCAGGCCAAAAATTTGGGCCCCCCTCTCCTCTTCCTTGCAAGAGTCTTTCGATCCAGGTTCTGTCTAGTTCATCTCTCAGTTGCCTTGTGTAAATTTTCTCTGACAGGTCATTTTCCATTAAAAAAAATAAAATAAGTGTTTTCTTCTTTTGCTTGCCAAGTGCTTCGGGTCTGGCAAGCAAGAGTTGATTTGAAACTCATTTTGGTCTTGGATGCGTAACAAGGCAAGTAAATTACTTCGGAGGGCTTTTTATCGACAAAATGGACCAAGTTCAAAAGGCCAAAGGGTCGTTTGCAAAAAGTCCGAAGGGTAGGTGCCCTTGCGGAGGGCACTTAGGCGGCAAGCAGGACCTTTACAGTTCTTCCGAAAGGCGACTTGGAGGCCAAGGAGCTCTTGCGGGGGGCACACAATGAGCAAAATGAACCTTTGCAAAAAGCCCGAAGGGTAACTTTGGGCTCGAATTGCCCTTGCGGAGGGTAGCTGGTCGGAAAAAGGGGGCAAGGCAGAAAGTCCGAAAAGGACTTGCCCTTCGAAAAAGTTGACAGGCCAAAGGAGAATTCCTTCGGACTTTTTGTCCGAAGGAAATCCAAGGATGAAGACTCAAGAATTCTTTCGGACAAAATGTCTGAAGGAATTCCTTTGGACATTTTGTTCGAAAGAATTCGACAATTGAAGAAAGTCCAAAAAAATTCAGAAGACCAAAAGTCTAAAGGGTAGGTGTCCTTGCGGGGGGCACTTGGCTTTGAAGGAGGACCTTTTCAATTTTTTCGAAGGGTCACTTTCCCTTCGGAAAGGTTCGTTTGCAAAATGTCGAAGGAATTGTCTTAGTGGTGATAGGCCTGCAAACATCAAATTCAGGGCAGTAAGCTAGCTGTTGGGATTCAAATGTAGATGACAGGGCCGCGAACGTCAAATTCAAGGTGGTGAGCTAGCCATTGGGAAGTAATCAAAGAAGAATTCTTTCGGACAAAATGTCCAAAAGAATTCCTTCAGACATTTTGTCCGAAGGAACGAAGGAAAGAAAGCCCTCTAAAGAAAATCCAAGAGTGCAAATGAAGAAAAGGAAGAATTCCTTCGAACAAAATGTCCAAAGGAATTCCTTCGGACTTTTTGTCCGAAATAATTCCAAGGCCCGAGAGCTCGAAGAATGACTTAGTGAACAGCCAAAGATAGGAGGTCAAGAGGAAATTCATAAACGTCGAGAGCCCGAATTGCCAGGAAAAAGGGAAAAATAGCAAGGAGAAAACGAAGCGGGTAACCCAGGACGTGGCTACACACACATGAGACAAAAGCTCAAAACTCTCCAGGTGGCGTAGTAAGTCAAAGCACAGACCCAGGGATGAACCAGACCAAGGCAGGTGGCACATGAGGTGTCAGCAGGAAAAGTAAATACACTTAGGTGAAATAGTCTCCACCGAAAACCAATAAAGGGATTGGTTGCTAGCATTGAAGAGGAGTGCCCTGTGTTTTCTTGTTTTTGCCATTAATGAATAACCCAGTTGCGCACAGTATTGAAGAGAGCATGGCCTAGTCAATGTAATTTGGGGATGGCCTTGTCGGTTGCTAGGAGTAACCCATGCTCTTGCAGGCCCGGACATCAAGGGCAGCGACTTAAGCACCTAGAGCATGGCCTTCCCATATGCATTTAAGAGGAGACGGCAACAACATGGGTTGGTGGTCGCTGTAGGAGTGATTAATACAACATGGGTTTCTTTCCCTTGACTGGTCAATGATTTGTTTTCAAAGTTCTCTATATAATTGCAACTTCTCATTTGAAGAAGGATCTCTCAGCATTGTATGGCGAAGCCCTGAAGAAATTTACCTTGAATCAAAAGAAGCGTTTTACCTCCATTTGAGTTGCACTTTTGTATATGTCTATGGTCTCATCTTATGTTCAGTCATTTCCTTTAATGCTTTCATAAGTTTATACCAACATATCTAGTGTATTGTGAATCATTTTCTGCAGGTCAACCAGAAGTGTCCAGCTCGAAGCATAGGCGAATATGAACAGACTGTCCAACTATGTCTTTTGAACACCTCTGATAGTTTCTTCCTCCCTATATCTTCATAGGATCCTTTGTTGAGACACTGATGCAGTCAGTTTCTCATTCGAATGAAGTGTCTGTTGGCTTCTCTTTGGTGTAAAGTGTAGGTAAAAGCTGAGTAGACCAACCAGTTTGGTGCATCACCACATTAGTTAGGTTTTGTTTTTCTGTTTCTCTCTCTCTTTTCACCCTCCCCCCATTGTTAATAGTAGGAAATCCAGGGCCTCCAGATGCATCAAGGGGAGCTAGCCCGTAATTTAGAGATTCATCCCTCAAGTTTGCCACCCACAACAAGAGGAATGTTTCCATTGTGCCGCGTGGAGGAAAGGAGCTGAGTATCCTTTCAGAAAGTGCAATCTACAGCTTCAACAACAACTCTATCATAGTCTCTCATGGACTAGTTACACTCTCTATGCTGGACATACATCACCCTAGCTAACTCCTCAAGCTTATGCTTCTCTCTCTCTTAGTTTGGAGCTAACTTTGCTATGCCTCTTCTAGAATTGGAACTAATTGAAGCTACCTCACTAACTGACTCTTCTCATCTCTCACCAATTGATCTGAATCTCACCTTACTATTCTGACAAGTTGCAATGATTTTTCAAGATCCCTATGTCTTGGAAATGGTCCACATGTCAAGAAATGATGATCTAAGTAGTTACTTTAGTTTTGCCTCCATCGCAAGTGAAACTACTGGTTATTAATGCACATTGGTGGTTACTAATGTAGACTCCCAGTTTCGAAACTGCCGCTTGCATTAAGTAGTGGTTTTGTCATGTTCCCCAAAAGGGTCAATTGACCTCTAGGAGATGATAGAAACCAGCTTCACTTGACTTTCTGATATGTTGGAATATTGATAATTTTCCTTGGACTATTATTGATCATACTCAACACGCATAATGTTGTTGACACGGCTGACAAGTTGCACAAATATGCACATTAGTGCACAAATCCTGATCCATTTTTTGGTTGATGCACGATTTTGGTAACATCCCCCATTTTGGCCTCTTATGATACCAAGTTGTGATAAGTACTAAGGCAGAATGTTGGAAGGATTTGTAGAACTAATCTGTGTCGAGTAATCAGATGTTTGTGTTTCAACTCAAGGTTGGAGAGTTTATTACATGTCTTGTTGATGGAGACCTTGTTGTTAGGTCATGATCTCACTCATTGTCAGTTATGGGCACTATCTTAAGTTATTAACACATTAACTCGTGTATTGTACTCTTACCCTAGTGCTTGACTTACCTTAGCTTTGTGGATTGAAGCTTTGCTTAGGGACAAGAGCAAGTGATTTATTGAGATTTAAGGTAAATTATAGACCTTGGCTTTTGAAATTTATCTTACTATGCTTTTGACACTAATAATTCAATATATATATATATACAAATATGTTAGGGGTATGAAAATCGTGACCCATGTAGAAGAAATAATAATTATTTTGTGAATGTAGTATTCACATAGACTTGCAAGTAATTGAGTTAACATGAAAAATAGAAAAGGTTATAATGATGTATTAAGAGTTTTGACCACTTCTTGGCACAGGTTTTTGATTGATTTGGTAAAGTATTTCAAAGTTTTAGTAATCACCCATTTGAAGCTTCTTTGTGTTTTGAACCCATCCATTGGATGCCAAGGGTTTTGAACTAGAGCTGGTTTTTCGAAGGCAAGAGGTTTACAAGAGATGGGGACTGCGTGCAATTAGGGCACATGAATATAACTGTAGACCTTGAAACCCTGCTATCTTCACTGCCGTTATGGCTGTTTTCTAGTCATTGAATCAAGAAGACTTAGTCTTGGCATGGGTTTATGTGAACACATGGCAAGGAAGAAAACTGTGCTTTGCCTATTCTTGGGCATGGCAGTTGGTTTGGACTGCTTATTAATTCAGAGTCGGCCAGCATGGGAAGCCCTGGTCTTCCTCAAGATCTAGCATTGGACGAGTGGCGTCTACATTTCTATCGCCATTGGGATTGTGTTTGCAGGCACATCTTTTCCTTTCCCTAAATTTAGAACTTGTATGGGCATTGGTTCTTGTTTTTCGCTCTTCCTCTAAAATCCTAACATGGAAAATGGTAATGTGAATGAGATCAGTATTGATGGCATTGATGATGTCTGTCTTGTTTGTATACACGTCTACTTGTGTATACGTTTCTATGCAGATGTAACAACATATGCATACGGATATATACACACTCTTTGCTGTATGAGATGTTTGCTTGGTGTGGATATATGAGTTTACAGTGATTGATTTTCTTGCTGTGATATGATCTTTGCTCTATTGGTATTCTGGTTATGGTTATGGTTACCTCTTTGCATAGATTTTAGCAGTGGCCTTCTCTAGCTGAAAGTATTTCATTTGATATCTGAGGTGATCATATTGTGGAAATATCTCTTGGGTGCTTATTTTAATGCATCTTTTGATGAACTGCATTGAAAATTCTAACCCTATTTTTGATGGTTTTTATGAGGGTTTGCAATAAATGAATCACATGCTCTTGAAAAGTTCTGATATTGGTAAAGGATTGACATTGCCAAATATATTTTGACTCCATGTACATGTGGTTTTTTGAATAGTGCAGATTTGATGGTAACTATCTTTATATCCAAAAGTGAAAAAGATCTTGCTATGTCTATTGAGAAGTTCCTTGAAAAGCTCTATGGAAACATTTATATCTAGATTTGCTCTAGAGATTGTCTTTGCTGTAGCCGCATGCTCATTGAATGGAAACTGAAATGATTTATGTATTTACAACATTTTAATGTGTCTTTATAATTCTAATGGTGTTATTCTCCAACAAATGAGTCAATGATTGTACTACCGATATCTTGAATCAAATTGTAGTAGGATTTAGCTTAAAAGTTGTGGCATATAGCTTGTCTAGCTGAAATATGAAGGGCAGTCTTTCGTTGGGCACTGTTTTCAGTATATTGTTAAGAACCCTTTTATAGGCTAGCTTCTTAGCAAATCTTTGAAACTTTTGTGCCATTTGAGTAATGTAATATGTTGACAATTGATATGAACTTGAGCAATCTCTATCTTAATTTTTGTTGTAATGGTATTTTGGAATAACCTATTAGATGTATACTGCTTTTCTCTTGAACTCCTATATTCAGCATGCTCTGTTTTTAGTTGTCTGGGAGCATTAAGATCCAGCCTGATATATAATCAGTGGAGTTTTTCCCACATTGTGTTTCTCCAGGGCAAACATTGGCTTGTGCAGTTCCATTCTTGTTGTTCTGCTGTAGTTCCTTGATCTTATTTCATGTTTAGTTATTTCCTTTAGTTTTGCAGCACTTACCAAGTCATACACTTCTAAGCACATTTGGGACAGACTTTCTGTAAATTTTTTAGATAACAGCCAGCTAATCGATCAAGTGTTGATGGGAACAATTATGATTTGTATTGATGAATTAAGTAATGGAATATCTATACTAATTATGGATCAATATGGTACATGGGTGTTGAGTTCTGGAACCATGTTGTAGGAGTCTTCTTTGAATTCTTTATTTGACATTCTGATTTTGTTTTCTCTAGAACAAATTATTCATTCCACTATTTTATATTCATATCTTTCATCTGTTTTAAATTTTGTCATTTCCCTCATAATTGTTAAAATAAATTTTCAAGGTATATGCTCAGCAGGGCTCAAGTTTTGCCACTAACTTCAAAGTTACCCTCTGCCTTCTCAGGCTTTGTGCGATGGACCTTCTGATTTCTCCATATGAGCTCAGTAACCACCCTTCTGTTTCTTCTTAAGATACAATAAATTTAGAGTGTTGATACAAATCACTCAACAGTAGATAAGAACTTTAAAATTCTTCCTGTATTACTTAATACCGGTCGGATTCACCAATGTAAAGCTAATCAGGGTCACGAGTGTTCTATACAGTTGGATACACACATACAGATTGAACAAGATAGATAATATAAAAGAATATAATATATAAGGTTCCGTTGTTGTGGATCTAACTCCAAAATACAGCTTGAGATATCAAACTCAACTTACAAGTATATGTATATAATTATAAATGAATATTAGTCGAAAGGCTGTGACTGCTACAAGCAGCCTTCAACATACCATCAGTACTATTATATTATTATTAACCCTTACTAGTCTTAACAAATTATATTTGAGAAACTTGTAAATCACTGTTATCATTCCATTTATCTGCAACATGAGTGCTAGTCTTTTGAAGCTCCTCCACTTGCAGTCATGTGAGATTTGCATCCAAGTCAGTCTTGTTTTGGAGGGACAATAGTTTTTTTTTAGTTTTCAAGGCTCTCGGATACACTTTCAGATCAAAACTGAAAAACAAGAGTGCCAACCAAAGTTGAGCCCTGTTAGGAGAAATGTCCTAAAGGTTAAAAGCCTCGTGCAAGAAAGACTGGTCTACCTGCAAAGGATCAGTGGGCTTTGGGAGGCTACACACTTGAAGATTGTGTTCCTAAACCTGTGCACCTTATCTCTTAAATTTTGCTTGAACAACCATTACATCAACAGTGGTCTTTTTATTTTTGACCACCGACATCCCTGAGCTATGTTCTTCCACGTCTCTGAATGGACAGTTGATAGGTTGTGTTTTCTTTCTTCAGGTGCTCAATTTGAATTAGAGTCTTCTATTACTTGCTTTTAATCTTAGACACTACCTCTATAAGGTGTTTCATTCCATCTGTTGGAAACGTTTGAGGCTTCTCAAACTTGGCAATCCTTGCCTTCTGCAATTGATGTATGTGTTTGCTGGGAATTATCGCTTGTTATAGAAGAACTCAAGCCTCTCAAATTCTATTATAAGAATCTATTGCTGGGTAGTGAATATTTAATGGAAGTGATTGTGGAAACTTTTGTTAATTTCATTGTGTTTGAGTTTAGAATGCAATCTCTATGCCAGATCTCCAAGTTTCTTTTAAACGATACCTTAATTTCTAATATGTCGAGAATTTTTTTGAAAGACGCATAACCTTATATTCAATGGCAAAAAGCCTTCAATTGTTCCTCTCTACCACTGTGGAACTTAACTTGTTTAGAGCTAAAAGCCTAAAACATTGAGCTAGTTTGTATATTGATAGGGCCTAATTGGAGACTTTTTCCTCTCTGTGATACAAGGGTTTGATCAAAATCTCTCCTTGGTTGTTCTAATTTGGACCATTTGCTTGCCAAATACCCTCATGAAGTTTATCACCATAGCTAGGGTATTCTCTCAGAAAGGGAATCTGACTATTGTACTCAAAGGTTGAGATACTTAGGCTGCAGCGCCTATTCCAATCTATGGTTGGAATGTCTGTAAGAGCAACATTGAGCTTGATGCATAGCTTGTTGGAAGATTGTTTGTCTTGTTTAGAGAGCTAGTAGCATAGACTAACAGATGATGAGATGGTGCATATCAAACCTTATTTCCCACTCTTGGGTATCCCATTGACACTTTTTTACCTGCACTTTCTTGAACATAGTTTTTATCTAGAGGAAATTAGAAATTAGAAAGAAAAAGAAAGAAATAAATTATATAAATGTAAACAAATGACCAAAAGTAGGTCAATGGGACTTGAGAATACATCCAATTATAATAGAAAGTTGTAGGGTAAAAGGACCCTAGGATCAAAGAAAGAAAGAAAGAAATCATATTAATGTCCACAAATGACAAAAGGTAGGTCAATGGGACTGAAGGATACCACCATTAGAAATAGAAAGTTCTAGGGAGAGAATCCTAGAGGTGAACCAAAGAAATAAAGTACAAAGACAAAATAGTGTAGCGTGCCACTAACACAAGTGGCGAGAAACCAATACAAATAGTAATTGCTGACCATTTTGGTCCTGCAGCAAAATCGGTCCCCCTTTTTCCCATGCTGTTCTGAGCCAGTACAATTTTGATTTTGCACAAGTCTTGAAAATTTCTACGGACTCGCCAGAAAGTTTCTACGGACTCTGCAGGAAGTTTCTACGGACTCTGTAGGCAGAGACGAGTTCTCGACACTTAGGCGCAAAAGAAACCATTCAAGTGCCCTTGCGGAGGCCAGTTTCGGACTCAAATGTCCTTGTGGAGGGCAGGGGACATTTGCAAAGAGGCCAAAGAGAAAGCCGAAAAGGTAAGTTTCCTTCGGAATTTTTTTTAAGGCAAAGAAGAGAATCTCTTCGGACAAAATGTCCGAAGGAATTCCGTCGGACTTTTTGTCCGAAGAAATTCTTCGGAAGAAAATCCCGCGAAAAGACAAAGCAAAGGGAAGAGCGATTTCTTTCGGACTTTTGTCCAAAGGAAGTCCTTCGGACAAAAAGTCCGAAGAAATTCGGGAGAGGCCGCAGAAAAAAAAACCCGAGGAAAAGCTCTGAAGAAAAGAAGCGGGCGACACAATTCTTGCGGACATTTTGTCCGCGGAAAAATAGCCGAAGGGACACCTTCCCTTCGGGAGGGTCCAAAGCAAAAGCCCGAAGGAAAGGGAGCGACAAAAAGGCCGAAGCAAAGGAAAAGGCCGAAAGAATTCCAAGGGGTGACGGGCCCGAAGACGTCAAAATCAAGCACGACGAACTAGCCGTTGGTTTTCAAGCAGTGATGTGTGCGCAGACGTCAAATTTAAGGCGGTGAAATAGCTGTTGATTTTGAAAAGCTTAAAGAAGAGCCCAAGGAATTCAACGACCTGCCAAGAAGATAGCCTTGACGGCCGAAGGAGCCAGAAAGAGACAAAACCAAGAAGAGACAGTGCAGAAACAGACAAACAGTCCAGGTGGCAAAGAGAGGTGTCGACTCAAGGATTTATTCCTATAGTTGGAACAGTGCTTGCCAAGTGGTCATCAAACGACGCAAATAGTAAGCGACGCGGCCTGTTTTTTCCACTTTGCATTTATGAGCAGACAAACCGCGTGAATATTTGAAAGGAGCAGTCTTGTTTGCGAAAAAAAAGGTGCGGCCCATGTGTTCACATTAATGTTTGAACGCCAAAGTGAAGACTGGCGATTACAAAGCATGGTTCTAGTAGGCCTCTTCTAGAAGAATGACATCAACAATAGTGACTTCCTCTTTCCGATGCTCTCAACGCACATGGGCCAACTTGTCAAAGAGCGCCAAAAGTCTTTTCCAAAGGGGCGCCTTTACTTCTTCTCTTTCTATATATTGTAAACTTCTCATTTTGAGAAAAAATCTCTTAGCCCGTAAGGCAAAGCTCTGCCCAAAAACCTCTGGGCTTGTAAGGCAGAACTCTGCTAGATTTTACCTTGAATCGAGACGTAGCAGTTTTTACCTCCATTCTGAGTTTCGTATGTGTCTATGCCTTTGTTCTGTGTTAAGTCATTTTCCTTTATGCTTTCGCAGGATGATTTCAGCATGTCTAGTGCATTGTGAGCTTTTCTTTTGCAAGTTTGCCAGGTGTGTCCCTAGAGGAGTATAGGTTCCTGTGAATAGACTGCCATAGTGTGTCTGAGGACGCCTCTGGTATTTCTTCCTCCCTGTATATCCACGGACCCCTAGCTCATTGATGCAGAAGCATTCCTCGTGTCAAATGAAGTGTATGGGAGCTTGTTCTTGGTGAAAAGTGTATGTTCGGGCTGCGTGGATCAACTTTTTTGGTGTATCACCTTTTTTAGTTTAGGTTTAGGTTTTGTCTTCAGCATACTTCTCCCTTTTCAACCCCTTTTTTTTTTTCATTTATTTGTTAGCAGTACGAAATCCAAGACCTAAAAGATACATCAAAAGGAGCTAGCCCTTATCTAGAGACTCTCCCCCCAGTTTTGCCAGGCCCACAGGCAAGAGGGGAGTTTCCATTGTTGCGTGTGGAAGGCAGGAGCTCAGCGTCCTGCCCAGGGTGCAATCCACTGCGCCAATAGTTTTTGGCACGCCCGGTGGGACCAACTAGTTTGGTTTCAAAGAGTTGAAGAATTTTTGGTGTATTCTTCAACCAACCAGCCTTTGGAGGATTTTTTATCAACACCAATGGCGACTCCGAGTTGAATCAACTGGTTAAGTAGTCCTGGTGCCATCAAGAAATCACATTTTTATATGGTTTTGATCAAGCTCAGGCTGTCATGAAACCACCTCAAACTCCAGTGTTACTTCCGTCATTGTTGAAAGGTAACTAGGAGAGTCGTTTGAGGTGATTCCATGAACATTTTGAGCTTGATCAAAACATATGAAGAAATACAAGGTACATGGTTCTAAGCAATGGATTATACGTGCCAAAATGCGCATTCATTTGAAACAACTCTTCCTATGCATCAACAAACCCTTCCTAGTCTTCCTCAACTCCCTCAGATCACTAATCATGATGGCAAGCTCCTGACTTGGAAGGAAATAGTGGAATCATGGGGCAGGAAAGAGGAGAAGAAAGGTTTTGCTCAAAACCTTGAAAAGGATGAAACTGCTCTTACCCATCTTGATGATGCTTATGACCTCCAAGAAAGGCTCTTCCAAGAAAACATAGCCAAGAGAATTGCAGAGTTGGAATCCAGAGCGAGATTCCTCAGCCAATGTGTGATGGACATGTCTGAACACACCCCATCTACACACCCCCAAGAGAGCTATCAGGCCACACCTGATATAGATGAAGTGTTGGCCAAATGGAAAGAGGAGAATCATTCGATTCTAGCTCAAGGACTGCCTCCTCTTCCACATGGTTTTTTCACTTCACCCCTTCTCAAGGAGGAACCTGTTTTGCAGGAGGCGAGTGAGGAAGAAAAGATCCAATCTGTAGCTTCTCAAGAGGCTATCATGAGTGACAATGAAGAAGAAATCATCATCGATGCTCCTTGTGAAGACATCATCGACAATGGAGAAGACACAAGGCATGCATACATGCAGATGTTCCAGCAATATGAGGAGGAACAAAAGCACGGTGAGCTCTCTCCCCCTTTATTTGATGAACTCCCTTGTTGCTTCGATGAGGAGGACGACTATGCCGAGGAGCCTGAATTGGAGGAGGATCAGACGGATGTCTTTGAACAACTAGAGACTCTGATCCTTGAGCAAGAAAAGGAGAGGCTGGTCCATCTTGAGGAAAGCCTTGAAGAAGAGAGGTTTGAACAAAAGGGTGATGTTCTGTGGGATGAGCAATCAGTTTGTGATTCCATTTCAGACATCACAACAGTCACCCTTCTTCAAGAAGGCCAAGAGGAAGCAGAGGATGAATCTGACAGAGTCTTCAACGAGGCAGAAGGAGACGAGCCAATTCATGATGCATTGCAAAGGGACCATGCACAACAAAGGGCTTATGGTGATGAGCCAACAACCATTGATTTCTGGATAAAATGCACCATCATGAAGAGCCAGCATTCAACAAGCTTTCAAGAACAAAAAGAGTACATATATGTTGGAAGCATGTTTGACTCTGATCCACTCGGATGCAAGCCAATCAAGGTGGCAGGCAAGAGGAGCAGGTCACCAAGTCTCCATTCCATTTAGCCACTTGTCTGGCACCATAAGTTTCCTTGCCGGGAAGGGGACTTAAGAAATTTTCCCTTTGATCCAGGAGGGAGGCAAATATACCTGGTTAATTGTACATAGTAGTTTGCTTTCAGTTTCTTTTCCTATTTTTCCCTAAGTGCAGTTTGCACAAGTAGTGTTTTTAGCCTTGTGTGTGTTTTCCTTTGTGTTTGGGGTAAAAAGCTTCATGATTGATTCTTGGATCTATCGGGGCTATTGTTGACCTTTCAAGTTGCATTTTGATCTCGTGCCAGTGGACTTTAAGGCAACTGGCTTCTAAGCATAGCAGGCATGCTTCCCTTGGGAGTCGCCAATTTGTTGACCATTTTGGTCCTGCAGGCCAAAACGGTCCCCCTTTTTTCCCTGCTGTTCTGAGCCAGTACAATTTTGATTTTGCACAAGTCTTGGAAATTTCTACGGACTCGCCAAAAAGTTTCTACGGACTCTGTAGGAAGTTTCTACGGACTCTACAGGCGTTTCTACGGACTCTGCAGGCAGAGACGAGTTCCCGACACTTAGGCGCAAAAGAAACCATTCAAGTGCCCTTGCGGAGGCAAGTTCCGGACTAAGTGTCCTTGCAGAGGGTAGGGAACATTTGCAAAGAGGCCAAAGAGAAAGCCGAAAAGGTAAGTTTCCTTCGGAATTTTGTTTACAGCAAAGAAGAGAATTTCTTCAGACAAAATGTCCGAAGGAATTCCTTCGGACTTTTTGTCCGAAGAAATTCTTCGGAAGAAAATCCTGCGAAAAGACAAGGCAAAGGCAAGAGCGATTTCTTTCGGACTTTTGTCCGAAGGAAGTCCTTCGGACAAAAAGTCCGAAGATATTCGGGAGAGGCCGCGGAAAAAAAATACCTGAGGAAAAGCTCCGAAGAAAAGAAGTGGGCGAGACAATTCTTGCGGACATTTTGTCCACAGGAAAATAGCCGAAGGGACACCTTCCCTTCGGGAGGGTCCAATGCAAAAGCCCGAAGGAAAGGGAGCGACAAAAAGGCCGAAGCAAAGGAAAAGGCTGAAAGAATTCCAAGGGGTGACGGGCCCGAAGACGTCAAAATCAAGCACGACGAACTAGCCGTTGGTTTTCAAGTAGTGACGGGTGCGTAGACGTCAAATTTAAGGTGGTGAAATAGCTGTTGATTTTGAAAAGCTTAAAGAAGAACCCAAGGAATTCAGCGACCCGCCAAGAAGATAGCCCTGAGGGCCGAAGGAGCTAGAAAGAGACAAAACCAGGAAGAGACAAAGTACAGAAATGGACAAACAGTCCAGGTGGCAAAGAGAGGTGTCGACTCAAGGATTTATTTCTGCAGTTGGAACAGTGCTTGCCAAGTGGTCATCAAACGGCGCAAATAGTAAGCGACGCGGCCTATTTTTTTCACTTTGTATTTATGAGCAGACAAACTGCTTGAATATCTGAAAGGAGCAGTCTTGTTTGCAGAAAAAGAGGTGCGGCCCATGTGTTCACATTAATGTTTGAACACCAAAGTGAAGACTGGCGATTACACAACATGGTTCTAGCAGGGCTTTTCTAGAAGAATGACATCAGCAATAGTGACTTCCTCTTCTCGATGCTCTCAATGCACATGGGCCAACTTGTCAAAGAGCGCCAAAAGTCTTTTCCAAAGGGGCGCCTTTACTTCTCTTTCTATATATTGTAAACTTCTCATTTTGAGAAAAAATCTCTTAGCCCGTAAGGCAAAGCTCTGCCCAAAAACCTCTGGGCTTGTAAGGCAGAACTCTGCCGGATTTTACCTTGAATCGAGAAATAGCATTTTTTACCTCCATTCTGAGTTTGCACTTTCATATGTGTCTATGCCTTTGTTCTGTGTTAAGTCATTTTCCTTTATGCTTTCGCAGGGTGATTTCAGCATGTCTAGTGCATTGTGAGCTTTTCTTTTGTAGGTTTGCCAGTAGTGTCCCTAGAGGGGTATAGGTGCCTGTGAATAGACTGCCATAGTGTGTCTGAGGACGCCTCTGGTATTTCTTCCTCCCTGTATATCCACGGACCCCTAGCTCACTGATGCAGAAGCATTCCTCGTGTCAAATGAAGTGTATGGGAGCTTGTTTTTGGTGAAAAGTGTATGTTCGTGTCATGTCCCCTTCTCAGTGACATCTCTCGGAGCTCAGGATTAGCCTATCATACGACCCTCGTAGGCTGATCGTTTCGATAGAGGGTCACCTTGGAGCTTGGCACATGCTTCAGATTGGCAGAGTTTGATCAGTTGGCTTTCGTTTGGGCTCGATCGGATACTTCTGGCAGAAGTTACTATTTTTAGCAGTTCTTGGTGGTCAGAGTGGGACCCCTACTATTTTTGGCAATATGGGTTGACAGCATTCGGAATCACTTCAGTATATGACCGCTTCAGACGGTTCAATCATCGGGCGAGTAACGAGGGAAATATTAATATTTAATTGTATTAATTAAATATTAATATTGCGAGACTATTATATTAAGTTATAATTAAAAATTATAACTTAAGTGTTTTTAATGCTGAGGGGGTGCCCATCATCAGGAAGGGGCCAAATTTAATATTATATGTTATTATAAAATTTGGCCTAAGTTGAAAATATTAAAATATTTAAGTGCAATTTTTAATTAAAAGCCCTATTATGGAGGAAATCGCACCTCTTTGGCTACTTATGCATTTGCATTGGGTAGTGTGCCATTATGTCATTTTGGAGAATTGAAAATTGATCAAATTTGGTCTGAGCAAGAAGCTTCAGGGTTTCGAGTTCGAATTTCCTTGGAGAACGACCCATCTCCATTGGAAGCAATTCAGAGGGTGTGAAATATCACCTGATTTATTGCAACAGAGATTTCTTCACTCAGGAGGAATCACAGATTTTCAGAGAGTGTCTACTTACAGCATCTGTACCTGCAAGTCCGTACTGTCAGCCAACAGCATTCAGCGATTTTTAGGAGGTGTACGGCGCGTGGCGTCTCAAGGAGGCGATTTGTAATTGTTGCAAAATCTGTGGAAATCGCCCAGCTGAGTGACAAACATCCTAAGGGCAGGGCGCAGGGTTTTTCTGAGCAAAAACAGTCTCGACTGTACCTGTCCATACCGTACGAATTGCGTCCGTACGGTGTCGTACGGACTGTACCGCACCTGGTTTCTGCAGCAGTTGGTCAGTTTTTGGGCAGCGAACAGTTTCAGGTTTTTCTTAGCCCCCAAACAACAAGTTTTTTGTTAAACTCATGCAACTAGGGTTTTATTTTAATAAAAAATAGTCTTTTCGATATTCAGTAATTTTTATAGAATTTATTTATCATTTTATGCAAAAATCGCATTTCCGTCAAATACTGGCAAAAACCCAAAAACATCAAAAAAATT
Source organism: Torreya grandis (assembly GCA_037957365.1). Taxonomy (NCBI): domain Eukaryota; kingdom Viridiplantae; phylum Streptophyta; class Pinopsida; order Cupressales; family Taxaceae; genus Torreya; species Torreya grandis. Next base: position 1,837,505 of record JARHVA010000477.1, read on the forward strand.
CAAAACTTCAGAAAAAACCAAATAAATAGTCAGTTGTCAGAATCAGAGGGAACTTTGGGGTTCCTACAGTTCGGGCTGCGTGGATCAACTTTTTTGGTGTATCACCTTTTTAAGTTTAGGTTTAGGTTCTGTTTTCAGCATCCTTCTCCCTTTTCAACCCCCCCCCCCCCCCTTTTTTTCATTTATTTGTTAGCAGTAGGAAATCCAGGACCTAAAAGATACATCAAAGGGAGCTAGCCCTTATCTAGAGACTCTCCCCCCAGTTTTGCCAGGCCCACAGGCAAGATGGGAGTTTCCATTGTTGCGTGTGGAAGGCATGAGCTCGGCCTCCTGCCCAGGGTGCAATCCACTGCGTAAACAGTAATGAAGGGTGAACAAAAGCCCAAGAGTGTGTGCCAATTAAGGAGGCAAATCTCATCGAATGTCTCTGTTTGTGCCTAAAGTAGAGGAATCATCTAAGCCATTATGGATCACTATGAGATATCTTATAATGCTATCCGATGAGTATATAGGGTCGAAGGAGTTAGGTTGGGGGATCTAGAATCTCCCTTAACATCCAAGGCTTATGTAACTCTTGTAGTAGAGAACAAGCTTGAAATATTAGTTTGCCCCTATGGTATGGGGGGTCGCTGGCAAGTAGTAGATCCATGTCGCTGGAGAGAGGCAGAGCCATGCGGATGTGGTGAGTAGAGCCACGATGTCGAGAGATAGCAGGTTTGGAGATTTGAGTAGTCTAAGTAGTAGTGATGCACTAGGACAAGTGCTGCCTAATTGATCTATCAGCGTTGATGTGTGATATATTGGTGTCCAAAGGATGTTTAGTGTTTCCAAACCCCTGAATATGCTGAAAGAAAGAGGTGATCAATATGAGAGTGTTGGACATAGTCATTGATGTATGAAGGATTGTCATTGATGTCAAAGGTAGCATGTGCTATTATGCATTAATGACAAAGGTGTTGAGTTGATCAGACTTGTTGCAGAGCCCCATAGAGTTGTGTGTGTACTTTGAATGACTATGAAAACACAAGAACAATCATATGAATGCCTTTGCTCACATGGTTATCTTGATAGATATGGCTAAGTACACAGGTTGATGTTAACAACATTTGCACGTATGGCAGCATCTGAAGGAAATGATCACACTATGATAATTAGGTCTGTGCCTACTCTTTGTGGTCTAAGTTCTAAGTCATAAGGATGAGTAGAGCAAATGTTACAAATGCATAAGGTTGTCTCTCAGCTAAAAGCCTACTAAGTTTCCATACTTAGTTGATTTTGCATCTTTGCATTTGTCTAGGGAATTATTTCGGAAGAAGTGACTCGGGCAATTCTTTCGGAAAAATGTTGAAAACTCTTCGGACAGAAACCCTGCAACAATTGTTCCAAAGCTTTGGAATTCTGTCGGGAAAATGTTTGGTCTCCACACTTAGTCGTTCTTGTAATTTGGAATTGTTTCGGAGAAAGTGGTTTGTCGAATTCTTTCGGGAATATGGTTGACTTTGTCAGACAAAATGTCTGCAACAAAGTTTTCAAAGGAAATGGGTGCAATTTGGAATTCTTTCGGAGAAAGTGGTTTGGCGAATTCTTTCGGGAAAAATGGTTAAGTCTTTGTTGGAAAAATTGGCCCAAACAAAAGTCCCGAAGGAAATGGGTCCCGAACAAAAATTCCGAAGGGAGCTTTGTTAAAGTGCCGAAGGGTAAGTGACCCGAACAAAGTTTCCAAAGGGTACCTTTTTAAAAGTTCCAAAGGGTATGTGGACTTTTGCACAAGTTCCAAAGGGTCTATTGCAAAATTTCCGAAGGGACACTTGCAATTGTTCTGAAGGATAGTTTGAATGGCGTAGAGGACATTTGCAAAGTTTTCGAAAGGATTTTTGAAAAGCCCCGAAGGGTACATGCCAAAAATTCCGAAGGGCACTTAGACATTTTGTCGGGGAAATTGTCTCGAAGTCCCTTAGACAAAAAGGCCGCAACAAAAGGTTCTGAAGGGCACCTCGAGAAACTCTGAAGGACCATTACAAAGTCTCCGAAGGATAATTCAAAAGAAGTGTAGGGCACTTTCACAAGTGCCGAAGGATCAAGATACGATAAAGGTCGAGCAAGTCTGAAGAGATCGAGAGAGCGTAAGCATTCCATTGTTGCCGAAAGAAGCGAGATGAGGTCAACATGCCGAAGTTTAACGACCAAGCCAATGTAAATATCATGCATCTTCAGAGATCGTATGGCATGCGAAAATCTGAAAGAGGAAGATCCAACGGAGTGCGAGGACACAGTGGAACGAGGTGATCAATGATTATCGACACAACGGGGGATTATGGATCAAGCATATTAGAGTATATCAAAAGGAGCGGAAACGAACCAAAATATAGGGAGCAGTGAGATGCACGAAAAAGCGTGATGGTTAACGAAAGGCAACAGTAAAGTCTATGCAAGCTTGAATATCTAACAACATGCGGAGTCCAGATGGAAAGATCGACGTACACGTTTCAAAGTTGGAATGAAAACACACAAAGATCTGACGGAGCAAAAGAGCTTAGAGGTGGCACGAAGAAAGAAATCAAAGGCCCACATTTAATATATTCTAATGGTCAAGTGGAGGAACAGACAAAACTTGTGAATGAACTCGATATGTCTACACGGAGCTCGAGATTGATCGATTTAACCGATCAATCTACGATTAAGGAGGCTGCGCATTTATGACTTGAATCTAGCAGTTGGCATAGATAGTAAAGAGACCTGAACATTACAACGTGAAGCATGAACCGAGATGCGGGAAATCGAAAGGTGAAGTCATAATGGAGAAAAGTCCCTAATAGAGATAACTGAGTGTATTCAAAGTGTGAACACGTTGAAGACATGAAACCCTAGATTCATTGTCCATATATATGACATCTAGAACATTGTCAAATGTTGCTGTTGCAATTTCCAAAGGTGCTACTAGAGTGACTCGAAGTGTGTCGACTGGAGATGCATGCAGACACAGAGTAAAAGTTAGAGGGACAAAGAGATGAAGTGTGTCTAATACAGATATATCCAGACACAAAGAGAGTGAGGCAGAGAGGAAGAAAGGGCACACAGAGAATGTGCAGAGATTGAGTAGTTACAAACCAGACTTGTAACAGAGAAATATAACTGGATTCATTTATGAATCTGTCTTGTATACTGGAGTTGTAGCTCCGTAGTTTTGATTGGTTGGTGTCGTCAGACAAACTGAGTTGGTGCTCAGTTAGGGGATTGGTGTCTCCTTAGGATGGGTGTCCTTAAATGTAACTAGTGTGGTTTTGCCAGTGAGTTGTTTAACTGTGAGGCTAGATTACAACAGTAGATTCTAGCAGCTATTCTCACCGTGGTTTTTCCCTTTGAGTTTTCCACGTATAAATCTGGTGTAATGTGTTTTTGTGTGTCTATGTGATCTCTGCATCTGTTCTTTAATATGCATATGCATTTGTATATTCTCTAAAAGGTTTAAAGAACTAGTTTTAGCTGATCTACTGATTCACCCCCCTCTCAGTAGATAGTTCTATTCAACGGAGAGCTCTAGAGCCTCTAGGCTCCTCTTGTAGTGATTTGTGCCGGAAAGTGACAACCTTGTGAAGATAAGGAGCTAGGCACTGCTGGTCTATATATATGAAGAAAGTAGATAGAGTGTTGTCTGAGTCTAGAGCCTCTAGGTTCCTCTTGTAGTGATTTGTGCTGGAAAGTGACAACCCTGTGAAGATAAAGAGTTAGGCACTATTGGTTTGTATATCTGAAGAAAGTAGATAGAGTGTTGTCTGAGTCTCTGTAGAGATAGTGATGTCTTCCCTAGATATCATTACAAATGGGGCATCTGAAGATGAAGTGGTTTGTAGTCTCCACCTCCTGGAGGGAGCAAATTTCACAGATCCGGTCTTGACGGAGAATGTGATGGTTTGTTTTAACCCATAACTAGTGGGAACAAACTCTCATTTGGCCAAGGAGAAACCTCAAGCCGTGAGACCAATGTTGCTGAAGATAATGAGGGTGACGAATGATACCGTCCACCACCTGTAAGAAATGATCGACATATAAAGCGAGCTTGGGATTGAGCGGCTCATGAGGGGAGATCCAGTTGGTTTGGATAAACTGTCTGTAGACGTCATCTCTGGCAGCCCTAGTGATGACATCTTGAGTGGGAAGTCGCCTACAAGGGGCGTCTAGGGAATATATGAAAGGGGGTACCCTGTCAATAGAGATGTCAATAGAAAGGAGCAGTCTAGTCTCAAACTATTGACAATGCCAACATCTGGTGGGGACTAGTGAAGCAATCCTTTCTAAAGAGCAAAGTGCTAAGTAGGCATATCTTTGACGACTAGAAGCTAAGTCCCTAAGGGATTTGAGTATGTGGATTTAGAAAGTAAGCCTGCAGATAGTGTTAAGGCGTACCAAGTGGGTGGCAAACTCAGCTTGGATGATGAACTGAGAAACTGTCTGTTTTCAACAGAGCATGCATTGCAACATGAGAGTCTAGACCCTCTCAATAGGGGTCTAGCCAATGACCCCTAGGGTAGGTCCCCAAACCTCTGAACCATACAAAATTGTAGGTTTGATGATTGAACCAAACAAACGTAACTTGGAAGGGATGCCCTGGAAGTGGATTTGGAAACACTGATGTTCCAAAATAGAATGAGGCATACCCCTTGCAAATGCATGATTGAGCGACAAACTTCATGTTAAAGCATGGACTAGAAAACTGGACCCCCAAATAAGTGTAGGCTGATGTGATCTCAAGTTCTCTGTAGAAAAATTGGAATTTGGAGAGAGAGTGCTTGGAGATATTGAATATTATGACCTTCATTTTACTAAGGTTGACCACAAGTTGTTGGAGTTCGTAGAAGCAAGCGAGGGCATCAAGTTGTTGCTATAAGCCCTCTGTAGAATGTGAGAGGAGGACACCATCATTGGAAAAAAGGAGGATGGCTATAAGCACCTAATGTAGAAGACATCCATCATACATATGAGTATGTCGCTGAAGAACCCCCACTAACTCATCAATGTATATGTTGAAAGGGGTCGGTGAGAGAGGGCATCCTTGTTTGACCCCAATTATACTCTTCACAAAGTCCGACAAACCGTGAGAGGTACGAAGCTGCTCAATGACTGTCTCATAAGGCCTCCAAGTTGTAGTAATCATAGAATCTGGGATGCCAAAATCTCTCAACTTCTGGAAAAGCAGGTGTCTCGGAACTGAATCAAAGGCTTTCTTGAAGTCAACAAAACAACAAAAGATTTTGAAAGTCCTGTGACGAACTTCTTCAATGATAGCCCAAAGTATAAAGACGTGGTCAATTGTTTGGTAGTCTCTTCTAAAACCCATCCACCCTTGAGCTCTGATATTATTCCTTTCTAATTATTCTGACAACTGCATGTCTACCACTGTGGCATAAAATTTGGCAAATGTATGCCCAATCATAATGGTCCTGTAGTTGCCAGGGATAGAGGGATCCCCTAACTTATGAATAAGGTGGATGATGTGTTGGGACTAAGACTAAGGGATGCCTGAAGACACCATCGGATTAAAAAGTGTGCCAAGGGGAAAGGCAAGGTAATATGCACCATACCTGATGCACTCAGCTTTGAGACCTTCACCTTTAGCTGCTTTACTGGTGCATAATTTCAAAATAGCTCTCTTGACAAAGGAAGTAGAGAAAATAGAGGAGGATGGTGGAGGAGTGGGGGCAATGGCTACAGGATGGGCTAGAACATCATAGAGGAAACAAGCATAGGAGAGCCATGCTTCGGGTGTGATGTCAGAAATGGTGGTTTTTCTTGGGAGAAGAGTACGCCAAAAAGGCTTAGGAGAGGGGTCAAGATCAGCAAGGAGTGGAAGTTGTCTAGACGCAAGAAACTTTCATTTCTTACTTCGAAGAAGATAATGGTGCTCCATACAAGGGGTGGGTATGGAGATAGGGTCATGGGCTAAGGAAAACCAAAGTCTCTGATGAAAGGATTTACACTCATTATCATACCACCTTCATGGGGCAAGTTCCATGATGGATAAGGGATTTGGAGTAGTGAATAATGTGGGGACGGGAATCAAGGGTAGCATCCTAGAGGGTGTGATGTAAAAGCTGATACATGGAATTAGTGGTGGGAAGAAGGAGCGAGTAAAACCCAAACATAAGAAGACAGAGACGGGTAGCATAATCAATGGTGTAATCATCATCAAAATGGATTGTGGTGTGTCGAGTGTTGGGGGGTGTGGGGAAGGGGGAATGTGGTGGGGGGGGGGCGAAGGGTTGGAACTAGTATGGAGGGTGAATGTCAAGATGACATGGTCAGCAAGGGGGAGTTGAGGCGAGATAAGGAAGCCACAAATATGAGGGATGATGGATCTGCTAGTGAGAACATAGTCCACAACGCTTGCACCACCACTGTGGGGAAAGCAACTGAATCTACCAGAGTTAGAGAAGCGAGGAAGCCCGTTGAGAATGTGAAGACTTTGAGATTCACCCAATCGGAGTAGGTTCCCATAAGTTGTAACTATAGCATTCCTGTCAGAGTCTCTCTGTAAATCAAACTCCTCTAGATCTACCTCATGAAGGCATAACCCATCTTCGGCAAGGTCATTAATAGGTGTCTGGAGGTTCCCTGTACGGGCATTAAAATCGGCTAAAATAAGGATATCACCAATAATGGAGTATCAAGAGATCTCTAGATAGAGGTCAAGGTATGGGTCTCCATCAACATAAATGGAGAATGAGGATGTGGCAGGGTGGAAGTGGCAAACAACTATGAAGATGTCCTAAAAAGGTGGATTCTCTGAATCTAAAGCCATATGTATTTGGAGTGGGCATTAGAAGCCACAAATGGAACTCTAGACTTGACAATGTCCCGAATGAGGCAAGCTACACCACTTGAACCACAAACACCAACTGATTTGTGTGTCACACGACGAAGGGCCAAAACCTGAGTCCCTGGTGACTGGAGGGAGGGCCTGCTCAAGGCTCTCATGGGTCTCAGTGAAGAAGATGAGATCTCGAGAAGCATAAACATCCTGGAAGGTACGTGGAGAAGACCATAAAGCGTCGTTGCAGTTCCAAGAAGCAATGGAGATTCCATCACCACTCACCGGGACTTGAGATCGTTGTCATGTTGATGGTCTAGGGTGTGACCACCCAAGTGTGGGAGAGTCACGAATGACAACCCTACAATATTAGATAACAACCCATGTGTTCTCTTTGATACCTACCACCTTAACACGAGCTTTCCAAAGCTCTTCCACCTAGAGTCGTGTAAGATCAACATCTACCTAAATTTTTTGTGGGAGGGAAAAGAGCTTTTTTGCTTTGAGAGCTTGCAAACACTCTTTAAAAATATGGAACTGGATAACAAGGGTGTTGTCTGACAATGTCCAAGCTTTGTTAAGGGAGATCTTTCAAGTCTAAAGATTCATGCAAGAATGTGTGACTTGTCTGTAAAGGATCAATTGGTTTAGGGAGGCCATGAACACGGAGGTTGAGTGCCTTGGTTTGACGTGCCCTTTCTTCATCAAATTTTGCTTGGACAACCATGTCCACTACCGGAGGTGCTTGCTTCCCCTTAACCACCTGAACCCATGAATTTTGTTCCTCAACCAGTTTTTGGATAGATTGTTGTTGGGAAGTGGTTTCTTTTTAAGGTGTTCATGCTGAATGATTATCTCTGTTTGTTTGTTCTGAATCTCTGAAACCACTTCATTAAGCTGTTGTAGGCATGGAGAATTTGCGGGGGTGGCTTGGGTTTGCTCAAGTTTAGTGATTCTAGCTTGTAGATCAACAATAATACCAACTTTCTCCTGAAACTGTGTCTGAAACAACAAAAAGATCTTGGAGTTTTGAACCTAGGGCTTCAATTCTAGATATATCTGGCTGCAAATGCTAGCCTACTTAAATTTTGGGCTCAACACCTTGTGATGGTGAGGAGTTTTAAACTCCTGCATTAGAGGGAGCTCCATTTTGTTCACTGTATGAGCCTATGAATGACACAAAATCTGCAAATTGATGTGGCTCAGAATTGTATGTTCATTGCTGGATTGTATGCTCCTTTATGAATTTGTTGTAGGTGTTCACCTTATGTTGGAAACTATGTCAAATTCCTCATTGTTGTGTAAACTTCAAACTTACCTTTGGCTTTGCTTCCTAACAATGTAAGTATTCATTTTGTTGATGTTTGTGTGCCCTAATAGTCATGGCTTTTAGTGCCCTTTTGCCCTTGCTTCACAACTTCAATTGGGTTTGTCTTCACTTTGAATTATCATGTATTGGATTTTTGTCTCTTTTCTTCACGTTTTTGTCTCTGTTTGACTCTTCGGCAATTCTTAGTTGTGTTATGGTCATGTTTGCCTTGCATTCATGTTTTGTTCTCGTTTGTACCTTGTCTTCCCGTCGTAGTCTGCTGTATTGCACGACGTATTAACTTGTGCACTCTTGTCGTGATTTCTTGCATCTCACAACCTTCCACCAAATTGTTGTTTGCGGTGTGCCCTTGTTAGGCTTGTTTGTGCCCTCACCGTTTTTCTTCTATTGCAATTTCTCTACGCATTTATACTGCACATGATTTCTTCCTGCTGGATCGCACTCCAAACATAGGGCTAAAATATTCAACAAGGAGAGATAGCACTAGCAGGACGGGGAGGGGGCAACACCTTCATTTGAAGTAGTCCTTCGCACCTCCATGTTTGTACAAGCAAACCATCAAACAAGAAAAATGGATTGCACCTACAAATCCTTATATAACACATCATTTTCTTCAAAGACAAACTAAATAAAAAATAACTAAAGCATTGAAATAAATGAGGGGTAAACCTAAAGCAGTGAAGCCCCAACCCATTTGATTAAGGTATTGATACAAATAGCCATGTGTGGAGAGCAAGAATCCCCAAAGAGCACGGGCTGATGAAATTTAGAAAGACTGGATGCTAGTCCCATCAAACATCTCTAACCATGCCCAAGATAGAGGATTTATCTGTGTCATTGTCTATCACTATGAATGGGCCAATGCAAGATCGGATAATGCTCATCAGGCAGTGTCTAGGGCTGAGGGCGTTAGGCTGGGTAATCCTTGGAGGAAGCAATGCACTCACTCGAGAGTCCTTCCTAACATCTAAGGCCGAAGAAACTCCAGTGGCAGCAAAGAAACTCATAATGTGTGCCTGTCCCCGTGGCCATGGAAGCCGTCAAGGAGGAGTAGATCCACGATGCTAAGAAGGAGAAGATCCATGACATTGAGGAGCATATCCACTTCATTGAGGGATAGTGTGTTGGGGCACTTTAGTAGTAGTGTTGTGCAAAGATGAGCGTCACCTTGCTGACCTAGCCTTTTCAGTGTGAGAAACAGCAGTATCCAAAGGGCATTTAATGCCGCTAACCTCTGTGATGGGCTGAAAGAAAGAGGTGATCAGCCTAGGAGGTCACCTTAAGGGCCATAACAAGATCAATGTCAGCAAACGTTGGCTTGCAATATAGAGTGGGGTTTCGGCTAGTTCTTGGGCATAGTGTTACCACTAGCTCCCATGTATCAGTAATCTTTGACTGAGTAGTTTCTCTACAGCCAGAACATGCATTTGGCTCTTCAAGAATTAGACCTCTGCATACTTTTGAATCTTTGGTCTTAAATCATATAATCTTGTAGCAATTGATTCCTATTGGCATAACCACAAACTCTAGGGTGCACATAATAGCCTCTAGATGAGTCTCACAAGCTTTAAAATATTTTATATACACACTATAGTCTATTTAGTCTACCCTGCACTGGTTGTATTAATTCTGTACAAGATGTAATGACCTAAATGTAAACCTTTGACTGTAATCACCGAATTGTAATCCCTGAGATTGTATTCACCAAACATGCAATTACCAACAATGTATTTATGTGATAGGTTGTTGGCAAGCGTTTGCTCTTAACTATAATGTCCAGTCTGTCGGGTGCAACTGTGCAAAACTTAGTGTTTATAAAGACCCTACACAATGTTGTGTTTTTATGGTCAAATTTTCAGAGTTATACAAGAAAACCATCCAGGTACTCATCTTGTATGGGCCTGCCATGTGTTCGCAACACTGAAAGAAATACAATCCCATTGCATACTTATTCATATGGTATGCAGTTATGCAATTCGATTGTATCTTTCACTGGATTTATTTAGAAATATTTCAGTGAATACATGTGTGTTCTCTCTTCATTGCCAACCCTGCTGAACTTGGACCAGGGAAGTTACAACAGTTCACAGGTTCAATTTGTTTTCTATGTAGGGACATAGTATGTATCTACAAAACCTTGCTACTTCCTTTATGTACATCTGAAGGAAAGATTAGAGGACAAGGCTTGCTGACATGATTGTTTCCTGCTATTGGTTCTTTCAGAGTCAAATTCAACCTTGCTGGCTTGCTGGTTGATAATATAGCCTCGCACAAGCCATGTTTCATTTTGCACTATGCGTTTTGTAGCATGTTTTCTACAAAATATCACTGCTTTTCGATGAAATATCAATATGGATTTTTCATGCACTAATTACTTCATTTATCTATGTTAAAAGTAATGTATTTCATGTTGGTTCTGATGTAATATTTTTCCAAGTGTTTCTGACAATGTATTTTCTGGGTAGTTGCTTCATGTGTATTGCAAAAAAAATTGTTTACAAATTTATTTGATCTTATAGACTGGAAAAGGGGGAGCATTTCATTTTTCCTGCTTTCCGGGCCTAGATACCTTGGCTATGATACTTATATGAATGCAATACAAAATAAAAAGGATTCAATTTATATATATATCTGTATTTTGCTTTTATGTTCTAACAAATTTGCTTGTTTGGTGTGTTCCTTTGACATCATTGAGAATGAGAGTTAGGAGCTAGGATGCAAACAATTCTAATGCAAGTTGGATAAATCCTGACAATCTGATGACATTCTTCAAATACCATTATATGTGCAGGTAGATGATAAATATCAGTACTCTTGCGACAATAGGGAGAATAGAGTCCATGGATGGATTAGCTTTGATCCCATGGTTGGGTTCTGGGTTATCACTCCTAGCGATGAATTTCGTAATGGAGGTCCATTAAAGCAAAACTTGACATCCCACGTTGGACCCACATCACTTGCAGTGAGCAACCTACAATGAATTCATATATTTGTTTAGTTTTTGACATTCTTTATTTCAGTTAAGATTTGATTATAGATTCTGCTTTCTATGCTTTTTCACTTTAGCATGGTTACAGCCATAACATGTTAAAGCATTCATTTATGCTATTAAAACCCTGGTAGTTATCTCTATTTGTTTACTCTTGGAACCCTGGCAGTTATCTCTATTTGTTTACTCTTGGAACCCTGGCAGTTATATCTGTATGTGTTTACGTTTTTGTATTCATTATTGATGGTTGTCTTTGTCTTTAAAAATGGTGAAGTTTGTGTACTGTTAATGTTTCTATTTGTCAATATACTTGTGCGAGGTTCTTACAATTTACTCTAAACCTTGACTAAAGCTTTACTTAGTTAAAATTATGTCATGCTAGGAACTTAATGTTTAAAAATACAAATAGATAAGCATCTATATGATGATTGATTAAAATTTATGAAAGTTAATTACTAATTGGAACTTGTAAACAGACCTCATGAGGACTCAGGAGGCATGCTAATCTGATACAAAATGTTGCAACTTATAAGAATGATTTCAAATACGTTCAAGATTTTTGAAAAAAACAATCTGAAGCTGATTGCTAAAAACCTGCCTCCTTTATTTCTCTGTACTTAACATGGATTGGCCTAGTAACTTGTATGCCTCAGAATATATATACCAGAATCCCCAAGTCCAATGCATGATGTGTATGCAAAACAATCTGTATAGGCACCGTGGGAAGATGCAGACAGAAGATAGATGGCTTCACACACAATTGTTTATATGTTTTCTGTTTGGGTGGTATGTTCACAAATACTGGAGTTTTCTACATGTAATTACTATCCTGGTAGAGTCCTCTTCTGTCCATTTTCCCATGTTATCCTTGCAGTGCTTGTTATCAAAAAAATTCAGTGTAGCAATAATTTATGCAATTAATCACAAGCAACTGCATGATGGACATGTATAAGAAATAAACCACGAGTATAAAGGTGCTTTCTTTGATTTATTCTAGACACTTTGGGAGCTCCTAAGTAAACCATGGAGTCTGCTTGGTGGACCGTGTCATGGTTTTTTCATAAACGGTACTTCATACTCGTAGACCGTAGATTTACTCCTCTAAGGTGATATGAGGATTATGCAAGAAATCCATAGGGTAAGTTAGAATAACCATCGTGTTTAAAGGATACATCTTGTTCTTTTGGTTGTTGGGTAACCACCAGGTTGAAATGGTACCCATATTCTGTATGAGTAGTTAATGGGTTAAAAGGATACCTGCCAAAGATTCAGCGTTTTTTCTTTTATTTTATTTAATCTCTTATATACTTCCTGCTAAAGTTGGAAACCTTTATGATACATACTCCACTATATCACATATCAGGTCGTCTTTAAGTTCAAAAGAGTTGAAATGATATTTGCCAAGGCTTGCAATTTTAGTCTTCTTGGGATGGCTGGTGGATTCAGTGTGTTCATACCTGCTAATATGAGTGACTTTTGTACTGTTATGGTTCAGTTTCTGGCTACCATCATTCATAAGCCTGATAGTTTGCCTCTCTACGACCAATAATGCTTACTGTTGTATTATGCTCACTACATCGATAGCCCTTGTGTGCTGCTGGAATCACATGGCTTCATGATGTTGAGATATGGTCATTTTTTTAGTCCTGTTTTAACAAATGACACATTAGAAAGTTGTTTACCCTCTTGATCATGGGTTTTTGGTATCCTAGAGGGGTTGGCATCCTGATAATGTCATGCAAAAATAGTGCCTATGATTAAGATGCTAGTTTATGTTTTATTTAAATTTCACTTAAACCACAAAGAAAGATGTTGAACTGCATCATTCATAGTGATGCATTTGAGAACTTGCAACCTCTACCATGAAAAATGCATCATACACTACATGACAATGCCACAAAGTTCTATGAAATATTGTCTTTTTTATTTTTATATCTTAGGAAAATAGCAGTGCACTTGTTTAACACATTCAAGAAATAATTTGGTTTCTCATTGTGATTTAAATCTGGGGTTGAAAAATGCAGATGTTTCATAGTGCTCATTATGCTGGTGAAGAACTATGCCCTAAGTTCTGTTCAGGTGAAGCATGGCGGAAGATTTTTGGGCCGGTCTTTATTTACCTTAATTATGCATCAAGAGGGACTCATCCATTCTCTCTGTGGCAAGATGCCAAGTCACAGGTAAAATTTATTTTACTGTGGAACCTACAGCGCATTCAGAAAATGCTAGGTGAGTATTTTATCTTAATATATTGTCTAACAAATCAACAAAACTCCATGCCTGGATTAAAGCATCATTTGCAATTCACAATAAGCGCAATCTCTTTCCTTTTGTTTCATGGGTATTGATTCTATTACTTACATTAGTGGTCCATTTACATGGCCACCTACTTTCTTCCATATATCTCTATAATACCATATCCTTTATTCACCACTGTCAAAATGGAGTATTTCTAGAACTATTTATTCACTTTAGGATATAGAACAGGGTATGGTTTTGCAAAAACATGCAAGTATCTTTTTGGGCTAGTAAACAGTTATGGAAAGATGGAGTAGGTTCTAGAATATCTGGAAAAGGTTAAGCTAGGATCTAGATCATTTCTTGAGAACGTTAAGTCTTACTTTTTGATCATTTATGTAACAAATTGATACAAGACAGAAATTTAAACCACGAAAGATGAAATATCAAATATTACATGTATTTTAACATGCCCAAGTATGCAGACTTTAAATGAAGAAGGTGGCATGCAGTTGCCTTTATTTACACGGGAAAAGGATGCAAATAAAATTGAAGACAAATCAATGAAATGTAATGAGTTCTCTGTATCTTCTCATGAAATTTAAAATAATGAGTTATTTGGTCATCAATTTATGAGATGACATGTCCCTGTTATAAAACAAGTTTTTGAAATCTTAACACCATTGATGTTGTAGTACATTAGGAGGATGCAGAAAGGGAATATAAGAATACAAATTTATCTACTTGAAGGGACTGACCGACAGTAGAAAGACTGACCTTCTCTTCCACATTCAACATGTCTCTTATATCTTCTTCATAGTTTGGGAGCCAAATAGATATTTAAAATGCCATCCAAAGAACTTCCCCTTCTATCCCAATTACCTACTAATTAAGAGACTTATTCCTATCAGGAGTTGTACCCTTTTTACATAATCATCCAATCGCCAACATTTATTACCCCTCCTAAAATTTGAGCATGCTACTCATAATTACAAAGTAAATACACTATCATTAGGAGAAGTAACAATGTAGCAATAGAAGTAAAAGGTTTAAAATGCCTGGCATTTAAGCATTGAAGTTATTTTAGCTATAGAAACTGGATGCGAGATTTCTCCAAGAGGAATGATTGTTGCAAAAGTGGTAGCAGGTTGAGGAGAAGGGCCAAGTATGGGAAAGCTTAAAGCGAGAGAGGTAAATCTTATTGTTCGATCACCTGGACGAAAAGGTAGAAGATGAGGTATTGGAGATGCTTCCAAAGAAGATACCACTATGACCCCTTGTAAAAGTATGGGTGATGGGTCATTCACTTTCTTTAAGATTTCAGCAGAGTGTTGGTATCTTCTATAATGTTTTTATTCTCACCTTGTTCCCTTGCAAAGGTTCCCTCAATTTTGGTAAGATCTAAAGGGGGTGGAATGTTATACAGCTAGGCACATGATATTATGATGCATATTGTAGACTGTTATTAATAAATATACTGTTTTGTCAACCGACTTTGTTATGTTGTAAATTATATTTTTGTCGGCTTTTGTAGGGTGTCAGTGAATCCTTAGTTATGAATGTTTGGGGTGACAGTTGTGTCTTAACCAACAACCATTGGTACTAGTTGCCTTATAAATAGTAAGTTGAATGTCAGGGTAGAGGTGATGATGTGATAGGTGGTCCTTGTACCAAGCATTGTACTTTACACTACCTATGCAATAAAGACATTGTTCCCTCCTATTCTATTTTCTGTTCATCGTATGAATTTATAATTTTGAAAATAGTATTCTTCGGTAGTGTAGCTTTTTGTAGCAAACATATATGAGTTAGCTGACTTGTGGTGCACATAACTCATGTTCAGTTATGATAGGACCAATACATAAAATTTGTAATGGGTCAAGTGGGTAACTTGTGAAATAAGATATATTTGGTTATCAGTTGACCTAATGCATATTAGGTGGGTTAAGGGTTTATTGTAATGTCCATTTTATAAAAAAAACAGAACAATTTGGATTTTACAACAAACCCTTATATTGAAAATATTTAATTCTGAGTTTTATATTAAAACCCTTATAGATGAAATTACAAAATTCTGGAAATTTCTCATTTTTACAACAAATTTTGATTTTTGCAACAAAGCTTTAAATCTGAAAATATAAAACTCTGATTTTTTCTGATAAACAACTGAAAATAGATATTCTATTGGAATAACGTTAGAGTTCAGTTACAACAAAATGTAGAAATTATTTATGATAGTGGAATATGAAAGTGGAGAATTTAACTCGAAAGCAATGCCTAATGGTGATGTCAGCCCTCACAATTATGAGATTAGTCTTAGACATATGATGCCAGCCCTAAAAATGCTTCTAAAAGTGTGATGCCAACCCTAATATTGATGCCCTCGCGTAGATATGGAACTTCCATGTTGACCCGATCATTTGATTTCGCTGATTTCTGATATAGACTATATTTGAAGTGCAAATGTAGTCCTTGGATGGAACCATCACATAAAACTTGAGGGTTTTTGTCCCCAAGTCTTTTCCACCGGAAGGTTTTTGTCCTCTGATGCTCCATAGGAGGGTTTTCGTCTTTTGATGCTGAAAGCTAAAGCGAAATGTTCAATTAAGTTGGAAATGTTGATTGATAAAAGATGATCTCAAAAGGAACCCAACGTCCCTTTTATAATTTTACTCTCGCCTTTTATCAAGGGAACACCCATAAAACAACATCTCACTTCTATTTTGTTATTGACTTGCTTTATTAAAAATATATAACATTTTTAATAAAATAAGTTGCCTTTTTATAACATAAAATTATTTTTGGCCAACTTAAGTTAAATTATTAATTTATTTCCCTTGCATCACCTCTTTAGCCTTTGGGAAATGGAGAGTAGGCTAAGGGTCTTCTAACTTATTCAATTCAAAAAAAGGATACAACAATCCGCCCTTCTCAAAATTGCTTGCCCTCAAGCAATTGCAAGCTCAACTGCCCATGCTCTCCCCAAATGGTTATCTTTGTAATACTTGGATCCCAATTAATTCTTGAAAATTTGTAATCCCATGTTCTGAATAAATTTTGTTTCATCAAAATGTTTGACTGAGAACTAGCATGAAATTGTTCCTCTTGCACTTCTAAAACATTCAGTTTTTGCTGCATGTTGCTCAGAATGGCTCCTTCTAATATTGCACTCTCTTTGCCTACATCAGGTGCCTTGCGTTTACAATTTATTTAGAGAATCTGAAACTGAACTGTAAATCCACTCATGAAGTTAGAATGACTGCCAAATTCATCTAATTACACTCAGAATTTACCTCTAGTATTAGGTCTTAGTAGTGTTGACAATTCTTCCATAGGTCAGATTGTCTCTTGCCATTCGAAAAGTTCATGTCTCTAGCCAAGGAAGAAAGAATACATTGGGTAGATGTAGACCAATTGAAATACTCATTTGCAAAGGCCTTGGCTACAACAGGATTTCCTTCGGACAAAGAAGGCTTTGATTTCACATAGCTTTGGAAAAGTTCAAAGGACCGTTGCAAAATTTTGAAGGGACACTCAAAAAATCCGAAGGGTATGTTATCCTTCAGAAAAAGTTCTCTGCAGGAAATCCGAAGGAATGAGCTTTGCAATAAGTCAGTGGGAAATTAGCCAAGAATAAAGACCGAGGAGCCAGAAAATCCGAGAGAGCAGAAGTCAAGAAAACATAAAGTCCGAAGGAATAAGGACACCTACAAAAAACCAGGGTGCCCTACAAAAAGCCCGGGTGCCCTACAATTTTTCCGAAAAGCCATAGAGGAAGGACACAAGCCCTTGCAGAGGGCACTTGGTCGGTGGCAAGACCTTTCCAAAAAACCCGAAGGGCTTTCTGCTGGTGGTAAGACAGACAAAGGATTAATTCTTTCAGTCTTTTTGTCCGAAGAAATTCGGGACAAAGAAAAACCCGTGGAAAAAAGTCCGAAGGCAAAAGAGAAAACAAAGGATATCCTGTGGACAAAAGTCCGAAGGAATTCCTTCGGACTTTTTGTCCGAAGGATTAATTCGGGAAAAGTGCAAATGGAAAAAGCCCGCAGGAAAAAGATCGCAAAAATTCAAAGGATACAAAGCCCGTGGGAAAAGTGAGAAGGACATAAAGCCGAGGGAAATAAAGCCGAAGGAAAAGAAAGGCCCAAGAAGGATAAAGTCTCGGACTTTTTGTTCGAAGAGCGAAGTTCGAAGGCAGAGAAGGGCAAACTGTTCGTGGGAAAGTGGACTAACAAAAGATCTGAAGAAAAATCCAAGACCAAGGAGATATCCAAAGGGAATAGACCAAGGGGAAAGTCTGAAGGGCTTGGAAGGAACAAATCGGAGAAGATAGTTTCATAAAGTCTGAAAGAAATCTAATGGAATGGACCTTCGCAAAAAATCCGAAAAGGGGACTTGGAAAGACACAAGGACTTCAAATAGTTTTTGGAAGAAGGGTCCATAAGGAAAAGCTTCGGAGACGCAAAAGCCCGTGGGAAAGTGAGAAGGCATAAGCCGAGACAATTGCATGAAGAAAGACACGTCCGTGGGAATAAACCCAAGAGCAACGCATGCACAGAAATAGAAACAGAAAATAGATAGCCAGGAAATAAATTCAACCTGAATTTATCTCACTTAGCAAGATAGTTTTCCATGCAAGCACTTTCCTCCGTCTCAAGCTTGTAACATTCCAACAGTTCAACCGGAGTTCCAAATTTGGACGTCGAGTTGATTGTTCTAAATTTAGAATTGACTAATTGTTAAACGCCACATCTACTAGGAGTTTTCCATGCAAAGGAGAATAATCTCTTCGTCTAACTCAGCTTTCAAACAACTCAAGAAGAGCCCTATTTTTTGAGGTGGGCGTGGATTTCATGCATGTGAGAGAGCAGCCCAAGATGAGCCCACCGTCCACTTTCTAATGCCAAAGAGCTTTCATGCAAGCACAAGACAAGGAGTTTTTTCTAATGGACACCCCTGAATGCCCCCAAAAATAAAACCAATTGCTAATAGGAATTTTGTCAAACAGATTGCATCCAACTTCTTATATCTTCGTTTAATGTTTTAAATCCCTTATGACTACGGAAATGATCATTTGTTTGTTTGTTTGTTTTTTGTGTGTTTTTTTTGTGTTTTTTTGCATAGCTTTGAAATTACACATGTACAAGAAAGAAACTACAATAATCTGCAAACTAAAAATTGAACTACTGCTGAAGATGTATTTTTAGAATTACAAATCAATTACATGGCAGATTTTTGAACTCACTAATTATTCCATCATTATTAACATCAAAGTTCAGCGATTGTTTTCAATCCTTATGAATAGTACCCATGAATAGTGCCGCTGTTACAATGCGCGGCTACTACAGTAATATGGCTGCTACAATTAACGATTGCTACAGTGTTGCGGCTGCTATAGTATGCGGTTGCTATAATAACGCGGCCAGCAAAAACCCCCACAACTGCAATAATAATGACGCTGAAATGTAGACTCCAAAGACCAATCCCAAGGATTGATGTCTAGAGTGATACAAATGAGGAAGACGTCCCCACATGCCCAATACAAACTGCAAACTGCAAGTGCATCAATTCTTCTTCTTATCAAGCATGCCTCACAATGGCCACAGGCTCTCCTTTTATTTCTTCCTCATAGGGTCGACCCACTTTTCACAAGCAATGTGAGATAAAGTGTTTTTAAAATATAATAATATAAAATGACACCTTATGTCTCCCTTGGGCATCCCCTTCTCAAACATGTAACCCAACAAAATAACATTAAAGTGACACTTTAATATTTTAACATTTAGTTTAAATGTTACTTTAATAAACTTCAGGCATTAAAATAAAATAGTAATCCAGCTTAGAATAACATGAATGATAGCTCATCGGAAAGCTCTCATCGAGGAGCATCAAATCCAATCACTAATTTTGAGATTGTCCATGCCCTATTGACTTACTAAAAATAGTAAGTTTGCCTGAAACCATGTAAATTAACTCTGTACTGGCCCAAACTGGAAATGACTAGGCCAAAACATCTCAGGATCCCACTGAACCCTTTGTTAGCCTATGGTACCACGCAGAACTAGGCTAACAGTCACACAACTGAACAACTGCTAAAGTGGGGACATTACTTTTTTTTTTTTTAGATCTTTGGACAGCTGTAGTTTGACTTGGGCTAATGAAAGGTTGACTCCCTTTCTATTTTCAGCGCCAAACTATTTGGCTTTTGTAATTTTCTATATTGATGGCTTTTCAGCCTTAGATTTATCCATCCTTCTCTTGGCAAGACCAGACTCTACCATTGGTGAGTTGTGTAACCTCTTCAATCAATAGGACTGTACTTTCAGATTTCAAGTTCTGGCATAATGTATATTCATTCAACAATTTGCATGTGGTAGATTTTTCTCCCTTCCCAAATTCTGATTCGTACATAGTTGCTAGCTTATCGTATTATGCAAGTCATGTTCAGTGTTCTTTATGTATTTTGCTGAAGCTGTAAGTGGATGTTAGGTGGCTGCAAAGTGTCTTGTATCAGACCTCTCTCCATCGTTTTCCCGCATGTTTTGGTCATTGGATCGAACTTTCCCATGAAATATTTATGCATATTGATCAATTGAAATCAAAGGTCTTCCTTTTCCCTTGTTTGATTCAGTGTTCAGGGTTCCAAGTAGAGTGGATCAACGTTTTGGTGTATCATCGTTATTAGGTAGAATTTCCCTTTCAAGTTTCCTTCTCCCTTTTCCATGGTAGTCCGCAACGCAGAGTAGAGATCCTCATTGATACATCTTACAGGAACCAGCCTTCTCTGGGGGTTCTTCTCACCATTGAGGCACCCACCCTCATGAGAAGATCCCATTGTTTCAATTAGATAGTGGACTGGCCATTTCATGCACGTCTTCGATTCAGGGTGCAGCTCCAGGTTGACAACAAGCAGTTTTGTAGAGCATGAGGTCTTTATTTTTCTGTTATGAGCACAAATGCCTGGTTCAAACTTACTTACAGCTATATCAGCTATCCCTTCTTCTAATCTTGAATTCCATTTTCCTTGAGGATTTGACAATCCCTTTATAATTTTCTCATAAGCAATCACACTCATAGGAACTCTTTTTGCATTTCTTGGAAAATCTCCAAAGAATTCATGGTTTCCCAACCTTAGCATAAACTTCCATGAGATATACAAAAGGATGAGAAGTTAGTTTATCTCCAGTGTCAGAGATTTTCATAGTTTTAACATTTATTGGCAGCTTTCTCATATGCATTGCCACATTGTTTTTGATCATGACTCAGCTTTTTGGCATACTGAAGTTTTGAAATGTCTAAATACATCATCATAAGAACCATGTTGTAGAATGTAACCAATCGCTGAATTTGTGAACTCAACACCTACCTCTACTAAAATACTCTTTTCAAGTGCATGCTTATCAGTAGAATCATTCTGAAAGTCAATTTGATATGTTTCTTGGATCGGAACATTCCTTTCATAATCTGAATTGACATCATTTGAAGCCTCAGTAAAATGTCTCTCATCCATGGATTTTAACTTCTCACCTAAACCCATGATGTAGGAATCATTGCATACCTTATGCCCACTTCAAGTGCGGAATTCTAAATTCTAAATTCTAAATGCTGAATTTTGAGTCATGATGTTGGAATGGTGAAGCCATTTTGTAGTATCCCAACCTTTGTGAATTTTGCTTTACACAACCAAGGGTGGCCAACTTGTATGTAGCTTGGGCTGTAAATAAAGTTCTACCTTCCTTCGTTGCATTAGAAATTGTTGAGATATCCTCAACACCTTCATCCAAACAATGGGCTGCCCATGTTCTATGAAAATATCTTTCCAAGGTAAGGTTAAGTTGATGAATCCTCTTGGTACATGGGATGGTGAAGCCATCAACTACATCACATTAAAGCCTTTATCCTTTTTGTACCTCAAAAAGTGTAATGTCCCCTTCTCGTTCATAGCCATTTCGAGTTACCATTAGCCTATTCCGGTTCCCGTAGGGTAAGTGGACGTTAGTTAGGGAACTTTGACGACCTGAGATGCATTTTTTGGGTATTTTCCAGTGGTGACGACTATTTTTAGTAATTTACTATCCTTAGTAAACTATTTTTAGGAAGTTCCAATTAAGCTCAATTTGGGCCAGTTTGGAGTTTTGGCTCACTTACTATTTTTGGTAAGTGCTATATTTAGTAATTGGTCTCGGCTCCTATTTAGCAACAGTGCATAGTTTCCATTTTTGGCAGGGGTGGGTTCTCTCAATGGTCAAAGTTATTATTTGTTTATTTGTCATTCAAGTTAATAAAGTTGCTAACTGAATTAAATGAGAACAAGCATGGGTTATGTTGACGCAGTGGATTGCACCTTGGGCAGGAAGCCGAGCTCTTGTCTTCCACGCGTCAAAATGGAAACTCCCCTCTCGCCTGTGGGACTGACGAAGCTGGAGGGGAGAGTCTCTAGATAAGGGCTAGCTCCCTCTTATGTATCTTTTAGGCCCTGGATTCCCTACTGCTAACAAATAAATGAAAAAAAGGGGGGGATGAAAAGGGAGAAGGATGCTGAAACAAAACCTAAACCTAAACTTAAAAAGGTGATACACCAAAAAAGATGACCCACCCAGCCCGAACATACATTTTTCATCAAGAGGAAGCTGTCATACACTACATCTGATGTGGGAAACTCTTCTGTATCAGTGAGTCAAGGGTCCGTAGAGATACAGGGAGGAAGAAACTATCAAAGGTGTTCTGAGACACACTTTGGCAGCGTATTCACATGCGCCTATATTCCTGCTGTAGACACTTCTGGCAGACCTACAGAAGAAGAAACTTCACAATGCACTAGACATGCTGGAGTCGTTCTATGAAAAGCATAAAAGAAAATGACTTAACACAAAAAAAAAACATAGACATATGCGTGAGTGCAAGCTCAAATGGAGGCAAAAATTGCTAAGTCTTGATTCAAGGTAAAATATCCGACAGAGTTCTGCCTTACAAACCCAGAGATTTTTGGGCAGAGCTTTGCCTTAAGGCTGAGAGATGGATCCTTCTCAAAATGAGAATTTTACAATATATAGAAAGAGAAGAAGTAAAGGCGCCGCTTTGAAAAAGACTTTGGCGCTCTTTGACAAGTTGGCCCATGTGCGTTGAGAGCATCGGGAAGAGGAAGTCACTGTTGTTGATGATGCTGTGTCGGCTCCTACTTTGACTTTGGCATTCAAACATTAATTTGAAAGCACGGGCCGCACCTCTTTTCTGCAGACAAGACTGCTCTTTCCAGATTTTCACGGGGTTTGTCTGCTTATAAATGCAAAATGGAGAAAACAGGCCACGTCGCTTACTGTTCGCACCGTTTGATGACCATTTGGCAGTCACTGTTCCAACCACTGGAGTAACTCCTTTCCCTTTGACACCTGGGCCGTTTGTCTGCTTCTGCACTTTGTCTCTTCCTGGTTTTGTTTCTTTCTGGCTTTGTTGCTTTCTAGCTCCTTCGGCCCTCGGGCTATCTTCTTGGCGGGTCGCTGAGTTCTTTGGCTCTTCCATTTTGCTTTTCAAAATCAACGGCTATTTCATGAGCCTTGAAATTGACGTTCGCACACCCATCACTACGTTTGAACTTCCAACGGCTAGTTCGCCGTGCTTGACTTTGACGTCTTTGGGCCTGCCACCCCTTGGAATTTCTTCGGCTTTCTCTTGATTCAGCCTTTTCTGTCGCTCCCTTTCCTTCGGACTTCTTGTTTTGAACCTTCCCGAAGGGAAGGTGACCCTTCGGCTTATGGAGAAGTGCCCTTCGTTTTGGCCGAGAGTCCCCCACAAGGGCACCTGCCCTTTGGGGTCCTTCGGTGGCCTATTTTCTTCGGAACCTTTTCTCGCGGACATTTTTTCGCGGGCATTTTCCTGCGGACAAAAAGTCTGCAAGAATTGCCTTGTCTGCTTCTTCGGATTTTCTCCCAGGCTTTTTGGCTCGCGGCTTTCTCAAATTTCTTCGGACTTTTTGTCCAAAGGAATTCCTTCGGACAAAAAGTCCGAAGAAATTATTCTCGCCTTTTCCTTAGTCCTTTTTCCGCGCCTTTCGAATTCCTTCGGACTTTTTGTCCGAAGGAAATCCTTCGAACATTTTAGTCCGAAGGATTTCTTCCTTTGCTTCTTCAACTGCGCTTTGAAAAAGTGCCATTTGGGAAAATTGGAAACGACCCTTCCGAAGGGTATTTCCTTTGCCTTAAACAAAATTCCGAAAGAAACTTACTTTTTCGGCTTTTCTCTGTGGCCTCTTTGAAAGTGTTCCCTGCCCTCTACAAGGGCTCTTGAGTCCGGAACTGCCCTCCGCAAGGGCACTTGAAATGATCCGTTTTGCGCCTAAGTGGCAACTTGCCTCTTCCTGCAAAGTCTGTAGTTTTCCGCCTGCCGAGTCCGTAGAAATCCATGCCTGCAGAGTCCGTAGAAATGGACCTGCAGAGTCCGTAGAAATCTCTGCAGAGTCCGTAGAAAGCCTGCAGAGTCCGTAGAAAACCTGCAGACTCCGTAGAAGACCTGCAGACTTGTGCAAAATCAAAAATATATTGGCTCAAAACAGCAGGGGAAAAAAGGGGGGACCGATTTTGGCCTGTAGGACCAAAATGGTCAACAGGTTATAAAAGACCCCCTTGGCCTAGTTGAGCATTGTTGTTTTAAAAGAGGGACAATGTACTTTATGTTGGACGCCCCCTTTGGGAAATATTTGATGATATATTAAAATGTTAAAGATAAATATTAAAATAAAGCAAGGTTGGGCGTGTTAAGCACAAGCTTATACTGAGAGGGGGCGTGAATCAGTAGAAGATTTTTTTTTGCTTTTGACCATTAATCTTAAATCCAAAACCTCAAATTACTCCGCAATTAATATATTCAAAACAATCAAAGAATACAATGCAAAACCACACAATGCAAATAGACAGATTTGCGTGGAAACCCTTTCGAGAGAAAACCACAGAGAAATTCTCTTAATATAATTTTCAAATATTTGTAGGCACCAACCTATAGGAGACACCAATCCCCAATTACAATTTGCGGGCACCAACCCACATGAGCACCAACCCCGTCCACCAAGCACCAACTCAGCTTTAATTTGTGAGCACTAACTCACAGGAGCACCAACCCCTTACAAAATTCTTCTTACCATTGTAGATCTGTTGTTAACTCAACGAATGATGGAACCCTTCTTTTCTCTCTTTCTTCTCTCAATGATTTTTAATGCATTTTTGGCTCTTCTCCCACACTTCTCTTAGACTTGAATGATATAAAATATATTTCAAGTGCTTGTTATTTTTCATCTACTTATCTATCCTTTTATAGCCTTTGCTACGTTTTCCCAAGAGGGGTGTCCATTCTAAGAGACACCTCTTCACCAAAAGATGTGATTGTTGACATTTCTGTCGACAATTCCGTTAACATTTCTGTTGACAATTCCGTTAACATTTCCTTCGACATGTCCATTCACTTCCGGCAACACTTCCGTTCACTTCCAGCAACACTTCCGTTCACTTCTGGCAACAATTCCGTTCACTTCCAAACACTTCCATTTACTTCTGGCAACAATTCCGTTTGACATTTCCATTCATATCCGTTACAATTCCTTTGACATCAATGACAATTATTCCAACAGGGCGTGGGGTTTTGAAGGAAAAAGCATTTTCAAAATAGAAGTTGCCTTAATCCCTCCCAAATCTTTTATTTAATCACTCTTTGAGCTCTCACTGGGGTGTGTGAACTTTGACAGCTTAAGGAGACTGCTGGATTTTTTTCAGTATTCGATTACAACTGGTTGAGGACAAAAACCTTCATCTCACGTTGCTAGTTTCAGTGGATAGTGACCCACTCTAGCTGATTGGTGTTGGAGGTTCTAGGTTGCACCCTGATTGAGCAAAGGATTGTTCAGGTTCTCTACCAAATCTAGTCCAACATGGGAATGACCTTAGGCTGTGGGTTACCTAATCTTGAGTCAGATCTCTAGGATTTTTAACGAGGCTAGCTCCTCTGATGCATCATTTAGCTCATTTATACTAAAACCTATTGATTGCTGGGGTGAAAAGGGAGAGAGATAACTTAGAGGGAAATCTAAGCTAAAGTTGGTGATGCACCTAAATGATTGTTCATCCACTCTTGAGCTTTTAAAAACACTAATGAGACAAGCAAAAGACTGAATCTATGACTCCAAAGTCTATTATGCATCAATATTTCATGCAAAGGTTCACCAAGTGATCAAAATCTGAGGGAAGTGGTGGAGAGGCCCCATTCAAGGCACTAACCAGTCAATGTATCCACATGCTAACTTCAATCAAATGACATTAAACACTAAACATGACTTGCATAACAAGATAACTAGTAACTAGGTGAGATCAGGGCTTGACAAGGGAGAGATTTCTACCACATATGCAAATCAAATTGACATGGACACACTATACTAGAACAAGGAAATGTAAAATCAGTTTTCTATTTATCTCAAGAGGTTACAAAGCTCAATCTTGACAGAGTCTAGTCATGCCCAAGAGAGGGATTCATTTCAAGGCTTAGAAGCCTGTATATATAGAAAAAGGAAGGAGAGAGAGGGAGCTATGCAAGCAGAAAGCTTTAACTGAGGTCCAACCACTCTTGATGGATTAGCACCAACTAGAAGATGTCGAGTCATGATCTTAACAAGAAAGAACAAACTTTAAAGGCTTTGTAAAAGAATTGAATACTCCATTGTTTTTTAATCCAACCACCAAATCTCCATCTTGGGACTTGTTGACCATTTTTGGTCCTGCAGACCAAAATTGAGCACCCCCTCTTTTCCCTTCCTTTGTAGGGCTTGTTAGCCAGTTTCCGATGAGTGCATCCCACTGCAATCTTTTGGGTTTTCCTCTGTAACAGAACTGTTTCTATAAAAACCAAGTGTTTTGAGTCTTGCAAGTATTTGGGTTGATTTGGATCTCATTTCGATCTAGATGTTTAGTAGGGCAAACAAATTACCCCGGGCAAGCCTTTTATCGGCAAAAAATGGGCCAGTTTCAAAGGGGCAGAAGTCTTTTACAAAAGCTCTGAAAGTTGGGTACCCTTGCGGAGGGCAGGAAAGCAACAAATGGGACTTTTCAAGGAGTTCTGAAGGGCAACCTTGGACGAAAAGTGCCCTTGTGGAGGGAAGAAGGTCCGTTTGCAAGGGCCAGGCCAGAAAACCAAAAAAGAAGGATTTCCTTTGGAAGTGACAAGTTGAAGAATGAATTTCTTCGGACAAAATGTCCGAAGGAATTCCTTCGGACATTTTGTCCGAAGAAATTCACCGAGCAAGGAAATTCAATGAAGGGCGCTAAAGGCATGAATTCTTTCGAACAAAATGTCCAAAGGAATTACTTCGGACATTTTGTCTGAAGAAATTCGACAAGACAAAAACCCAAAGGGTAGGTGACCTTTCGGAGGATGCTTGGCCATCAAAAGAGGACCTTCCCATTTTTCAGAAGGGTCACTTTCCCTTTGAAAAAGTCCGTTTACAAAAAGTCGATAAAATTGTTGGAGGGTAGTGATGGGCCCATGAACGTCAAATTCAAGTTAGCAAAAGAGCTGTTAGTTTTCAAATGGTGACAAGCCCGCAGACGCCAATTTTATGGTGATAAGATAGCCGTTGATTTTCAAATGTTTGATGACAGGGCCATGAACGTCAAATTTAAGATGGGTTAGCCGTCGGAGAAAGGCCAAAGAACAATTCTTTCAGACAAAATGTCCGAAAGAATTCAAGAGTGCGGACCCTAAGTGTCATCAAAGACGGTTGTCAAAGTGACGAGCATAATGAAGGGAATTCCATCGGGCATTGCGCCCGAAGAAATTAGGAAGGCCAAGAAGCCCAAAGCAAGATTCAACAAACCGTCGAGAAAGGAGCCCGAAGGAGAAAAAATAGCCCCAGGGACCCGAATTGCCAGGAAGAAGACAAGAAATAGCAAGAAAAGAGGAAAGCTGAGTGGGTAATCCAGAACGCGGCCACACACATATAAGACAAACGCTCAGAACGTTCTAAGTGGCGTGGCAAGTCAAGCGCAAGAACGAACCAAACTACTCCAGGTGGCACAGGAGGTGTCAGCAGAAGTAATTGCTTGCAGATGGAATAGTCTCCACCAAACAGCCATTAAGAGAACTGCACAAGCATTCAAGAGAGCGGCCCGTTTTTTCCTTGTTTGGCATTAATAGGCGCACAGTTGCGCGAACTTTCATGGAGAGGCGGCCTTGTCTTTCAAGGAATAAAGCGACCCATCCTTTAGCAGGAGTGTTTAATGCAGCTTGGGTAGCAAAGTCAATATTTGGGACACCTACAACATGGCTCTTTCAGGCGCATTTATGGGAAGATGATAACAGCATGGGCAAATTCCTCTTGCTGAGGTGTTTAATGCAGTATGGGCCACCTGCTCTTGAAAGGGTCAAGGGTCTTTCTCCATTTTCTATATATATATTGTAACCTCTCAGCTTTGAAAAGGATATCTCACATTTGTATGGCGAAGCCCTGACAAATTTTGCTTTTAATCAAAAGAAGCGTTTTACCTTCATCTGATTCTTTACATTTTAGCATATGTCTGTGTATTGCCTTATCTTTAGTCATTTATTTTAATGCTTTCATAGGTCGATGCCAGTGTATCGAGTATATTCAAGATCTTCTTCTGCAGGTTAACAAGAAGAGTCCAAGTTGAAGTATAGGTGCAGGTGAGTAACCACCCAACAGTGTGCCTCTAGAGCACCTATGGTAGGTTCTTCATTATATTCCCATCAAACCCCTTGTTAAAACATTGATGCAATTTAGTCTCTTGTTTAAATGAAGTGTTTGTTCGCTTTTTTTGGTACAAAGCGTAGATAAAAGATGAGTAGATCAATCAATTTTGGTGCATCACCATTTTAGTTAGGTTCTATTTTTGTAGTATCCCTCTCTTTTCATCCCTCCCCATTGTTAGCAGTAGAAATTCAGGACCTCAAGGTGCATCAAGGGGAGCTAGCCTTTAATCTAGAGATTCATTCCTCAAACTTGCTACCCACAGCAAGAGGAATGTCTCCATTGTGCCGCGTGGAAGAAAGAAGCTGAGTTTTCTTTTGAAAGGTGCAATCCACAGCATCAATAGTTTTTGGCACGTCTAGTGGGACAAATTTTTACATCCTGTGAATTTTCAGGATTGGTGCTGGTCCTGTTATTGTAAAAATTCCAAAAGAAAGAACTATAATCCAGCATCTGGCGACTCCATTTTAAGAACTCAGTCTCTGATTAATGATCACCCTGGCATCCCATGCCTAAGGTCACCACAAGATCTTCTAAGGTTGTTCCTTTCGAATTTGTTGAGCTGCTTTTGAACTCAACAAAGAGGCTAAGGTTTGCAACGACTCATTCTTACATGGCAAACCAGTTTCCCAGACCTGCCATAAGATATACATATACAAGAAGACCCAGGTTGAACCCTGTCACAGCCATGGCTTTACCTTTTGTGGCCTTCAATGGTCAAAGTCCTTTGAACCTTCTGCAGTATGACCCAATTCCAGGGACAACTCTCAAGAGTTCCTCCCTTTAATGGAGAGCGGCCAATCACTGCTATTGAGCATATCAGAAACATAGCCAACCTCTGCAATATGCATAATGTCACTGAAGAAAACATAGCCATCAGGTTACTAGCCTTGTCTTTTAAAGGTAAAGTTTTGGACTAGTATGGGACCTTGCCTATGAATTCAGTTGGCTCATGGAATGAATTAGGCACCCTCCTGACAAATAGGTTTGGAGAGAAAAGTGACCATTTGTCTCTAGTTGAGCAATTGACTACTATGAAGAGAGCTCCGCATGAATTTATGCAGGATTTTAACAATAGGTTCCAAAAGACTTGGGACAGAATCCCCATTCTAGTGAGGCCAACTCCAAGCTATGCTTTCCTATAGTACTTAAAGGCCTTGAATAGCGACATTGCTGTCATGATACAGTCCATGGGTGGACAAGTGTTATCCGCTGCTTATGAAATAGCCATAGCTATCGAAAATTGTTTGGTGCAAGCAGGAAAGATAGCTCCTAGACCTCATATGCCACTCTTTCCTAATTTGCAGTCCGCAGTTCAACCTGATGCACCCACTTTAGTTCCTTTGTCGAGTGTAGAAAGGTCGGCTGCTACCCCTAGAAATGATCTCCATGAAGTTAAGAGCTTACTGCAGAGTGTTACCAACGAATTAGTGGCCCTCAAGAGGCAGCAAGCCCAGAGTTATCGGCCAAATCAAGGATACCAACAGTTCGGGCAGACGAATAGACCTCCTTTCCAGAATTATAATCAAGGGCAGGGTCAGATTACTCAAGTCAGACCTTATCAGAGTTATAATCCAAGTGCCCCTTCATCTTTCAAGTTCTTTTTTCCCACTCAAAATAATTTGGTATAGGAACAACCTAATTGTCCACCCCTAGAGTATGGTCAAGAACAGGTTGCTTATGCTAATGAGCTACCAAATCAATGTATGCACACACAAGGTGATTAGATAACCCAATTCCCAAGTTTTGAGATGTCAACACATTCTGGGACGGACAACAGGCAAGCTCAATCTGATTCCACTCTTATGAACAACCTAAAAGGGGAGTTCTATGCAATCAATTATGTGGGGACCGCAAATAATCAGGATGATTACGTTGCAGCTAACAACAGGTCCAAGAAGAAAGCTATGGAGGAAGCTCAAGCAGCTATTCAAGCATCTGTGGCACTTTTTTCATCACAAGTAAACCATAAATTTCCCAATTACAGACCGTCAATTGCAGCTTCGACTTCTCGGGTTGCACCTCAAGTCGCAAATGTCCCCAAGGAGAACTCAAAGGGAGTAACCCTCCAATCAATGTGGTGGACGAAATGAAGAAGCTACACATGAATATCTCATTGTGGGATTCCTTAGCAATGCCAGAACAAAAAGATATACTCCAAAAGGAATTGCATGAACTGAGTGAGCAAGTTGTCCCAGTAAAGGCTGATAATGTGTTGATTTTGATTGGGGCTCCTCCTACTAGAGGTCAAACAAAGAAGGATGAAAAGGTCCCTCCTTTCTATCTATCCTTGATTATTGGTGATTTTTTGGTCCACAATTGCATCATTGATAGTGGAGCAAACACCTCAATAATGCCCAAATACATAGCTGACAAACTGGGACTCAAATATGAGCAAATGACCAAAGGAGTTCTGCAGTTGGATGGATCACCAGCTAAGACATTGAGAGTGGTAAGGGGCTTGAATCTAACTCTCCATGCCTGTCCAACCTTCTCCGTTCTCCATGACGTGGTAGTGGCGGATGTTCCCCCTTATCCAGGGATTTCACGTCCAAAATAGGTGGGTACTTAGCAACAAATTGGTCTTACATGGTTTTTAGGATCAAATATGGAATCAAAGTGAAGATTGAATCGGAGCCTATCCACAAAGATCACCTGGAGCCATACTCGCCCAAGGCGGCAAATATCAGTTATGCCATCATTGATGAAGAAGAATTCTAGGTAGACCAATCACCACCATCTTCCCTTGAAAGAGTTGCTGACCTTCTCCTAGATGAATGGGGAAATGATAATTTTGAACATGATCCTTACAAGTTCATCGAAGAGGTAGGTCTTGGAGTTTACTGTATGCATGAGAAGGATACTTTCATGCCAAATGTAATGAAGGCAAACTAAGAGAACTGTGGTTTGTGGCAAGTTTTCTTCGACGGATCGAGAAGCAAGTTTGGAGCTGGTGGTGGAGCAATGCTGGTTTCACCTTCAAAGGAAAAATACTTTTCAACTTTCAGGTTCGAATTCTCCTACACTTGCAACGTAGCAGAATATGAATCTCTTGTTCATGGTTTAGAGTGGGCAAGAAAAAGAGGAATCAAAGAATTGCAAGTTTTTGGAGACAATGAGTTAATTGTAAACCAGGTAAGGGGTCAAAACTCGACCAAGAACAGTTGCTCAAGTCTTACAAGCATAGGGTGTGGGACCTAATTGAAAGCTTCACTGCTTTCAATATCATTTCCATCCCAAGAGAACAAAACAAGCATGCAGATAGACTAGCAGCAGTTGGTGCTCAGTTTGACATTCCCAAGGGAATAGGTCAGAACAAAAATCAGCACCATTTAAGGTGATAATAAGACCCTCCATACCTGACAATGTCACCAATTAGCAGGTGTTTGATAGCGACTAGCAGATAGCACTTTTCTTACAGGAGGACGCTGAGTTCACTTCTAGCAATCAATCCAAACTACAACAACAATATGAAGGGCAGATTGTTTAGCTGAAGAACAACAGACTTCCTAAGGGTTTGGTCACTCTTGAGAGCATCTTCAATGAGGATGACCAACTCAAAGATGACAAAGCAAGCATCACAACCAAGAAAGAGAATTACGAAAGGGTCGAAATATTTAAGGATAGGTTGCTTGCACTTGGGAAGGTATGTACAAATGAGGAAAGACATTCATTCATTTTGTTATGCCAAGAGTTTGCCGATGTCTTTGCTTGGGAATATGGCGATTTAAAAGGGTTTGATCCAAGCTTGGCCCAACACACTATTGAGCTCGAAGAAGGTGCCAAACTCGTCAAGCAAAAACAGAGACCAATCAATCCAAGGATTGAGCCTCTCATGAGGAAGGAACTCACCAAGCTGATTGAGTCCAAGATCATTTTTCCTATCAAACATTCTTCTTAGCTAGCCAATTTGGTCCTCTTTAGGAAGAATGAGGAGATCAGATTGTGTGTTGATTTCAGAGACCTGAATAGAGTCTCATTAAAAGATCACTATACCCTCCTAAGCATGGAACAGATTCTTCAGATGGTGACAGGCAGTGAACGATTCTCCCTCCTGGATGGGTACTCTGGATACAATCAAATTTTGTTGCAAGACTGCGACCAGTAAAAACAACCTTCACCACCAAGTGGGGAACTTTTGCATACAAGAAGATGCCATTCAGACTGTCAAATACTGGAGCCACCTTTCAACGAGCTATGGATATCGCTTTCCAAGGTTTGATAAATGACATTGTGCTGGTTTATCTTGATGGTGTGACAGTTTTTTCCAAGGAGGCAGGACAACATCAGAAATACTTGAGGCAAATCTTCGAGAGGTGTAGAGAGTTTGGCATCTCTCTCAACCCTAAGAAATGTGTGTTTGCTATCCATGAAGGCAAACTCCTGGGTCATGTCATTTCAAAAAAAGGCTTGACCATTGATCTGGAAAGAGTGCACGCCATCTTAGCAGTGTCCTTACCTAAACACAAGAAGGGCCTGCAAAGCCTCTTTGGCAAAACAAATTTTATCAGGGGATTCATCTCTAATTTTGTTGAACTGGTCAAGCCACTAACTTCCATGTTGAGGAAGGACGAGACATTCACATGGACAGCGAGGAGGAGAGATAACTTCGAAGGTATCAAACAAGCCATCGCCCAGGCTCCCACCCTGACTAGTCTTGACTTCTCCAAGGACTTCAACCTCTACACCTTTGGCAATGAAGAGGTAATCTCTGTTATGCTCACCCAAGCGAATGGTGAAAACCTCGAACAACCTCTCACATTTTTTAGCCAAGTTTTAGAAGGCTATGAGATTAAGTACACTTTTGTTGAGAAGCAAGCACTTGCATTTATACGAAGCCTGAATAAATTCAGACATATGTTGTCAAATAGCAAGATTCACATTCGGTGCCACATCCTAGTGTCAAGGATTTTTTGCTAAGCCGTGACTTGAACAAAAAGAGAGCAGGGTGGATCACCAAGGTGATGGAGTATGATGTGGAGATCAAGACCCCCAAGCTGGTAAGGGGAAGAGGGTTGTGCAAACACCTCGCTACAAACCTCAAAGAGCCGAAAGAAGGCGGTTTGATACTCCATGATGAAGTTGTAGCGGAAGTACCTACAATCATGAAGAGCTGGGCATAAGACATGGTTCATTTCTTTCGAACTGGTGATTGTTCGCAAGGCCTTGATAGAACTAAGAGGAGATATTTCAAGCTTCAATCTCTTCCTTATGTCTTGGTTGATGGAGTGTTGTTTAGGAAGGACTTTTCTGAGGTATTCTTGAGATGCATCGATTTAGATCAGGTCAACAGGGTACTGTCTGAATTTCATGATGGACTAGCTGGTGGTCACTTTGCTCCCAAACCCACAGCTGCAAGGATTATGAGGGCTGGCTACTTTTGGCCCATTTTGTTCAGAGACATGCTTGGGTGAGTAGATGCCACAAATGTGCTCTCTTTGATGGAAAACAACGGCCGACTGCAATGCCTCTGCAACCTATTCAAGTGGAATAGCCGTTCATGCAATGGGATTTGGACTTCATAGGGATGATCAACCCTCCTAGTGCTGGCCACAAGTGGGTCTTGACCGCTACAGATTATTTCACGAAATGGGTAGAAGCCATCGCTTTGAAGGAAGCCAACTAGAGTGCGGTCCTAGACTTCTATGAAGGCCTGGGGACGAGATTTGGGGTCCCAGTCACAATCATTTAGGACAACGCTTTCGCTTTCTTGGGAACCAAGACAAGCGAGTGGGCATTAGAATACGACATCTATCTCAGTACTTCCTCCAACTACTACTCACAGGGGATGGGCTGGCTTAGTCCACCAATAAGAACCTGATCAGGATCATTAAAAGAAAAATGCAAAAAAATCAAAGGAGTTGGCATGCCAAGCTGAAAACAGCCCTGTGGGCAGAGAGGATCACTCCAAAGAGGGCAATTGGCAATTCACCATACACACTTGTGTATGGAAGGGAAGCTAGACTTCTTATTTCACTTGAATTACCAGCCTTGGATCTTGCCCATCAGCTGCAATTGGAAGAGAGTGACAGCATGGAGGTCCGATTTTGTGAATTAATGGAGCTTCGGGAGGCAAGAGACCAAGCCATGGTTTCCATGACTAGCCGCCAGTAGCAAACAAAGAAACATTTTGACAAGAAATCTTCGTCAAAGGACTTATCAGAAGGTGACATTGCCTTGAAATGGGATGAAGAACGAGCTAAACCTGGAAAGCACACGAAGTTCGATGTCTTATGGAGTGGTCCATATGTCATCACCCAATGCAAGCAACATAATGCATTCCAACTCTCTAGGTTGGATGGTGAAGAACTACATATCCCAGTCAACGGGATATATCTTAAACATTGTCACTAACCTTCCCTTGTTATGTACATAATTTCCTTGTTTTTTCCTCGTTTCTCCTTAAGTGCTTTTGTGCATGTTTGTAGTTTTTTAGCCTTGTGTGTGTTTTCTTTACCATTTGGGGTAGCTTTTCATCGGTTCTTAAGTTTTTCAAGGTTGTTGCCAGCCTTTCAAGCTGTATCTTGACTCCATGCCCAATGGACCTTTAAGCCACTAGTCTTCTCAAGCATAGAGGCATGCTTCCCCTATGAATCGCCAAATGTGCAAGACCAATGCAGACCAAAATTGAGCACCCCCTCTTTTCCCTTCCTTTGCAGGGCCTGTTAGCCAGCTTTTGATGAGTTCACCCCACTGCAATCTTTTGGGTTTTCCTCTGTAACAGGCCCATTTCTATAAAAACCAAGTGTTTTGAGTCTTGCAAGCATTTGGATTAATTTGGAACTCATTTCGATTCTAGATGTTTAGGAGGGCAAACAAATTACCCCAGGAAAGCCTTTTATCGGCAAAAAATGGACCAGTTTCAAAGGGGCAGAAGTCTTTTACAAAAGCTCCGAAAGTCAGGTACCCTTGCGGAGGGCAGGAAAGCAACAAATGGGACTTTTCAAGGAGTTCCGAAGGGCAACCTTGGACCCAAAGTGCCCTTGCGGAGGGCAGAAGGTCCATTTGCAAGGGCCAGGGCAGAAAGCCGAAAAAGAAGGATTTCCTTTGGAAAAAGTGACAAGTCGGAGAATGAATTTCTTTGGACAAAATGTCCGAAGGAATTCCTTCGGACATTTTGTCCAAAAAAATTCATTCTCCGACTTGTCACTTTTTCCACCGAAGAAATTCACCGAGTAAGGAAATTCAATGAAGGGCACTAAAAGCACGAATTCTGTCGGACAAAATGTCTGAAGGAATTCCTTCGAACATTTTGTTTGAAGAAATTCGACAAGACAAAAACCCGAAGGGTAGGTGACCTTTCGGAGGACGGTTGGCCATCAAAAGAGGACCTTCCCATTTTTTCAAAGGGTCACTTTCCCTTCAGAAAAGTCCGTTTACAAAAAGTCGAGGAAATTGCTCAAGGGTAGTGACGGGCCCACAAACGTCAAATTCAAGGTAGTGAAAGAGCCTTTAGTTTTCAAATGGTGACAGACTCGTGGATGTCAATTTTATGTTGATAAGATAGCCGTTGATTTTCAAACGTTTGATGATGGGCCCATGAATGTCAAATTTAAGATGGGTTAGCCGTTGGAGAAAGGCCAAAGAACAATTCTTTCGGACATTTTGGCCAAAAGAATTCAAGAGCGCGGACCCTAAGTGTCATCAAGGGCGGGTGTCAAAGCGGCGAGCATAATGAAGGGAATTCCTTCGGGCATTGCGCCTGAAGAAATTAGAAAGGCCAAGAAGCCCAAAGCAAGATTCAACAAACCGTCAAGAAAGGAGCCCGAAGGAGAAAAGATAGCCCTAGGAGCCCAAATTGCCAGGAAAAAGACAAGAAATAGCAAGAAAAGAGGAAAGCAGAGCGGGTAATCCAGAACGTGGCCACGCACACATAAGCCAAACACTCAGAACACTCTAAGTGGCATGGCAAGTCAAGCGCAGGAACAAACCAGACTACTCTAGGTGGAACAAGAGGCGTCGACAGGAGAAGTAATTGCTTGCAGATGGAATAGTGTCCACCAAACAGCCATTAAGAGAACTGCGCGAGCATTCAAGAGAGCGGCCCGTTTTTTTTCTTGTTTGGCATTAATAGGTAGACAACTGCGCGAACTTTCATGGAGAGGTGGCCTTGTCGTTCAAGGAACAAAGCGACCCATCCTTTAGCAGGAGTGTTTAATGCAGCTTGGGCAGCAAAGTCAATATCCTGGACACCTACAACATGGCTCTTTCAGGCGCATTTATGGGAAGATGACAGCAACATGGGCAAATTCCTCTTGCCGAGGTGTTTAATGCAGTATGGGCCACCTGCTCTTGAAAGGGTCAAGGGTCTTTCTCCATTTTCTATATATATTGTAACCTTTCAGCTTTGAAAAGGATATCTCTCACTTTTGTATGGCGAAGCCCTGACAAAGTTTGCCTTTAATCAAAAGAAGCATTTTACCTCCATTTGATTCTTTACACTTTTGCATGTTTGTGTATTGCCTTATGTTTAGTCATTTATTTTAATGCTTTCATAGGTCGATGCCAGTGTATCTAGTATATTCAAGATCTTCTTCATGTTAACAAGAAGAGTCCAGGTTGAAGTATAGGTGTAGGTGAGCAACCACCCAACAGTGTGCCTCTAGAGCACCTATGGTAGGTTCTTCATTATATTTCCATCAAACCCCTTGTTAAAACATTGATGCAGTCTAGTCTCTTGTTCAAATGAAGTGTCTGTTCACTTTTTTTGGTACAAAGCGTAGATAAAAGATGAGTAGATCAATCAATTTTGGTGCATCACCATTTTAGTTAGGTTTTGCTTTTGTGGTATCCCTCTCTCTTTTCATCCCTCCCCCGCCCCCCCCCCCCCCATTGTTAGCAGTAGAAATTCAAGACCTCAAGGTGCATCAAGGGGAGCTAGCCCTTAATCTAGAGATTCATTCCTCAAACTTGCTCTCACAACAAGAGGAATGTCTCCATTGTGCCGTGTGGAAGAAAGAAGCTGAGTTTTCTTTTGAAGGGTGCAATCCATAACGTCAACAGGACTCCACCACTTTCTACTTGATCTATTGACGAGGACAAATTCTTCATATCTTGGAACTGACAGAGCCATGCTTAGTCTGCCTTAGGCGGCTGTATGTTCCTGCTAAATTGTGGATGATTTTAATATTATATTTATACCTTGGCATGCTCTTTACGATAAATCTTGAACATGGATCTACTATAGACTGAAAACCAATCTCCTTTATTGGTTTTCAGATAGTCAATACCTCCACCTTGACACGTCCATATCGATTGAATAGCTAGTAGCCCACCTTGATCTATATTAGTTTCAAAAGGACCTATTGTGCCTCTGTGTATCATGGAAGCCAATAACTCTTTGCATACGTGGATCTCCTTTGAAGAATGGTGAACATGATCACGAAAGGATACTGCAACTTCAGAAGACCAGGTCTGTAGGTCCAAAAACCCTTGAACCAAGAGCTTGACTGAGCTTCAATGATGCCCTTAGGCCCGAAATGTTTATTTTGGCTCCCCCTGGATCGTGCCTGGATCTCGGTTCTATGTATTTACGTACTCGGGTGACGAAATCCTTTGATCTTATGTGTCTGCCCATGTGGCATCCTCTTGAGCTTCTTAACCTTTTGATTCTGTTCGCATCATAAATCTCCCTCGGTATGAACGAACGCGAGCCATTGGATCTGCCCTTGATTTGTCAACCTTTACCTAGCTCATGCGCTTACGCCACGTGGTGGCCTCGCATTTAATCTGAGCCCTTGACTTTTCCAACCATGATCCGCACTGTTAGATCTTACATATACTATTGAACGCCGATCATTGATTTGCCTTCATTTGAAAACAAACGGCTACTTCATGGGGCTTAATTTTGATGTTCGCACGACTGTCATTGACGTCCACGCACCCGTCACACTTTGAACCCCAAACGGTTATTTGACGTGGCTTTATTTTGACGCATGCACGAACATCATACTCTGTTGGATCACTTTTAAGGCTTGTATCTCGAGATAGAGAACTCATCGAGACATGAAATTTGCAGAGGGTCTTCTTGTCATGAAATGCATCATGTCTATGCAATTCTTTGGCTCTGAGAGGTCTCCCAAGTGCATCTGTCAAATGTGAAACCATCTCGCTCTATTCATTTCTGTATGACGTCTTGGTGACGGTCTGGTCTTTCAAAGCTTGTACAAGTCATTCGATCAATCTAGGCAAAAACTTGGTATGTGGGCCAAAATTGGCCAACAATTGGTGCTTGGTTGGAAGTTTTTACAGTATTTATATTGCTGATTGGGCATTTTGGCATTGGATAAATGAAGATTTTCACAGATTTTTGAGTTGGTTTTGGAGCTTGATTTGGTGTGTGGGTTTCATAATTTGGTGAAATTCCTTCTACGTATTCTTTCATTGGCTTCTACTTGGCGGGCATCCCCTTTCAACTACGTGTTGGAATTTAATGGAGGATGTGTGATTTATTGGAACAATTCGCTTCCCCTTGGGTTTAGCGCCACTTTCATGGAGTTAGACAACGAGCATGAAATTTTGATCTACACTTTCAATGGTGATAATCTGCTATTAATGGAGTATTTTCATGGGTGATTTAAGTTTGAAACTTTTTGAATTTCATATTGAGTTGCAATGACATGTTTTAATGTAATTCTACCATATTTTCCTTGCAATTTATGAATATATCAATGTATGTACTCAATGTGATGAATGGACACAAAACATAAAAACCCTTCTGCATTCTCGTGTCTTATTCTGAAAACAATACACAAAATAAAAAATAAAATAAAAATTTAGGGGCAACCATGGTCTCGGCTCCTATTCAGTAGCAGTGCATAGTTCCCATTTTTGGTAGGTGTGGGTTCTCTCAACGGTCAGAGTTATTATTTGTTTATTCCTCACTCAAGTTAATAAAGTTGCTAATTGAATTAAGTGAGAATAAGCATGGGTTATAAAAGACCCCCTTGGCCTAGTTGAGCAATGTTGTTTTAAAAAAGGGGACAATGTATTTTATGTTGGACGCCCCCTTTGGGAAATATTTGATGATATATTAAAACGTTAAAGATAAATATTAAAATAAAAGAAGGTTGGACATGGGATTTTGAAGGAAAAAACATTTTTAAAATAGAAGTTGCCTTAATCCCTTCCTTATCTTCTATTTAAGCACTCGTTGAGCTCTCATTGGGGTGTGTGAACTTTGGCAGCTTAAGGAGACTCTGCTGGATTTTTTCCAAGATTCAATTACAATTGGTTGATGACGAAAACCCTCATCTCACGTTGCCGGTTTTGGTGGATAGTGACCCACCCTCGCTGGTTGGTGCTTAGTTGGAAGTTTTTACAGTATTTATATTGCTGGTTGGACATTTTGGCATTGGATAAAAGAAGATTTTCACAGATTTCTGAGTTGGGTTTGGGGCTTGATTTGGTGTGTGGGTTTCATAATTTGGTGAAATTCCTTTTGAGTATTCTTTCATTGGCTTCAACTTGGTTGGGCATCCCCTTTCAGCTACTTGTTGGAATTTAATGGAGGATGTGTGATTTATTGGAACAAATTGCCTCCCCTTGGGATTAGCGCCACTTTCATGGAGTTAAACAACGATCATGAAATTCTGATCTGCACTTTCAATGGTGAAAATTTGCTGTTAATGGAATATTTTCAGTTTTGATTTAAGTTTGAAACTTTTTGAATTTTATATTGAGTTGCAATGACATGTATTAATGTAATTCTACCTTATTTTCCTTGCAATTTATGAATATATCAATGTATGTACTCAATGTGATGAATGGACACAAAACATAAAAACCCTTATACATCTTCCGTCATATTCTGAACACAATACACAAAAAAATAAAAATAAAAAATCAGGGGCAACCATTACAAAAAGTCACCTGAATCCCATATGCAAAAACAAATATGAGCTTGAATCAAAGAATCTATATGCCTTTTGGTGTAAGTTGTATCCTTCACTCTATCACTATTTTTAGAATGCTTTCCATGATGACAAGAATATTGTAATATCATATGAAGCAACAAATCTGAAATTTGACCATCACTTCCATACCTTTTCCATTATAAATTCAGATCTGCATATGGATTCTTATTCCAAGTGTGTACAATGCTGTAATGAAAGATCTCACAAGGAGCTATGACGTTCCCATCAATGTGATTATCATCTTCTGGAGATTCTCCTTTGTGTATCTTGGAAAGGTGAACATGCTGGGAACTTGATTCCAAACGTGTGATGTGCTGATCTTCTGTCCTGCAATCCTAGGAGCAAATGTCTAAACACCACAATACACTTATTCTAAAAAAAAATGAATATCAACATGATGTTTACCTTGCTCATGTCTATAAATATCTCCGGGATACCATATTAGGATGCGTAGGCAGCTTTGTGACTTATCTTTTTGACCTTTGACTACAACTGTCAGATCATGATGATGCAAACACAATCACTTACACAAATACAACTCTCATTATATATGGAGAATATCATGCCAATGTTGAATGGTATATTATCAACTGAATCAAAACCAATATAAGCAGAGAAAATTGTTGCTGCCTTATCTAGCATACCATGGACGTTGTATAAAAGACAGCCATTTGCCAACTTATCACCAATCACCATGTCAAATATTATGACACATTCATTTGCAAATATGACTATTGTTTGGGCAATTTCACTCTATCCAAACATCAAATCTGAATCCAACCAAGATGGCATATGTATGAATCTGCTTACCTTGTAATTTAGTTGCTCCATTGTCACTTACCTTTAGAGCACTATCGGATG
Organism: Torreya grandis; assembly: GCA_037957365.1. Classification (NCBI taxonomy): domain Eukaryota; kingdom Viridiplantae; phylum Streptophyta; class Pinopsida; order Cupressales; family Taxaceae; genus Torreya; species Torreya grandis. The sequence goes on from JARHVA010000477.1 coordinate 1,878,383, forward strand.
TGAGGTGACATGCCTTTGAACCACACATTTGAATTATGAGTCTTAGGGTCTCTTCTTTATAATTATTCTGAGTATATCCCGTAATCCATGATACTTTTTCTTTACAAGTAGATAACTTGAATGCTTCCTTTTGGTTCCTCCAAAAGGCACACAAATGTATTTGTGGACCAATTAGAATTCTGATTTCTAGTTAGTCTTACTAACACAGTTTTATTTGGTCCTTTGGGATAAGGATGGAATAGAGTATCAAACAACCTAACTTTCAAAACAACAATTGATTGTTTGGGCATACCTTTCTTGGGTTCCCATGCATGAACCATACCTTGTTGATATTGAACTTTTTGCTGTTGCAGCTATTGATCTGTGGCTTGTAGCTGAGATATTTGATCATTGTGCTTCAACCGCTAAATTCTATTGTCATTCATGGTATTTTCCTTATGCTTATTTGAGGTCAATTCTGTTTTTTTCTTATCCATTTGTATGGGATAATGAAATTATCAACAATAACGATATTGAAATAAAAAATTCTATCCTTTATAGATCTCAAAATATCACTTGGATTCCATACCATTATGCATAATGCAGCTTGAGTGAAAGGATTTATCTTCATTCTTTTACCCTTCTTAGAATGATGGAAAAACTGAAATAGATTTGTGCTATCATTCCTATATCTTGAACTGAAATTATAAGAGTGCTTACCCTCTTTGGTTGAAGTGGGAGTGTTGACCATTTTGGTCCTGCAGGCCAAAATCAGTCTCCTTCTTCCCCTGCTGTTCTGAGCCATCAGTTGTGAATTTGGTTTGCACAAGCCTTTCGACAAAGAGATAGACCAATTCAAAGATGCAAGGCTTTTACAAAGCTTCTTCGGACATTTTGTCCGAAGAAATTCACAAGGAGAGAGACCAAAGTTTGAAGGCACGTTTCCTAAAAGTTCAAACGGTTGGTTCAAGCGTTTGGTTCAATCGGAAGGTTCAAAGGGCCAAAGGAGGGCGGAAAAACACTTAGAAAGAAAGGGCCAAAGGATCGCTTCCAAAAAACCCGAAGGGTAGGTGCCATTGCGGGGGGCACCCAGACGACAAGAAAGACCTTTGTAACTTTTCTGAAGGGTAATTTGGAGACCAAGCAGCCCTGCGGGGGAGGGGGGCGCAAGCGATGAACAAATGGACCATTGCAAAAGTTCGAAGGGTATCCTTGGACTTGATTTGCCCTTGCGGGAGGCAGAAAAAGGTAAGTTTTTTTCAAAAGGAAAGACAAAGCAAAAGATAAAACAAAGGTTGAATTTCTTTGGACAAAATGTCCGAAGAAATTGACATTTTGTCCGAAGAAATTCACAAGGCAGGTTGCCAAACAAAGATTGTCCATTCGGAAAGAAAATCCGCGAAAAATGGTAAGGCAAATCCTTCGGACATTTTGCCCAAAGGAATTTGTCCGCAAAAAAGCCGACTGAAAGCAAGCGTTTAAAATGAAGGGTGAAGGGAACAATTCCTTCGGGCAAAATGTCCTAAGGAATTCCTTCAGACATTTTGTCTGAAGGATGGGAGAACCACAAGGAGCCCGAAGGACCCCGAAGGGCAAGTGCCCCTGTGGGGGACTCTCGGCGACCGTGAAAGGGATACCTTCCCTTCGGGAGGGTTAAAAGACAAAGGCCCGGACAAAGGAAAAAATCAGAAGGAAAGAAAGTCCGAAGGAATTGCCGAGGGGGTGACGGGCCCGAAGACATCAAAATTGGGCATCGTGAACTAGCCGTTGGAATCCAAACGTTCGTTGACGTCCCTGTAAACTTCAAATTCAGGGCAATAGAATAGCCGTTGGCTTTCACATGGCGACGGGCGCACGAACGTCAACTTTACAGCAATGAAATAGCCGTTGATCTTTAAATGCTTGAGCGCAAACCCGAAGGAATTCAAAGGCCTTAAGGCCAAAAGGAAGAGACCGTCGAGAAAGGAGCCCAAAGAGCCAAAGATTGATAGAAGATAGCCCCGAGGGCTCAGATTGCCAGAAAGAGCCAAGAGATGACAAAAGACAAAACTAGGAAAAGACAAGAATCAAGAGTGAACTCAGCGACCCGCCAAGAAAGGAGCCCAAAGAGCCAAGCACAGAAAAAGACAAAACAGTCCAAGTGGCAAAAGAAGGTGTCGGCACAAGGAGTTATTCTAGCGGTTGAAACAGTCTCTGCCAAGTGGTCATCAAGGAGCACAAATAGTGAATGACGCGCCCTATTTTTCTCATTTTGCATTAATGAGCAGACAAACCGCGTGAATGTCTTGAAGGAGCGGTCTTGTTTGCAGACAAACGGCGCAGCCCATGATTTCACATATGGCGTTTAATATATTTTAAATGCCTAAAGTCAAAACTGGAGCCGACACAACATTCTCTTTCAAGCGGCTTCCTCTTCGCAATGCTCTCAACGCAGCATGGGTCATTTATTTTCCAGAAATCGCCAAAGTCTTTTCCAAAAGGCTATATATTTGTAACTTCTCATTTTGAGAAAGATATCTCTCATTTTTGTATGGCACAACCCTGCCAAATTTCACCTTGAATCAATAAAAGTGTTTTACCTCTATCTGGTTGGATATATCTCTGAGTGTCCCTGAGTATTAACCTTGTGTCTAGTCATTGTTCCATGATGCTTTCACAGGGTTGATACCAACACACCTGGTATAGACAAAGCACCATTCTTGCAGGTAGCAAAAAGAGTTGTATCTGGAGCGCAGAGATAGGGGAGGGTTGTCAGACAGTGTGTCTTCCTGCAACACCTGTGGTAAGTTCATCTTCTATGTGTCTTCATTAAGCTTTTCTGTTAAGTTCTCTGCAGTCTGGTCCTTTTATTAGATAAAGTGTATGTATGTGCTCTTATGGTTTGAAGTGTGAGCAAATGAGTAGATCAAACTTTTTTGGTGCATCACCGTCTTAGCTTAGGTTCTGCTTTAGTAATCCTTCTCTCTTTTCAACCCCCCCTTTATATATATATATATATATATATATATATATATATATTAGCAATAGTACTGGAATAAATCAGAGATGCATCAAAGGGAGCTAGCCCTTATATAGAGATTCTCCCCTCAGTTTTGCCAGACCCACAGGCAAGAGAGGAGTCTCCATTGTGTCACGTGGAAGAGAGAAGCCCAGCCTTCTCTCAAGGGTGCAATCCACAGTGTCAATAGTTTTTGGCACGCCCGGTAGGACAAGTTTTTATTCCAAAGAGTTGAAGAATTTTGGTGTGTTCTTCAACCAGCCAGCGTTTGGAGGCTTTTCATCAACACCAATGGCGACTTCGAGTTGAATTAGCTGGTTAAGCAGTCCTGGTACCATCAAGAAATCATATTTTTGTATGTATAATTCCATTGCTCAGAATCATAGACCTTGTTTTTCTTCATATAACTTTGATCAAGCTCAGGCTGTTCATGGAATCACTTCAAGCAGCTCTCCTAGTTGCCCTTCAACAGTAAGGGAAGTAACACTAGAATTTGAGAAGCAACTGATGGAAATAGACAGATTGGATGCGCTGTATAGATATCAGCAAGAGCTTCTGTACAAAGAGGAGTGTTTATTCAGGGAAACTCATGCCTTGCAATCTATGGAGGAGGTAGCAAAATGGAAGAGTCCATTCATTCAATGTAGTCAGCCTTGTGTGCCCCCTCCTATTCTAAAGAAAGCCCCCTCTTGTGCACCAAATCCTTTCTACCAGTTAGCACTTGGTCACTCTAGCTCATCTGATTCAGTAACCCATCCTGTTCTTAATCCCTTGCACCTAGCTTTCAAACATCAAAGGGCATTAGAGCAACCTTTCATGGAAATGAACCTTCTCAACTCCTTGGATTGTGAACCCTCCTTTGGAGGAGGGAATACCATGAACCAACACGTCTCTCTTCAGAAATTTTTTCCTGTGCATCAACAGTCCCTTCCTAGTCTTCCTCAACCTCCTCAGGTCTCTCAACATGATGTCAAGATTCCAAGTTGGAGGGAATACCATGAACCAGCTCAGAACCTTGAAAAAGGCAAAGCTGCTCCTACTCATCATGATGATGCTTGTGACCTCCAGGAAATGCTCTTCCAAGAGAATATAGCCAGGCAAATTGCAGAATTGGAGTCCAGAATGAGATTTCTCAGCCAAAATGTGATGGACGATTCAGATCAAGCAGGAAATTCTATGTCTGAACACACCCCATCTACACTCCTTCAAGACAGCTTTCAAGGCACACCTGATATAGATGAAGTGTTGGCCAAATGGAAGGAAGAGAATCATTCGATTCTAGCTCAAGGACTGCCTCCTCTTCCACATGCATTTAACCATCAGCGTTCCACTTCATCCCTTCTCAGGGAGGAACTTGTTTTGCAGGAGGCAAGTGAAGAAGAGAGTACCCAATTTGCAGCTGATCAAGGGGCTATCATGAGCGACAATGAAGATGAAATCATCATGGATGCTCTTTTTAAAGACATCATTAGCAATGGAGAAGACACAAGTCATGCATACATGCGGATGTTCTAGCAATATGAAGAGGAAAGTAAGCATGGTAAGCTCTCTCCCCCCTTGTTTGATGAACTTCCTTGTTGCTTTGATGAAGAGAATGACCATGCCATGGAACTTGAGTTGAAGGAGGATCCAGAGGATGTCTTTGAACAACTAGAGACTGGTTTTTGAGCAAGAAAAGGAGATCCTTGTTCATCTTGAGGAAAGCTTTGAAGAAGAGAGCCTTGCACAAGAAGGTGATGTTCTATTGGATGAACAATCAGTCTGTGATCTCATTTCAGACATCACAACAGTCGCCCTTCTTCAAGAGAGCCATGATCAAGCAGAAGATGAGTTTGACAGGGTCTTCAATGAGGCAGAAGGGGACAAGCCAATCCATGATGCATATCAAATGGCTTATGGCGATAAGCTAGCAGCCATTGATTTCTTGATGAAACACACCAGCATGAGGCAGTCTCCAAAGAACAAAGTGATGACACAGATGTTGGAGACATGTTTGACCCTGACCCACTCGGATACAAGCCAATCAAGGTGGCAGGGAAGAAGAGCAAGTCACCAAATCTCCATTCCATGCACCAGAAGTTTTCTTGCCATGAAGGAGACTTAAGAAATTTTTTCTTTGATCCAGGAGGGAGGCAAATATACCCGGTTAGCTGTACATAGTAGTTTGCTTTCAGTTTTTCTTTCCATGTTTTCCCTAAGTGTTGTTTGCACAGGGGTAGTGTTTTTAGCCTTTGTTGTGTGTGTTTTCCTTTGTGTTTGAGGTAAGGCTTTGTTGGTTCATAGGTCTTTTAGGAAGCTGTTGCTAACTCTTTTCAAGCCGCGTTTTGACTCCGTGCCCAATGGACTTTGAGGCTACTGATTTCTTAAGCATAGCAAGCATGCTTCCCCTGAGAATCGCCAATTTGTTGACCATTTTCGTCCTGCAGGCGAAAATCGGTCTCCTTCCTCTGCTGTTTTGAGCCATCAGTCGTGAATCTGGTTTGCACAAGCCTTTTGGCAAAGAGATGGACCAGTTCAAAGATGCAAGGATTTTACAAAGCTTCTTCGGACATTTTGTCCAAAGAAATTCACAAGGAGAGAGACCAAAGTTTGAAGACATGTTTCCTAAAAGTTCAAATGGTTGGTTCAAGCGTTTGGTTCAATTAGAAGGTTCAAAGGGCCAAAGGAGGGTGGAAAAACACTTAGAAAGAAAGGGCCAAAGGATCGCTTCCAAAAAACCCGAAGGGTAGGTGCCCTTGCGGGGGGCACCCAGACGACAAGAAAGACCTTTGTAACTTTTCTGAAGGGTAATTTTGGAGACCAAGCAGCCCTGCGGGGGGGGGCAAGTGATGAACAAATGGACCATTGCAAAAGTCCGAAGGGTATCCTTGGACTTGATTTGCCCTTGCAGGAGGCAGAAAAAGGTAAGTTTCCTTCAAAAGGAAAGACAAGGCAAAAGATAAAATAGATTTTGAATTTCTTTGGGCAAAATGTCCGAAGAAATTCCTTCAGACATTTTGTCCGAAGAAATTCACAAGGCAGGTCGCCAAACAAAGAATGTCCATTCGGAAAGAAAATCCGCGAAAAATGGTAAGGCAAATCCTTCGGACATTTTGTTCGAAGGAATTTGTCTGCAAAAAAGCCAACCGAAAGCAAGCGTTTAAAATGAAGGGAATAATTCCTTCGGGCAAAATGTCCGAAGGAATTCTGAAGGATGTGAGAACCACAAGGAGCCCGAATGACCCCGAAGGGCAAGTGCCCTTGCAGGGGACTCTTGGTGACTGTGAAAGGGATACCTTCCCTTCGGGAGGGTTAAAAGACAAAGGCCCGAACAAAGAAAAAAATCCAAAGGAAAGAAAGTCCAAAGGAATTGCCGGGGGGGTGACGGGCCCGAAGACGTCAAAATTGGGCATCGTGAACTAGCCGTTGGAATCCAGACATCCATTGACGTCCCTGTAGACGTCAAATTCAGGGCAATAGAATGGCCGTTGGCTTTCACATGGCGACGGGCGCACGAACGTCAACTTTACAGCAATGAAATAGCCGTTGATCTTTAAATGCTTGAGCGCAAACTCGAAGGAATTCAAAGGCCTTAAGGCCAAAAGGAAGAGACCGCTGAGAAGGGAGCCCAAAGAGCCAAAGATTGATAGAAGATAGCCCCGAGGGCTCAGATTGCCAGAAAGAGCCAAGAGATGACAAAAGACAAAACTAGGAAAAGACAAAGTTGGAAAAGACAAGAATCAAGAGTGAACTCAGCGACCCGCCAAGAAAGGAGCCCAAAGAGCCAAGCGTAGGAAAAGACAAAACAGTCCAAGTGGCAAAAGAAGGTGTCGGCACAAGGAGTTATTCCAACGGTTGAAACAGTCTCTACCAAGTGGTCATCAAGGAGCACAAACAGTGAATGGCGCGACCTGTTTTCCTCATTTTGCATTAATGAGCAGACAAACCGCGTGAATGTCTTGAAGGAGCGATCTTGTTTGCAGACAAATGGCGTGGCCCATGATTTCACATATGGCGTTTAATATATTTTAAATGCCTAAAGTCAAAACTGGAGCCGACACAACATTCTCTTTCAAGCGGCTTCCTCTTCCCAATGCTCTCAACGCAGCATGGGTCATTTATTTTCCAGAAAGTGCCAAAGTCTTTTTCAAAAGGCTATATATTTGTAACTTCTCATTTTGAGTAAGATATCTCTCATTTTTGTATGGTGCAGCCCTGCCAAATTTCACCTTGAATCAATAAAAGTGTTTTACCTCTATCTGGTTGGATATATCTCTGAGTGTCCCTGAGTATTAACCTTGTGTCTGGTCATTGTTTTATGATGCTTTCACAGGCTTGATACCAGCACACTTGGTATAGACAAAGCACCATTCTTGCAGGTAGCAAAAAGAGTTGTATCTGGAGCGCAGAGATAGGGGAGGGTTATCAGACAGTGTCTTCCTACAACACCTGTGGTAAGTTCATCTTCTATGTGTCTTCATTAAGCTTTTCTGTTAAGTTCTCTACAGTCTGGTCGTTTTATCAGATAAAGTGTATGTATGTGCTCTTATGGTTTGAAGTGTGAGCAAATGAGTAGATCAAACTTTTTTGGTGCATCACCGTCTTAGCTTAGGTTCTGCTTCAGTAATCCTTCTCTCTTTTCAATTCCCCCCTTTATATATATATATTAGCAATAATACTGAAATAAATCAGAGATGCATCAAAGGGAGCTAGCCCTTATCTAGAGATTCTCCTCTCAATTTTGCCAGACCCACAGGTAAGAGAGGAGTCTCCATTGTGTCACGTGGAAGAGAGAAGCCCAGCCTTCTCTCTCAAGGGTGCAATCCACAGCGTCAACATGGAGCTATTGAGAGATTATTCTGAAATTCTAAAATTTTGAAATTCAATTTTATATGGCAGTGGTTCACTCTTTGAAAGATTGTTAGGTAGCTCATGGATTGGCACGTCTATTTCCATCTTCTACTCTTTGCATTCAGTTAGTGATGCCTTTTACTCCTTGACTTCATTGACATAAATGCAATCATTAGAATTTAACAAAGCATCTTATACCATCAAAGGATCTTTACCTTGCATGTTGGATCCCTCATTTTCTTGCTCAATGATGTCTTGTGGATCTGAATTTGACTGTTCTTGTTTTCTGATTTCTTCTTTAGCAATCTTTTGAGGTTTTGATTTTCCCTCTTTCTTCTTCAAACTTCTTATATTTTCTTTGTATCTCTCCAAGAATTCTTCAAAGGTATTATAAGATTTGTAGATGTTAGAATTTTTATCATACGTGTCAAAGGCAAGAAATTTGCATTCATCCTTGTCACACTACTCTTTTAACCATGCCTCCTGAATAGGATCTTTCTTTCGTGCTTTCTAAATGAAGCTAAAGCTTTGAAGCTAATAGAAAACTGCTCTAATAGCCGATCTTTAAAACTTGGGTTCTTCATCTGTGCTTTTCTTTGCAGGATTATTGCTCAGAAAATTTTGGAAGTGGGGTTGACTGAGATCCTCTCATTCATTGAAGAGCTTCCTTCCCCTTGATTCGCCTTATTCTGATTACTATCTCTGACATGGATTCTTTCATTGTCCCCTAGATTGTTCTTTCTAGATCTCTTTGACTTTGACTGATCGTTTCCTACAAAAAACTTATCTCATTTGTAGGAAGCCTCATTTCTCTGTTCCCCACGATTTTTTGTTTGATCCACAAGCTGGAAAGATCAATGCTCTGATACCATTGTACTGTCCATTTTTTGAAAACATTAGAATGATTTGGATTTTACAGCAAACCCTTATACTGAAAATATTTAATTCAGATTTTTATATTAAACTCTCGTAGGTGAAAATACAGAATTCTAGAATAGAAATTTCTCATTTTTATTACAAATTTTGATTTTTGCAAGAAACCCTTAAATCTGAAAATATAAAATTCTGTTTTTTTTTTGATAAACTGCTGAAAATAGAGATTTTATTGAAATAACGACAGAGTTAAGTTACAACAAAATACAAAAATTATATACGATACAACTAAACATAAAGTGGAGAATTTAACTTGTAAACAACTCCTAATTGTGATGTCAGTGCTCCCAATGATGACATCAGCCCTAGACATATGATGCCAGCTCTAGACATATGATGCCAGCCCTAGAAATGCTCACATAAGTGTGATACCAATCCTAATATTGATTCCCTAGCATAGACATGAAACTTCCACGATACCTTGATTATTTGATTTAGCTGATTTCTGATATAGATAAAAGATCTGAAGCACAAATGTAGTCTCTATATGGAACCACCACACAAAACTTGAGGGTTTTCATCTTCAAGTCTTTTCCACCAGAGGGTTTTCGTCCTTTGAGGCTAAACGCTGAAGCAGAATGGTCAAACTCATAAATAAGTTGGAAATGTTGATTGATAAAAGATACTCTCCAAAAGAACCCAACACCTCTTTTATAATTTTACTTTCACCTTTTACCAAGGCAACACCCTTAAAGCAACGTCCCACTTCTATCTTGTTGTTGACTTGCTTTATTAAAAATATGTAACCTTTTTAATAAAATAACATAAGTTACCTTTTTATAACATAAAATTACTTTTGGCCAACTTAAGTTTAAGTAATTTATTTCCCTTGCATCACTCCCCTTTTAGCCTTCGGGAAATGGAGAATAGGCTAAATGTCTTCTAACTAATTCAATTCGAAAAAGGGGACATGATTTACAATAATGTGATAGGTCCTCATTGTACCAAGCATTGTACTTTACACTACTTATGCAATAAAGATATTGTTCCCTCCTATTCTATTTTTTGTTCATGGTATGAATTTATAATTTTGAAAATAGCATTCTTCGGTAGTGTAGCTTTTTATAGCAAACATATATGAGTTAGCCTACTTGTGGTGCACATAATTTAAGTGAATGTCGAGAATGCATAAGTAATTTTTATGTTAGTTTTAAACCAAAATCTAGTACAATGCTCATCAATGCGTTGTAATATCATATGATGACTGATCATCATCATATAAAATTTCAAATCCATAAAATATTTTTACAAATTTATCTGCTCCGCTCCCCTCCTCCTACCCCTCCCCTACCCCCAAACTCCTTGTAGTCATCAGCGACGCTTAGAAGTGAAAGGTAAATATTCTTCCATAGGAAAAAAATTGTCCTCAAACATGTCATCATCCATAAAAAATTTATTGCTTAGTCATTGTTTGCACCTTGGAAGTGGAAGGTCCCCCCATTGTTTCCACTTGCACTTTCGCCTCTGATGTTGTCGCCCCTTCCATTGCATCCTTCACCAAATCTATGTTCCCATTGGTAAACATGATCTCCACATGTGTTGAGTATGCAAATGCTTGTTAGTGTGAAGAAATGTCTTCTTTTGTTTTGTTTAACCAATTGAAATTCAATTGAAGTACTAAAGCTTGAATTGTTGGGATGGTCATGAGAAGAATTCCTTACTCCAAAAGATCATTGGGAATCTATACGAACAACACTTCTCGCTTGTCTTCTTGCTTGTCTCCTTGAATTAATTTCAGCATTTCTTCGGACAATAACAACACGGTCTGCTTCTATGATGATTACTACAGTGACAGTGTCAAATTGAGCATCATTTGCTCTATTGTCCCAAGGGAGCAATCGAAGACTTGAAGCAATATCTTCTTCTATGGCTTCCATCCAATTGAGACCAGGTTGGCGATTAGGTTCTTGGTTTATGGTAATGGTCATATGCATAGTTTATTGTTCAGGATTGCGGATTGCTTGACGATATCTATGAGTTATCCTACACTTAAGAATCCTTTCTGCTCTTTCTGCACGATCTAGTTCTTGGTTCAATATTGTCAACATGATCTGGAATTGAATGACACTGACATTGTCACACTCTTAAGCACACTATATGATATCAAAGTTGATATTTGACTGTGTAGGTTGATCCCACTTAATATCCAGTGGTTGAACTGACCCTTGAGCTGCTGAAAGAGTCATGCGGGGAAAAACTCATAAGTGGGTCGCATGGAAAGCACAAATATGTGCCTTATGTTGGGCGCTAAAATCTATTTGCCGATTAATTTGTTAGGAAGACAAATTAGGGACTTTTGGTCAACACTCACGGGATAGAGTCCCTTTCTTATTAGCAGGTGGAGCTACTTTTATTGAAAGAAAACACAACCAAAAAAGTAAATTATTTACAACAATAATGTTTTTTGTGGGTTTGTACTTTTAACCTGAAAGTATATGAAGGTGAAAAGAAAGAAAAATGAAGGAAAAGTGATAAGGAAAAAAGAAAAAATATGTAGCGTAGAGGGAATAAGACGATCTTCGCTGGTTAAATACAAAAAAGGCCACAAATGCCTTGAGGGAAGTTTTCAAAGAAGGAAACCTTTAACATTGAAATGAGATAGGAAAGACATATCTTAAACATGTGAATAAGGTACATACACCAAAGAAATTGAATGGCTTGAAAGACATGCAATGACTCTGTATTTCTTTATGAAAACAACTATTGAATTTGTTTTCAATCTCACCAAGGCTTCTCAAATACAAAACCTTTAATGCAGATTTAAATGGACTTTTACACTAAAGTTTTGCATGCTTGACTATCTAACAACAATATAATATTTTAGCAAATTGAGAGGAGGATCAAAACAGAATAACATACACATGCATATCATTCATTCAAGTAATCTCGAGGCACAAAGTCCTGCAAGTCTTTTTTGTATTGATTCTTCAAGAGGCTGTACATGCAACTTCATGTCTTCATATCTTGTCAAAATTTCTTTCTCCTGTCAAAAAGTATTTCAAAATGACCCAATAACTCCTCTTTATAACTTCTCAAGGTAGTTATAAAAGTTAGGGTTTTACAAGAAAATAGGACTTAGAAAGTGACTTTATGAAAAATAGAAAAAAATTATTTATTAAATCATCACTTTTATTGATAAATTAAAATAACTTTATAAAAATAAACTTTATGAAATAAAGTGAATTTATAAAATAAAATTAACTTTATTAAATGACCTATGGTTGGACAAAGTGAGACTTTTCGAACTTGCGACTTTGCTTGCATGATCTATTTATTAATGGAATGAGAATGGGCTCTAGGCTATGCTAATGATTGACATTCTATTCAATGTGATCTGACCAATTGACAACCAATTCGCCTATCACAGTCGTATGAAAATAAACACATGTTGTGAGGTCAGATCTCATCTTTGTATGTTTATTTCTTAAGGCTTGGAGTTTCCTGAAACACTCGAGTTCCTTCTTGTCTTTTGCTTCTGGTAACTCTTGGTTTATGAAACAAACTTCATAGATCATCTGCACTTCGAAAATGAGCTCAGTAATGGGATGGTATTTAGTCAGCTTCTTTTTTGTTTCTTCAAAAAGATTTGAAGTTTGAACTTCGTAATAGAGGAAACATCGAAACCTAAAGATGCAAAAGATTCATTCTTGACGAACTCTGATAGTTGTTCTTTGAGTCACATTTTGGAATTGACTTGATTATTGTCATGAAATAAATCACAATGGATTTCTTCAATGGACTCCTGGATGTTGGATAGAATTTCGTTGCCTCTTTTTTTGATGGCATCTGTCTTTGGAATTTGATAGCATTGGACCACTTGACATGAATATCGTGATGTTGACTCTTGAGAATTCCATCAATGATGAGTTAAGAGAAACCCAATTAGATCATGTCATGAAAATCGATGAAGATTAATTCAATGATTGACATCTCTCGAGCGAACTTTGACTTGAATCCTATTAGTGTGTTCAATTCTATTTGAATATTGTCAAATATCCTCATGATGTCGTTGATTAGCTTCAATCCGTGCACCAACATAATTTACGACCATGTCTTCATTGATTTACTTGTGTTCTCGATTTCTCGACACTAGAATCATGTCCGTATTTGTCAATACGATTGATGGAGGTACTGGGACTAAAGAATATCCTACTGGATTGACAAGATGTTGAACATATGCCACCAATTGCTCATTTTCTTCCTTGTATTGCGTTGCTTGAGATTTGTACTTCTCCATACGTTGAATGATCACATTCAATGATTCTTGTGCATTTGCTTTGTCTCCCTCCATTGTATGTCTTCCCAACATCACTGTAGAAACTTGATAGTCTTCAATTGACATGTCTTCTTTATTTTTATTGGCAATGGGTGTCGTAAACTCTACAAATCATATTCCTTGTTAGTTTGTGGTGACTTTAGAAATCATTTTGGGCCTTTTTGTAGGAGTTAACAAAGATATGATTGCTTCAAAGTCAATAGTGATTGGTTTGCCAACTCTTTATTTTCTTGAAGATTTTGTAAAACCATGCCAATGTATCAATGACAGGAGGATCACTCTAGATTGCTGAATGAACTTCAATTTGGGCTTGAACTGGAGGAGGTGATTGAACTACAACCAGTACAAGTTGAATAGGTTCTGCTTGTTGTGAGATTCTACTAAAAAATGAGGATATGACAATTGGGCTTGATTGTTCTCAAAGGCCATGTATTACAGGGTAGTATTGGAATCAATTTGTGAGACTTAGGGGTTGCAGAAACAGATGCAAAAAAAATTGGATTGCAAGATTTCTGAATGCTCACTCTTTCTCGTTCCTTGTCCATGTTTATTTGAATATTAGTGCAATGCTGAGCAACTTCTGAAGTGATTTCCTTGATCAACAGGTTTCTATTATCAATGGCCTCTATGGTGTTGACTGCCGGTGAAGGTCGTTTCGTAGAAGATGTTGACGACTTTGCAAAATTAAGGAATTTCTCTTTTGGAATGGCCTTGAATGATCTATGACTTTGAGGTTGATTGTTTTCCGCTATAGAGCATTCATGTATCCTTTTTTGTAGCCAAGAGAGACAACGTTTTTTGATCTTTTGAGTTTTGTCTTCCACTGACTTTGCTTCCCTTCTGGACCAATCAATGATAGGAATAGGCTTTGATGCAATCTCGTTGTAGGAAGGATCATCAAGTTCTGCTTGTCATTCGTGACTCCTCTATGTACACTTTTAAGATTCAAAACAATTATTTGCCTTAGTCATTCCAGTATAATCTCTGAGATGCACATTGCTATCATCTTTACAATCTGCTCAATAGTCTTTAATTTTTGGTTGATGCTTGTACTTTTCTCCTAGAATGCCTTTAATGAATCCATTGATGTCAAATTCCCATCTTTTGACAAATGGGTGAAGGGTCACCATGGCCATTTTGGTGTCCATTAATTCAGCTTTGCGAGATGGACATTTATATTTCTTGATTGAATTGGGAAATGAACACTGATATTATTCTTTTCTCTTAAGAAATGGTTTATTGATGCTAGCTGTGGACATATCTCCATTAGAGCCCATTTGTCACTTACGTACTTTGGAAATTTATACGGAACACCATTGAATCTGCCAACTCTAATGTAGAAGGTAGGGAATTGGATAGACCAACGACCCTATTTGGTGATTGTATCCATTGCTTGCACCGAGAATCTCTTATTGGGATCATTTTCAAGCACCTTGATCATGTGAAAGAGGAATATGTCATTGACTCGCTTGAAATGTTTTGCATTAATTTTGATCTCGAGTTGAGGATAGAAGTGATATACTCTATTTGGCCCTGGAGCCATAACCTTGTTGGTTTCTAGGCCTGCGAAGACTTTTCTTCTAGCTATGATGTATACCAGGTACATGGTCATGTAGAAATGGCTTGTCACTCTCACATTCAGGGGTTGTTTGTGCATAATATCGCTTATGATTGTCGACCAATCAATGAATTGTTTGCTGTGAAAGATAACGCATATGAAATCGTACATCCATGATTGGAAGTAGCGTGTCGATGGAATTCAAAACACTCGGTTGAGGAGTGTGATGATGTCAACTATTTCTTGACAAAATTTCTCCTCGGTAATTATTCTGGAAGTCTCTTGACGTTGACTCGTTTGACGACCATGCAATGCCGATTCATGAATTTGGAGCATTTGAGTGTATCCCCGTCCCATATCTTCTGGAAAGACTCTTTGCTGATCTCATTGTGTTCTTCTTAGTCTAGGATTCTAAAAGTATCTTCAATGTAGTTTGAGAACTGGCTCGTTGTTGGAATTGAACACTCGCTTTTCAGGGTTATAATGTTCCATATGTAATCACAAATTTTGGGCACTGTACTGCAATAGGAAAGGTCGTGGCTTGAGGCAATCCGCAGTCGTAAATTCGCCTCGTGAATATAGTTTTACCCTTGGATATGATTTTATCGTAGAACTGCTGCATATTGATGTGTTTGAGGTTTGTGTCCATGATGTATTCATATTCCAACTCTAGCATGAAAATTGGTATGATGCTTTGAAATTCATATTTTAAAACTGTTCGTGTTGATGTAGACACTGCAAAAGAGCTGAAAAATATAAAGAAAGTGAAATAACTGTAATCTACAAGCTTCTTAAAGGAGGATGAATTGACAAAGATAGAAAACAAGGTGTCGGGTCAAAGTCTTTAGGTCCACCTTTTACAAAGACAAATTTTACGTAATGATTTTGTGGTAAGTATCTTGGAAACTAGGCTAGATTTAAAAACTGCCTTTACATGAATTTTTGAGCTTTCTTGATTTTATTTGAAATTTGCTTCGCCTTTCTTGTTTCTTCTTGAAAATCGCCTTGTGAGAGCTTGAATGCATATGAATGAAGAAGTATGGTGGCTTTATAAATATTTGTTTGCATGTAAGAGAGCCTTAAAAAGACTGCAAAAGTTAAAATTGAATATAGAAATCCACCACATGCATACTCCTTGTCTATTTTCATGTAAACTGCTTTTGCACAGTCGATACCATGTGTTTGAACTTCAAAACCATCTTGTGAAAATCAAAACCATAGGTTTCAATACTACAACAACCTCTAATTCTCCAAATACCATGAATTAGTGGTCAAAGCAACCTTTAAAAGGCTCATAATGGGCAAATACCATGAATTACTTTTGAAACTACCTTTTAAAAATGCCTCATACCACGAATTTGTGGTGGAAAATAACTTTCAAAATGGGTGAAAACCACAAACTGGTGGTCAAACAACTTTTAAAAAAGGCTCATTCCACAAACCAAATGGAGGGAAATGACATTTAAGAAAAAAAGGGAAAACCATGAATTAAAAGCCAAAACCAACTGATATTCATGAATACCACGCGTTTCAAGGTCAAAACCACCTTTCATTTGCTTGCATTTTGGAAATGTTTAAAAACTTTTTACTTAGGGTTGAAGACCAATGACCACTTGTATTTTCCTTGAGGGCTTTGAGGATTGTCTAAATCCTTGGTTTGAGCTGGAAAAAGCTTTCAAAACTGCCCAAAGTTGTCCCAAAATTGCCTACGAGTTTGGTTCAAAACTGCTCATCATTGGATGCATTTTGAAGTTGTTTTAGAGGCGTTTCAGAATGCATACAGGGTTCAAAGAGGTTGACTACCCTTTTAAATTCTCCTTAGTTTGATTTGGAACCACTAATTGTTGTTTGAATGTCCAAAACCACTAAACACATCCCAAAACAACTCAGGTTTGCAATGACATTTTTACTTATTTTTGGCTCTATGTTGGATTGTGTAAGGCGAGGGATTTGCTTGCATGGCATTGAAAACCACCTTTAAAATTGGCTTGGACATTTACCACATATTTTGTTGTTCTTGAGGAACCTTCTGCATAGATTTACGAACTACAGAAAATAAATGAACAATAAAATGAACTTTAAAAAATAACTCAAAATAACCTTTCCATCGCAAGCCACTTCAAGGGGGCAATCTCCTTTGAGCAAGCTCAATACAATAATATTCGTGGATGCCTTCATTGGGCCTCAACATTTACTTAAATACTAAATCTATTCTAACAATTATTACTTCCCATGTATGTTGGATAATTCAAATATGCTAAAGGGATGACTTACAAAGCATATGCATCTATAGTGACTAAACACTAATAATGCAAAGAGAAGGGTAGGACACGAGTTCCTAACATGACCAATCTAAGGCCTATAAACTTATTGATGTTTCCACTAACAAGATATTCGTTAGTTGAAATGTTGATGTGAAGGACACAAAATCCTTGAAGCAACAAGCACTCTCTGAGCTTCTCGAATCTAGTGCTGTCTTTCCTTTAAAAGATGAGGAATTTAGATCATCCAGTACTCCTTCAAAGACTCCAGTGTAGCAACCCATGGCTGATATCTCCAATACTCCACTATTATATCAACGACTCCAACCTATGACGGTCAACAATCTGGCTGATATTCACCCAATACAAGATTCTTTGGTACATTGGAGGCCTAATTGGCTTTACTCCACTCTACAGGTTGTGTCGGAGGAGGAAATGCCTCAATCAGATGCATAACATTGGAGGACCGGAAAGAAAGTTGTTGATTTTGCTAAGGAACATGTTCATTTTGCTCTTGCTTTTGATCTTTTCATAGTATCTGAACTACAAACATATTGTGAAGCAGAAGTAGAACTTGAATAGGAGGCTGCCATGCAAACAAAATATGATGCCTTGATGAAGAACAATACCGAGAAATTGGTAGAATTACCTCTAGGTAAACAACCCATTGGATGTAAATGGGTGTACAAATTAAAATGGAAAGTTGATGGTACTTTGTATAAATAAAGGCTCGTCTTGTTGCAAAAGTGTTTTCCCAACAATAGGGAATAGAAAATGTGGAGAATTTTGCACCCATTGTGGAGATGGTCACCTTTTGGTTGCTTCTCTCCATAGTAATTCAATTTGGATGGCAAGTATTTAAGATGGATGTTAAGATTGCTTACCTAAACGGAGATTTGGATAAGGAAGTCTACATGGCACCTGGTAGTGATCATCGAGTTTGTAGATTGATTAAGTCTCTATACGGGCTTAAACAGGGTTTACGAGCTTGGTATATTAAGATTGATGAACATTTACAAAATTTTGGATTGAGGACTCTGATATTCAAATCTTTATGTCAAAAGTGATGGTGATGACATTTTGATGCGTACTGTCTATGTTGACAATCTTTCCATCATGGGGAATGGGGCCACTACAATTCAATGAGTAAAATTAGATTTATGTGGTGCTTTTGACATGACTAATCTAGGATTCCTACACTATTGCTTAGGTGTAGAATTCTGGTAAGATGACCATCTTATTTTTATAGCTCAAGTCAAGTATGCCACAAATCTTTTAAAGAAGTTTGGAATGACCAATTGTAATCCCACTTCTACACCTAGGAAGGTTGTGCTGAATTTGTTAGCCCATGATGATTCACCAACAGTCAATGAGCCACTCTACAGATAGTTGGTACGCAACTTGATATATTTTACGTCCACACAATCAAATATATGTTTTGCTGTTAGCAAAGGACTTGTATAAGCAAGTACACCATTCAGTTTCATTGCACCTTGATTGAACAAACAATGGTGGGTTCAAGAGCTTGAAGTCAAATGGCAAAGACGTTGTCAAGCTATTTGGGAAACTAGAACATCCTTCAAACATAAGGTGATAGGATGGCTAAAAATACATTAGGGGCTAGCCGTTAAAGCAAGGCTGAAGAAAAGTGGTTTTATAGATGCTTTTTGCATGGCATGTGGGAGAGAAGAAATAGTTGATCATATCTTTTGGAAATGTCACACAACAAGAGGCCTTTGGGGGTGGCTGCATGCTGAAATCAATTACGTTTTTATTGCTCCATTCTCTTGGAAAGGGCCTATTTTAGGGGATTCTTGGATGTCTAAGGACAACTGCAAGAGTTTATGGCATACGACACGGTTGGAAGAAATCAATTTTCTTTGGAGGACGAGATGCTAAGTTGTCTTTCAGAACGACACCTCCCCTCTCTGTATGGGGAAGTTGAGGCTTTTTAGACAAGAGTTGGCTTGGATTGTACAAGCTAAGTTTTGAGTGGTTTTTAAGAGATGTTAACTCTTTGCCCATTAGGGCGCAAGCTTAGGTGCTTTCTTTCCTTGCTTATGTAGGGAGAGATGCTACCTGTTAACATTATGTTCAGTTGATGTAATCTTTGATTTTATTGCTTTTTGATCAGTGATGTAACCATTATTTCCTTGGAGTAATATATGATGCATTTTTCAAGGAAAAAAAAAAAAAAACTAATTCATTGGACATCAACAAAACATGTTTTGAGATATGTCAAAGCAATTCTTGACTTTGGCATCCTATATCATATGGTAGAAAATGTCAGATTGATGGGTTATACAAACTCTAGTTGGGGAGGATCAATGGGTACTTGGAGGACTACCACTGGGTGCATCTTTTCCTTTAGCTAAGGAGTTGTTTTGTAGTAGAGGAAACTTCAACATATTGTGGTTATATCTTCCATTGAAGCAGAATACAACGCAATAGTCAGTGGCAATTGTGAAGTAGTTTGGCTACATCGGATTTGGATTGATTTTCAACTTTCTCAACTTATACCTACTCCACTTCCCATTTTTTGTGACAATCAGGGTGTATTGAAGTTGGCAAAGGATCTGATATTTCATGTTCGCACCAAACATATTGAGATCCATCATCACTACATTCCACGGTTGATTCTGGTAATATTTCTCCACTTTTGTGCCTCTACAGAGCAGCCTACAGATCTAATGACTAAACCTCTTGGTCATATTTTGTCTGTAAATTTTTGGGACAAATTTGGAGTTGTCTACAGTTTAGTTACTAAGAGGGGTATTAAATATATTAATTAACAGGTTGGTTATTCATTAACTAATGGTTAGTTATAAACTACCTCAACTATATGTACCTATATTCTACACAATAAAAGGAGGATGCACACACATTTTAATGCGTGCCTACCAGTTTTCTCTTCATTCTTTCAACATTAATATTTGCCAATAAGAGTCCAACATGAAAATTGGTATTACCCCTATGTTAGCAAGATTATGCCATTGTATTATCCAAATGGGTTTGCCTTATAAAATAGTGCTAGTTAAACCCTTGCTAGATAAGTAATGATAATTTTCCATGTAATAAAGCTTAAATAAGACAACGATTCAAAAAACTATCAAATATTGAGGATTTCAATAATAAAAAATTGCCGTCTATTTCACTTCAATAGTAAAGGTAGGAAATAGCCTTTTTTCCCTACATTATAAGGTTTGACTTGAGATAGAGAAAATTGAAAAATAAACTTTGATGGCTTAGATTATAGAACAAAGTCAAAAGTGACGATCAACTTTGACTTTAGGTCTATTATGGGTGTGAATTTGTAGTAACAAAATAACTAGTCATGGCTAGTACACCAAATAATCACTTGGAATGCCTTATTATATATGTTCAAGTCCATTAAATTAATTGATATAGGTATAACATTGTATAAGGGCATTATTTTAAGGCAACCAAAGCTACACAATAACTAGTTATGCCATTAATATGTCAGTGGAGACTTTTTAACATGGTCTCCATGAAGTGGCCCTTTGCAAGTTGGTTTGATGGTGTCATGTTAATGGAAACATACCAAACTTATCATAGAATGGTATTGTTTCAAGTTTTCCTTCCATGTTCAATGATCGCTTGAACATGAAATTACATTTAAAAGATGCTTAAAATGATGTATATAAAAAGCTAGAGATAAAAATTTCAATTGAAATTCCACTTTGTATTTGTAGAGTGTATTTGTAGAGACTTCTTAAAGGATGATTAAAATCTTTGTCAAAGCTTTGAAGACCTTCCTTTTCATTGTTAGATCAGCTATTCCCAAGTCATTGCATAAAAATATGTTTGTTACCCTAGTTTAATTAATGAGTATAATGCCAAGATCAAAAAATATATGCCCTACAACCAAGATTTGATGGTTCGTATCATTTGTATGCTATATTATCTTGTATTTCTTAGATCATATGTACTTTCTATCTGTGTGATAAAATGATAAGTTGATGCACACACTTAGTCTGCATTGTTGAAATTTTACTACCATTTCCTTTTTCAGATGATTAAAGAGGTACAAAGTTGGCCCTACGAGTGGCCTGAATCTCCATTATTTCACAAGAGATTAGAGCGAGGATGCATTACTGGACAAATTTTAGTACAAGATAGGTATGCTTCTATAGGTGGGATTTATTCCATGTTGTTAGGTCTAAGGTGTACTACTCATGTATATGAAGAGAGCTTCCAGAAACAACTATGTAAAGCTTTTTTTTCAATGTTTCAGTTCACACTCTGATCTGTCAGTAGATTCACTATTATATCTTGATGAATAAAAAAACTCCTTACACTATTGTTTCCAAAAGCTCTTGTCGTTCATCTTATGGACTCTGAAAATATTAGATCTTTAATAGTATGTTATGTTGCCCACGATGTGTTGCACAATTAATTAAGTGATGCAATTACATTCTTAAGTTCCATTCATTATTAATATAAAATCAAATCTCATTTTTCTTTAGTGTCCATTACTTATAAATAATTGTCATTTGGTGGTTGGTGATTTTTACTGCTAGTTTCTAAATGCATTACTGTATATTTTTGCTCATTGTATTGAAATAAATTGGACTTGTAGGAGGTATTCATGTATGGGCATTTTATGTTTGCCAATATCATGCAAATAACATTCAACCAATTATTCAGAGTTATTCTCTCGACACTAGGATTCTTTGTGTGAAACATATATGTGAATTTAAGCTTTTATTTGTGCAAAATTTCCTTGTGTCAATGGCTTATTGCTAGATTCTTCCTAGTATTGAAATGGAACATGACCTTAGACATCATTTTAAATCTCTCATCCGCCACTTTACATATATATATATATAGTAAACAGTTTTACAACATTGTAAACGTATCAAATTGTGTATGGGTTCTAGCCAACATTGATTATAGTTGCATTCTATTGATATTCTAGGATAGGTTAGAGCAATTCAATTCAAGCTAAGAGAAATCAAAGAATATTCAAATATAATCCAATCAAATACCTACATACAAATACAAATACAAGCACAAATTTGGGTGATATCCAATATGCATGCAACAAATTTTAGAAAACCTTGGATATGATATGACTAGATTGTAACATATATAAACATGTTTGTACATATGTTTGTATGTAAAAGAAACAAAAATTATAGAAAATTAGAAGTCCCATTAGTCAATTTGGAATATAACTGAGAAGAGTGTATTTCCACTAGTATTAGGAGACGAGAAAGAAGAACAAATTGCCCGCCTATATTAATTAACTGGAAGAGGGAATTTTTATAGGAAAGAATTAACTCTAGAAACCCTCTTGATCACTCAAAAAATGCCTTCTAGCACAAAACATCTGAATATGAGCTCAAAGTTGTGAGGCATGTGTGAAAAGAGATGCAATTAGGAGGTTCCGTAGCCACTTTCTTCCATTATTTTGCTCAAAGATGCTTGGCCCTTTACCTAATAGACATGATAACTTTTACATGTCGAGCCTTATAGGCGATTCCTAGAACAACTTTGTTGATTGCCTCTTTCAGCCTATTCTAGTCATTAGAGGTGTCAAGTGCCCTTGGTATACCGAAGTTTTGCATAGAGATGGAGATAGGCTAGTAAGATGGTGCCTCCCCCATTTGGGTGTCGCCACTAGGGCTACCAAGTCCTTGTATTCCTGCATCAGCATCGTGAGTAGGTTGTTCTCTGATGTCGAGGCCGATCTTATTCTCCACACCCATAGTCCAAGCTAAGGGGACGTTTGTATCACCAATTTTTTCTCTACCTTTGGAGGTTCGGCGACCATGGATGTCAGCAAAGGTTCTAGGGGGAGTACCTTGCTTCCTCATAAGATGTCCAATTAGGCCCTCTTAGCTCGAGTCATTCTCCCATGGACATAATCATATCATGTATTGGTCCTTTTTTGATGATAGAAATAAATAAATAAATTATATTAATGTCCATGAATGACCAAAAGGTCAATGTGATTTGGGAATACACCCCATTACAAAAGATGATTTAGTTGTATGTCCGTTTTCTTTAGACTTTGACATAAAAAATAAATGATTTGGATCTCTGGCCTTGGTCTCCAACTTTAGTCACTATGAGCCCCCTTGTGTTCATTTAGGGATTTTCTGTGGAGCCTTGTTCTCCATCAAACCCCTTATTTGACTCTATTTGTGGCCCTTCTTTTACATGGGATTTTCCTTTCTTAGGATTTGTTGATATAAGTTTCTGAACATGCTCCAACAGATAATGTAGTTTTCACTCTCTTTTTAAAATAACAACATATGACCCATGACATGAGTTGTAGGTATGTGGTTTTATAAATAACCCAATGGTGGAATAACATTGTTGAGCAATATGGTTGTTACCTATCCAAGAAAGTCCTCCCTCTGATTAAGTTAGCTCCACTTAACAGACAGTCAAATCTAATTTAAAGATGGATATTCACAATGATACTATTTGTAATGTCCCCTTTTTAGAATTAAACCAATCATAAAACCTGTAGCCTATTCATTTTTTCTCTATTTAATCCCTTAGCCCATGGGAAATAATGAATAGGCTATGGGTCTTCAGACTGGTTTAATTATGGAAATAGAACATTACAATTTGGCCCCTTTTATAATAATAATATATAAGTATTATATTTCCATGTTATAAAATAAAGTTAACTTTATGATGACTTAAAAATATTATTAAATTATTTCCCCACTTAATCCCTTAGCCCACGGGAAATAATGAATAGGATATGGGTCTTCTGACTGGTGTAATTGTAGTAATTGTTCTATTTCTAGAATTAAACCAGTCAGAAGACCCATAGCCTATTCATTATTTCCCGTGGGCTAAGGGATTAAGTGGGGAAATAATTTAAAGTCATCATAAAGTTAACTTTATTTTATAACATGGAAATATAATACTTATATATTATTATTATAAAAGGGGCCAAAAAGTAATATTCATTAAGTGGGCAAAAAAGTAATATTTATTTAAAAATGTTTTAAATGCTTTTAGGGTTAGGACAACTGGGAAAAAGGAAATTATAAAAGAAGAGTTGGGCTCAAAAGAATTTATTATTCATTATTCATCTTTGAAATCAAAACCCTATTTTAAGTTGGAGCTTCTGTGTTCAACTTTTCCATTTGAGCATGAAAACTCTCTAGTGTATAGGTTTAGAGGACGAAAACCTTCTTACCCATTGAAGTGATTTTATCCAGGGATCATAATTGTGCTGACAAATCAAGTTTAATTTCAGCATCTAGTTTGTTGGAGGTTGTTCTCAGTTTCCATAGTTTTGTGAGGGATTATCAGAGACATATGTAAGGGTTTATTGATGTTCAGGGGTTGTACCTTAGAGAAGTTACCGTACAATTGAGGGACACAAATGGCTGTCCTTAGGACAGTTGTGCAGGGGTTTGTAAATGTTTCAAGGGGCTTTAGGGAAATATCCAACTTGGGAAAGTGATGCCCTACCTTGTTGGCTACCATTCATTTAAAATAATTGCATTTTGGACATCTCTGCTGCTGTAAAACAATTCTGTTGTAACCCCGCTGTAAAAGTTTTCTATTAGCATTAATTATTGATTCAACATCATTAGGTTTGACTATGATACATTTATTATTCAATAAATAGTTTCATTAGTATTATGTGTATCTAGGTAATTGCAATAAGAATTATAGTTTAATCTTCAATATCTTGTTGAGTATTGCTGTTTTAATATTTAATTGATGCTCCAGTTTTAGAAAAAATACAAAAAAATCAGAATTCAGAAAATTGCCCAAAAGGGACATTTTAGTGGTTTCAGAGCTGTGATCTTTCCAGCGTGTGAAACAGATGGGAAATCATGGGAGACAAAAAAGAAAATATTTACAGAAAAAATGAATTCTTTGCATAAAGCCATCCATCAAAGTCGGAGTGATTTGACAAGAACCATCCAGAGTATACTGAAAAAATCCATGACAAAGATGATACAAGCCTTGTAGAATATAAATCAGAACAATGCTACCCAAAGTAGTCCTTCAACAATTAATTGACCCATGTTTCATCAAGCAAAGTTCTTATAAAGGGAAGAAAATATAGATCCTATTTAGAAGGGGTTGATTGAAATACAAAATGACAAGGAAAAATACAAAACTTGAGGCCACCAGAATCCTTGACTAGTATCAAGGGATCCCTGATAGTTCTAAATTTCAGGTTTCTTTGGATGACTACATGGAGATACTCAAAGTGAGGTATCCAAATAAAAGAGGTATGTATGAATACATAACAAGGTTGGGAAAGAAAGAGGAAAAGTCAAAACTGAAAGAAGTTAAGGAGCAAGAGCCAAAAAATATGCTCTTGGAAAAAGAAGATAGAATGTACACTAAGGTCCAACATGCTATAGAGGAATCCACCACGCAAGTTGAAGGTAAAGATATTTTATCAGAAAAAGATATTTCATTGACTTCTAAGATTGAATACCAACAAAAAGTTTGTCTTGATGAAGTCAAGGAGGAACAAACATTACTTGTTAAATGCAAAATTGTAAAAGATATTTCAGTAATTTCTAAGGGTGTCCATGAAACACCTCTCAAGCTCAGTAAAACCCATTTATGCTCCCAAGCAAAGAGACATATACTATTTGGCAGAAATTTAGAGCTCATAACAATTAATAAGTGACAAAGGCATCAAATATGTTCGCTGCAAGCCACAATTCGACAGCTGCAACAACAAAGCATTCATTATCAAAAAGGTATGGTTCGTGCATGGAAACCACATAAAGTCATGCCAAAACAATCAGTTGTTGTTTTGCAAGTTTGGTTGATTGATCCTTTACTCCATCCTTATCCCAAGGGACTAGAGAAAATTGTGCTAATGGGACTAACTAGAAATCATATTTCTAATTGGACCAAAAAAACATGTGTGCACCTTTTGGAGGAACCAAAGGAAGCATTTAAGCTATTTACTTGTAAAGAGGAAGTATCACAGAATGCATGGATTATAGGATATGCTCAGAAGAATTGTAATGAAGAGAACTTGAGACTCATGAGTCCAATGCAAGGTCCAAAGGCATGTCACCTCACATCCAATAGTGCTCTCAAGGCAAGTGACAATGGAACAGCTCAATTACAAGGTAAGAAGATTCATACATATGCCATCTTGGTTGGATTCAAATTTGATGTTTGGATAGAGAGTGCAATTGTCTGAACCATTTTCATATTTGCAAATGCACGTGTCATAATATTTGTCATTGTGGTTGGCTGTGAGTGGGCAAATGACTATTCTCCATACATAGTCAATGGCATTCTTGGTGGGGCAGCAACAATTTCCTTTTCTCATAATGCTTTTAATTCAGTTGCTAGTATTGTTGATATACCACTCAACATTGGCCTAACATTTACCATGTGTAATAGATTGTATTTATGTGGCTACTATTGTTGATTTACCACTCAACATTGGCATAACATTTATCATGTGTAATAGATTGTATTTATGTGGAAGTAATGGCACATTAAGGAAGATTATGCTTAACCGTGCTAAGGAAGAAGGTATTGGTAATCCTTATGAACCACCATTTGTGGTAAACAGTGAAGAATGTAATTCACTAAATGCTTCCTGGTGTAAACTAACATATGATATTGCACATGCCTATGAACATAAGTGGCAAAACTCTTGTCATCATGGGGAGCATTCTAATAAGGGTGAAAATGTGAAAAGGGCACATAGCTGCCTTTGGCTTAAGGCAGCTTATGCATTCAGATATGGGATCCGAATGATATTTAGAGACACATGAAGGGTAAAATTGGTGATATGTTCAATATCATTATTGCTGATAAGATATATGTTATGAATACTAACCTAGTCATGGAAGTTCAGTGGTTATAGTTCATGGGACAATACTCACAAAATCTTCAATCCAAGGAGAGAAACTTTACTTTAGAAGGGAAAGTTGTGATGTATAAAAAAATTGGAAATAGCAGGGGCAGCAAGTTGCTTGGTTGTGAAAGGCATTCGTACCTTCTCCTTTTATGGTAAGCTAGATAAACACCATTTTGATATTGAAAGTTTTCTGAGTAAGTATAGTGTGGTGTTTAGTTCTTTGCCCCCAAGGTTGCAGCCAAATAAAGGAACCCAACACATCATAAATTTGGATTCAAGCTCCAAACAGGTTAACCACCCCAAGATGCGCAAAGGAGAAATTGCAGAAGGTGAAACACTACAAAATTACATTGAGGGGAATCTAGTGGCTTCATTGGCTGCAAAATTGGAAGTCATTCTTTGCAACATTGCACATGGGAGATGACCAAATATGCAAATTTGAACATACGTTGAAAAAGGTTTGGTTTCTCAAGTCAATTCACAATAAACATTTTTGCAACAAATTGAGCTGATTTTATTATTGCTAGCACATATCAAAAGATTGTTGGAAGTACAGTTACTATTGGGCAATGTGAAAGCTATGCAAATTTTAAACTCCTTGGAGAATTCAATAGAATTTCTAAGGTTCATATCAGGGATAAAACTAGCAACAAGAATGTTGCTACAGCTAATCAGATCCAACAAAAGATGAAGGTAAGTAAAGTACAAGAAGAATATGTTGCAAAAATCAAAAGTGCACATCCCATTGAAGAGATGGAAATTGGTGCAAATGTAATCTATGTTGCTCAAGTAAGGAGCTCAACAAAAGGAAAACAAGAAAGATTTGAGTGTTCCAATAAATTTCAGAATGAGGTAAACAACAAACTTGAGTAACAAAGAAGGAAACAATTGTTTCAACGCAGAGAAAATGAGAGGCTAAAGAACAGGTCCAATTTTTTTTCAGAAATGTATGTAGTTTGCAAACAATAGTTTACACAACAGATAAAAACACTGGAATCCCAACTTGCAGAAGTCAACTTTTAGCAACAACAAGAAGTTTGCAGCCAAGAACAAGCTCAAGTACAGTTGCGTATTGATCAAATTTCACGATTAGATTTTCAGAGGATTGCTAAAGGAACAAGTTTTCAGTAATTTCAAAATAAGTTGATAGAAAATAATGAAGTTTTCAAGACTTTGTATGGTTATGATTCTTTCTTTTGTGGACTTGGTCATCACAAACAGTAGAGTGTTAGGGGCAAGAGATTTGCTCACACAGAGTTGAGAAATATTGGAGACACTCAAGGAAAACCTCCAATTTGCACAAAATCAACCAGAGTTATATGCAGATCAACATTGTATTGAAAGAAATTTTGAGGTTAGAGACATGGTTTTCTTGGGGTTGTATCCCTATAAACCGTCTTCTCTTAAAAAAGTGGAGTTGAGAAGCTCAAGCCTTGCTTCTATGGCTTGTATAGGATTAAGCGGAGGATTGGGGAGGTTTCTTATGCACTTGAATTGCTAGAGCACAACATGATACATAACATATTTCACGTTTCATGCCTCAAAAGGGAACTGGGACATCATATGATTCCTTCGGTTGAGTTGTCTCCTTTGGATGATGAAGGCAAATTGAGCTTGGTTCCAAAAGCCATCATAGATATCAAGGAGAAGAAACTAAGAAACAACGGCATAACAAAATATTTGGTGCGGTAGAAAGACCTACCAACAGAAGAGTTATATGGGAGGGTACAAAGATTCTTGAGCATCCTAATCTGCAGTTGCTTGAGGGCAAACAATTCTAAGAAAAATAGACTGTAATGCCCCTTTTCTAGAATTAAATCAATTAGGAGACCCGTAGCCTATTCATTATTTCCTATGGGCTAAGGGATTAAGTAGGAAAATAATTTAACAATTTTTCACAGTCAGCTTAAAGTTACTTTATTTTATAACATGGAAAAGAACATTTATGTATTATAATTTATTATTGTAGAGGGAGCCAAAAAGTAATATTTATCTAAAAGTGCTTTAAATGATTTTAGGGTTAGGGCAGCTAGAAAAAGGAAATTATAAAAGAGATAGGCTCAAAAAGATTCATTATTCATCTTTGAAATCAAAACCCTATTTTAGGTTGGAGCTTCTATGTTCGAATTTTCCATCTGAAGATGAAAACCCTCTAGTGTACAGGTTTAACGGATGAAAACCCTCTTAACCATTGAGGTGATTCCATCCATTTATCTTAAGTGTGCTGACAGATCGAGTTTAATTTCGGCTTTCAGTTGGTTGGAGGTTGTTATCAGTTCCTAGAATTTTGTGAGGGATTATCAGAGACATATATTAGGGTTTATTGCTGTTCAGGGGCTATTGTACCTTAGAGAGGCTGCCGTACAATTGAGGGACAGAAATCGCTGTCCTTATGATAGTTGCGAAGGGATTTGTGAGCGTTTCTAGGGGTTTTAGGCAAATCACCAACTTGGGAAAGTGACGCCTTGCCTTGCTGGCCACCATTCATCTACAATAGCTACCTTGTTGCACTTCTCTACTGTTGTAACTTGGCTGTAAAGGTTTTCTATTATCATTAGTTATTGATTCAACATTATTAGATTTGGCTGTGATACATTTATTATTCAATAAATAGTTTCATCAATATTATATGTGTATTCAAGGAATTGCAATAAGAATTACAATTAATATTCAATATCATTGTTGAGTATTGTTGTTTTAATATTTAATTGATGCTCCAGTTTTAAGAAAAATACAAAAAAATCAGAATTCAGAATATTACCCAAAAGGGACATGTCATTATTTTACATGATTTGAATTTGATAAAAAACATTAAAATGAGAGAAAGGATAAGGTAGGAAATAAGGTTTCATATATCCTGCTGAGATATTCTTGCTAAAGCAAATATTTTCTTGAGATACACTTTGAATTTGCCAATTTTTTTTCAAATTTAACATTCACATAATCTTAAGTAAACACAACAGTCTAAGGATTAACCACTTGTGAATAAATTCCTACAACATCACTTTGCAAGATAAATTAGCCACATTGAATTGTTAAAAAAACACATTCATCTACAATAATCAAACAAAAGCAGAGTTAAGCCACGAAAATGGTTAAATTAATTAATCACTCAATTCAACCAATTCTTAATAAAACAAGTATATTTAATTTAGTGATCACTCTAAGATAGAACATTTACAATATTAATCTGAATTTGAGAAAGCAAAAAACATGAACAAATTCACAAAACATCCACAAAGATTTCTTAAGCTTTAAAGTATCCTAGGATCTTCCTCATTAAAAAAGGTCTCAATGAATGTATTTATAACAATATATGGGTCACTGCCACATCTAAAAAGCTTGCATATGATCATGCTTATTAAAAGCTAAAGATTCTATTTCTAATTTAAAGGTTAAGACTAAAGCGTCGGTGACCCATCCAAAAATATTGCATATGATCATGCTCATTAAAAGCTAGAGATTCTATTTCTAATTTAAAGGCTAAGACTAAGCATCTAAACAAAGCTTCAGCTTTAAAAATTAGAGAACTAAAAATAAACTTTGGCTTTCCAAGTCCATTCGGATTTATCATTTGTGAACTAGCCCTCAACTGGGCATTTGTTTCCCCTTTAATGCCCTTGAGCATCGTTGGCACTCTTCATCTATTCCGGACACATCTATATTTGACTTTGGTTACTAACAATGCATGATGGTGTAAGGGGGTCCCAAGAAAAACTCTTGACTGTACTGGCATTCTCTATCTTCTCTGTTGCATTTGTGACAAAATTAATGACTTTCTGGCTGCCACCCTTGTTTGCCTCGACCACTTTTCTTTTGATTGAAATCATGAAGTTATTGAGGATCCTTGTGAACTCAGTGGCACTTATCACATTAATGTTTTTTGTGAACAATTGTGGCATATTAGCTTCCTTGAAGAAGGTATGAATGTCCTTTTCAAAGCCATTCAATGGTGACAAGGCAGCCTTTAACTTCGATGGAGATTCTTCTAGTGAAGTCTTGGTGGGAGTCATAAAATATTTACATAAGTTTATGTCAAACATTGTCATATGCCTGAGATTTGAAAGGAGACCTCCCTTCATCACTTGGACAACTGCATTCAATTTCTTCCCCATTTTGGCAATCTCTACTAAGTAGTTTTGGATGTTATATAGCAAAAGGTTGCTCTTAATCTTGCCTTGATGGGCCTTTGTAAGTGAATTGAAGAGTCAGTCTAATGCATTTTCAACCTCGTTCACAATATTTTCTGGGACCTTTACTTTGGCTTCTTTTTTTAGTTTCAGACCTCCTTCATTCCCTTGACTACTTTTGCTGTGATTTTATTAGTGGATTTCACCACGGACTAAGGGTCTTCTTAAAAAACTTTGCCACTGCTAGAGTAATATAGAGCTTTAGCCACCTCTTCGCTTTGCGTTTTCCTCTTCCTTGTCAAAGAGAATAATTCTTCCTCTGTTTCACAGAGAGTAGGGGCTCCATCTTGGGTGTATTTTCTTGTATTTATTCTTTTCAATTTCCCGGTGGTTTTTTCTAGTTCAATTTGACCTCAGGTTGATCTCAAATGATCATGTTTGATCTTTGTGCTGTAACTAGCTTCATGCTTTGGATTCAGTGATCTTGATAATCCTCCATTTTATCTTGTTTAGTCACTCGGGGTGTTGTAGGGGATGCAGGGAAAGCTTGGGTTGTGGTTGGAGTGGGAGTAATCTCATTGGAACTTGTGGTGGGTAATGATCAAGTGGTAGGGGCAGTGGAAATATGTGAAATGGAAGTAGTGGGTGTGAGAGTGGAAGGTGAGGTTGGAGTATTCATAGGACCGCCAACGATTGTGAGATGTAAACAACAATAAGTCTTATAGGATTCATCTTTGTGGGGACCACAATAGGCATTTTAGGAATATGAGAGGTAGTCACGAAAAACACTTGACCAAGTGACATTATAGGAATGTGAGGAGTTGGCAAGGGACTCATGGGGAATTTTGTTGTCATAGTAGCCTCTAAAGTTGTTTGGCCAATAGTTCTAGCAGCAAAGGTTGTAGAAATCAGTGGAGGCGGAATAGACATAGTGCCACTTGAGAATGAAGAGGTTACGGGGATACTAAAAGGAATATTGAGCATTCATTGAATTGAAATGGCCCTATTAGTGACCTCATTTGTTTGTGCTATTGGTTTAAAAACAATCCCCATAGGTTGATTGCATGTAATAGCTTGAGACACTGTGGACTAGTGGCTCTAATCTTGGGTGCTCCTAGGTGTCATTGATACATTAAGAGAAACATAAGACCTCATTTATCTTTTTCCACTATATACCTAGGCAACAAAATGTGAAGCTATACCCAAATTGGTAAAAACAGGGGCTGTAGTCATTGAACTTACAAATGTCATAGTAGAGAAAGTAGGCGGCCTCATTTCTTAAGTAGATGTGGCTATTGAAGATGTTATTGAGGGTGAGGCTGAAGTTAAGCCTTGTAGTGGCTTATTCTTAAAAAAGGGCCCTGTTCCTTATGGCTCCTTCTCTAGTGGCCACTGAGTATCAAGTCTCTCTTCAATCTCTTTTGGTTTTTGGGGTGGAGTGAGAAGTCTTGTTGCTTGCAACTTTGCTCTCACTTCTACAATATCTGTTGGGTTTAGATAATAAAGGTCATCTCAATGTGGGTTATGGTGATACACCACATTAACTTCCCCTCGTGGCAAATACAAATACCTAATCACATTTCCATTAGGATCATAATGCCTCAGGGCATGATCATCAAACTTGAATGAAGCCCTGTGTACTAACAATTGTTGGATGGAGTATGTTCTGTAAACTGTTCTCCCTATCTTCAGTGATGTGGGTGGCCATGACCTCTAATTTCTATTCTTGCAAATGCATCCAACTCCGTTGACAAATTGATATGCAATCCCTTGTGCAGCCAACTTGTAATGTATATGGTAGGGAAGCATGAGTGGTGAAACTAAAATTTCTTCAATCCTAATCATTGTGAACAATTGGTGATATCAGTGGGCCCCAATTTCCTTTATAGATTCTCTCATTTCTTCGTAGATTCTAGGCATAGGATTTTCATTGATGGCTAGGTACAGGGGAGGATAAAAATAGTTGCAAATCTCTTCCATGCACTCTTGAAAGTGGTACACATACAATTTGTTGTACTGAACATGAATGGTGGAGATGGAGGAATTAGGCCACTTTGGGAAGTCTACATGGTGGAATTTCATGGTAGCATTGCAGACATCTACAAGGTAGGACATCATATAGAAGTTGCTACCTTTCACACCTCAAAGTTGCTGCTTCAAATTTTATGAGATAATTTCACCTTGGGCAGGGTTCTTCCTATCGTTTATGATCATGGCCAATAATGGAACCCAGAGTTTGTTCATGTGATCAATTTTGGAAGATCCATATAATCCGTTTATCAAAAGCATTCTTGTCCGAACCCCTTTCTTGAAGGTTTTAATGGTCTAGGTGTTAATACCACCTTTGTTGACCCAATGGTTTGTGACTTCTGCCCAGTTCTTCAACTCCTCCATTAGTTCCTTCTTCACAAGCCATTCCAGGGAAGCCTCCTTGTTACAAGCAAAAGTACGCTGGGGAAACTTATAGTAATTCTCAAAGGTGACCTTAACAATATAGTCTACTCTATTCTTTAGGTTTGGAGAAAATTTCACATCGTCTTTGATAACACAATAAAAATATTGTGCAGGGGGTCTATAAAAGGGAAAATGTAATGTCCCCAATTTGAGACAAATTCACAAAATAAGGGGTTTGCAACAAACCCTACCCAATCTGAAAATAATTCTGAAATTTGAACCTCAAAACCAGCAAACCCTAGCTGCTGCAATTAGGCCTCAAAACTGAAAATGAAGATGTCAAACCCTTTTAAAAAATATAAGAAAAATACCTTAATATCCTAGCCACCAATGGCTTTCACCTCCTCAAAAGAAGCAGCCAAAAGGGAATATGTCCAACTCTCAAACCCCAACGCCAGACAAGCTGATTGTGATCCTCCTTTTTGTTGTCCAAATCCTGCTCAAGCCCTCAAGTGATTGTAGGCAAAACTCATATAAAATCACAGCACTGAAATCAACCAAGAATCTTGAATAAACAAGGTTCCGATTAGATCAAACCCTAGGTGCACCAAATCGCCAAACTTGTATATGTTCCAACAATATTTAAATAAAAAAATCAGGATATTCCAGTGCTTGTTAGTCTTCCCCTTGACCCTCAAATGATAAGGTCAAACTAACAATAAATCAGCCAATAAATATATATTTATTTCTTCCAAACTTAGAGTCCAAATGCACCCTAAAAGCCCTCCAAAGTGAATCGCTCTACTAGGAAAAATAATATAATTAATTCTGAATTATTTTTCCTATGTTTAGCCCTCAATTAACCTTGATTCAGCATGCTAAATTATTAGAAAATTATAATAATAATATTATTATAAACTCACACCACTGAATCAAGCCAAAACTGATACCATTGTAGTATTGCAAATTAGAATATTTTACAAGAATTTGAATTTCCTGTAAATCCGTTTAAATAAAATATATATTTTTAATTGCAATAATAATCTAAATAATTATGTTGAATTTGATATAGAGTTTTAGATCTCGAATAATACAATAGAATTCCACTAGGGGTTTCGTCCTTGGGTTACACGATTTAAGGGTTTCGGTCCTTGAAATCAGTTTCACAAATAAGTGATTTCATCCTTAGAGGCTTTTGTAAAGCTGCTGCTATACATGATTAAATGTTTCAATTCATAATTGCCTACCTTCTCCTCAACCATCGAATGAATATTCATACTTCATTGTCCTCAATCAAAAGACACAACTCTTCTAACGATGATGACCTTTCGTCAAAAAATATGTCTCCTCAAAGGTAGCATCTTTTCATTTAATAAATGATGTTAATTAACTAAACAACATTGACTTCCTTCTAGTTAATTTAAGGTGGCAATCTACCATAATAATGGAAATGCTACGATTGCCTTATTAACTGCTGCGTTTTCCTTGAATGCTATGATTTCCTTGAATGTTAGCAATTAATATGATTTCATTGAAGTGCTACGATGGAGATGAAGACTGCAGCGATTCTTCCTTGCATGAATGAAGATTTTTGTCTTGAATGCTGCTGTGATTCTTTTGGCGATTTGGGGAATATTATAGACCTCCCTTCCTCAAATTGCTTGTCCACAAGCAATGGTAGTGATAATGAAGCCTTAATTTCTTCTTCTGTATGTCTTCACAACCTCTCAATAGTATGTTTGAGCATCTTACTTTCAACATTCAGTCCTCCAACTATTCCAATCTGTGTATGAATTACTGTCTTCTTCAATTGTTCCCTTTGTAGTACTTGAGTATTTTGATTAAATTGATGGAATTTTTGTTTCATGGTTATATTATTTTTAATCAAATCCTCCATCATTTTGTCACCAATTGTTGACAGAGATGTATGGAATTGGCTCTTACCTTTTACCCAATTGGGATTCACATTATATTGTTTCCTTTCATTATTTAACATCTTAACCTTGTTTTTAAGCTCCTCTACATCTGTTTCATATGCTTCAGCTAAGCCTCTAGACCTCCTCATTACTTCGTGTTTTGAATGTTTATCTTTTGATAAGCATTTTGAATAAATCTTATTATGTTTTGGTGTTGATGATATATCAGCAAGGGATAAACTCGCAGGTTTCTTCTCTAACTCTTTGATGCTACTAGCTTGACTTGTTTTCGCTCCCCTCGTCATAGTTTTAGCCTCAACTTCACTTCAGACAATATTAGCTTCCTAAATTACTGAGTCACTAGTAGAGACCTCAGAATTCCTACTAACATAATTCTTTACATTCTCCTGATAGGGTTCGGTTTGGACTTCTTCAGATTGGCAAACAGAAGAGGAATCGTCCTTCCTCACTTCATGGGATTGAGTAGCGTGAAAGGATTTATAGCATCCAGTATCCTTGTCCATCTGACCTGTGGTTGGAAAATTAACTATAGTAACTACACTTCCTCCAGATGCAATATTATTTGTTCCAACATCAAATTCGAATGTTTCATCTGTCTTAGATACAGGCGTTCCTTTCAGTTCTCCAGTGGCATTCACAAACCCAGCCACTTTATTGCTTGCTGCGGTAAAAAGTTTTGCTTTGTCTACTTTGATAGGGACAAAAACAACGATTTCCTTGTTTGCTTCAAAAAGGACAAATGAAACTGCTTTGATTAGAATAAAGGAAACTAGGCGAAATATTATAGTGTTATGACCGGTGTTCACAAAGGTATCCACATAAGCCATAGATATTGGTGTCAGATTGAATATTTTTCCCTTCTTCCCGCACACTATCTCACGTGTCAAGTCTGTTGTCTTAAACCCTATAATGAATTGTTCCACTTCCCATGGACCTTGTTTCCGCTGTCGAAAATTGTTGACTGTTCGTTGAAAAGTTGTAATTGGTTGCCTAAAAGATGCGACTGTTCAAGGAATAAACTGTGACCCCGTAGTTTTCTTTTAGTTATTTGCGAACATATATTTTTCCTTGATAAAAGAGCAAGATGCTGTTCCCTTGGATCCATCTAATTTTTAGCTTCCGCCTTTGAATCAGGGTCTACCTGGGAGTACTTGAGCCCGAGCTTGTTTGGTAGATGATCTGATGAGGAGGGTTGAGGATTACAATCTATTGAACATGAGGAAGAGAGAAACCCAGGTTTTCTGCTCTCAAACTATGTCCCCAAATTAAGCAGTTTATCCTTTTCTTCCATAAGGGGGCTATTGTTTGATGCTCCAAGTCTAAGGTTTAGTTCTCCTTTATGCACTAGTTCATGGTTTCGATGCACGTTACTTCTCTCATGCATGGCCTTGTGTGAATTTCCATAGTTATCCTTATGTGAAACATGAGAAACCGATGAATTAAACACCAATCGACCATCAGGGTCCTCATCAGTGCCATTCCAATGGTACCATACATGAGATTGATCGATAGGTTTCACGGAAGATCATCTAGACACATTTTTGCTACCATTTTCTGAGGTCACCTTGGACAGTTCTAAATTTTGACAATCCAAGCTTCCTAATGGCCTTTCAGATATGCCAACATCCTTTTTACTTTCCATGTTAAAATGTGTTTCCTTTTTCAAAAAAAAATTATGTGCATAAGGGATCCTTACTATCCTAGATACCGAATCGTTATTGTTGCTTCTTGAAGGAGCAAATGAATTAGCCATATCAGCCCTGACATGATCATGTGGCATGGATGTTCCACCTTTATGATAAATAGCATTTTCTAAGCTGAGTTTATTTTTACAATCTGCTGCAAACATGTTGTGAATGTGCAGTGAAGGAGTTTCTAAACCATAGTGATCCCATTCATTATGGATTGTGCAGTCATCTCTATTTGGCAATTTACATTTCAAGAATGTATTCATAGTCACATCAAAACCGTTATCCTTGTCGTTGTTACCTATGTCCTCAACAATTGCATTGTGCCTTCTTTGTAAATGAATAGAATTATTGGTGGTAAACTTAGCATGTGAACCATTAATAACTGAGTTACCATTAAGCATATCCATAGCTTGAAATGCAAATTTATGCAACTCTATGTTGTTATGAAGATACGTCAAATGTGTTCCCTCTAGGAAAAGCACCTAAGTCATTGTCAGACCAACACAAATTTTTCACTTCTTTCAAATCCTTCGACCATTCAAAGGAATGTGGTGTTTCTATACATCGGAACATATTTGGCGGTTTTGTTTGTCCACGTTTTAATTGTTTAAAAGCCAATATTTGAACCCTAAGAACAATGAGCTGCTACTCTGTGAAACCATAGCCCTGATGGTGCATTTGAATAGGATAATTGCCCTGCAATGTTCCATTGCTACTAACCAAACTTAAAGGATTTTGATCCAACTATTTGGATTGATTCAAATTTCGTATTTGTAAAGTGACTAGGGGCAGATTATTAGATATATCAATGATTGTTAGACTTGGACTTGATTTACTAAGAGGTAACTCCACTAGTTCATTACTTGCAACTTCCGTTGGATCTAAAATTTCTTGTATTTCCCCAACATTCTCTGATGATACAATAGATTCTTGCAAATCCTATGTAGAACATCATACCCTATTATTTTCATTAGGTTTATCCACCAATGATCTTGACCCTTCTTGCAAGTTAACCTCCATAGTATCCTTTGTATTTTCAGAAAACTTGTCACAAGTTTTCCTTGATTCCTTTCCACGTGAACGGGTTTGTTCCTCATAGAATTTGTTTCCATTCCATGACTCTTTTAAATCCAAGTAGTCTGAAAAAGAGGTTTCTTTTCGAATCTCTGCTGAAAGGGCGTTGTACGACTTGAAATTGTCCATAAGTTCCTTATGTAGTGATCCCATGGTTCACAAGCTGGCAAGAAAAACAACTTTGATACCACTGTAGTATTCCAAATTGGAATATTTTACAAGAATTTGAATTTCCCGTAAATCTGTTTAAATAAAATATATATTTTATAATTGCAATAATAATCTAAATAACTATGTTGAATTTGATATAGAGTTTTAGATCTCGAATAATACAATAGAATTCCACTAGGGGTTTCGTCCTTGGGTTACACGATTTAAGGGTTTTCATCCTTGAAATCGGTTTCACAAATAAGGGATTTCGTCCTTAGATGCTTTTGTAACGCTGTTGCCATACATGATTAAATGTTTTAATTCATAATTGCCTACCTTCTCCTCAACCATCGAATGAATATTCATACTTCATTGTCCTCAATCAAAAGACGCAACTCTTCTAACGATGATGACCTTTCGTCAAAGAATATGTCTCCTCAAAGGTAGCATCTTTTCATTTAATAAATGATGTTAACTAACTAAACAACATTGACTTCCTTCTATTTAATTTAAGGTGGCAATCTACCATAATAATGGAAATGCTACGATTGCCTTATTAACTGCTACGCTTTCCTTGAATGTTAGCAATTAATATGATTTCATTGAAATGCTACGATGTAGATGAAGACTGCAGCAATTCTTCCTTGCATGAATGAAGATTTTTGTCTTGAATGCTGTTGTGATTCCTTTGGCAATTTGGGGAATATTACACCCTAAGGCACTTGTTCAACCCTCAAAGGAAGTCGCCAAGCCTAGGGAACCTCCTTGCTGCTCGTAGGGCACTCGCCCACCTTCCTTGACTTACAATTTGTGTTTTTCCAGCGCTAAAAGAAGTTCATTCAACTCTTGAATGAAAGTAGTGTTCCAAAACACCTTTGTAAGACCAATTGCATGCAACCATGCAAATCTGAAGCACAATAATAGCTCATGAATAGATTTGCCTACAATGAAGGAATGCAGGTGTTTATCCCTAAACCCTAGTATACTTGAAGGTTTTCGTCCTCAAGTCACGGTGAACAAGCTTGACATACTTGATCAACAATTCATATCCAAAAATGTATAACCCGTTCAAATGAACCTTCAATTTCCTCTTATATCCATCCCCCAAAGTAGCGCCCAAATTGGAGGGAGATGACTTTTCAAATCATAATGAAAATTGTTTATTGAATTACCTTTTTAAGGAGGTTGGGCTCGCATGACACTTAAGTGAAAATAGATCAAAAACACTTTGCACAACTCAACTGAAAATTAGAACACTTAAAGTACCTTTTCACCTTTTTACTCTTTGAATGCCCCCCCCATTGTTCCCCTCTCTTTCTTTCCCTTAGCCTTGTGGAAACAAAACCACACTAAGGGTCTACTAGCGAGCTACGCCAAAAAGGGGGACATTACAGAATACCTCATGTTTTACCACAGCTTGGTGTAGACCAGCCTTCTACATGCGACCAAATCATTTTGTTACTCTTATCTCATTTTGCATGGTGTCCTTACCATCAGACATCAGGCAAGCATAATCTATTGTGTGAAACAGAGCATTATAATGCTTGTTCAACAATACAAGAAGTGAAGGTGGTGTCTTTGAACTCAAGGAGAGACGAAAGAATAAGGTGTCGCCATCTTGTATTATGAATGATACTTCCTAGTGAGTTGAATGGAATTTGGTAACCATAGTGTGTGATTTGAACTTCTGAAATGCCTTTGGCTCTGTGAAAACTGGGTAATAATGGTCGCTTGCGAACAATTTTGGATATATTAATTTCGCATGCATTTACTTCATAAGTCAAATCTCCAAAAGCTGACTTTATCACATCATACTACCTTCAAAATATGTGAATTTGTAGTGACTTTTATTAATTACTTTCCAGGATGTCTGTTGTGATTTGTATTTTTGATATTCCCGTGGCCTTAGTCTTGAACGGAGAATCTCAGCGATCGTTGTGTCAAAATCCCACACCCTTGCAGTCATGGAGTGCAATTTGTTCATTGTGATATGAATTATCCTCTCCACATATGTGTTATATTATCAATTTGGCTTTGTCTCTCAAGATTTGAAGCTGTCATATTTTACTATAATGTGTCCAATTGAAGTGAGACACGTGTTTTCCTCTGATTGATTCGGAGTAACTAAGTAATATAGTGCCTTGAAGTCTTCAAATGATCTTTTGCACTACATGGATGCGTTGATTTTTTAAACCTACTTGATAATCACACTTGTCAAAGTCCAGTCACCTCTTCGTACATTGAACATCTACGTGGCAATATGTTGTTGAATGAATCAAAAACTATCTTCTGAGAGGGGGGTGAATTAGTAGATGAGCTAAAACTAGTCCATTTAAAACCTTTTACAGAGGATGTAAATTCATGTGCAAATCAAAGAACAATTGTAGTAGTCACACACACACACAGAAGCACATAACATCAGATTTTTATGTGAAAAACCCAAAGGGAAAAATCACGATGAGAATTAACTGCTAGAATCTACTGTTCTAACCCAGCCTAACAATAAAATGCCTTACTGGCAAACCTCACTAGTTACATTCAAGGACACCAGTCCTTAAGAGACACCAATCTCCTTACTGAGCACCAACTCAGTTTGTATGTAAGCACTGTTGACGCTGTGGATTGCACCCTCGGAAAGGATACTTAGCTCCTTTCTTCCATGCGGCACAATGGAAACATTCCTCTTGCTATGGGTGGCAAACTTGAGGGATGGATCTCTAGATTAGGGGCTAGCTCCCCTTGATGCACCTGGAGGCCCTAGATTTCCTACTGCTAACAATGGGGGGGTGAAAAGAGAGAGAGAAACTGAAAAACAGAACCTAACTAATGTGGTGATGCATCAACCTAGTTGGTCTACTCAACTTTTACCTACACTTAACACCAAAGAGAAGCCAACAGACACTTCATTCGAATGAGAAACTGACTGCATCAATGTTTCAACAAGGGATCCTATGAAGGTACAGGGAGAAAGAAACTACCAGAGGTGTTCAAAAGACACATTGTTGGACAGTCTATTCATATGCGCCTATGCTTTGAACTAGACACTTCTTGTTGACCTGTAGAAAAAGATTCACAATACACTACATATGCTGGTATAAACTTATGAAAGCATTAAAGGAAATGACTGAATCATAAGATGAGACCATAGACATATACAAAAGTGCAACTCAAATGGAGGTAAAACGCTTCTTTTGATTCAAGGTAACTTCGCCATACAATGCTGAGAGATCCTTCTTCAAATGAGAAGTTACAATTATATAGAGAACTTTTAAAATAGATCATTGACCAGCGAGGGAAAGAAACCCACGCTGTATTAATCACCCCTGCAGCAACCACAAGCCCATGTTGCTGGTGTCTCCTCTTAAATGCGTATGGGAAGGCCATGTTGTAGGTGCTTAAGTCGCTGCCCTTGATGTCCGGGCTTGCAAGAGCATGGGTTACTCCTAGCAACCGACAAGGCCATCCCCAAATTACGTTGACTGGGCCATGCTCTCTTCAATAGTGAGCGCAACTGGCTTATTCATTAATGGCAAAAACAAGAAAACACATGCCACTCCTCTTCAATGCTCGCAACGAATCCCTTTATTGGTTTTCGGTGGAGACTATTTCAATTAAATGTATATACTTCTCCTGCTGATGACTCTTGTGCCACCTGCCTTGGTCTGGATCATCCCCGGGTTTGCATTTTGACTTACTACGTCACCTAGAGCATTTTGAGCTTTTGTCTCATGTGTGCGTGGCCATGTCCTGGGTTACCCGCTTTGTTTTCTCCTTCCCAGCAATTCGGGCTCTTGACGTTTATGAATTTTTTCGTGGGCTCCTTTCTTTGGTCGGTCGCTAAGTTGTTCTTCAGGCTCTCGAGCCTTGGAATTCTTTCGGACAAAAAGTCCGAAGGAATTCCTTCGAACATTTTGTCCAAAGGAATTCTTCCTTTTCTTCGTCTGCACTCTTGGATTTTTTTTGGCGGGCTTTCTTTCCTTCGTTTCTTCAGACAAAATGTCCGAAAGAATTCTTCTTTGATTACTTCCCAACGGCTAGCTCACCACCTTGACTTTGACATTCGTGGGCCTGTCATCTACATTTGAATCCCAACGGCTAGCTTATTGCCCTGAATTTGACGTTTGCGGGCCCATCACCACTAAGACAATTCCTTCGGCATTTTGCAAATGAGCCTTTCCGAAGGGAAAGTGACCCTTCGGAAAAATTGAAAAGGTCCTCTTTCAAAGCTAAGTGCCCCCTGCAAGGACACCTACGCTTCGGACTTTTGGTCTTCCAAATTTTTTCGGACATTCTTCTATTGTTGAATTTCCTCGGACAAAATGTCTGAAGGAATTCCTTCGGACATTTTGTCCGAAAGAATTCTTCTTTGAGTCTTCATCCTTGGATTTCCTTCGAACAAAAAGTTTGAAGGAATTCTCCTTTGGCTTGTCAACTTTACCGAAGGGCAAGTCCTTTTCGGGCTTTCTGCCTTGCCCCCTTTTTTTTCGATCAGCTGCCCTCCGCAAGGGTAATTCGAGCCCAAAGTTACCCTTCGGGCATTTTGCAAAGGTCCATTTTGCTCATTCCTGCCCCCCGCAAGGGCTCCTTG
Organism: Torreya grandis; assembly: GCA_037957365.1. Taxonomy (NCBI): domain Eukaryota; kingdom Viridiplantae; phylum Streptophyta; class Pinopsida; order Cupressales; family Taxaceae; genus Torreya; species Torreya grandis. The sequence continues at coordinate 1,921,032 of JARHVA010000477.1, forward strand.
GCCTCCAAGTCGCCTTTTGGAAGAACTGTAAAGGTCTTGCTTGCCGCCTAAGTGCCCTCCACAAGGGCACCTACCCTTCGGACCTTTTGCAAATGACCCTTTGGCCTTTTGAACCTGTTCCATTTTGCCGATAAAAAGCCCTCCAAAGTAATTTACTTTCCTTGTTAAGTATCCGAGACCAAAATGAGTTTCAAATCGACTCTTGCTTGCCCATACCCGAAGCACTTGGCAAACAAAAGAAGAAAACACTATTTTTTTAAGGAAAATGACTTGTCAAAGAAAATTTACACGAGACAGTTGAGGGATGAACTAGCCAGAACCTGGATCGAAAGACTCTTGCAAGGAAGAGGAGGGAGGCCCAAATTTTTGGCTTGCAGGACCAAAAATTGGTCAACAGGGACCAACCTACTTGAACTATGGAGCTACAACTCCAGTGTACAAGATAGATTCACAAGTGAATCCAGTTCAATGTTCTTTGTTACAAGTCTAATCTGTAACTGCTCACCTTCTTCTCATTATCTGTGTGCTCTATCTTCTTGCTTGCCTAATCTCTGTCTGCATGTCTTTCACTCTGTATCTACATACATCTGGTTATGCTTTGTTTAGATACATTTCATTCCCCTTCTTCTCTATGTTTTACTCTGTCTGCATATTTCTTTTTATCGATAGCCCTTTTTTTCACTTAAAAACACAATAGCAACAACACCTTTATGATGTGTTAAGAGTTGTGTTTATACAAGGATTCATTAGGGTTTCTCGACTCACTTATTGCATTCACATTCTATTTGCACTTAACCAATTTCAGTTCTTGATTCTCCTTTAATGCGTATTTGACTTTTGCATTTTCCCGCGTCTTGGTTTCTCGACTCACTTATTGCATTCACATTCTATTTGCACTTAACCAGTTTCAGTTTTGGATTCTCCTTTAATGCGTATTTGACTTTTGCATTTTCCTATGTCTTGTTTCTTGCATCATACAACAATTGTCTATTCTCGTTTCTATCTTTGACAATTGCGGGATTTGGGTCTTTACTGTGCCGCTTTTAGGATCAATCATTTTAGTATGATTGGGACAATCAATCTTGAGCCTTGTGCAATCACATGCAGGTTTTACACCAATTTTGTCTGTTTCTCCATTTGCCCATTGGAACACATTAAATGCATGCCTTTGATTTCTTTCTTCGTGCCATCTCTAACTATCGATCTCCTTTTTATGTTTTCCACCATATCTTCTATAGTTGGATCGCTTTCGCTCCTTTAGATTATTCTATTGTGCTCGACCTTTACTTTTGTCTATATGTCCTTCAGGTCTATTGCAAATGATCTATTTCGGAAGCTTTGTAATGGTGCATTTCATCCAAAGGATCCTTTGGGAACTTTGTTTAGGACTTTTGTTTTGGGCTATTTTCCCGACTTAATTCTTCGGGACAATTTTCTCGACTTATTTCTTCGGGACAATTTTTCCGAAGAAATCCTTTGGGACAATTTTCCAGACCGAATTCTTTGGGACAATTTCCCTGACAAATTGTCCTTCGAAATCCTTGGAAACATCCTCATGCCCTTCGGCTTTTCTGTAGACTACCTTTCGACTTTCTTGAATGGTCCACTTGCCCTTGGACTTCTTGAGAAGTGCCCTTCGGCTTTCTTGAATGGTACACTTGCCCTTCGGACTACCCTTTGGCTTTTCTGAATGGTCCACTTGCCCTTTGGACTTCTTGAGAAGTGCCCTTCGGCTTTCTTGAACGGTCCACTTGCCCTTTGGACTTCTTGAGAAGTGCCCTTCGGCTTTCTTGAATGGTCCACATACCCTTCGGACTTTCTTGAATGTCCCATTCGGCTTTTCTAAAAGGGTCCACATACCCTTCGGCCTTTTGCAAGCTACCCTTCGGCTTTTTGTTTGGGACAATTTTTTGAAAAAGACTTGACAATTTTTCCGAAAGAATTTGTCCGAAAGAATTCTTCAAGACCATTTCGGGTTCTTCATTCAACATGACTTATAGACTTGGAAGAAGTAAAGTCATCTTAGAAACTTGATCAACTCTTCCAGTCCCATTCGGGTTTTCAACTTTGCTTAACTTATTAGAATGAACTAAGTAAAGTTGTTGCAAAACTCCGATCAACTCACCTCGACCCATTCGGGTTTTTCACATTGCTTAACTCATAAACATGAGAGAAACAAAGTCACTCCGAAATCCCGATTGCCTCTTCCTTGACCCATTCGGGTTTTCCACATTGCTTATCTTATAAACATGAAAGAAGTAAAGTGCTTCCGAAACCCCGATCAACTCTTCCAGACCCTTTTGGGTTCTTGAGACAACTTGACTTATAAAAATGAGACAAGTAAAGCCGTTGCATAAACCCGGTTAACACTGCTAGAACCATTCGGGTTCTCGGGACAACTTAACTTATAAAGTTGAGAGAAGTAAAGTTGTTTTGGAATCCCGATTTTCACTACAAGACCCATTTAGGTTCTCAAGATTGCTTTACTTATTTTATAAATAGAAGCTCTTCATAAATTTGATTTGCATTGTTAAGTCTGTGCAATTCAACTTTTGACATTAATGTCTGATAGCACAAGCTGCCTTTGACATCAATGACAATATTACAGACATTAGCGAAAATTGCCAACAATCTCCCCCTTTGTCATTGATGGTAAAACATCCTCTCCTCAGAATGACTACCCTTCTTCATTCTTTCATCATTCTTTCTCCCCCTTTGACATTAATGACAAAGAGTCTTTGCCATTCCTTCATCTAGCTGCTCCTTTTCTGACATTTTGTTTGTTCTGATCCTTGGACCTATCATGCCGGAACACTTTGTGTGGAGCTCCCCCTTAGGCAATCACACATTTGCCTGAACTCTACAGGCTCAGTCAGATTGGAGATCTACGGACTCAGCGAAATCTGAACTGCTACGAACTCCTCAAAAGATTATATATAGCATTGGTCTGAAAGACCAATCAATAATTGATATATGTTTCTATGGATAGGCATAACGATCTAAAGCTAGCACACTTGTTTCTCCTCCTCTGTTATCACATAGCAAAGGGACTACAACCATCTCTCCAAATTGCTTTTCCTCTTAATCTAGGAGTTAATAATCTTTCCTTAATACCCCTCCTAGATTCATGCTTTAGCACTAAAAGCTAGTGATGTTTTGTGGGAGCCACCACTCCCAACTTCTCTCTCAAATACACAAATTGCTCTTTGGAAAGAGGTTTGGTAAATATGTCTGCAATTTGATCCTGTGTTGAAACATTCAATTTTGACTTCTTGCTCTGCAACCTTTTCTTTCAAGAAATGATATTTGATGGATATATGCTTGGTTTTGGAATGCATCACTAGATTCTTGGATATGTTTATGGCACTTTAGTTATCACAGAAGATAGAGATAGGTTCTTTGTACTCTACCTTGATGACTCTGAGAGTTTGCTTCATCCACAGGACTTGGGTGCAACATGCTGCTGCTGCGACATACTCTGATTCTGTTGTAGCTAATTCTTGCTTTTTGCTTAGCCATGACACAAGTCTGTTTCCAAGGAAGAATGCATCACCACTAGTGATTCTCCTGTCATCCACACTTCCTGCCCAATCAACATCTGCATATGGAATCAAAGTGAAATCTTCACTTGCAGGTACCACAGACCATAGTCAATTGTGCTTTTGATGTATCTGAAGATTCTTTTCATAGCATTGACATGTGATTCCTTGGGGGCTGCTTGAAATCTTGCAACCATGCACACGGCCTGCATGATGTCTGGTCTTGATGCTGTTAAGTATAACAGGCTACCTATCATTGATCTATACAATGTATTGTTCAAATCAGGGGACTCATCTTCTTTGCCCAACTTGCATCCAGTTATCATAGGAGTACTAACTGGTCTGTTGTCCTCCATGCCGAATTTCTTGAGAATCTCCTTCACATACTTGGTTTGAGATATGAATATCCCTTTTACTCTTTTCTTCCTTCCCTTCACTATCTTCTACTTCATTTTCTGCTCCTAATTCTTCAATTCTGATCTCCTCATTAGGCTCAACTTGTTTGAATCCTTCTTCTACCTAACGTTGATGCTTTCAACTATTTTATGCAGCCTTTTGTTGAAACATACATAGGCTTTACTCTGAGTGGAGTAACTAAGAAAGATTCCCTTATCACATCTTGACTCAAAGCTACCTAGTTTGCTCTCCTTTCTTCTGATGTAACACTTGCTTCCAGACACTCTGAAGTATTTGACTGATGCAGGCTTTCCATACCACAGTTCATATGGCGTTTTGTTGCTTTTCACCCTCAATTGTACTCTATTCAGAATGTATACTGCTGTTTGAACTGTTTCTCTCCAATATCCATAAAAAAATTTAGCTTTCTTCAACATTGTTCTAGCCATCTCCTTGACAGTCGTATTCTTTCTCTCAACAACTCCATTTTGCTGGGGTGTTCTTGCAACAGAGTAGTGCCTTTTAATTCCATGTTTCTCACAGTATTCTATGAATTCATTTGAATTGAATTCTCCACCTTTGTCAGATCTCAGAGATTTGATTTTTCTTCTCATTTCATTTTCAACCATGGCTCTAAAGATCTTAAATCTCTCAAAGGCTTGAGATTTGTCCTTTAAGAAGGTTACCCATGTCATGCTTGAGTAATCATCAACAAATAACATGAAGTAATGAACTCCTTTTGATCCTTTAGTCTTGGCAGGTCCACATAGATCAGTATGAACTATCTGTAGAGGCTTTGTTGTTGCATATTCTTTTGTTTGAAACTTGACCTTTGTTTGCTTGCCTAATTGGCATTCTCTACATGTAGTATCTGTGGGTTTGGTGATTATGGGCATATGCCTTACACACTTCTTTGAACTTATTTTGACTAAATTGTCAAAATTGACATGACCCATTCTCCTATGCCATAGCCAGCTTTCATCAACCTTTCCTATGAGGCAACTTTATTGTTTACCTCAACAAGATTGTAGATGTTTTCGGTCCTTTTCCCTTTTGCAACTATTTTGCCAAATCTCTTCAACTTGTAGCTTTCAGCATCAAATATGACTATATCCATTATCACACATTTGACTAACATTTAGCAGATTATGCTTAAGTCCTTCAACATAGAGTACATCATGAGTAGGAAGCTTACCATCTATATGCAAGGTTCCTTTACCTTTGATTCTTACTGTTGTATTATCTTCAAAACTAACAGTTCCTTCATTGCATTTGCTTAGCTTGACAAACTTACTTTTGTCACCAGTCATATGCTTTGAGCACCCACTATCTATTACCCATAAATTATGTTCTTTGGCGTGGAGTGTTGTTTGAGCAATCAATGATTGATTTTTCACTCTCCACATTTCCTTGGGCTTCTCATATGTCCTCTTTTTTTCTTTATTAATGACTTGCGGACCTTTGTTCTTATTAGAAGACTTGTCTTTCTTTACTTTTGACGCTGCAAAGTTAGTCCTACAGTGCTTGGCTATGTGACCAAAGTTATTGCAATTGTAGCATATTGTACTTGAATCTAACAAAAGAGCAAATGCATTTTTACTTACAAAGTTAGTTCTTCTTGTAGGTACAATTCTACATTCAATAGCCCTATGACCAAATTGATTACCACTGTAACAATAACCATAAAAGGATGAGTAATCTCTGGTTGTAACATTTCTTGGTGCCATGTATTGAACTCTCCTAACCTTTTGTTTCTTCAAATCTGCAACTTTGGTGTATCTTTCTGCATCTTTGATTTCATGCTTCCTTTCAAAAAAAATTCTCCTCTCATCAACTTTGTTTAAGTCAATATTATTATCTTTGATGTCCTTCACTTTCTTTGTTTCTGCTACTCCTATCTTGAAATTGTCATATAGACTAGGTGGCATACTAATTGAGGAACCTTTACCTTTCTCATACCAATTCCTGATTTTTCATTTGAGAGTTTTTGACAGTTGATTAATTCATTTGAAATGTCGGACCCTTTTGTCATCTTTAGACTCTTATCTAGTTCTTTTCTCAAGGTTACTATTTCTGCTTCAAGTTTCATGCATTCTTCAGTTTTGGATTGTAGTTCCATCTTAACTACCTCTTCTATTCTCTTAGCCTCCTCAATTTGAGTTTTCAGAGTCACTATCATTTGATCAAATTTCTCAAGTTCTTTTGCCCAAGCTTCTTCTGTTTAGAGTTCTCTTTTCTTAGTTTCTCAATCTCTCCCATAGCACAAACTAGTTCTCCTTCTGGGTCAATTTCACCTTCCTCTTCTTCATTTCAATCTTCATCTTCCTCTTGTTTCTGACTTGTGGATGTAGATTCTTCTGCCATGAATAGGTATTCATTTTCCCTAGTCACAAAAGCACAGTCTTGATCATCATCCGAACTGTTACTATCGCTATCTTTCTCTGAGTTGCTGTCTTCTTTTGTGTATAAGCCCTTATTCTTAAAGAAGTTTTTCCTATATGTATTGTGGGATTTTACCTTTTTATTGTTCTCCACTTACTCAGAATTTTCTCCCTTTTTATGAGGACATTTAGCAGCAAAGTGTCCTACCTTTCCACAATTGAAACATTTGAAAGGTGATTTACCTTTATACTTTCCAGATCCTCTCTTTAGCTTTCTAACAAAGTTGGCTTCTTCTTCATTAGACTCTTCAGATCTAGACGTGGCTGTCTCATCTTTAACCAGCTTTGCTACTTTGAATGCGGCTTCTCTTTTAAACATGTTTGTCTCTCCCATTTTCATCTCATAGGTTGTGAATGTTCCGTGCAACTCATCAACAACGACCTTATCCAAGTCTCTTGCTTCTTCTATTGCAGAGATTTTCGAATCATATCTTGATGGCAAAGATCTTAAGATCTTTTTAACAATAGTTGACTCTTCTACTGTTTCTCCAAGTCCTCTGATAGCATTCACAATCTTATCTACCCTGAGGAGGTAGTCTAAAATCTTCTCCTCTTCATTCATCTTCAAACTCTCAAACTGGCCTTTGTATGTTTGCAGCGTGGCTTGCTTCACTTTGATGTCTCCTTCATAGATGCTTTTTAACTTGTTCTAGATGTCTTATGCATTTTTACAATGCATGACGTTGATGAACTTGGAATTTGATAGCCCACAAAGAATAACATTCTTTGTCTTGGCATTACTTTCATATGCTTTCTTGGCAGCCTGATCAGTAGGAGGTACAACAGGAGGTGTATATCCATTTACTACAGACATCCATACATCAAATCCTAATGAAAACAGATATGCTTCCATTTGTATGCTCCAAAAAGCATAGTTGGATCCATCAAATAGAGGTGCTTTGTTTGAGGAGGATCCTTCTTAACTAGTCATTGTGTTCACTGACCAAGATTTACTTGAGTCAATTAGACTTTTCCTAAGGAACCTTAGGTTCTGATACCAATTGTTGAACACAACTATCTTTTGAGAGGGGGGTGAATCAGTAGATGAGCTAAAACTAGTTTGTTTAAAACCTTTTACAGAGGATGTAAATTCATGTGCAAATCAAAGAACAAATGCAGAAGTCACACACACAAAAATACATCAGATTTTTACGTGAAAAACTCAGAGGGAAAAACCACGGTGAGAATCAGCTGCTAGAATCTATTGTTCTAATCCAGCGTCACAATAAAATGCCTTACTGGCAAACCTCACTGGTTACATTCAAGGACACTAGTCTTTAGGAAACACCAATCTGCTTACTGAGCACCAATCTAGTTTGTATGTAGGCACCAACCTACCTGAACTATGGAGCTACAAATTCAGTGTACAAGATAGATTCACAAGTGAATTCAGTTCAATGTTCTTTGTTACAAGTCTAATCTATAACTGCTCGCCTTTTTGTCATTATCTGTGTGCTCTATCTTTCTACTTGCTTAATCTCTGTCTGCATAATTCTATCACTCTGTATCTGCATACCTCTGGTTAGGCTTTGTTCAGATACATTTCATTCCCCTTCTCTATGTTTTACTGTCTGCATATTTCTTTTTATCGATAGCCATTTTTCTCACTTAAAAACGCAATAGCAACAACACCTTTATGATGTGTTAAGGTTGTGTTTATACAAGGATTCATTAGGGTTTCTCGACTCACCTATTGCATTCACATTCTATTTGCACTTAACCAGTTTCAGTTCTGGATTTTCCTTTAATTCGTATTTGACTTTTGCATTTTTCCGTGTCTTGGTTTCTCGACTTATTGCATTCACATTTTATTTGCACTTAACCAGTTTCAATTCTGGGTTCTCCTTTAATGCGTATTTGACTTTTGCATTTTCCCGCGTCTTGGTTCTTGCATCATACAACAATTGTCTATTCTCGTTTCTATCTTTGACAACTACGGGATTCGGGTCTTTACTGCGCCGCTTCTTGGATCAATCATTTTAGTATGATTGGGACAATCAATCTTGAGCCCTGTGCAATCACATGCAGGTTTTACACCAGTTCTGTCTGTTTCTCCATTTGCCCATTGGAACACATTAAATGCGTGCCTTTGATTTTTTTCTTCGTGCCATCTCTAACTATCGAGCCCCCTTTTTATGTTTTCCACTATATCTTCTATAGTTGGATCGCTTTCGCTCCTTTAGATTATTCTATTGTGCTCGACCTTTACTTTTGTCTATATGTCCTTCGGGACTATTGCAATTGATCTATTTCTGAAGCTTTGTAATGGTGCATTTCATCTAAAGGTATCCTTCGGGAACTTTGGTTGGGACTTTTGTTTCGGGCTTCTTCCCAACTTAATTCTTCGAGACAATTTTCTTGACTTATTTCTTCAGTGCAATTTTTTTGAAGAAATCCTTTGGGACAATTTTTTCGACGAAATTCTTTGGGACAATTACCCGAACAAATTGTCCTTCAGAATCCTTGGAAACGTCCTCATGCCCTTTAGCTTTTGTGTAGACTACTTTTCGGCTTTCTTGAACTGTCCACTTGCCCTTCGGACTTTCTACGGACTACCCTTCGGCTTTTCTGAACGGTCCACTTGTCCTTCGGACTTCTTGAGAAGTGCCCTTCGGCTTTCTTGAACGGTCCACTTGCCCTTCGGCCTTCTTGAGAAGTGCCCTTTGGCTTTCTTGAACAGTCCACATACCCTTCAGACTTTCTTGAATGCACCCTTCGGCTTTTCTAAAAGGGTCCACATACCCTTTGGCCTTTTGCAAGCTACCCTTCAGCGTTTTGTTTCGGGACAATTTTTCGAAAAAAACTTGACAATTTTTTCGAAAGAATTCTTCAAGACCATTTCGGGTTCTTCATTCAGCATGACTTATAGACTTGGAAGAAGTAAAGTCATCTTAGAAACCCGATCAACTGTTCTAGACCCATTCAGGTTTTCAACTTTGCTTTACTTATTAGAATGAACTATGTAAAGTTGTTGCAAAACTCCGATCAACTCACCTAGACCCATTCAGGTTTTTCACATTGCTTAGCTCATAAACATGAGAGAAGCAAAGTCACTCCGAAATCCCGATTACCTCTTCCATGACCCATTCGGGTTTTCCACATTGCTTATCTTATAAACATGAAGTAAAGTTCTTTCGAAACCCCGGTCAACTCTTCTAGACCCTTTCGGGTTCTTGAGACAACTTGACTTATAAAAATGAGACAAGTCATTGCATAAACCCGATTAACATTGCTAGGCCCATTCGGGTTCTCAGGTCAACTTAACTTATAAAGTTGAGAGAAGTAAAGCTTTCCTGGAATCTCGATTTGCACTACAAGACCCATTCGGGTTCTCAAGACTGCTTTACTTATTTTATAAGTCGAAGCTCTTCATAAATCCGATTTGCATTGTAAGTCTGTGCAATTCAACTTTTGACATTAATGTCTGATAGCACAAGCTGCCTTTGACATCAATGACAATATTACAAACATCAACCAAGGTTTGGGGTCCATTAAGATCAGAGACATGGCAGTCCTTGATTGCTTCACAATCATGGGCTCACGAGGTTTGCAGATTATCTTGTGATGAGTTTGGAAGTCCATGGGCACATTGAAATATCAATTTCATCTTAATTTCCTTTGATAATTGTCCCTTCTTGCACACAAATAATAAAACATGTCATATTTAAATTAAAAGCTTTAATAATTTTTTTTTCTTTAATAACATCGGAAGCAAGCACGTAGTGTTCATTGAGTGGTCACAGACTCATGGAATTTCCTTTTGTTAAAGTTATTAATTAGCTATTAGTTAATCATTAATTAATGGTTGGTTATCAACCTTTGCAACTGCAGTAACTTCATTTGTGCTTAATAAAAAGACAGACACACAAGTATGTGTGTCGTATGCCTGCAATTTCACTTCGTTCTTTCAACATTCATATTAGCTAACATTGGTATCAGAACCAATAGTTTGAGGAAGCCCTAGTTGGGTATGAACAAAGAAAATTGTTAAAGACAGCCCTAGAAGGGTACAAACAATAACTTGCATTGTCTAAGGACGCTGTAGGAGATGGTTACGAACAACGAGTTGCCGAGTTCGAGGAAGCCCTAGTCAAGTAGGAATTGCGAAGAAGACAAAGAAGGGTATGAACATGATAGAGGTAGTCAAAGTCAATTTTCATAGTTGTGTGATCAAATAGGAGTGCAAAATCATGATTTGTAGAGCAAGAGCAAAACACATTCGTGGCAGAGGAAGGGAAAAATGTTGAGGAAGAGAACAAACTAGACAATCGTGTGTTAGCCGTATGGGAGTAGAACGACAGTGAAGCCCTGAAGAATTGAAGCCTGAGGTAAAGGATGCTAGCAAGGCATGGGTCGTGCAAGAAAAAGGGAAAAAGACCAAACACAGGTCTTGTGATTTGCAGATGTTAAACCCAAATTTGTAGAAGACCAGATGCAAAAGGTATTGTGATTTGCAGAAGTGAAACCTAGACGTTAAAGGACAAAAAATGTTGGTGTTTTGTTGAAGAAAATTGCCATTGATGGGTTGTGAACGCCATTATTGTAATCGTGAAGGTGAAAATCATTAATTTGGGCACGAACAAAAAGAAACTAGATTTGCAGATCAAAGAGAAATGAAAATAGTATGAAACCCAGTACATCACTAGTTGTAGGAAAGAGGAACACAAACAATACAACCCAAATTGCGATTTTTAAGGTTCGTGCTAGGGCACAATTTGGCTGCAGACCAGGGTGCCTAGTTCTAGATAATCACGGTAAGTTGCTCTATTGGTACAACCACTTTTTTACAAAACAATAGTAAATTCACAAACTTTGCATTTCCATTTTGTGTTGATTTTTGGGCCATAATTGTACATTTCCTATTGCATTGATTTCTAGGTCAGAGGACCAATTTTGTGGGTGAAATGGACAATATTTTGAATTTAATTTTGTCGGAAGAGAAAAAATTAATTGGTTGTAATTATAATGTTTGGAGTCAAGATTTTAACAATTTTGGAATATCGTAATTGTGATAAATTCATTCTCAACACTAAAGCAACCTGTTACTAATTTTGTTGATTATGACAAGTTCATAAGGCCCTGTTGTTATTGAAGTTGTCTGTTTTAGATGACATGATTTTTAATGTCTAGAATGCCATTGAAGCAAGTGTGCTTTGGACTAGTTTGAAAAATAAGTATAAAAATTTAGAGAAAAGTCAGGTTTTGTACTTGAAAAAATCTGCTATTTTTCACAAAGATCTATTAGGATGAATCTCTATCAGAACATTATCTCTGGATGAAAGATCTTCGAGACCAATTAGAAGCCATTAACAAAAAGGTGGATGATGATGACATGGTCTCTTATTTTGAATAGCTCAAAGCCCCCATATGAATCTTTTGTGGAAGCTTTACACTTGATGGCCTAAAACCTAACACTGACATTTGATCAGTGTAGTTCCTATTTAATGTAAAAAGAATGTAGACATACACAAGCAAATGAGTTTAATGATGGACACGAGAGAGTGCATTTGTTGCTAAGTTAGAGGGGAAGTGAAAACATATCCCTGTGGATTCATCCTATAAGTACTAGGTGAAGTGTTTTCATTGTCATAAGTTGGGCATCTCAAAAAGGATTGTTGGAAGCTATAGTATGCACTTTTCCAACAAAACAATCAGGCTTCAAATGTAGAAGCAATTTAATGATATGATTGTAAAGAATTGTATGCCCTCGTGGCGTTATACTCAAATGTTAGTGCTACTAGTCATTGATTCCAGCTCATTCGGACATTTCACATATTGTAAGGATTGGTATGTCAAATTCACTTCAAGTACAAACTTTTCTGATTCAGTTTCATTAGTTAATGGTCAATGACATGCAATAGAGGGGATAAGAGATATCTGCATAGTGTTGAATAATGCTAGAAAAATCAAGGGAATGCTAGGTATGTTCCTTGCATGAATAATAATCTCGTCTATTAATTAATCAACAAAAAATCCCAACATTCTTGTTAATTTCTTTGAGAAGCAGTGTATTGTGTTTGATGTCAAATATAACAGAGTAATCGTCCTAGGCATTCGGCAAGGTGGCTTGTATAGGATTGTTGACCCTATCATAGTAAACTTAGATGCATGTGTGGAGGGAGACTCCACCATAAAGGATGTGTTGGACGATGAAATTCCTCACAGACTTGTTGACCCTTCTCCAGTCAACTTACATGCACTAGTTGTGGAGGGAATATCTACTATAAAGGATGTGCAAGAGGTTGGAATGCCTCAATCAATTGCACTAGTAGTTGTGCAGGAGGATGAAATGCCTCGGTCAAAGGCAATGGCTCAAATGACCGGAAACAAGGTTTTTCATTCATAGAGCATGGTCTTTTTGCTCTCATTTCTGACCTTTGTTTGGATACAAATGTGGACAAAATTGGTATTTCCTACTGTGGAGTTGGATTTACTCCCACTACTAATATAGAGTTGGTCTTTACTGCTATTGTGAACATGTTCACACTTTGGTTGTTATCTCCATAGCAACTTAGTTTGGTTCTCTGAATGGAGGTTGGATGAGGAGGTCTACTTGGTACAACCTGAAGGTTGCATTGAAATTATTAGCCAATGATGATTCATCACTGGAATAAATTGATGGACAGTTTGATAAATCTTATGTCCACACGACCAAATCTTTGTTTTATAGTTGGCTATCTTTTTCGGTTTTTGCCTACATCGAAGCTCATAAATAGGATTGTTGATTTCAGGTTGTTATCTAAAGAGTAGTTTGTAAATTTAATGACTAAACTCTTTGGTCCCACTTTGTAATATTTTGAAAAAAACTTGGAGTAGTTTCCGGTTTAGTCGTCAAGGGAGGGTGTTAAATTTATTTATTGGCTGTCAGTTTATCATTAACCAATGGTTGGTTATTAGCCTTCACAGCGGTTATAACTTATTTTGTGCTTAATAAAAAGATGGACACACAAGTGTGTAAGTGTGTTGTATGCCTTCCATTTCTCTTCAGTCTTTCAGCATTCATATTTGCTAACACCTTTTAACATTGTCCTTGTTGGGCTGTGTGGATCCATTGAGTTCTAAAATAGTACTCGTTCATCCTCTGCACAAGAGACAAACAAGTCATAATAAAATAGGAAAATATGAGCATATCATGTGATCATATAAGCGACACAAAATGAGACACGTGGTAGCTCTCTAACGGTTATGTGCTCATGGAGTTCCCAAAATGGTCAAAATGAAGTCCGTGGATCCGTTATAAACTTTGCTTGATATTTTCACATGTCCTCTTATTGCATAAAATAAAAAAATCAACCCGTGATCATAACTTTTAAATAAAGCAAGTGATATATATGATCACCGAATAAGTAATATCAAAACCAAGACACGTGGTCTCCCCTAACAGAGTTACGGAGTAATGGAGTTCCAAAGTGAGATTAAACATAAAAGTGGAGGGTGACCCTACAGATGCATTGAGATATATATGTTGTGATTATAAAGCATGATCGGGACCGTTTGTTTGCATAAGCCTATGTGTGTCAATGGAATATGAAGGTGTGAACTATAGACTTAGAATAAATGTTGTGTAGTGGCTACTAAGTGTTTTAAAGGGGCTCATGAGGGTACATGAAAGACTGAGTGTGTGATCATTTAGACTCAAAGTTAATTGCGACTAAGTCTTGAATATACCTTGGAAACCTCTTGAAATTAATCGAAGGGGAATTTTAATTTTAAACGTTTGACTTCTAATTCAGTTCACAACTTAGGAAAATTTGAGACAAACAAATCTTGAAAATAGGTTTGTATCTCACTTTGAAAAGGGGTATCCATTTTTTTTTTAAGAATAGGGACATGCTGGTCACAACAATTGGTGACTTTGTGTCGAAAACACTATTAAGTGTTTAGAACTCAATAATTTATGGTTTTTGTTATAGCTTGAAATTGCACCCTTGTGAGAGAGTTCTTCAGGCTCTCTCACTTCCAGCTACAAGCATGGGGACAACCTCAGGGTGTGGGTATCCTATGGTGAGGTTGAACCTCTAGGCTTTTTAATGAGGCTAGTTCCTCAGGTGCTTCACTTTAGCTTCTTGATTCCCACACTAAAATCTACTAATGGCTAAGGAAAAGGGATAGGGGGATTACTGAAAAGAAATCTAAGCTAAGGGAGGTGATGCACCAAAAAGAAGTGATCCACTTGGTCTAGAAAAGAGCCAACTACTAATGAACCCAAATAGGACACAGGCTATTCTGGTTCTATCTCAAGGCCATAGGCATGGAGCTTTTGCGTGGAGGTTGAGGGGAAGCCTTGGGTTTTAAAGGATAACAAAAATAGGTCTACAGGAGACATTATGAACTGGTAACACTTCAAAGAGAGTTCGACACACAGACACTTCACGCAATTCTGCACAAAATCGAAAGGATCAAAAGCAAGGTGCTAGAAAAAATCGCAGGTGATGAACGACAATCATACATTCTGCAAATGAAACCAAATGTGCACACTTGTTTTAACCAGAAACAGAAAAGTCTTCCTTGTATTGCTTCGAAAGAGTCTTTTATAAAGCGATTTCTGCAGAGTAATCTTATCGTCAGTCCAGGAATCTTTTGCTTGGCTCCAAGGCCTCTATTCATATAGAAAAAGGGGGGAGAGAGAAAGGGAAGAAAGAAGAAGTCGTTGATGTCTGAAACTTGGATGTTGTAATTTCTTGTTGTCCCTAAATGCGCCACTCAGGATCACTAAACAATCCTCTCGAGCCCCTCTCGTCTTTAATTTTTTCTTTGGCGCATCTGAGAAGCCATGTTGTGAGCAGTTGGAATGTCTCTTCTTGGCACCATGCATTTAATCTTTGCACTCAAGATTGATGTGGCTTCTTTCTCTTTATGTGCCCTGCTGAAAGGACGTGGGTCTCCATGTGTTTCAGCCATGCTGCATTTAAGCATTGAACGACGATTGTGGGGAGCAAACTATGACGGATGAGAGCCTTCATAAATTTCCATCTACCAGCCGCTTGGACTCTCCTGTGCTCATTAGTCATCCTTGTGCCACTTGTCCTTTACTGATTGGTCCTTTCTGCTCTAGCTTACGTCACGTGGCAGCCTTTCATTCGTTGCGTCGTGATTCTCGCGTTGCTGGACCAAGCTTAAGTCAAGCACTTGAAGAATCCTGATTTACTCTATGCAGAGTAATTCGGGTTCTTCAATCTCTCCAACTTCGGACTTTACTAGATCCTTTACTTATAAAGCTTTTTAAGTAAAGTACTTGGAGAAACCCAATTTACTCTATGCAGAGTAATTCAGGTTTCCCAAGCTTACTTAGAACTTTTCCATCTTGAAGTCTTCTTCATTTTGCAGGCTCCTATTTGTCTTGGGCAAATCTCCCGAAGGAATTCCTTGGGACAATTTGTCCGAAGGAATTCCTTCGGACTTTTTGTCCGAAGCTTCCTTCTTGCTCTCTTAGGAAATTACCTTTCGGGCTTCCTGTATGCCCCTCCGAACTTCCGCAAATGATCCTCCCGAAGAGAAAGATAACCTTCGGGAATTTTGAAATGGTCCTTCTGAAGGGTAACATACCCTTTAGGAAAACTTGCAACTGTCCACTTGGAGAAGGAAAAACCCTTCAGATTTACGAAAGTGACCCTTGGAAAGAATGATTGGTTTTTCGAAAATGTTGAAAAGATCCCTTTTGCCGAAAAAGGCCCTTCGACATTTTGAAAATGCCCTTCGGATTTGCCCCTTGAAGAACCCGAGAAACACTATTTTTTTAGACCAAATTGGGTTTGTCGAGCCCCTTTACCTATTTCGGGCTTCTAAGTGCTCACAACTTATGAAGTAATTGAGTAGTGCTCCTTGGAGAACCCAAAATACACTGTCCATGAGTAATTCAGGTTTGTCAACCCAAATTACTTCTACTTATAAAACATTTAGAAGTTAGGCACTACTGGAAACCTGATTTGCACTGTGTCCTCAGAAACTTGAAGTTGTTACTGCTGGAAAACCCGCAGTCCTCCTAAAGACTTGCCATTTTCTTCCCTGAAAGCTCCCTTTTTCATACTTAGGCAAGTTTTGATATGTGGGCCAAAAATGGCCAACATTTCTAGCGACTCGTAGGGAAGCATGCCTATTATGCTTGAGAACCCAGCATATTTGCTTCATTCGATCCATTGGGCATGGAATCACTGCTTTTGTACAAAGTTGGCTCTATCTAGAAACTTCCCTTGAAGTAACAAGAACAACTGAAATGAATCAAACTATGCCCAAGGCTCGTAGGGAAGGGAAAACACTCAACTGAAACGGATGTGCACATGGCACTTAGAGAAAAACATGAAAAGCTATACAAAATGTACAATAACATACAATGGTTGCAAACTCTTCTAATAACACAACTTTAGATAAATCCCGTTGACTGGGATGGGTAATACCTTTCCATCCAGTTGGACCAGTTGGAAAGCTTTATGATGTTTGCATTCGTGGATCAAATAAGGGCCACTCCACAAGCTGTCAAACTTGGTATGGTTGCCTGGCTTGACCTTATTTGGGTCTCATTTGAGAACCAGGTCTCCCTCCTTGAAAGCCCTTGTCAAAAGCCCTTTTGACCTGAGCTTGATGTGCCTCTAGCATTTTCATTGCAAGGTCCCTTGTCTCCTCAAGTTCTGTGAGTTCTGCCAATCTCACATTCATGGGTTCATCTCTAGTAGCTCCAGCTGATGCGCTAGCTCTAATGTAGGCAGCTCAAGAGAAATGGGTAACTTGGCCTCTCTTCCATATACTAGAATATATGGAGAATTGCCAGTAGCAGCTTTAGGAGTTACCCGGTTAGTCCACAAGGCTGTCTTCAACTTGGTGTGCCACGTCCTCTGATTCTCCTCCATGGTCCTCTTGATAATCCTCATCAAATTTTTATATGTGGACTCAACCAGTCTGTTGCCTTGAGGATAATAGTTTGAGGAAGTGTTGAGGTAGATGCCCATTTTGAGATCCCATTCACTTGTTTTCAAACCAAGGAAAGCCAATGCATTATCGGATATGATAGTGGATGGAACACCAACCTTGGTCACAATGTTGTCATAGAAATCTAAGACTGCACTTTCATTGGATTCCTTCAATGCAATGACTACCACCCACCTAGTGAAGTAATCAGTTGTAGTAAGCACCCACTTATGTTCTGCGTTTGATGGGGGGTTGATTACTCCAATGAAGTCCAAACCCCATTGCATGAATGGTTGCTCCACTTGAATCGGGTTGAGAGGGAAAGCTGCTAACCTTTGTTTACTCGTGAAGAGAGCACATTGCTGACACCTCCTTACCCATGCATAAGTGTCTTTGAAGAGGCTGGGCCAGTAAAAGCAAGCCCTCATTATCTTTGTTGTTGTAGTCTTGGGTGCAAAATGACCTCCTACAGGCCCATCATGGAAATGCTCCAAAAGCTTGGCTCCTTGATCATCATCTACACACCTCAGGAACACTCCATTGAGATCTCTTCTGAACAAAACCCCATCAACTAAAGCATAAGGTATGGACTGAAGTCTGAAATACCTTCTTTTTGTTTTGTCCATACCTTGAGGGCACTCACCTGTTAGCAGAAAATGTGCCATATCATGGAGCCAACTAGTGTGAGGTGGAGGTGCATCTACTTGTAGGTTATCTTGTGTTACCAAGATAACCTCTTTGTCTTCATGAAGGTCATCAACCATATGCTCATATAAGCCTTTACCTCTTACTAACTTAGTGACCTTGATTTCTACTTCATACTCCATGACTTTAGTAATCCAACCAGCTCTTTTTTCGCTCAAATTCTTGTTAAGAAGGAAGTCTCTTACTCCAGGATGAGACACCATAAGGTGGATTTTGCTGTTGGATAGCATTGGCCTAAACTTCTTGAGGCTCCATACTGCTACAAGGACTTGCTTTTCTACAAAGGTATACCTCACCTCATACTCTTCAAGCCCCTAACTGAAAAATGCTAATGGCTGCTCAAGTTCTTCACCATTTTTTTGCATCAGCATAGCTGATATATTATCAATGTTGACAAAAGCATAAAATATGAAATCCTTTGATAAATCAGGATTCATAAGTTTGGGTGCTTGAGCGATGGCTTGTTTGATAGCCTCAAATGCTAACTTACCTTCATTTAACCAAGTGAACACTTGGTTCTTCTTTAGCATAGTAGTGATGGGCTTGACCAAACTTGCAAAACTGGGGATAAATCTTCTCATGAAGTTTATCTTTCCAAGGAAACCTTTGGAGTCCCTTCTTATGCTTGGGTAAGGATAAGGCCAAGATGGAACTTATTCTCACAGGATCAATGGACAGCCCCCTCCTTTGAGACGATGTGGCCCAGCAACTTGCCTTCATGCACGACAAATGCATTTTTTGGGATTCAATGAAATCCCATACTCTCTGCACCTTTCGAAAATCAGCCTCAAGTGGTCCATATGCTTGTTGGCATTCTTGGAGAAAACTGTGATGTCATCCAAGTATACCAGCACCATTTGGTTTAACAACGCTTGGAAAGCCATGTCCATGGTTCTTTGGAAAGTTGCGCCAGCATTTGATAGACTAAAGGGCATCTTTTGGTACACATACGTGCCCCATTGGTGGTAAAGGCAGTCTTGTACTGATCTTCATCTTTCACCCAGACTTGGTTGTAGTCATAAAATCTATCCAATAGAGAGAAGCGTTTTGATCCTACAATTACTTGGAGAAGTTGCTCCATGGATGGCATATGGTAGTGATCCTTCAAGGAGACTTTGTTCAAATCTCTGAAGTCCACACAAAGCCTAATCTCCCCACTCTTTTTTCTTACAGGCACCAAGTTAGCTACCCATGATGAGTGTTTGATGGGAAAGATGATCCTGGACTCGATCAACTTAGTTAGCTCCTTCCTCATCAACGCTTCAATCTTGGGGTTAAAGGGCCTCTGCTTTTGCCTTACGTGCTTGGCATTGGCCTCCAACTCTATGGTATACTGAGCTAACTTAGGATCAAAACCCTTTAGGTCGTTGTACTCTCAAGCAAAAATGTCTGCATACTCTTGGGAAAGTGCTTTGAAAACTTGCCTCTCAGCTTTGCTGCTTACCTTCCCAAGCTTGAGAAGTTTGTCTTTGAAGATGAGGACTCTCTCATAGTTCTCTTCATTAGTGGACATTACTACTTTTTCTTTCCTCATATGGTCTCCATGAAAAAGGCCCTCAAGTGTAATCAGCCCTTTAGGAGGTTTGTTCGACTTCAGCTGAACAATTTGATCCTCATATTGATGCTGCAATCTAGCTTGGCTGAAGGAGAACTCAGCATCCTGTTGTAAGAAGCAAACAATTTGCTTGTTACTTTCAAAAACCTGCCAGTGAGCTTCATTATCCGGCACTGATGGCCTCACCACCACCTTGATATGTGGCTGAACCTTGGTTTCCTTCAGCTCACTTGGAATGTCAAACTGAGCTCCCATGGCTGCCAATCCGTCAACATGCTCGTTCTGATTTCTTGGGACAACTTAAATGTCAAAGGCCTCAAAATCCTCAATTAGGTCCCACACTCAATTTTTGTCGGACCTTAAGGAATTCTTTGTAACGTTCAGGCCTCTGACTTGGTTTACTATGAGCTCGCTATCCCCATAAACTTGCAGCAGTTTTATTCTTTTTTTATTGGCCCATTGAAAGCCACGGATCAAGCCTTCATATTCCATTGCATTTGAAGAGCAACTGAAATGGAACCTGTAGGAAGAGAAAAGCTTGTTACCCGAAGGGGAAACCAACATCGCCCCAACACCTACACCATTTTTGCTCCTTGAGCAATCAAAGAATAATTTTCATAAATCATTGGGGTCTTCTTTAGGTCCAATGAGGGAAGGCATGGGTTGATTCTCTTCATGTAGCAGATAGACACCCATGTCTCTTTTCTCGACACCTTCCAAAGGGTTGAAGAATTGGTTATCTCCCCAGAACTCATTCAATAACAAGTCTGGAACTTCTTCAGGATGAGTGTTCAGCTCTTGACCAATTGTAAGCTTATCCTCATCAAGGATGGTACAATTGAGGTTTATGTTATCTGGCTAATGGGGTTCAATATGGAATTGTGCCATGGGTTCAGCCTTGATTGAGACCTTAGTCCCATACCTTGTTCTAAATGCCATGTAAGACCAATCTGCTGCAAGATAACCCCCAATCTTGGCTGTGAACTCCCTAGAGGGACACAATGCAAAGCGAGGAGTGACATCCAAGATCAACACATCTTGCATCACAGACACGCTAGGACAAGCATGCAAGGTTAGGGTCAAATACCTGATGATACCTGATGGCTTTGTGGAAGAACCATCAAGCTGCAGGACTCGCTTGGTGTGTGGCTCATACTTGAGGTTCAGTAGGTCAGCAATAGACTTTGGCATGACTGAGGTGCTGGCCCCACTATCCACCAAGCAGTTGTGCACCAAGGAATCGCCAATGATTAATGAGATGTAGAATGGAGGGGGCTTGGTCACATTCCTTGACCTTTCTTCCAAAGGACTCTTGGTCGCATTAGTGAAGACCTCAGTGTCCTTGCCTGGTTGTTTACCTGCCGCTGTCGTAACACTCATCTTGGACAAACCTTCTTGAAGGATGTCCACTTGGTCGAGCATGGAAATCATGTCCCACATTGGAACGTTCACGCTGGATTTCTTCATTTGTTCAACAATGTTAATTGGCGTACCACCAACCTTTGCCTGGGTTTTGGGAGCAACTGCTACTGGCTTTATCAATGAAGGAGTGGTGACAAGAGGTTCTTTGAAAGCTTTGTGGTTGTCACCCAGATTCCTTCTCTTGAACCTTGTGTTTGCTGAGACTGGGATGTGGGCCAAACTGGGAGTAGCCTACGGATTTGATGCATACAACTCCTCTTGCTCACTGATGACCATTATGGCTTCCGACTGGTTTGACACCTGATCCGAGCCTTGTTCTTGTGGAGGTTGCTCCTGCTTTGTAAGCGTGGGCACCTTTGTGCTTTGGGCCATAAGAGCCTGGTTATATCCATAAGCAACACCCTGCTGCCATTGATCATTGAACACTTGGTTGGAGACATTAGTTGAGACAATGGATTGTCCAAAAGAATGATTCCAAGGCATTGTCCCTTCAGCCTCTTGAGCCATATTGTTCTGAACCGGAACTAAGGAATTGGAAGGGCCTGCAGCATTTGGATTATAATTATGCTATCTAGCATAGTTAGGCTGCCCCTGTCCTTGGAAATTTTCTTTGTAGGGTGGTCTATTTGCTTGATAACGCTGTTGCTGAGGCTGGTATGGAGCTTGATATGGTTTGCTGTAAGCTTGTTGCCTCTTGACATTGACCACATCATTCCCCAAGGATTGGAGCATACTCTTCAGTTCCAAGTAATTCTTCTGCTCTTGGGAGTCGTTGGATCCACTAGTAGAGGCCTTCTTTTGCTTAGGTGAAGGCAAGAATGATTCCAAGGCATTGCCCCTTCAGCCTCTTGAGCCATATTGTTCTGAACCGGAACTAAGGAATTGGAAGGGCTTGCAGCATCTGGATTATAATTATGCTATCTAGCATAGTTAGGCTGCCCCTGTCCTTGTAAATTTTCTTTGTAGGGTGGTCTATTTGCTTGATAACGTTGTTGTTGAGGCTGGTATGGAGCTTGATATGGTTTGTTGTAAGCTTGTTGCCTCTTGACATTGACCACATCATTCCCCAAGGATTGGAGCATACTCTTTAGTTCCAAGTAATTCTTCTGCTCTTGGGAGTCGTTGGATCCACTAGTAGAGGCCTTCTTTTGCTTAGGTGAAGGCACAACAACAATTGCTGGTGTTGGAAGTATAAATCAAGTGGAGGAATGACTGCAGGAGGTGGGCTGATCTCTGGAAAAAGAGGCATTAGGGGTCTGGGAGTAAGCTTGCCAGCCTGAACTAGGCAATTTTTTGCCTTGATTGCCACCTCGTATGCATCTGGGAGTATGTCTCCTCCCATAGATTGAATCATTACAACTATGTCGTTGTTGAGAGCTTTCAAGTAATATAAGAAAGCAAAGTTCGGAGATGGTCTAACGGTTGTTGGAATTCTATCCTACGCCTTATGAAATCTCGTATTGAAGTCTTGCATGACTTCATGAAGAGCTCTCTTGATTGTGGTCAGCTGCTCTGCAAGTGACAGATGATCACTTTTATCTTCAAACCTTTTACGTAGCGTTGTTCCCAGCTCGTCCCATGGTGGATAGAATTAGGAGCTAGGCCCCTATACCAATCTAATGCCTTTCCTTTGAAAGATACAACCATGTTCTCCACTGCAATATTGTGAATGTTGCAGAAGTTGATTATGTCCGTTATGTGCTCAGTAGGAGTTACAGCTTGGTCTCCTATGTAATAAGGAACACTTTTGAGGGCTACTACTGGCATATGATCTTAATGTGGTAAGTTCAAAGGGCTTTGGCCGCTGAAGCCCACAAAAGCTCTTTGGGGAATCATAGTAGCAAGAGGGGCTAACAAAGATCTCCTTGCGTAAGTATACCTTATAACTGGTTTAGGAAAGTGGCTTCTTACATAAGGGTGAGTATGGGCGAACCTTAACCTTCTTGCTGAGTTTAAAGGTCATTCAACAAACTCAAAAGGAATACCTGCAAAAGTCGATCTAGTAGTCACCTTTGGTATGAAAGATAGCTACTGCTCTACCACCAAATAGTTGGGTGTTCTTTGGAGTTGCCAGATGCTAAAGGACGAATGCTACCACTGCTGCAAAATGATCAAAACAACATCAAATTTGACTAATCTTTCATAAAAATGAAAATAAAATGGTAGTTGTTCCACCAGGTGTGCCATAACTATTATAGCTTGAAATTGCACCCTTGTGAGAGAGTTCTTCAGGCTCTCTCACTTCCAGCTACAAGCATGGGGACAACCTTAGGATGTGGGTATCCTATAGTGAGGTTGAACCTCTAGGCTTTTTAATGAGGCTAGTTCTTCAGGTGCTTCACTTTAGCTCCTTGATTCTCACACTAAAATCTACTAATGGCTAAGGAAAAGGGATAGTGGGATTACTGAAAAGAAATCTAAGCTAAGGGAGGTGATGCACCAAAAAGAAGTGATCCACTTGGTCTAGAAAAGAGCCAACTACTGATGAACCCAAACAGGACACAGGGTATTTTGGTTCTATCTCAAGGCCATAGGCATGGCGCTTTTGCATGGAGGTTGAAGGGAAGCCTTGCGCTTTGAAGGATAACAAAAATAAGTCTACGGGAGACACTATGAACTGGTATCACTTCAAAGAGAGCTCAACATACAGACACTTCACGCAATCATGCACAAAATCAAAAGGATCAAAAGCAAGGTGTTGGAAAAAATTGCAGGTGATGAATGACAATCATACATTCTGCAAATGAACCAAATGTGCACACTTTTTTTAACCATAAACAGAAAAGTCTTCCTTGTATTGCTTCGAAAGAGTCTTTTACAAAGCGATTTCTGCAAAGTAATCTTATCGCCAGTTCAGGCATCTTTTGCTTGGCTCCAAGGCCTCTATTTATATAGAAAAAGGGGGGAGAGAGAAAGGGAAGAAAGAAGAAGTCGTTGATGGCTATAACTCTGATGTTGTACTTCCTTGTCCCCAAATGCTCCGCTTAGGATCACTAAACAATCCTCTTGAGCCCCTCCTGTCTTTAAGTTTTTCTTTGGCGCATCTAAGAAGCCATGTTGTGAGCAGGTGGAATATTTCTTCTTGGCACGACGCATTTAATCTTTGCACTCAAGATTGATGTGGCTTCTTTCTCTTTACGTGCCCTACTGAAAGGACGCAGGTCTCCATGTGTTTCAGCGATGCTACATTTAAGCGTTGAACGACGATTGTGGGGAGCGAACTATGACGGATGAGAGCCTTCATAAATTTCCAGTTACTAGCCACTTGGACTCTCCCATGCTCATTGGTCATCCTTGTGCCACTTGTCTTTTACTGATTGGCCCTTTCTATTCAAACTAAGGTCACGTGGCAACCTTTCATTCATTGCATCATGATTCTTGTGTTGCTGGACCAAGCTTAAGTCAAGCACTTGAAGAATCCCAATTTACTCTATGCAGAGTAATTCAGGTTCTTCAATCTCTCCAACTTCGGATTTTCCCAGATCCTTTACTTATAAAGCTTTTTAATTAAAGTACTTGGAGAAACTCGATTTACTCTATGCAGAGTAATTCAGGTTTTTCAAGCTTACTTTGGACTTGTCCATCTTGAAGTCCTCTTTATTCTGTAGGCTCCTATTTGTCTCGTGCAAATCTCTTGAAGGAATTCCTTCGGACTTTTTGTCCAAAGCTTTCTTCTTGCTCTCTTCCTTCGGAAATTACCTTTCGGACTTTTCTAAATGGACTTTTCCGAAGGTGAGAGACCCTTCGGGCTTCCTGTATGTCCCTTCGGACTTCCACAAATGATCCTCCCAAAGGGAAAGATACCCTTCGGGAATTTTGAAATGGTCCTTCCAAAGGGTAACATACCCTTCAGGAAAACTTGCAATTGTCCACTTGGAGAAGGAAAAACCCTTTGGATTTATGAAAGTGACCCTCGGAAAAGATGATTGGTTTTTTGGAAATGTTGAAAAGATCTCTTTTGCTGAAAAAGGCCCTTCGACATTTTGAAAATGCCCTTCGGATTTTGGAGAAGACTTGTCCCTTGAAGAACCCAAGAAGCACTATTTTTTTAGACCAAATCGGGTTTGTCGAGCCCCTTTACTTATTTCAGGCTTCTGATTGTCACAACTTATGAAGTAATTGAGTAGTGCTCCTTGGAGAACCGGAAATACATTGTCCATGAGTAATTTGGGTTTTTCAACCCAAATTACTTCTACTTATAAAACATTTAGAAGTCAAGCACTGTTGTAAACGCGGTATGCACTGTGCCCTCAGAAACCCCAAGTTGACACTATTGGAAAACCCGAAATCCTCCCAAAGACTTTCCATTTTCTTCCTTGAAAGCTCCTTTTTTCATACTTAGGCAAGTTTTGATATGTGGGCCAAAAATGGCCAACAGTTTCACTTTTGAATAAAACATCTAAGTCATGCAAGAAAGTTTTCTACTTCCAATGAAGATTTGAGAATTAGTTCGGTCTCCCCACATAACATATTGGGTTTGGACACCTTTGAAGAATCAAAGGTGTGTGCGATGCTTTATCTACTTTACCTCAAAATCTTTGATATTCTTCAAGAACAATCAGTTGATCACAACTTTTTAAATGATATGTTTTTTACTATTTTATTTATGGAGTGGCTAAGGGAAAGGGTTGGACATTGCTTTGTTTTCAGCTAGGCATCTATAGGCTTGACAGAGTTACCTTTGGCTCCACTCTATGCCTTGTTCCATTGTAGACTAGGCATCCATAGCCCCGATGGAGGTTGCTCAAATCACTGTTTTAGGAGTTTTTATTTTATTTTATTTGCTTTGAAGATTTCATATTCTCCTCTTTTCTTATATTTTTTTGGTTTCCATTTGAATCTCTTAAAGGGTTGGGAACCTATGGGAACCACTTTAGCTAGGTATAGGGATAATCAGAAAATTTCGATTTCAAATGATCTTTCTTTTGCTTATTTTGTCCTTCAATGCAATATTTAATGTGAAAAAGTGCAATGTAGACTCTTTTCTAATGCAAAGACTTTTCTTAATTCATGTAGCAATTCTAAAATAACTTCTAGTTCTTTATTAATCAAATGCTTGTGGCTGCCAATCATTAAAAAGAGTCAGTCGGCTTTGGGATGATCATTTATGGTTTTTTGGTTATTTATGCTATTCAATTATATCAAATCTTCAAGGCATCATATTTGCCCTGATGATGGATGTAAGTGGTGGCTAGAAATGTTGACAACAAAATGAACCCGATTGCAGAAACTCCATTTAGTGATGCTAATTTTAATCACTACGAATTCTCAGCTTTTAATATAAAACTATAAGGCAATCAAACATGATATTGATATTTTATCAAACTTTGTCCATTTTTTTGAATTTTAACACTTTCACAGTGAATCCAGCTCTCCCAACCAATTGAATGTGACCAAGTTTTCCCATAGAATGGGTTGGGTAGTGTGGGTACAACGAAAACTAGCCAGTGATTGAATATTCCAGGAAATACGTGTGAAAGAATGTTCTTGGTTTCTCTGTTTTTATGTCTTCGTCAAGACTTTTAACTAACATCTACTCAAAGCAACTATTATAAGAAAACAATGAAAACAACATCTAAACTATGAAAGCAAAAAGAACTAGAAGCAAACTAATGTAACTACTCTAATCCTACACTACTTCTAAATTAAAATTCATCATAAGTTTGAGAGTGATGGGGATGGCATGGGCAAGAAGTAGTGCTTCAAGCATTGTCTATTCACACCAGGGAATGACAAGGCATTTCCTTGCAAATCTTTTAGTCTGAAGGCGTTTCCCAAGATCTCAAAAATTTGGTATGGGCCTGTCCATAGCAGGCCCAATTTTGTATGGTAACCTTTCTTCTCGTGGGCTTTGTTCCATAGTAAGACCAAATTTGAAAATTTGAAGCCCTTTATCTTTGCCCTCTTATCAAACCATCTCTTGATGTTTGCTGAAATTCTGCAGGGCTTCGTTTGTTGCATCTTCCATTTGAAGAATGTTGAGCAATTTTGACTACACTTTGTCATCTTCTCCCATGTCTTCCTACATGAAGTGATAAGTGGGCAGCGTCAATGAAATGGGAAATATTGGCTGTTGTCCATAATCTAGCAAAAATGGAGAAGATATTAATGCATGCTTATATATGGTTATATCAGCCCATAGCACATACTTCAACAACGAATGCTAATCTCTTGGTCTCTTTACAATGGACTTCTTAATAGCATCGGTGAGGTTCTTATTGGTGGATTCAACCCCTCCATTCCATTGGGGTTAAAATTAGGTGAAAACTTTAGAATAATCTTATTGTCATATGCCCATTCTATAAATTCTGTAGATTGAAATGCAAGTATATTGTCATAAACCAAGGAGAAAGGTGTTGTAGGAAGCCTTGGTAAATCTGCCCTTGAATGACTGATTTTTGTGGATAGGAATTTTGTCAAACGGTTTGCTTACAAACCATCCAATTGCTGTACTTGAATTCTTTTTGTGTTTTCGGTATATGAGATGAATGCATAAATGTTAAAGGCTTTTAAATGATTGTTCTAAGGACTGAAGTAAAACTGAGAATGCAATGCAAAGCCTCTTCTTGACCTTTCAAATGCAAAGAATGAAATAACTGAAAATGTGCATCAACAACATCATGGTATTTCGTCAAACAATTGATGTGCATACTCAAAATTCCTTTATTGCTATGATAACTTATGTCATTTGATATAAAAGTATGATTCTTCAAGAAATGACTTCTCATTGACCAAGGACTAAATGGAATGCAATTACAATCAGCTGTACCACTGCTATCAGCACTATAGGAGATGCAAATATGATAACAAAGCAAGCTACAGGTATGTTGTATACGACAACAATGATATATTCTCCTAATACAGTATTTCAATTAGAATCGCTATTACAATAACCTCAGTGCAATGCCAATAATCTATATGCAACTTCTAAATGAAGAACCTGGAATTCGTGGTTTGGAAGATGAAGCCAGCACTCCACAAGGTTTGAATCTCTTCAAATTGCAGCCTCCAGTGTTTACCAGCCAGCGCCTGGAGTCTTGGAGAACCAGCGATCATATCCCAACCAGTTTCAGATTTTTTATCTGCTCTCTTTCATGAAATCGCACCAGCATCATGGCAAAAATCGTCCCTTCAATAGATGCAGGAAAATCGCCCTTTTCTTTATAAAAATCTGTTTTGTTCCTTAGCTGCCAACACTCTCTTGAAACCTGATGATATTTATTAATGAAAACGTCCTTCTTGAATGGTTAAAAACCAACAATAGATGTTCTCCAATATTGATTCTTCAAACTTCTGATTTGCTGAGAATAATCTTCAAAACCATTGAACAATCTATGAAGACAATCACTTCTTGATTGGTATAAACTCCATTGATGCTCAACTGTGACCTCCACATGAAGCCACCAGCACAATCGAAGAGAGGCAACGTTCTCCAAGATTGAATTTACTTGCGAAACCCTAGGTTTCTTCCTCAGTGAAAGCTTCTTCAGAAAAGACAAGTGTTGAATGATTCCTCCATGAATGATAAGAGCTTAGGTTGATGATTTATATACTTTTTTCCCAAGAAGAGGTCGATCCTTTAGAAGGCTCTTTTAATTATTTAAAAATGATATTTAAATGTGCACTGTATAACTTTAATAAATGCTTTGATAAATGGGCGCTCAAATAATAATAATATTTAATGTATTTTAAGTGATTTTTTTGAGGGTCATGGCCCCATTGGACATAAAGTTGTAATATAACTTTATAATTGCACTTTATAAATAATTATTAATAAAGTGATTAACTCCACAAATAATCATTATTTCTCAATTTCGTCTGAACCCGGGAATTAACCATTGTATCCACTGTGCATCCAACTGCCTTACTAAAAATAGTAAGGGTCCCTCTCTAACATCCATTGACTTACTATAAATAGTAAGTCCCTCAAATGGAACAAAAAACCCCCGAATATCAATGCCTCAAAACAAATGAAGGATTTGGGGAGATAAACACTTACAACTACCACCTGAAGAGCTCCATAATGCTCAAACTGGACCCTCTAATCCACCACACTAGCCAACGAGGGTCAAATAATAGGCTAATCTACCAAAACCGAGAACAAGCCAAAAAGGGGACATTACAGGTGTGCCAAGCCTTGTAACAATGTTCTCTTTGAGGAATTTGATTACTTCTTTAGTTGTGGTGTTCTTCGTGGCAATTGCTTTAATCCACCATGTGTATTAGTTTGTGGTTGTCAACTCAAATTTATGCCCCTTCATAGAGTTAGGATTGATAAATTTGACAAAATCGAGCCCCCATTGGACAAAAGGTTTGTCTTCAATTATTACCTGCAATGGCATTGTTGCGTGCTTTTCTCTTTTAGCAAATGTTTGACAGTCGTGGCAAGTGCTTATGCGGTTATGCATGCCTTTTGAAGATCGTGGGCCGATAATATCATGCTTTGAGAATCTTGTGTATTTTTGTATTACCAGAAGGATGACCGCCTCTCAATTTTTCATGGAACGTACTCATGATATCCTTGGCTTCTTCTTTGGTCATGCATGTGAGATAAATGCTTTCTTTAGCATATAATGAGTTGCTTTCAGTCTAAGAGTTGTTCTTTACATTTTTTTCAATTCTGGAGGGCACCCTCCATATAAGAGGAAGTGAGTGATGTGATCATACCACTCCTCTCGTTCAACTTGCATTTGGTTCACTGGCATGACAATGATTTGTGGATTGACTTTTGTGATCAACTAAGTGAGACCTTGGCCTCTCACCATTTTAGATGGCTTGATTTCAATGTCATAGTCTTGCAATTTGGTCATCCACTTGCCTCTACATTTTCTTAGCTTGTTCTACCCAAGTATAAGCTTCACTACAGGGTTTTGCACTATGGCATGGACCTTGTTATGGAGGATGTAATGCCTAAATTTTTTGATGGCTTTGACTAGGGTGTACGCTTGCTTGTCTAACATTGAATACTTTAGTTCTACATCTTCCATTTTTGTGCTCATGATTGCAATGGGATGCTTTTTTTCATTGATTCTCTGCGTCAGTATAACTGCTATGGTGTGATCAAAAGCAAAAGAGTAGAGATAGAAATCTTTGCTGAACTCTGGAATGATCAATATTGGGGCTTACACAATGGCGTGCTTGATGTCTTGAAAGGAAGCCCTGGCTTGAGGTGTCCACTCTATTTTTGTGTCCTGTTTCAACATGGCGTTAAGAGGTCTTGCAATCTCAGCAAAACCAAAAATAAAATTTCGCTCAAAATTAATCTTGCCAAAAATGATTTTAACACTTACTATTTGGAAGCGAAATTTGGAAAATGACATTTGATCTATTGAGGTCGATTGATATAGCTCCTTTGGTAATGATGAATCCCAATAACCTACTTATAGTGACATGAAGATGTTTTTTTTTGGATTCAGAGAAATACCATTCCTGTTGCATCTTTCAAACACCTTTTGCAAATGATATACATGATGTGCCTTGTGCTTGGAAAATACAGTTACATTATCCATGTAAATAATAATACATTTCCCTAACAGATCTTGAAAGACAAAATGCATGGCACAATGGAATGCAGCACATGCATTCATCAAACTGAAAGACATTCTCTTGTAAGCAAATGTTTCTCAGTTTGTTGTGAAAGTTGTTTTTATTCTGTCTTCTTTACCAAAAATACTTGGTTATAGCCTGCAATCCATCCAAAAAAGACATCATTTCAGAGTCACTCATCATCTAGACGACCTCATTAGGTACGACATAGGGTAATTATATTTTCCAAGGCTTTGGTAAGGTTTCTAAAGTCAACACAAAGCCCAATTTCTTTGTTCTTCTTGTGGACAATCACTAGGTTAGTCACCCATGTGGAATTTTGATTGGGAAAATGAACTTGGCCAAGAGCAATTTCTGAACTTCCTTGTAAATAAGGGGCTCAAGGATGGGATTGACCATTCCTTGCCTTTGCCTTAAAGGTTTTTGGCCTTCCTTAAATGGGATAGTGTGAGTTATGATCCTTGAATCAAAGATTTTGATGTCTCCATATGACTAGGTGATCACATCTTTGTATTGCATGAGGAGATATCTCAGTTTTTCCTTTTCTAATTCTGTGCAGTTGAGGCCAATGTTCACGTTTTGAGGCCATTCCTTTTGAGAATTATGTCTTCTTTTAGTCTCATGACTGCAGCATCATCAATCTCTTTTTCTGCGAAATAGTTTGTCCTTTCCATCAACAACCTGCTCTTCAAAGACACCAGAGCTGTTGCTAAATTTAATAATCTGCTGATTATCATTAAAAACTTGTTATTATTCCACATTTCCTGGGAAGGATGGGATAATTTCAATTGAAAAATGTTGTATGTTAGAATCATTCAAGGAAAATAACTTTATGGCTGATGTTGCAAAGAGTTAGCAGTCGAATTGTCTTTCCTTGGATTGCTGTGATATTAAAAGCATCGAATGAATCAATCAAGTCCCAAGCTCCGTGCTTATATTTCCTCAAATATGACAATTTGCATTAAAATTTGCTTCTCACTTGATTAAACACTAACTCAAAATATCCAAACATTTGCAACTCTTTTACCTTGTGGTTTAAAACAAACTATAGACCCACAATCATAGCCCCATACTCCTCAAGGTTGTTAGTACAAGGGAATTGTAAGCAGTATGCAACAAGATTTTTTTTTTTTTCCTAGGGGACCAATAACAATTCTAGCACCAAATCTTTGCTTGCAACGAACTCCGTCAAAATAAGACGTCCAGAGGCTGGGCTGATTGGTGTTCAAGTTCTCTTTATTCTTAACAACAAGCTCAATTGTGTGTGTAAATAGCTATGTCAGTGGAAACCACATTTACTTTTCCATTTTTAGCATTGTATTTAGTGATCATCGATTTCATCTTGGGTTCCCTATCTACTTTGATTTGATTTGGCACACCTTTCCATGTTGGCCAAATATGGGAAAAGTCAATGACCATGTAACCATTCAAGATTTTAGACCAATATCGATTGAGCAGTATACCATATGCCTCGGGAATGTACACAACTTGGATGTCTATGAATTGCTGGACTCTTGGTTTAGAGGTTGGCTGCATGTGAACATTCAAAAGCTCTCCAATCACCTTAACTTCTGATTTGTCTAATTGGACAACTATTTGGTTAGACTTGATTGGGGTCAAACCTAGATTTTTGCAAATCCTTTACGTGCATGGCATTGTAAGAAAATATGATTGCTGAAAGAATAAAGAGAAACTGGAAGGCACACATTGAAGTGCATGTGCATCCTTAAAATATTAAAGCAAAAGGAAGTTACATACATTTGGGTTAGTTGGTAGTTACCATTAGTTAACACCAACTAATATAGTATTAATTAAGTCTAACTAGTAAATTAAATAAATTATATTTAATAACCCCTCTTAATGACTAAGCTGGAAATAACACCAAGTTTGTCTCAAAATTTTACAAACAAAATAGGATCAAGAGTTTTAATCATTAGATATGTTGGTGGATCTGTAGAAGCACAAAAGTGAAGAGAAATATCACTGGAATCAACCAACTATCGAATGCAGTGATGATGGATTTCAATATGTTTGGTGCCTACACAAAATACATGATTCTTCACCGACTTCAATACACCTTGATCATCACAAAAAAGTGGAGTAGTTGTAGATGGAGGAAGTTGCAATTCAACTAGAATCTGACGTAGCCAAACTACTTCACAACTGGCACTAATTGGTGCCTTGTATTTTGCTTTGGTGGAAGATATAGCCACAGTCACTAGAGCTTGCTCTACCATGCAACAACTTCTAAACAAAAGGAAAAGATATACCCTATTGTAGACCACCGAGTATCCATTGATCCTCCCCAATTAGAGTCTGTATAATTTATCAATTTGAAGTCTTTTGCCCTCTAATATAGGATGTCAAAGTCAAGAGTTGCTTTGACATATCTCAAAACACATTTTTTTATTGTCCAATGAATGAGCTTTGGTTGAGACAAATACCAAGAAAGATAGCTAACAACAAAACATAGATTTGGTCATGTGGATGTAAGATATATCACGCTTCCCATCAACTCCCTGTAGAGTGATTCATTGACCAACGATGAATCATCATGGGATGGCAAATTCCACCCAATTTTCATAGGTATAGATGCAAGATTACAATATGTCATTCCAAATTTCTTGAAAAGATTTGTGGCATACTTGACCCGAGCTATGAAAATGAGATGGTTATGTTGCCAAAACTCTACACCTAAGCAATAGTGTAAGAGGCCTAGATCAGTCATGTCAAAAGTAACGCACAAATCTGATTTCACTTTCTGAATTGCAGTGGTCTCACTACTTATGATGGTAGGATCGTCGACATAGACAATGAGACAATGTCATCACCATTGCTTTTAACATAAAGGTTCAGATGAGAAAGACTCTTACTGAATCTAGAATCTTGTAGGTACTAATCAATTTTGATATACCAGGATCATGGAGCCTGCTTAAGCCTATATAGAGACTTAATTAGTCTACAAACTAAATGATCATTATTAGGTACTGGAAAACCTTCATGCTGCACCATGTAGATCAGCTCATCTAAATCTTCGTTCATGAAAGCACTTTTGACATATATTTGAAACATTTTCCATCCAAACTGAACTGTTGTGGAGACAAGCAACCAAAATGTGATCATCTTTGTAATGGGAGCAAAAGTCTCCTCACAATCTATTCCCTCGTGTTGGAAAAAACCTATCACAACAAGACAGGGTTTGCACTTATCCAAAGTACCATCAACTTTGCATCTTACTTTGTACATTCATTTGTAGCCAATGGGTTGTTTACTTGGGGGTAACTCAACCAGTTGCCAGGGATTGTTCTTTCGCAAGGCATCGTATTCTTATTGTATGGCAGTCTCCCATTCAGGTTTTCCTTTCACTTTAGAATACTGTTGTGGTTCAAATATTGTGAAAAGAGCAAAATGAGTATGCTCCTCAGTTGAATCCACAACTTTCTTCCCTGTGCTCTGAGGCTGTACATTTGATTGAGGTATTTCATCCTTGCTTACATTTTGTAGAGTGTAGTAAAACCGCTTAGGTCTCAGATTTACTAAAGAATCCTATATTCATTGAATATCAGCTTAAGTGTTAGCCAATGCAGGTTGGCATCGCTGATTTACTTGTGGATTATTGGAAATATCAGATATGGGTTGTTGCATTGGAGTCTGTGATGGAGTGTTGAATGATCTCAAGTCCTTTTTGAAAGGAATGACAACACTAGATTCAAGTACCTCAGAGAGTGCTTGCTAGTTACAAACAAAGAAAGATTGTGTCTCCTTAACATCAACATCTCGACTAACAATGATCTTGTTAGTGGAAACATTAAGAAGTCTATAGGCCTTAAATTGGTCACTGTAGCCATCGAAAAAATATCTAGCACTTTTGGAATCTAGTTTACTCCTCTTTCTATCAGGAACTAAAGTATATGCAGCTGAATCAAAAACACGAAAATGTGTTACCTTAGGTTTGATTCCAGACCATGCTTCCTCAGGTGTATCTTGCAAAGCTTTGCAAAGGCAGTGCGGCTCGTTCCATGAGAGCAAACCAAGGAGATCCTTGAACTGGTAGTGAGTGAGATCATGGATTCAATAGCTTGCCTCCATAGCCTGGGCTAAATATGCTGAGGAATCAATCAACCTTCTGGAAATGCAAGCTTCAACAATTGGGTGCCACATACTTCCACTTGTTTTTATGGAGTTATCATTCTTGTTCAAGACATCAAAGCTTGCAGTCCTGCCATTAAGGCTAGAAACAAAGCTTGCTGCTTTGGCAGAACCCTGATTGGCAGCAAAGCCTACAGATTTAGGGGGTCTAAAAGACCATCGCACTGTCCCAAAATCTGACGACTTGATACAAGGGCTGCACTCTTTATAGCTGATCCTTTCCTCTCTTTATCATGCTCATTAAAAGCTCCATTATTTCCATCTGATTGAAGAGCTCTCTCTTCTTAATAATCTTGGCAACTACTACTGGTGTAATAGACAACAGCATGCACAGTCGTGCATCAAGGTGAGGCACAAGACCCTTGAGTGGAACTTGTTCCCTAGATGGAAGAATCATCCAAGTCTCAGAGTTCAAAAGCTTCATGGCAGAGTTGGAATTAGTTGATTCTAAACCATATGGTGCAGATGTGGAAGCTATTTCAGCATGATTTGGCTGAGGCTGTTGGTAACCATATCAAATTACATTAAGTGGCATTGTTGCTTGGTGAAATTGAAGCTCTATAACCCTCTCAATAATCTGAATCACCATGAATTGGAACACAGCAGGAGTAATTGAAGGGCATGACCAAGAATTCAATGTGTCCAGTAAAGCATTTGAAAGTTGTCTTGTGCATACCTCCCTTACAAACAAAGTTCTGATGGTGGCTTGATCTCAAATCAGCCTTTGAGAAATGAGAAGCAATAATGGCATGCTTACAGCCCATTTTCAACTCTATGGCATGTTGGAAACCTCCATCTGATAGCAATCCTGGGGACAAATTGTTGAACACCATACTTTGTTGTTTTTGAAGCATTTGAATATCAACATAAAGACTATGTTGCTTACCAAAAGATGAAATAGTTTGCATGCTCCCCACTGCAAAGCAACTTACTGCCCAAGCAGCTGTGACTATCTCCATAACCTTGTCTTCAAGTGCATAACTTGGCTTTAAGGAGTGATCTATGAATCATGAGCATTGATCCTCCACAACTTCGTTAGAATGCACAACGTACTCTATATGATTCCTCATGAACTTCCTTTCTATCTAAATGAATGGGATGAAGAATTCACTAGAAACAGTAATATTGATCTCATCAAAGCCTTAACCCTTATTGTACCTCAAAAGATCACCCGAATCCCATATGCAACAACAATTTTGAACTTGAACCAAAGAATCTATATGCCCTATGTTGCAAGTTGTATCCTTGACCTTATCACCATTTTTAGAATGCTTTCCATAATGACAAGAATCTTGCAATGGCATAGTATGAAACAACAAATCTGAAATATGACCATCATTTTCATACTTTGGGTTGTAATCAAAGCGTTCAACTTCCTTTGTTGAATTAGAATTTGTTGAGATACCCTCAACATCTCCATCCTTGTGACTCAAAATTTTAGAGTTAGGATCAACAATATTCTGAATTGCATGCTTATCATCGTCGTTATTCTGAAATTTAATCATATGTGACAATGACTCACCTTTTGGAAGATCGTTGGGTGGCTCATGGATTAGCACATCTACTTCCATCTTCATCTCTTTGCATTCAGCTAGTTATGCCTTATTCTCCTTGATTTTCTGTAGGTGTTATTTTGTTTGAGTGGCTATCAACTTAGCTTCCTTAGCTCTCCTTAGCCATTCATCACATCTCATCTGGTTCCTCATTACATCCTCAACGCTTGTCTGTAATATGGTTAATTTATTTTCAACCACATTCTCTGGTTCCTTTTCAGATAAGATCTCCTTACCTTTGACTTGCATGCTGAATTCATTTTGCTTCTCTATAGGTTTTTGAGGTTCATATTTTGACTTTTCTGTTTTCTTTATTTCTAGCCACGCCCTTAGATCCTTTTGGTATTCTTACATAGCTTGCAACATCTCTAACATGGATTCTTGCACTGTCCTCATGATTCACATGCTAGAAAGATCACAACATTGATACCACTGAAATATCCCTTTCAGGATAAAATAATAATTCTGATTTTTATTGCCCTTAATTCTGAAAATTCATTCAAATACCAAAACAATACATGCATACGAAAAACCAACAACTCACACGTGTTCTCTTTATTTCAATTAATTGCATACATAGAAAATATTCTAAAAATAATTATGAAATATACAAATAGCATAATAAAATCAAAATATTAGTTTTACCCAATTTTTCCACCAAACCCTAACTTGGAACAACATAAATGCGGAATATTTTCTTGAAACCCTAGTTGGAAATGTTTGAGAACAATACAACAGTATCAAAAGGCATAAAGATTGAATTTTTCCTAAAAACCCTAGTTGAGAATAACACTTGAACAGTAGGACAACATCAAATCCTAGTTGTAACAATACGACAACATTCAAAATGGTATGACAATGCTTAAAAATCAATGACCAGCTCAACAAAGTCAAACCCTAGTGCAGAAAAGTTAATGCCCTAGTATGACATGCTTAAAATGTCAACAGCTAGGTATAATAGTGAATAGTGATGTCAAGCTGAAATCTCATTTTGGGAGAATGTTTTAATAATTTTCTAAAGTATTGCAGCCCCATATACGACCATAAATCAGCGTCTTTGTACGTGTGTGATGGATTTATTCTGAATCTGAAAGCTCTAGTGTAATCCCTGAATGCAATTACCCTATGTTGTTTTGGTATGGGTACCCAAAACGTATCCATACCCGTAAACAATGCATATTACTCATGTTTTTAGTAAAACATTTGAAAATACATAGTATGAAAATATTTGTCTATAAAAGATAAAACACTTAAAAATATATAGTATCCATTCATTCATTATCTCAAAGACAAAATTTACATTCAAATATAGAATAAATTATCTAGATTGCCCTCAAAGTCATGAATGCCACTCCCACTATTTTTCAACTTTATCATTTATTAACGCTTTCTCTCACAAGGGCTCGCCGGTGCATTTCTCCTAGAGTGTATGCCTTGAGGGGTGCACAGGGAATGGGGTGGGATCGGCTTGTGGTACTTTGCAAGAGATGTTCTCATACTATTCTATCATACCTACATCCCTTCATGCAACCTTCATACCTCCTATGATGTCTCCTTGAAATCTTGAAACCCAAAAATATGGCTAAGTCTGAAACCTTGAAACTCTGGAATCTGACTAACTCTGAAATATGATAGGATCCTCGAAAACCTAGAATTTGCATTATAGCTCCTACAAGTTTGAAAACATTCTCAAACATCCTGAATGTATATAAACAAAATATAACTTAAAGAATAAGTTTACATTTAAATAGGGTCATCTAGTTTACATTTAAATAGGGACATCTAGTTTCTTATACATAAATGTTTATTTTATTTATATACCGTCTGGTTCGAGCTGGTTTTATATTTTTTAATTTTTTTTGTTGACTTCAACTGTTTTTTCCAGACAGAATCCCTTGGAAATGCCCAAAAAATATCCGGAAACACCTCGGAGACATCCCATATGTTTCCGATACATTTTTAGGGATTTTTGGTATGTTTTCAGGAGGCACCCAGAGTGTTTTCGTACCGAAAACGTCTCCAGGGGGAAAAGTGGGGGGCTGGCGTTTCTGCAACACAGGATTCATCAAATGGGTTTGAGGGTTTTTATCCCCAAGCTTGTGCACGTGAGGGTTTTCATCCGCTGTGTAAAATATTGAAACTACTGCCCTAAATTTGCAAAACAAGGGTTTTATAAAAGTGTTCGAATGAATGGATCTTTCTTCCCCACTTTTTTCAATCAATTCTTTTAATAAGCTTCTTTCATCCAAAATCCTGAAAGTAATTAATATTACTTTTAATTGAATATTCACCTTTTTATATCCTAATAATTATTAGTTACCTTTTTGGCCATGTATCAAATATTTGCTTTTTGACCCCATTCAATAATAATAATAATAATACCTTAAGTGTCATTTTTCTTTCCAAGTTATAACTTAAAGTACCTTTTCGGACAACTTAATGAATTATTTAGTATTATTTCCATTTTTTAATCCCCTTAGCCCACAGGGAATAAAAATAGACTTCGGGTCCTCCAATTTAACTAATTCAAAAAATGAGACGTTACAGTAGTGACATCGTGAATAGTGATGTCAAGCTGAAATGTCACTTCGAGAGAATATTTTAATAATTTTCTGAAGTATTGCAGCGCCATATACAGCCATAAATCAGCCTCTTTGCGCCTGTGTG
The DNA here is from genome assembly GCA_037957365.1 of Torreya grandis. NCBI lineage: Eukaryota > Viridiplantae > Streptophyta > Pinopsida > Cupressales > Taxaceae > Torreya > Torreya grandis. Next base: position 1,959,907 of record JARHVA010000477.1, read on the forward strand.
ATGGACTTCTTCTGAATCAGAAAGCTTGTGTAATACCTGAATGGAATTAACAAATGGGTTTAAGGATTTTCTTCCCCAAGCCTGTGTACATGAGGGTTTTTATCTTCTATGTAAAATAGTGAAGTTGCTGCCCCAAATTTGCAAAACAAGGGTTTTGTAAAAATGTTCAAATGAATGAATGATTTACCCTTCACTTTTTTCAGTCAATTCTTTTAATAAGCTCTTTTTCATCCAAAACCCTAAAAGTAATTAATATTACTTTTAATTGAATATTCACCCTTTTCCATCGTTGTAATCTTTAATTACGTTTTGGGCCATGTATCCAATATTTTCTTTTTGGCCCCATTCAATAATAATACACAAGTGTACATTTTTTTAATTTCCAAGTTATAACTTAAAGTACCTTTTTGGACAACTTAATGAATTACTATAATATTATTTTTCTTTTTTAATCCCCCTTGGCCCACGGGAAATAAAAATAGGCTTCGGGTCCTTTGATTTAATTACTTCGAAAAAAAAGATTTTTCAGATATTTAAATTTGAGTGCTTTTAAAACCGAATCGTAAGCCCAATTGTGCAACATATTAAAATGATGGCTAAGAGGAGACTTGAGATTATGCTAAATTTAGGGTTGTAATACTATGCATAGTAAAGCATAAAAAACATATAATTGAGGTAATTTATTATGTTTTCATCTAATTTTCTATTGAAAATTATGCATGTGCAACAGGTAACAAAAATAGAATAATAGTATGGAGGGGTATTATTTTGTAAGAAGTTCGTAGCCAAATGGTCTTCCAATGCCAGACTAATGAAAATAATGTGTTGAACTTGAATCAAATGCATGTTGTAAAACAATTAAAAAAAGAAAAGGTCAAGCTAAGGGCATGTTCAATATAAAAAAGATCCAACACCATGGACAAAAGCCTTGAAGATTTCCAGCAAAGTGGCTCAAAACACAATTAAGACCATGATAACCGATTAATGTGTAGGATCAGATATGTTCAATGTTATTTATGATGCAACATTATTTGTAAATTCCCCATTGTAAGTAGCAATGGCTACATTGGTCAAGTCAATTGAATTGGGTAGTCTTGCATATCAGTGAACTTGTCTGAGTTATTTTTGCACCCAAATCTTGATCAACCACAAGAGTAGTAGCCAATATCCTAGTGTAATGTCCCGTATGGGGCAAAGTATTGCCAAAACGGGTACAACATAAACCCTAACAATATTAAATAAATTTTTGAATTTCGTTTGAAACCCTAAGCACCTGAAATTTGCAGAGTTTGGAAAGTGCCAAACTAGGGGACAAATCAAATATTTAATTCCTAAAAAAATACCAAAAATTATGAAATATTTCTGCCAATCAACATCTAATCAGATCTGATTTTTAGGTCTAAAAATATAGCTAATAAATAAGATAAAAACACCACAATGTTCTGTTGTCTGCAAACTGCCAGTAGATTGGAAAAACACCTTGGGAAACCCCACGTCCACCCCAAGAGGGGGTTCGCTGACCTCTTTGGGTGATTCGCTGATCTTCTAATGCTCCAAAACCCTACACTGCCCACACAAACTGCAATGTCCACTATTTCAACCTAAAACGGTGTTTGAAACAACTCCAATTGTCCAATGGCTGCCAATTGATGTGCAAGGGTTTATGTCCTCACTCAGCCCCTCAATGAGGGGTTTCATCTCCAATAAATAAGTCCAGTAGATCGTGCTGAAACCTCTAGAATTTCAATTATAAAAAATAGTTTAACCCTTCAAATGAATCTCCTCTTCCTTTTTATACTCTTCCCCCAAGGGGTGCATTCCACTTGGAGGGAGAATTTGAATATTTAAAAAGAACAATTCTCTTATAATCAACACTTAAGGCATTGAATGGTCCATGACACTCAAAAGTCCCTAACTTAAGTAAAAAGTAAGGAGTTGCTGACATATTCACTTTTGGCAACTAAAGCATATTATTACTTTTATTTAAAGTATTTATAAATGCTTTTAATTTTAATAATAATATTATTTTATTTTTTAGAAAATGGGACATTATAGTCTGCCTTTCCCAAATTTGCTTGCCTTCAAGCAAATGCAAGCCCATTTTCTATTATCTTTGAAATACTTGGATCCCACTTTGATCTTGGGAACTTGCCACCCCAAACACTTCCTTCATGAACATAGCCTTGAGCTTCAACGGGTCCCATATTTTTACTATGGTCTGAAAACAAACTCAATTGCCCCACTCATGCTTGTCACATGTCATGATCATTGTACTTTCCTTGGACATATGCAAATTATGCACTCTTTGACTCATAAGAGTTTTTTAATCAACACTCATATGGGTTGTTCTTAAAACTGCACATAGAAAAAACATGTCAATGAAATCATGAGCTTGTCATGTCCCCTTTCCAGTTGGCATCTTTCAGAGTTGATGATTAGCCTATTATGCGACCCTCGTAGGCTGATAGGATGGATAGAGGGTCTTGATGGAGCTTGGCTTGGCTTCGACTATCATAATTTTTTCAGTTGGCTTTCATTCGGGCTCATTCGGACACGTTTGCCTGAGCTCCTATTTTTTAGGGATTTTTAGCACTCAATGGAACACCCCTATTATGGTATGGTCATGTGCGGAATCACTCCCTTGTTCACCAGCTTCAGACGGTTCGAGAATCGGATGTGTATTGAGGGAGATATTAATATTTAAGTGATTTAATTAAATATTAATTATTTGGCGTAATTTAATGACTTAGGCGTTTTGACCCAAGGGGGGGCGCTCATTATGAAGGGGGCCGTTTTAATTATATTTTATAATTAAAATTGTGTCTTAGACTATGAAAAATTAAAAGAAAAGAAAACCCTAATTAGGGTAAGCGCACTTTTTCAAGGATATAAGGGTTTCTCATTGGTAAGACCGCCATTCATGTTGAAGACAATTTTTGCTAAGTATTTTTTGAGAAGACTGAGCCAAGGGTTCCAGTATTCGATTTGCATTGGAGAACGTGCAATCTTCAGTGTGTGCAATTCAGAGGTTGTGAAATATCAGCTGATCTATTGCCAGGCAGAGAGATAACTTCACACAGAAGTTATCACAAAGATTCACAAGTATTAATTTCATCAGGTTTGATCCAGAAATCATTCAAAACAAGATTCCCAGTAGTGGCACAATTTTCTAGGGTTCTGGAGTACAGCCGTACCAGGCCGTACTATACTTACTACTGCTGTACGGAATTTGAAGTGCGCAGTTAGCAGAAGCACGCAGCAGTCGCAGCCAGCAGGTAGCGCAGAGACTGACATCGGCAGTGCAAAGACCGACATCAGCCGACTCACAAACCGACATCGGCAGCATTATCCGACCGATTGCGGCAGTATAACCGACGCCGGCGACTGTGTTTTCGAAATAGCAACCAGAGAAAAGCTTATTTATTGCAGCTGTACTAGATCTAGGGTTTATTTTCAGATTGCGGAAAAATCAGGTTTTGAACAATATTTTATATTATTTTTATATGCATGATAGAGGAATTATATTGTAATCATCTGGGAAGAACAGTAATAATATAGTTTAGCCAAAAAAGGGTTTACTGCTTCAATATTTATTAATTTGAATTTATATGAATTTATCTTGCAAATTCGCATTCTCCTTTTATTCATGCAAAAACACAAAAAAATCAAAATACATAAAAACAGTCCAAAAAACATTCAATTTTAGAAATCAGGGAAACATGGGTTTCTACAGTGGTTTTAGAGCGGTTTCCTGCCAACTTGATTGGGTTATTTCAGATTGAATTCGATTATCAGTATGGCTTTAACAAGAGACAAGGATTTGGAAGAAATAATGCACAATGCAAAGAAGAAATTAGATCATCCATTTCAGCAAACAGAGGACCTTCTAAGAACTTTGGAGGAGTTGGAAACTTATTTAGGCAAGGTTGATCAGTCAGATTCCTATGGTATGCAAACAGCGTTATCTCCAGCATTTGGTTCATTGGTGAAGGCCCGATTATTGAGACATCATGATGAGGTGGTAAGACTTGCAGCTCTCTCTTGCATTAGTGAAATCATGAGGATAATAGCTGGCTTTAATTCTTATGATGATCAGAGTATGAGAGAGGTACTTCATGCCATGGTGAAAAGCTTCGAAAATTTGGATGACATTAGGGACCCTCATTTCACAAAGAGGGCAAGATTACTTGAAGTATTTGCAAGGTATAGATTTGAAAACATCATGCTGTCAGTAGGTTGTATTGGTGACATTCGCAGGATGTTTAACACATTTTGGAATATTATGGATGAGTTTCATTCTAGCGATGTATTAGCATCGATGCACTCTATCATGTTCACAATCTTGTTTGAGGATGAAATTTCTAAAATTTTGGCAGAAGATTTATGGTATGCCTGGACAAAAGAGAGGAATTTGTCACCTACAGCATGTATGTGGTTAAAGAGTTTAATTGATAGGCCTAAGGATCGTAGTACTTTCCCTATGACAGGCAGAAACTTGAATGATGAGTTTGACAGACATGCTGATCCAGTACAGGGAGACATTAACACATCTTTAGGTAATGATTCATCTGCATTATCTTCACAGGCAGAAGTGGTTAAAGATGTGTAAGTTGAGCTAGTTGCATCAGAAGGTGATATCACAGGCACACCGGATTGCATGATTAACACAGATAGTGATTCCAGTACAGTTGATCAGAAAGTGAGCATTCAGGATTTTGCAGAAAATGAGTATCAGGCACAGTTGGATGCTTCTTCACATGAGATAGAGGCTAGTAGTTCTTCCCGTGGTTTGGCGAGCTAGCTGAAGACGAGAGGAAAGGATATTGTTGCGGCTTTATCTCATCATGATAGAATGCATTGATTGATCGAGAATCACATTTGGATGATTCAACTGCAGGAGAGACAAAAAGGAGTCACAGCAGGTTCTTGTGACGACTTACAGCAGATCAAGGAGGGCATGGATGCAATGAAGGTAAGTTACATATACCTACTTTCAGATCGCGATCATCTCCTTAATCTTGCAGGAATCTATTTAGATGCATTAAAGAAGAAGGAAGAGGAGGTTGACCGGCTTTCTCATGAGCTGGAGGATACTCGGAATTCCTTGGTGTGTACTCAGTTGGCTCTCCAGGATTCTGAGAGACATGTGGGCGAGCTTTGTCTTGAGGTGAGTTTAGTTCAGGAGTTAGCGCATGTGGCAGGGACTCAGCGTTCTTTTACAGTCAGGTCACATGTTGATGATGATATGAGTATGTCTAGCATTCAGACTCCGGATTCAGAGATTGTAGTGGGTACAGGAGACAGGTGCGTGAAGTCAGTTGGTATTGTTCACATTACTCAGAGATATCTATCATTCTTTGGTAGTAGTGTCTGTTGCACTATCATGGACTTGATTAGTAGTTTACCAGGTGTAGTTCTCATCCATGCCAGCAGCTTGTCTGATGCTGGAATTAGTTTTTAAGCACCTGTGTTGGGCATTGTTCAAGTATCTAGTGAACCATTCATGTTGGAATGGGTTGATGATCTCTCAGATATGGCAGAGCCTATAGAAGAGTCCCAGGATCCGATTATTGCAGATGACACCCAAGAGGATGTTGTGGACAGTGTTGAGGACTTAGTCTCTTCAGCGGGTTCCTCTGATACGGAGGTTTATGTGGATGTTTCAGTCACTCCGTTTGATGATACGAGTTCAACAGTTGGTCTGCCGAATTTGGATGGCAGTATTACAGATGATAGCTATTCTGAGGTTACTCCTTTGGACAGTGTGCCAGGGGTAGAGTATAGGAGTTCGACCAGCCAGCACAATCATGTGTCTAGTCAGCTGAGAGTTAGTGAGCGAGACATTGCTATCGCTTGCGAGCATTTCGATGTTGCTCGTCAGTTGTTAGCAGTTTATGGGTGGGGTTCTCCTACTAGTGATGAGCAGGGAGGCAGTTATTTTTCCTTGACAGAGATCCACTCTTTATGGGAGGCTATCCGGATTCTGAGACAGGATTATATGCGGTTGGTAGCCGATAGAGATTATCTTAGGGAGTGGGGCAGTACAGCATATGATGCATTATTGGTCAAGGAAGATAAGGTGAGTGAGCTTACTCAGTAGCTCGAGGTGACTTCTGAGATTCTTGAGGGTACACAGTTGGCTTTCGAGGAGTCGCAGTTTCATTTCGCTGAGGTGACCATGGAGTTAGAGCGACTTCAGTTTTTACCAAAGTCTGTACAATCACAGGGGGTGGTATCTGGTGACCCGAGGATGTCCATAGTCGAGATCGTTAGAGACAGTGGGGATGAGCATATATCTATCCTCGATGCTAGTATTGGCTTACCTGGTTCGTTTCCACTGAAGTTAGATTCAGTTGAGTTGGGTGCTGCAGTTGAGCATGGTAGTCAGCCTGATATGGTGATGGTCTCTACTACTGATGGCACGGGGACTAGTGAGGTTGTATCAGGGATCAGTTGTGATGTTGGTGAGCCAGCAATTGGTTTGGTTCTTGTTTGTGATACTACTCCTTTGGAGGTGTCTTTGGAGGTAGTAGTTGGTTCGGGCTTGGTTAGTGATCAGTTGCAGTTAGTTTCTTCTAGATTGCAGTCTGAGCCACTGATTGAGAGTAGCGCATTTTATCGAATTTACACTATAAGTGCTTGTCATCAGTTATGTGATGGTTTGACGCCATGGGATGAGAGTTGTGATAGACATGGCATGGTGATAGGTGTTGGGGTTGACAGTTTGTCTGTGCATGACTTAGAGCAAAAGTTGATGGCAAGCAGATTTGGTTTGTGTTATTGCTATCTAGCATGTGATGTCTCTTCATTATCAGCGATGCATAGGAGTTTGGGTGATGAGACCGTGGTTGGTGATCTGCAGAGATATGTTGATTACAGCAGAGGAACAGTGTGTGGATTCTCCGCACTTGGCATAGTTCCATTTGGAAGTTGTTGCAAAGTTGGAGTGTGCCTTCCGCATAGCACAGT